>CM067532.1:3242141-4442141 GCA_034509925.1 Hirudinaria manillensis | reverse complement strand
AGTAGGCATCTTTTCAAATGTAACAGCTTATAAAAATACAGTTGCTTGATTAGGGAGTGTTCTGGGACTTTTAAAACTTGCTATTTGACTCAAATTTGAGTTTGCCCGCAAGAACAATGGCGGACAATTGTTTATTTCGGGCACTCAGCCAGTTAGAAAGATGCGAAAGATAAATTCAGGCATTAATTGTAGTTTTCATATAAAACCCTTAGTACTTGTGCAATTACTCATTGAATATTTTCTCCTGGATTAATCAGAAACTTCCCCCAAAGTTATTATCATTTTAAAATCTTGGAGCTAAAATACTTTAAATATTTTTAAACAAAGGCTATCATTGAGCCTGCTTCATTCATGAACTCAAACAGGTTTATAAATATATATGTATTGTTTTTTTAAATTTTTATTTATTTATCATTAAAAATTATTTTCTGATCCACTTTGTTGTCGTGTTCGTATGACGCTGGTTATTTACTTCATTATTTCAGGTCCGCCCTAATCACATGCAAATCACACCTCCGTCCTATGATTGGCTGTATGCAAATAATTGTTTTTGTTTATTTTCTGATCCACTTTGTTGTCGGGCTCACGCATTTTGTTGTCAGGCTCCTATCACGCTGGTTCGAACATCAACACCTCATTTGTGATTTATGCCTATGTCATAAAATGGTATTGTTAAACGTAGCATTTCACATTTCCCTATTTTAGCTTCCATAACCCGTGGTAACCCCTTCGCTTATGCCAAGAGAGATATTCCACCGGTCACAGGCGACATTTCTTCATCAACCGAATTACCAAACTCTGGAACTCACTACCGTTTGACATCATTAACTCCTCTACATTTTCTCTTTAACCTTGCGTTTCATTCTCAAACTTCAATAACTTCATCTTCATTAAGTAAACTTAATTTTCTGTTGACTTCTGATTCTGTTTCACTCTATTTTCTGTTGACAAATGCTATACAAAATTGTGTAAGTGGTCATCGGGTGACCCTTCATTTTGTGTAGAAAAATAGACAAATAAAATTAAATTAAACCACTTAAATACAAATTATAAATAATTTATTTTGAGATTTGTAATAAAAGTTTATTTTTTTATTGTAAAACAAAATTTATTAAAATATTATTAGTATTTAATTTTATTAATATTTAAATTAGTTAAAAGCTGTATTAATATTCTTTTGTTATTTAGGTCAATGCTCCTGATTGTTGCTGCTAGTTATCGTTTAATGTTTTGATTTACATATTCGGAAGACAGACACTTATTTTGAAGATTCACCATAGATAGTTTCAAATATTGTATAAATTTATTAATTATATAACGTTTAGGTTTACGTTTGCATAACCAAATATGTCTACGGACATTGTTTCCGAAAATTTGGACAATGATGAAACGAAGGCTGATTCTTCAAAGAAAGAAATTAAGAAGAGCGGGAAATTGATGAATAAAATATCTGGTGCTGCGCTTCTAGGTCATGCTGGATCTAAATTTATAAATAAAGATGCAAAGAAAGAATCTAAAAAGTCAGACATTCACTCATCAAAGGAAAAGAAAGCCAAAGCTACCAACAGTACACCACGACCTAAAAAGCCTGCGATTCCCCCTTCAAAAGAAGCAAATGATAATAGTATGGTTGAACTGACACAGAGCTATGAAACAAAATCCATGAGTGTTGTGCCTGAAGAATGGACACGGCCTTTTAAATTAGGTTGGAGAAGAGAAATAGTTTATAGAGGTGTCCAAAATCCTGCAAAGCAGTCTAAACAATGTGATATTTATTACTTCACACCTGAAAATGCAAAACTAAGATCTTTACCAATGATAACAGACTACTTGGCAAAAACAAACTCTGACCTTACAAAAGAATGTTTTTCATTTTCTAAGCAGAAGATTTTTAGTGAACCACAAGAAATTGTTAGAAATGCAGGGGAGAAAAATGGAAATGCTAAAAATGTTGTTGATGAAACCAATAATAAAACAGAAACAACTAAGATTTTTACCAATGCAAAAAAAAATGGAAGCACGACCATTAGGAGAAAATCTAGGAAAGTGGAAAAAGAAAGTCAGGATTTAAATAGTTCAAAAGATGATAGCATGAAGGAAGACATCAGGGAAATAATTTCTGCACAGTTGCCTTCCAATGAACAAAGTTTGATTTCTAGGGAAAATAAAAGAAAATTAGAAGTTGATAACTGTGATGAACCAGCACAAAAGAAGTCGGCCCTCAGTGATTTGACTGAAAATAGTAAAACAAGTCAGAAAAAGTTGAAGAAGAATGGTGAGAAAAAAAAATTGAATAATTCTCCTGAAAATGCTGCTGCCTCAAAGACAAAGAGAAAGAGGAAATTGGTAAAGGATGAAGACATTTCAAATGAAAAATCTCCAAAGGAATCGACCCTTGTTGATGAAATATGTAACAGTCCATTAACTAAGAAAATAAAACTGAACACATGTGATGCAGGTGTTGCGGAGGAGTCATCAGTAAAAATTAATTGTGATGATGCTGGGAGTGACCTAACAAATCATGAACCAAATTTGCTTTGCAAAAGTAATGAAAATAATGAAATGGCTGATGTGGTTACATTAAATGGAGAAAACAAAAATGTTGATTCAATTGAAAGTGTTGAGGGACCTTCTGAATCTGAACAATTGAAAGAAAAACTGATTAATCATGGTGACAATTGTACAAAAGAATCATCATTTGATGATGAGCTAGTTAGTCATGTAGAAAATGAGTCAGAAAGAGATTCAATTGATAATGAAGATGAAGTGACCAGCCATGCAGATAATGAATCAGACAAAAACTCATCTAACGTTGAAGACAGGTTGGTCAACCATGCAGATAATGAATCAGAAAGAGACATATTTGATGATGAAGATGAACCAGTTGATCATGCAGATGATGCACAGATAACAAACTCATCAGATAATGAAGATGAGGTCAATCAAGTGGACAAATGTGACACTTTAACAGAAAGAGACTCATTAAATAGTGGGGATGAAGTTGCCTGCCATGCGGACAATGTTACAGAAATGGACTCATTTGACAATAAGGAAGAAATGGTAAATAATGCACCAGAAAACTCCTTTAAAGAATTAGTTAACGAAGCAGTCAATGAACCAATGAAAAAAGATTTCTCTGAAAATTATGAAATGTCTAATCAGGCAGACAACGGAACAAAGCAAGAGTCTTTTGATAATGAAGTTGAATCATCTGTTGATCATGAGATTAATGAACCAATAATAAATTCATTGAAGACAGATGATGAATCTGAACAGGCACATTCAATGGATTTCTCACAACAAGAGGGTTCTTCTATGTCAGAGGAAAATCTTTATGAAGAAAAGGAAAATATTTCAGAAACATTGCCAGAATCAAATGCGAAATTTCTAGAACTGACCGAAGATAGAGTTCTACGAGAAATCATGCCCGAACCAGACAATAGCCTGGCAGAGACCCAAGCGACCAAGTTTAATGATCAAAATCATACTGATGTTTTATCAGAAAATTCAGAGGTTAATAATGATTCAAATGAATTTCTAAAAAGTGGTGTTGCAAAGAAGAACATTTTGTGCAATGTTTGTAATCAAGAATGTGATCAAGGAAATGTTTTATTGAATGGAGAAGCAGTGTGTGAAGCTTGTATGGCAGTTTCAAATGATAATGAATCTGCTGAAAGCTACAAATATGATCCTGAATTAAAAGATGGTGGTTATTCCCTGTCGGAGATTGCAGGAGATGATTGCAGCAAAGAATCTGGTGCAATGTCTTTGACTGATGTTCATACTATAGTTCTTGATGAGAACATTCTTTCTGTTCTTGATGTTAGCAAACAGTTCCATTTGCTTGTCAAAAATCATGTGAGGTTGATAGAACCTGGAAACAC
Source organism: Hirudinaria manillensis (assembly GCA_034509925.1). Classification (NCBI taxonomy): domain Eukaryota; kingdom Metazoa; phylum Annelida; class Clitellata; order Hirudinida; family Hirudinidae; genus Hirudinaria; species Hirudinaria manillensis. Next base: position 4,438,257 of record CM067532.1, on the reverse strand, counting down.
ATTTGTTGACTCTGCTGGTCTCAACATCAGATTGAAGAATTCTCTCCCATCTGAACTCATCAGGAATTCACAGCCATTGAAAGTTCTTTTGGATGGTAGTTGCAATACCCAAAGGTTGATTGTACAACTTGATGAATAATCATGATATAATATTTTGACTGAAGTGTTTTGGTGTAATTGAAACTTTTTTACTAACAATAAATATACTTGTTTTGACTTTTTTGAACGTGAGAATCAAGTTTTATGCTTTGTCAAAAAATCTTTGTGCCAAATTTTCTAACTTGTTTGTTTTTGGTGTTTGTGATTCCTGGCAGGGTTATGAATAGTAGCACTGAATTATGGAATTTTTGTGTTTGACTACAGCAGTTTAAGTTTCTCATGTGTGGGGAAAAATTTCATTTTAATGAGTTTTAGCCGATCGAATTTTGCTCGGTTCACATCGTGTCACCTGGTCGTACCTAAGGTGCTGACAACTGTCACTTCAACCAATTACAAAAACCGCGGATTCTATGGTTTGAAAACCTAGCATACAAAAGCATAACCCACCGGCGTTGGGGTAACGTGCTGATGCCTCGTACGTCGATCAGTAAGGAAGATATTAGCGGATAAGACAATTTTGAGCAGAGCGAGAATAAGTTCGAAACGTATTGGAACGCTTATGTCAGTAGGCGGTTCTTAGTCGTTTGACGTGCCAGAATTTTAGGTTTAGAGTTCTAGCAGCCTTTAAGCTAAAAGTAATATCCCATCGATTACATGGAGGTGGAGCCAGCCTGGGAACTAAGCGGGACGAATTCCCACATGGGTTAGTCTGCGGTGTCTAGCCTATTAATAATAATAATAATGATTCAGAGTGGCATAGTCCAGGTGGACTTCAAGGAGCGGGGTGACTTTCCCTGAAGAGAAAGGTCTTCAGGGCGCTGTGGAATTAGGCTGGTTTGTGGCCCAGGAGCCATTTGAAGACAAGCCTGGCGATCTTGTAGTCGATGCGCTGGTGGATGCGCAGCCAGTGTAGCTCGTAGAGGAGAGGCGACACGTGGCTCTCTGCAGCTGCTCCAGGAAAGGAGGCCAACAAGTGATGAATTACCATAATCGATCTTGGATAGGATCAGGGCCGTCAGGAAAGTAGGACGTCGCGGCCCGAACATTCCCAATCTTGGAAGTGAAGTAATGAAGGGAGCTGTCTGTAGCGATGGAGTGGTTTCGGGGAACCATGATGGAGTTCAGCGAACGCCACTGTTGGCGGGACGACTTGCAGGCCCTGATGGTGTTCTTCCAGTAGTATTCTCTCTTGCTCTTGATGAGGCGCCTTTAGGCAGTTTGGTGCGACCTCCACTACGTGAGTGCATGAGGAGACCTCCGAAGATCGACTGTTATTAATAGCAGGTGGCCCATCCAATTCTTGGCGCCATTAATCAACAATGAACTAAACTATACACATTTCGAAAATACATAAAATAACTTAGTCTTTTAATGCGGTAATTAACGCTTTCTCTTCTTAATTCTAGTTCCTCTCGGGCATTTCTAACTATTGCGCTCTAAAATGGGACAATACATCAAAGTCGTGATATTGTAGTCATTACAACTGGTTTAAAGAAGTTTTAATTATAATCGGTTAATAGACGTTGGAAAATGAAATAAAGTTAAATTTTCAATCGACGGTAAATCTGACGGAATGTTTGGAGAAACCATTGAGGCCACCATTTCGAAATGATTGTATTTAAGATAGAAATGCACTTGTTTAGAATATTATTTTTAGCAGCAGATTTCGTAAAGATACCATGTACCTACTTTTGAAACCTCGTATCATTATATCAAAGTGTTTATACAAGTCTAAGAAATTTGTGTCATATGACAAAAGGATTTTATTTATTATATTCTCGAAAAGAGGAGAAACTGACTACTGCGATCTTTAAAAGATTGATTAAATAGCGACAAACCACACAGTAATGTAAACATGTCCTGATGACGTTCGTTCGGGGCGGGAAGGGCAATGTATCCTAATCAGCTGTGCCCTTAATTCGAAAAATTATGTACTATAAATTATGAACGTACCACGAGTGTGTTTGTACTCGTGACTTTGTAACACTCCGTAACGCGTCTTGAAAGTTCTTTCCAATATTTCTAACTCCGTTCTTAAATATTTAAGAACTCTCAAGCGTGGAGATTTCTGTTGTTATTAAATACACGCAGCACAACTTGATTGAAATGGAGGAAAGCATAAGCAACGAAAGAATTACCAAGACCCCTGTCACTTTATTGCAGGAGATATGTGCTAAGAAAGGGCTGCAAGTGGAATACACTTTGGTGTCCAGCTGTGGTCCAGATCACAGACCAGAATTTACATACAATATCAAGGCTGGACATTTGACAGCTGTAGCTTCAGGTCTGATATATGTTCTTATGATTTTGCATAGAGTTATTTTATTTTGGTCTTTTATGTTCTATTCTTTTCATGTACTTAAAATTTACAATAGGTACCAGCAAAAAGCAAGCTAAGCACAATGTTGCTATGCAATTGCTTACCATGTTGTCACCCAGGTCAATCAGTCCTTCACCCTCTAACAGCAGTGTGCAAACAAATGAGTGGGTGTGATGTTAATTAAAATTAATTACAAATATTGATTCATTTAAGAAACTTTTTGTGTACATTTAAATTATTCAGGATTTTATAAGCTTAAAGAAAGTTTTTGAATTATCTAGACTCAAGTTGTGTCAAAAATTTAATTCCTTAAACTTTTATGTTATATTTGCTAATACAAATGTTTATAAGCTCAAAGAAGGCATATCACTTATGGTTTAATGTGGTTGATATGAATATGGATGAATTTTGTTTTTCTCTACTGTAGTTGTTATTTTATAAAGTGAGGAAGCATGCACTAATCCCATTGGGAAACTGCAAGAATTGAGCCAAAAGAACCTGTGGTCTCCGCCAATTTATGAATTCTCTGTCGAGAAGGGACATCCCCATGAAAAGTTGTTTACATGTTCTGTCTCACTCATGAGCTATTTCACACAAGGTGAAATGTTTATGGATTACATATCATAATTGATCTTTTTGAAAACACATGTAACTGCAGGAAATGGAACTTCGAAACGATTGGCCAAACGAAGTGCAGCAGAGAAGCTGTTGAAAACTATTGGCAACTCCACCTCTGAACTTCCAAAAGAAGCTGCGATTGTTACAAAGAGCTCGAGCATTCCACTGGTTAGATAAAAAGATATATAGAATATCTCATATAAGTTTATGATATTAACTATTTCCATTCATAATCTGGTTAATATGTTATATACTTGTGATTCAGGTATTGCTTACGACATAATTCCATTAGTTCTGTGAATATATCAATTTCATTGGTTATAGATAAAATCTTTTTATAATCTGAAGAGAAAACTGAAAAATAAAAAAAAACATTCAAACTAGCTGTCATCTTATGGTATAAAATTCTTGATTTTCTGGATAAAAATTCAAAATTATGTAAAAAATAGAGTTCGTGCTGCATTTAATGCATCTTAAGGTATCTTGTCACCCTTCTTGGTAATTGTTACATTATTAGAATTCACTGAATGCTGTATAGTAATTGTTACATTTATGTCTTATCATTAATGGTTTGGACCATCAAAATTAATTTTTTCACCAGAAAATGACAAAACTCCAGCTTTTTACCACCTCCATGTTATAGTTAAATCAGACCTTTTAGTGATTTTTTGACAAGAAAGGTGTTTACTGAGCTTTAAAATTTGTCTTCTGCTGCTTATTGCAATTCAACTTGGATATAAATTGAATTTGTTTTGAATTCCATTGAAGAATTTTCTACCTTGGAGGCTTTGCCAATAAGAATTCTTCTCTGACAATGATCCAGTTTTTGTGATTTCCTTATATATATATTTCCAGTGTTTTGTGAATCCTTCAAATCATCCGATTTAAATGTTTATTAATAGCATGTTAAGCTCATTTGATTCTTTTATTTGTTTGTCCCACCTCTTCTTACTAAGACATTTTCCAAGACCCATCTTTATTAAGGACAACTAACTTTCACAAAATCATAAAGCAATTTAATACCTATTCTTTGGAACCAGACTCTGTGAAAGCAATAATAAATTATTATATAGTGTTTAGGAAAGAGAACATCCTTTACCTATTAAATATTATTGAACATCAAGCACATATTTTACGAAATACTATTTTATAAACCCATTTAAATATTATTGAATGAGAAAGGTAAATTGACAAAATTCTTGTTACTCTCTTAATCTTGTTGCACTATATATAAAACCATTAAATATAAGTTTATTTATTAAAAGAAATGGAAATGAATAGGATGATGGCTACAATGATAAATAGAAAGTGGGTCTGTATTTTCAACAGAAGTTGTTTAAGTGAAATTTCAATGCTACTATTTCATGGGAGTTTTCTGAATTTCAGTCAATAGTTGAAGAAATATATGAGCAGTTGAAGAGTGGGCCATCCATTCCATCACTCTCCCCTGAAAATGGGCAGAAAATTGCAAGGTTCTTCCAAGATTTAAAATTTAAGGCTGGGAAAACCCTTGCCTCTCTTCAAACCTTGTCCTTGAATGTGGTGGCCACAAATTACTGTCAGATGTTACAAGAGGTTGCTGAAGAACAAAAGTTTGAAGTGTTTTATGTGGATTACAAAGAAAGAACTCTCAGCAGTTTGTTCACTTTCTAATTTTCTTGAAATGTAAATTCCTACGAATTAACCTCACATTGCTATTAAGCTTGCAATTATTATCAACCTTATCCTCACTTAGTAATTGACTTTTACATTTGAAGCTTTCTTAATGTTACAGAAATTATTTGACGTTGATCTAGTTGTGTTTATTGGAAAAGTGTGGTTTATCTCCAGAAAGTGAAAAACTGACTAGACACTGTTCTACCTACATAATCGTCTATTGCATTTCTCATCATTAAATTGGGCCATAATTAAGATCTATCTTTGGATTTGCCAACAAATAGCATTATTTTTCAGATCATTTCCAGTGTTCAGTGCAGCTATCCCACGATCCAATTGCAGTCTGTCATGGAGTAGGTCAGTCCAAGGAAGAAGCTCATCATGCAGCAGCTCACAACGCCCTACAGTACTTAAAAATAATGACAAGAAAAGGCTGACAACAGAAGATTTATTCATCGCTTTCTTATTCCTTCGTTTTGTGTCTTCACATCAGAAAATATTTTTGTTTGAGACTCATTCGACATTACAATAAAGATCCTAAAATGGCAAAGGTTCAGCTGATGATCATGATGCAACTGTACCAAATTTTGATTATGGAATTCACTTTTTCAGTTGCTATTTTAAGCAGATTTCCCCAAATTTGAAGCGCAGACTTTGGGCATTGATGCGTCTTGATTTGCGAATCAAGGTGCAAATGAAATTAGCAAAGTGTTTCTCTTTCTTTGTTGAAGTGCAATATTGACTGAATAATTTGTTCATTGATGTTTTGTTCGGATTTGTGTCAAATTATAACCAAAATGACAAATTCTGAATTCAATGTTTTGTGTGGGAGGTTAAAATTAAAGCGCATAAGCGCTTAACATGTAAAATGCACTTAAAACACAACAGTCTATGGTTTTTATGTTATCTTTTAGATATATTCACAGGAAACCATTTTTCTACTATTTTCGCATTGCCACAAAATCAATAAAACTGCTAAAAAGCTTTAAGTGTGTAGTTTCCTCCCTGTGGATGTTCTGGTTGACTTCATTTTGTTGACACTCTGGTTTTCTTATTCCATGAATAATTGTCTCCATATGATTTAGGTCTAAGCTTCATTGATTTCTTTTCCTCCACATAATAGGCCCATCCTGCAAGAGCATTTAAATCTAAGCTCATGGAATTAATGCAACAACAAAATGTAGAAAAATATATATCATTAAGGGCATAATTTATATCTTTAATCCAATGTATATATTTGGTAATGTGATTAGTTTTCAGATGAGCTCATATATTCGCCAACCATTCCTTTGACAGAATGCCACAGCATCTTCTTTTGTCGAAAATGTCAACCTAGTTTGACCAAGAGGATCAGCCCTGCAAAAACAAAATATTATAAATATAAAAGGATCAGCTAGCATTGGATTGGAGGCTTACGAAGAAGTCCATCCCATAAGAGGATTCTCCCATCTCTCTCGACTATCAAACTCCATCTGCCAAAGGTTGGTCTTGAAGGTTCCCGACTGCATGGCATTCTTGGCCGGACAGAAGATTTTCACCTTTCTATTCTCTAATTGTTCCTCAGGAACACCAGATAAATGAAAAACTTCATCCTGTAATTTACAAGCAATGAATGCATGCATGCACATGAGCATTGAACTAAGTCAATCATAAGTTATGGTCCAGTAGTATGGGTTACACGTTGCACCACTGATGAAAAGCAATTTATACATAAGTTTGGTCATTCCAAAGGATATTTTTCTCACTCAAAAGTTTAGGTAACTAAATAATCAAATTTTCAGACATTTCCAATTTCATATGCATTGAATAAGCTGGAAAACTATTCTATACTCTATAGAGTAATCTGGCAATATAGACTGAAATGAGAATAAGAAGTGACTACAAAACAGTCCACCATCTTGTTCAGTGCACCATCCCAGAATGCCATCCCTGCATTTCTAGCCTCTGAAACCCATGGTTATCCCCTTATTCCAAAAGAAATGTTCCACCAGTTGCAGGCAATATTTCTTCATCAAATTAATCGTCAAACTCTGGAACTCTCTATCCTTCAATATCATTAGCTCCACAACATTATCCCATTTCAAATCCTGCATTTTAATCACTGACCCCAAACATCACCTCTTTAAGTGATCACCTAACTTTGATACTTAGTATCTTCACAATAATCAATAATCATAAATTTACACAGATTTGTGTACTCATTAGATGACCCTGCAATTTTTGATAAATAAATAATAATAAATTAAACAAGACAATATATCAACATTATTTTTATTAACTGCCACATCTAGGAACACATATGGTCAATCCACATAACAAAAGTTGTTGGAAGAAGTGCTATGATCATGATTATGGTTTGGAAGAATTTGTTTTTGGAACAACACATTATTCAATCAATAATACCAAAAGTTGGACTTTCTACGTAAACTATTTCAATATCATTAGATTTTTGTTAGAGTGCAAAGTAGCTTTTAAACAAAATCAGAATAAGTGGAGCAACACACAAATACACTTTATAGTACTATATAATCAGTGACACAGCCATAGAGAGACACGGAGCAAAATTTATTATTTGAGCTTGATTTCTGAGCAAATTAATTCATACATACTTGTCCTTCAACTTTTATTTTTGGCTTTTCAAGAGGCGTCGTTTTTGGCAATTTAACATCACTCCAATTGACGGCTGTGGTTGAAATTGATCTATAAAAAACAAATAATTTAAAAAATAATTTAAACAGTTTGCAAATATTCGTACAACCGAAAATTATCGCATTAGCCTTACAAGTCTTTTATAACATGTCAACAAGAATGTGGTAAATTAACCTGATGTGGCGCAATTTTACAATTCTATCGCACAACCGTGAAAGCGAATTTACCGACATGACACCGAGCATAAAATTTGAGACCTTCAAAATTGTTTACGATTGAACCGTCTAATAGCAGGCTAGGTTCTAAAATAAATTCGAAGCGTGCAGAAATTATTTGAATTTTCAGTAATATTAATTTTGATTAGTTTTTGTAATGTTTTTTACAGTTAATAATCTCTTAAAATAATTCGAAGAAATGCTAATTCACCCCAACAAAACAATTCGAATCAACTTTCAAGTTATGCATTATCAATATTAGCAATTATTACAACAATAAGTATATCAGTTGTAAATGTACTAAGAACAATTGACTTTATGTCTATACTGTAATAGTCCATTTAAAGTAGTGGGAAAATGGGTAAAAGCAAACTACTTTTCAGACGATGGGGTCAAAGAAATTGCAACAGTTTGGGACAAGGGGAAGGGGTTAAACCTGTGTGTGACATCATACCGATTAAAAATGAAGATTTTGCTTGGCTATCAAAGAAATCTAGAAAATAGTGACAAAAAATAATCTAGATGCCTTTTTTATTGCGATGACCCGGGAAGAAACGTTTATAATCGAGCAGAGCGTCGAACGGCTCATTTGAGCAGAAAAATATCTGGCGTATTATGGCCACTAGGCCGACATCTTGATTTTCACAAGGTTGAACAATCTCCGATCTTGAAAGAAAAACTTTAGGCTTGCAGGAAAAACACTGAAATCTGTTCACAATTGATTGTTGACAAATATCCAATACTTTGCTTTGCAAAAAATATTGGAGAAACACATACAACAACATAGAGCTCAGGCTGTATATCGTCCCGAAGCAAGTTTGTCCAGAGACAACCCGCCAAAATGCATCAGACCTGTGAGTTCTTACAAATTTGCACAGAAAGGAGTTTTCGGGACTGAAGTTGATTAAAATTTATTTAATGTCCTCATTGAGCCATGCCACAAGAATAACTCAGCTACTTGTCAGTAATCAGTGTCAACCATGAAATTCAATGCAAGCAAGGGCTTCCTCCCATATTTGAAGGACTGAATATGTTCAGTGGCCGGAAAGGGGAGACAGATTCAATCTTTAACTTAAATATTTGTCTACATTTGCTCGGTACGGGTTCATTCCGAAGTCAAACTTTTCTCCTTTCCAAGTTCCCACTTTTTCTTCGTTTGGTGCGATAACCTTACATAAGATTTTATATTTCAAAATTCTAGTGGATCAAAATTCCATTAGAATAAATTATTGAAATAGAAATGTACCACTTGGTGCAGTCAAAACTTGTAACATTGCGTTCTAGACCTTATTTATTTCCAGAATAATGTGTTTAACATGACATTTGTAATTTTGCTTCTCATTTTCGTATATATACATTTTAAATAATAATATTCTTTTTATAAACACTTTATTTTTAAGTTTATTTTTAAGAATAAGTAACATTAGTAACCATACCAATGTTGATAAATATTGGCCTTCATATTATCTCTGCTTTCACGTGTCCATTTAAATTTCAGCTTTCCTATTATCTCTGCTGTCAGACAGCTAACGCTTCGACCCCAAATGAGGGCACTCAGTGATTAAATAAGATACTGACTAAATTTAAAAGCTGTTAACTACCCTGGCCCGAACTTTATTGAAATGTTTAAATATCACGTTGCTTTGACTTTAACTATTATATCATTAAAGAGGCTCTTCTGAATGTTGAGTGATGAAAAAGTGAGATAAATTATCTTCTCATTGAAAAGGCTAAAATAAGGCCAAGGAAGATAAACGTTTGTAATATAAAATGAGTAAGAAATACGCCATATCAGGCACCCCTTGACATCCGCGGCACTCTGTCGATGCCTCATTCTATCAAGGCTCGACTACTGCAACGCCTTGCTCCTTCGGTTTCCTCCCAGAAGCTCCAGAAAATCCAAGACAAGGCGGCCTATCTGGTACTCGGTATAGGAGCCGACCCGGCCAACGCCTTGAGGCGGCTCCACTGGCTTCCAGTTCGGGAGAGAGTCAATTTCAAAATAACCCTACTGGCGCATAAAGCCCTGAGCATAGGGACACTTGGCGGAGGTGCTCTCGCCACACCTGCACTCGTGAAGCCTGAGATTGGAATCCTCTCACTTCCTCAACATCCTCATCCCCAGTACGAGGTTCGAGTCCAGCTCTTTCAGATTTTCCGCGCCCCGCCGTTCCAGATGAGATCCGAAAGGTCCGCCGCCGATTTTAAGACGAATCTGAAGACACTGTCTTTTGGGCGTTGATTTTAGGACTGCCACAGCGCCCCTGTAGCTCAAGCGCACGGCGCTATATAAATGAAATATCATTATTATTTATTATTTAGTTATTGAGATTTTCTACAATTTATTTGTCAAATGAATTATAAAGTCTAACAAACTCACACAAAACCAAACTTTCAGTATTTTTAATAATATCCATTTTGAACAATATTTGAACGTGGTCACCAGAGCACATATTAATAATTTTAACGAGCTAAAAAAACCTACGTTTAGTTTAATTCAGAAGAAACTTGTTCATCGTGGAGCCTACGTAGTACATAACTTCTGACCATTGATGCGTGAATGATTTCAATTATCATAAAGAAGGTATCAAAAGAGAAATTTGTTTACGATAACAAGGAAATTTGTATTGTTAGAAGGAAATTATTTGCATTGATTACAAAAAGTCATGAGTACCAGACATTCAAGAAATTTAAGTTCTGGTGGATTACATTCAAGTACATTCACAAGACTCAGGAATTCCAGCAACAATTCTCGTCTTTTTGATGCCTCATCTCTCTCTTCGCCTAACATTCATAAATACTCTACAGAAATTTTGGAAAGGAAAAAAAACCGACCCCCATTTCGGCAAGATGATTCATTCTCGAGCACCATCTTAAATTCGGATCATCATGAACAAATGAGCACCATTGAAAGGAAGAATTTGCAAATGGAAGAACAACTTCTTAAGACTTTTAAATTGGGTTCAAGAACATTGAAAAGTCATAAATTTGAAAACGAGTCGTCCCCAAGCAACACCCTCCCAAATCGAGATAGCTCTCTCCTCTTTCCAAGCTTTTCTAGCATTGAATTTAGCAGATCTCCAGGTATATTTAAAATTTCTGCTACATTATGTATATAAAATTAGTCTATCAAAATTTGACAGTCTTCCGCAGCTCAATTTTTTTCTTACAGTTTCTAGCATTTTGAAATCAAAACCTCAATCCAGCAACGAAGCCTCAGAGGTTTTTTACGAGCACTTACTTGAAGTCCGAACTTAAAACAACAATATTCTTTTATAGACAGATTCGGTGAAGCTCATCCCGATCGGTGTTTATGATTTGGAGCCATTCTTGCAGAATTCTTCAAACGCTCCCATAAGAGAAGGTTTTAACAATGTAAATAGAGCAATTATTTCAACATAATGATTAATTTAGTCTAATTTTAAAAAGTAGGTGCTAGGATGAGCAGGAGCAAATCATTGGCAAGAGCTGAAACGCATAATGACAAGTACGAACACTTTTGACTTGTTAACGCTATATCAAAATACAATAGATTTTATATAGACGGACAAAATAGTTGGATTAAAAGGATAAAAATAAAATAGCTATCATGAACGTGTGTGTGCAATTCTTCCCCATTAATTATCCCCTTCATGCAAATTAATAACCTAATGAACAACCTCGACCAAGTTTGAAATCATGATTATGCCATTGCCAATTTATAATCACTGTGTAATAACGTTGGTTCGTGATACTATTCAACCATGAATATTCATCCATATTAATGTTTAATGTTAGTTTCATCATTTTCATGAGCAGACACAATGTTTATCCTCTGAAAGAACAATCCTTTGTAAACGGCCGTTTCTCTCCAAAGATTTGTAAGTTTACACTGACTTTAATTATTTAATTATTTATTTATTTAATTATTTATTTATTTATGCACCACGAACAGTGGATTTAAAAGGAAGAGCTTTATGGGAAGTTACTTATTGCTCTTTAATGGAGAACAAAACATTTGTTTACGAATTGTTAACATTATAATTAAATTATCGTCAATTAAAAGATCTAATTAATTATCCTCCATTTTAAAAATGTTCCCTAAAACTTATGAAAGCGAGTTGAGCCATTGCCAACCACAGCTGAAAGGGTTTTGTGCAATGGTTTCGGGTTTTGTAACATAATCCTATTAATTTTCTTAGACTTAGATGCAATTACATGCCTTTTTGTGGTTACACTTCAAAGCGTGCACGAAAACTTAATTGCACGAATACTTTCGGATTGAATTTAGATTTAAATAAATCGCCCTAGCGTAAAATTTACGTACTTATCAATATCTACAATAACTGATATATTAATAATGATAGCTCGCATGAACAATAACGGTAATCTGGACTCATGGTACAAGCCAAACTTCTCCAGAGAGTGCGGTGAGTCTTAGATTAGAAGATTGCTTCACGTGAAGATATTTATAAAAACAAATTGTCGAACCAAATATTTCCAACTAGTTTGCAAGCAATTAGTACTTATTTAACCATTATAGTAAAACCTACAAATGTGGACACGTGGATGGTCCTTAAAGAAAGTTTATTTTGGATGGAATTTGATGGGCACCCACCAAAATGATTACACTCGATGTAAAAATACCTGCATCCAATTTGCTTTATGTTTGATTAATATTTAAGCTTTGCTCTAAAAATGGAACTTTCACAGAACAGTTAGTCAAAGAAGTAAAATGAAGCGAATTGAATGATGTTCAAAAAGTAAGGTATTTAGACAACATCTGAAGGCAACTCGCTTCGTTATCTACACCACTAAATTATATTTTCTGAAGGCCCACAAGTGATGCCTTAGTTCTTCCAGGGAGTTTCTTTCTATGATGCATTGCACCTTTGCAATGGAATCGAAATTTTTGGTTTATTTAAATCCGAGAGCCCTTTAGGAAAGCTTTGTTTCCGAATGTAGGTTTGGCAAATGATTTATGCTTTCATCGCTGTTTCCATCTTCTTCCAATACCTCAAATTTAAAAGTTGTTGGCAGAAGTTTTCGAATATCCTCCAGTAATCTCTACTGTCAGCAATAATAGTAAATAATATACATAGTAAATAATTCATGGCCAATCAGTTTGGCGCAGTTTGGGTGAGCTCCGCCCCTTCCCCGGTCTCTATTTGTATAGACAAAGGACAATTACGCAGCCGGGTATCAAAGACGGCACATAGGGAAAGGATCCTCTTCCAAATCCAATTCGGTCATTACAACGTCATAATGGATCCTTGCATAGAAGTCGCGTTGAAGTTTTGGTCAAAAATGTTAAAACCTCTTGATAATTGTATTTCTGATGAAGGACTGACTCATGAATATGGTGGCGGCAGGCTAAGTACAGCATTTCAAGTGTTTCTAGTTATACCGAGTACATCAAAGTCAAGTTTTCTTCCCATGAATACTCTATTCAGTCGACAAGTGACAAATGATCGCAAATGTCTAAAATTCCGTGTCATTGAGCATGCCCTAAATATTACTTAATTATAAGAATCTTTTCGGGGATTCCTTTTTTTGGATGTTTGGATCGCTCTTAGGGAGCGCTTGCGCTAAAATTCAAAAGTAATAAAATAAGGACCACCCTAATGGACTCCTTGACAAAGGGAAGACCTAAATTTTTATTATCAAGAATGTTTTTATGCATACAAGAGCAATTTGAATCGACTAATTATATTAATTATAAATATTATAAATGGTATAATTACAAATGTTAATATCGCATTAATAATATGAAAGCTATTTAATAAATACTTTATTTGCGCACTTTCCAGCAAGCGACTATTTGATGGACAAACCCGTAGGATATTTTGTACTGAGAAAAAGTTCAACCCATCCGGCCTCTTACGTGCTTGCCTTAAAAACTGAAGAAGCTTCAGGACGTGGACATATTTATGGTTGGGGAAAAAACAAATATAATATTGTCATTAATGACATTAATAATTATTAACATTCAAAAAGTTATTTTTTGATAAATTTGGGGGAATGTTATTTGAAGTACCTCGACTACGCTAAAAAAAAAGCCCAGCTAAGCAATGTTTAAGTGAGGGCTTGTTTTTCCTAGGAAATGATGTCCCCTCAAATTTGTTAAACATTTGTTGATTTTATGGATTAATTCACATCTACCAATGGGTTCGATTAATTAATGGCTGTGCAATGCATTCTTCAACGGCTTTAATTTTCAGATAAACAATCCTCAGTTTCAATCAAACATTTTCTCATCGACGCAAATCAACAGGGATTTCGTTTTAAAGGTTTTGCAAACGAGCCTGAATTTGGTTAAACATTTGTGCTTATTTGGTGCCCGAAGTTACTTCCAGTTATAATGAATGAAACAAATTACAGCGAATTTAGAAGCTTTTGTGGAATATTACAGAAAGAACAAGGCAATACTTCCTTGTAAATTAGCAATCGATCTTGGTTGGTGAATCTGATGGTGAAGTTTTATCTAATTTGTTTTATTTAATTACTTTGGTTCACGATTCTAAAGCCGGTCGGTCGTTCGCCTTGGTATTATTTTAATATTGCGGAAACGATCTGTTAATAAACTGCAAATGGAATCAATACAGAAAAGATTTTGGACTATTTTGAGATTATTTCTAGTTTATCGCACTACAGACAGCAAGACGTTCCAAGGGAAGTCCACGTATTGTTCAGCAGAATTTGAACTGCAGTACATGACATCTGTGTTTACCGAAGTTGATTCTTGCCTAGACACAATGACACGAGCCTTCGACATTTGTTATAACAACAGAAGCAGAATAAAGCGCATATCGGCTCGTGCTCAACTCAATTCAAGAGGAGTTACATTCTTTTGGGAAGGAATGATGTGAGCACATTGAATACTTATTTTCTATTTGACACAGTTATTTATTTCAGAGTATTATGAGTGTGTTAACGAGAACTAATAGATAAGCGATAAAAACAAATTTCAGATGAAACAAAGCATTCGAAATGTATTAGTTCTCTTTTTCCTTTAAATATTTATTTAAAACTGTTAACCATTGTGAAACTCCGCCTCAGAGCTCACCGACAGGAGATCCTCAATGGAGGTCTCTCGACTTCCAACGTTTCGGCCCTTGAATGTCCTTGCCTTTTTTAGGGATGGTCGCATCACATGATCTTCAGGATGTCTCTGTCAGTTTATTTCCTCTCTGGATTTAATTTCCTTCAGTTATGCGAAGCTCAAGACTGGCTTTTTAATTCGTTCCGTACTGCCTGGACTGAAGCCACTCTCGGTTTCTTCGAGAAGCTTTACAGACTATTTGGCAGACTGAAAACTTTAACTGTGAAAGGCCTTTTTGTGCCATTCTCATCCACTCCAGTTGTCTGCAGTTGTCGTGAAAGTTATTTGGCGGCGTTTGAAAACTAGGGCTTGTACTATCTTTATAGCGATAGTCGGAGAAGGAAATTTTACGGGCTGTTTATTGGAATGAATAGGAGTCGATGGTGCTTTATGAGTCCTTAAAGGCATATAATAAATAACGCTTACATTCCAATCAGGTTAAACTTGATTATTTAAAAAAAAAAAGCCCGCCAACCCGACCCAGTCGGTAATCCAGTCCAGCATAATGCCCCATTGATAATCTATTGTTTAATCCTGCCCAGTTGTACCAAGACTTCAATTTAACATTTAATTGACTTATAACATGTGAGGAATACATGAAAAGGAATCATTTTACTTTTATCAAGTTCACGCCTGTTCCTCAAATTGTCTAATCCAGAAAGTCATATGCTCAACCATTCCAAGATCATGATCCGCTGTATGTTCTGTCAACTTTAGCTTTGACATTACTTTTGACATTTTTTCGATGGTATTTTCCCGACAATAAATTGTTGATTTTCAAAGTTCCCTCTGAAAAAGTTTCATTGGAATGAGTTGCAATTTATCTTTTTTTATATAAAATTTCACCCCACTACCTAAATTTGCCTCTCTTTGTACCTCTTCTTGAAAAGGAAACGCCAAACAAAGGGACTAATCGGCAATGGCTCTGCCTAACCTTCTTGGCGGTGGGCGCCATTGGAAGTTCTGCCTAATTGCTCCTCCAACTTTTCTTGTTCTGTGAATGGTTTACTCGATTTTTAAAAAATGATCTGTGTTGCATTGTATTATATACAATTACAATTATTATAGATTAAATGTCACTTTATATCATAGATCCCATTTAAAACATTTCTACTCATACGACGAAATTGTGCTTTGTTGTGTGGATCCATTTGTCAGGCAGTAAGTCTTGAAAATGTTTGTGATATAAAATCTACGTTTTAGATTATTGAATCAATAATAAGTTTAATGTCTTTTTCAAAGGCTAACATCGCCTTCTGCTTGTGAAGAAAGACTTATTTCGTAAGCACATACTTTATTTCAAGCTAGAATATCTAGAAAATGAAATATTTATTTTGCTAGTGAAAATATTTAAAATTAATATAAATAAAGAATCTTTGACTTGAAGGATGTGTGGGTTTTTAACGAAAGGTTTATCTCTAGAAGGAGATGGATGTGCACACATATTCACCATGCTGAACATGAACGAAATGACTCGATTTATCAATCAAATTAGGGATAACAAAGAATCGCAATTGATTTCGTTTTATTGACCATATTTCTTGTGTAAGTTTTGCATTTTGATATAATGGCATAACCATTTTTCTGACCTCGCGACTTAATGAATTTAGTGCAATGCGCATTGTCGAGTTATTACTAATGTTATTACTAATAGTATTTAGATAATGTTCAGGATAATAATTAAATTCAAACAAACAAAAGTTTTTTTGTCTGCCTTCACTGGTCATCTTCATGAGCAACAGCATACATTTCAAATGAAATGCTATATTTGTACCTTCTGGGCTTCTTAATAACCCAAAACTTAATACACTGAACAAATACTTTGCAAATACCGCTGCGGCATAATTTATCAAAAGATTGATGACCACTTCTCTAACTTGAATAATTATTATCTTCCTTCAAGCCTCAAGTCTGAACATTCTGATAGTTCTCCACCTCAACTCCTTACTAAACTATTATTTATAAGATGAAAATGTTTTAAGTATTTCACTCAAAAGTAAGAGTCTAGTAAAGTAATACAATTCTCATGTCAATCAACGCGCTATTAGCCATTAAAATTGAAATATAGTACAATTAGGCCGCGTATGATAATATGATAATAAAAAACGTCGCTAGGACAAAATCTTCTAACCTCTATAGTACAACTATGCCGGTTACAACAATGAATAACTAGGACGGCGTTATGGCATGCAATTGCCAGCTACGGTCTTATCCAGTCTAAATGCCGGAGTTTTCCGAACTCTGCTTTACATCATGCCTCGGATAGTATCCCATGAAGTTTTCCTAGCTATGAAAACCTGAGTTTGTGATCACCATCAGCTCGAGCTGGTCATCAATATCCCAACGAGTGGATTTGATGTACTTTGAAAATGTCGGATAATTTAAATATTTTCACGTTAAAAGCTATGTGATGAAGGCATGGATCCATGGGATGCATGAATATGCACCGGTTGGAAACGATTATTATATCAATAATAAACATATATATCAATAACGTACATCTAAAATATTTTTTAAACATTGGAGAAATCACTAAATAGTAACATTTTTCTATAAATAAAATTCGGATGCTGATTATTTGATAACTTGACCTCAACTCGAATTTTTTCAGCAAAGTGTATGCATTCTCTATTCTAGAGAGTTTGCAAAATCATTTTTCCACTCAAAATGAATTTTCACACAAGTTTTTAGCATTATAAGTTATATCTTAATTTCAAATGAGGCTATTATTGATTCAATATTTAGGTGTTAATATAAATTAGGGAGTGTAACCTTTTTGTAATCACTGTAATACTGTGGAGATCTTATTCGATATCGTTCTCCACTTCTCCTGGGTGGCTCAACGTGTATTCTCATCAGTTTTTTTGGCTGGATATGGCGCGTTTATTCAGATGTTTGATGTCGGCCGATAAATATTATATGCAGGTGCCGCCATTTACAAAGTTTTTGCGACGAAGTAGCCACGAGCGTTCATGTTTGAATCGTTAGTGCATTTTTAAGTTTTTTTGTCTTTTCTTAATTATTTATTATATGTGGCTGTAGAACATACTTTAAAAGTGATAGGTTGCTTTGCTTTGTGAGTTAATGTGTAAAAGCTCATCTAAAATGTGCATTAAAGCCTTATAGCTTATCATCAATAATTATTTAATTTTTTTCAATTTTAGATGATATTTGTGCTTATAACTTAATTTTTAATGGTTAATGAGTAATGAGAAACAAATAATGCCATTCAACTGTAAATCACTTCAATTAATTATTCAACAGAATGAAGTTACAAACTAATTTTACTAAGTTGAATTTATCAAAAATGGTAGCTACAGATGGTCTGAGTTCAGATGATAAAGAAATATATGAACATGCACTTTCATTTGCAAAGAATGAGATGGCACCATACATGAAAGAATGGGATCTCAATGTTTGTAACTTTTTCCTTTTTATAAATATATTCACCATTCCAAAAAAGAAATATTCCATACAGCAAACCTTCCCCCAAGATACTCTTCGACACGCAGCACAGCTCGGTTTTGGTGCTATATGCTGTCAAGATACTTATGGGGGTTCCAATCTTGGGAGGCTGCAAGCATCTATAATTTTTGAAGCTTTGGCCCAGGGATGCCCCTCAACAACTGCATATTTATCCATTCATAAGTAATGAATTTTTTTCAATAAATTGTCATCAAGATTTTAAATAAACTAAAAACTTTGTTTTTCTCCAGTATGTGTGCTTGGATGGTTGATACTTTTGGAAGTGATGACTTAAGAAAGAAATGGATGCCAAGCCTTGCAACAATGGAAAATTTTGCATCATATTGCCTCACTGAGCCAGGTTAAGCAATAAACTCAAAATAATTTATGACTCAATAGCAATTAATATTAATGAATGTATGGATTTATAAATTGTGGACAAATTCAATGCAGATAGTGGTAGTGATTCAGCTTCTCTCAAAACATCAATTGTGAAGAAAAATAATGAATACATCATTAATGGTACAAAGGTACTTTCATTTTATTATCATTCAAAAGCTATGGTTTGCTATGTGGGGTAACAGATCATCACACTCAGTACAATATATTCTCTGAATCCAAAATCTGTCTTACATTTCACTATATGAACTGATAAGAAAAAGCATTTTACCACAATTGGAAGAAAAGATCCACATTCTAGCAGTAATGCTTGCATGCTCTAATACATATCTTTGCAGCATAGATTTTAGGCAATAAAAGCTTTGATTAACGTAGATCACGTAAGCCATTTGAAGACCTTATGGCAATGGAAAAACTAGGGTTACCAATTCAATGGCATTGGCAGTAGAGGAGATATTATGAAAAAGTAGGAAATTCATTTTTATCTTTTGGAAAAAGGTGGATGATGGAAGTAATGACGTGAGATGATTGGTTCATTAATTCTGACATTAAAAGTGACAGTTTCATGAAAGAACAGAGGCTTTATCAGAGGGAGTAATATATTGTAATAATAACAATCTCCATTTTTATTGCTTTTTGTAATGTAATGAAAATAATCTCATGTTGCTCTAACTACAGTTAAAGATATGAATTATGACACCCAAGAATAGGGTTAAACCTAAGGGTTTTTCTAGGAATCAACTTTAGTTTAACATAGACACCTGATAAAGGGGGCAACTTGCCCATGTGCATATAGGGGCACTATTTTGTATAAATCTAGATTTACCTACAGACAGATTTTACTGTAGTGACATAACAGCATTCAGCAATAATGTGAGATAAAACAATGGTAATTAGTTAAGAAACCTAAGCTTTTGAAATCTTAAATGAACATCTTTAATCTAGAGCTTCATCAGTGGTGCAGGTGAGAGCAGCATTTACCTGGTCATGGGAAGGACAGGATGTGCAGGCCCGAAGGGAATTTCCTGTGTTTTGGTTGAAGCAGATCGAAAAGGACTGAGTTTTGGAAAAAAAGAAGAAAAGGTTGGATGGTCACCATATTTTTGCTCTTAATTAGTTGTTATGAGTCAAAATTATTACATGTAATAATCAAAATCATTACATATAACTATGTGTGCCCACACATATAACATATTTTAATATATATAAGTCATTTTGGCATCCAACTGCATGAGAGAGATCATCGCATCTTATTTTTATAGTACTTGTTCTAATATGTAATCTAACTTAAATTTTCACAAATTATGTGTGTTTAACTCATGTGACTTGACACAACAGCAAATAACAATTTCTATTATTGTATTTTTCATTATTCATTTAATGACCTCCATGTTTGACCCCACATGACATTCATGCATTAGCTTGCTATAATGTGAGTTACTAAACTCTTCTATTGATATTGCTTTGATGTTTGCTTTTATCAAAAAGTTTTAGCAGGTACACTAGTTACACTTACGGTGCTTTCAAGATATTGTGTGCTCAAATAGTGCAACAATTAAGGCATTAAAATATTTGTTCAAACATCTTTTTTTTCACTTTTTATTTTATTTGGAACTCTCAAACAAAAGAGTTATTTTTAGTCAAAATATTTTATGTTTTATTCAGATAATTTTTTCTGGAGTTTCTTGTAGTTTACAATCTTATTTCTCCTTATTAAAAATGCAAAATGCAATGTAAAGTAATTAACTTTATAGGAGTAAATATAATAAATGT
Source organism: Hirudinaria manillensis (assembly GCA_034509925.1). Taxonomy (NCBI): domain Eukaryota; kingdom Metazoa; phylum Annelida; class Clitellata; order Hirudinida; family Hirudinidae; genus Hirudinaria; species Hirudinaria manillensis. The sequence goes on along the minus strand of CM067532.1, from coordinate 4,417,982 downwards.
AAAGTTCCTTGCCAACCATATTCTTAGGCATTGAGGTACCGGCTTCAGCCTTATAATTTTTAATAAAATTTGAAGATATCCAATGTTAATAAGGTGGGAGACCAATGCAATATTTCCAAGAGAATAATGATATTTTAAAGTGGTATATATATAAAATACGCAAAAGATACACATTAGAGAGTTATAAATATATATGGGAAAAATGTATAAATCTTCAACAGACTGTTTGCAAATAGTTTTTAAAAACATTAAAGATAGCTGAGAAACTACTCAAACATTTTAATACAACTGTTTTGTTTTAAATGCATTAGATTATGTAATGCTAATGTTCATGACATTTTTCATAAGGTCGGGTGGTGCACGCATCCTGCAAGGCAGGTTTTTCTAGAAGATGTTGTGGTTCCCACTTCAAACTTGCTAGGTGAAGAGAACAAAGGATTTCATATTGCCATGGATGGACTGAATGGTGGCAGAGTTAATATCGGCAAGTTAAAGTTAACAAGATTTTTGACTGTGCTTTGTTATATTGCAATTAATAACATTAATATTATGTCAGTATTATGTATGATGATTATCACTAAACCCCCATCATCATCCTTTGTTTACTGTTTAAACTTTCAGCATCAATTTCTCTTGGAGCCGCAACTGCCTCCCTTGATGCCGTTAAAGAACATCTTGGCATCAGAAAACAATTTGGAAAAAGTCTCAAAGATTTTCAAGTAGCTGAATAGATGATTATAATTACAAAAAGTTAATATAAAATGTCATTTATGATTAGATTACCAACAGTTACATAACAGCAAAATGGAGTTCATTGAGTGGTCATTTTAGCAATAATAGCAGGTTATAATTGCTCCTTCTAGTCATTTAGGGCAACTTAGAAGCACTGCAATCATGTGGTATTCTACCATGATGGTGCTTGTGGCATGCGAGGTTTGGAACACATGGTACACCAGATTCTGCCAATGTTGTGTACTGCTCACCAAAACATTCATTTAATGATCTTCCTTAGGAGCATGCTAGCTGAAGTTTTGAATACATGAATGTTTCTATGTGATTTCCATTCAATCAACTTTCAAAACTAAATCATTTGTGATGCATTTTTCGACTCACAAATTTTTCAAACAACAATGGAGGCCCATCATAAATAGTAACCTAATTAGAGATAAACAGGTAACTTTTTCTATTCCCAGTACCTTCAGTTCAAGTTTGCAGAAATGGCAACATCTGTTGTGGCCTCTAGACTTATGGTTCGACATGCAGCTAGATCACTCCAATCAAAAGCTCCTAACTATGTCCCATTAGCTTCCATGGCAAAACTCTTTGTTACAGAACAATGCTCGAAGGTTTTCCTTATATTTGCCATTTTTAAATTGTTTAAAACACACTGGCATATGATCCATACAGGTTTGTGATGATGCAATCCAAATGTTTGGTGGCTATGGTTATTTGAAGGAATATCCAGTTCAACAATATTACAGAGATGCAAGGCTTCATCATATCATTGAAGGTACACTTTTATGCTTACAAACTACAAAAAGGTATATATTGTTATGGTTTTCAGGTACAAACGAAATGATGCGACTCCTTGTTTCAAGGGATGTGCTTTTGAGCTAGTTTTGCATAGCCTAAATCCATTGCTTACTCAGGACACAATGAAACCAACTTTGAAAACATTCGATTTTAAGAATTTAAGCAATTTCAAAAATATTAATCATGTTAAATGATTCAATTTAAATGAAATTATTGTGGCTGGGGAATAAAGCCATCCTTCCATATCAAATTTTAAATCCGAGTTTTCTCATGCATTCTTTATGCGCTTCGATAAGATCTTGACAGGACTCCTCTCCGTTTTTAGCGATGCTGTTACAAAAGCCAAATATCATTAGGTGCACAATTACACAATTACGGTTTTCCGAACTTTACCATTCATCTCTGGGTTTCCTTGTCTCTGGGCAGGCACAGCATGGCTTTAGGGTCTGTTTTTTCCCTTGGGTATCCGATTCTGGTTGTTTTTCTGGCATATCCTCAATCAATGTAATCTTACTGGAACTAGAAAACAAATAACCTTTGCGGCGCGAAACGATCTCGAGGTACAGCGATAACAATAACAATGACCTCTCTCCTAAAAGTGAAATATATTGATGCGGCTGATTAAAAAGAATAAAATTTATTATTTTGTCGTTGTTACTTATTATTATATTTTAAAATAGTGTTCAAATTTTGTGGAAGGAAACCTTTCTTTTAATCAAAGGTCCGTTATCCATTTCTTCATCTATTATATTTTTAAATGGTTATCGATATTATTCTTAAATTATTATGGGTTATTTTTCGAAGGTGAACCTAAGAATTTTCAAGTTTTGGAAAACGGTAACGCTACTACGTGCCGCGACGAGCGCTGTAGAGCACGAGTAGTGCTAGGGTCCCTCGGAGTAGGGCTGGGGTTTCCTCAGAGTAGCACGCTTTGCGTTAGGTTTTGGTTTAAGTTTAAGGCCCTCTCGAGATATGGCTAGGGTTCGGGGAAGTGCTATTTTCGCAAGTTTCTAAACTGATTTGTATTTAGTTTGATTTTACTTTAGAAATAATTTTTACAATAACTGTAAAAGATACATGCGTATCCTATTATTTAGGTTTTCACTTTATCGGAATATCTAAATTATGAATATTCTAATATGTTTTTTGTTCGGGTTACTTTCCGTCGCGAGATGCTTGTAAACCTTGGGCATTGTAAATTTTAAAAGTTAAAACTTCCAATATTAAAATCAAGTTGACTAAATTTAAATTAAATAACAATGATTTTCTATATAAAAATATGTTTAGTGAGTTATAAAAACGGCACTTCCCCGAACCTAAGCCTTACTTCGAGAAGGCTATGAATTTAAAACAAAATCCTTTCAAAACTTAACTCTAAGGAGTGGTTTAGCCCTGCTTCGAAGAGTCTCTAGCCCTATGAAATATAAATATAAAATCCAAATATAGAGTAGGGCGTTTTCTGGAGACGGATGGCGGGCATCGAACGCGACACATAACGGCTTGTTGCATACGAAGGGACATTACCGATTCGATTCACGTGAATAAGCTTCTCAAGGCTTTACAGGAAGAGCGAAAAGCTCTATGAGATCACGTCCTCTAAGGTTCATACATATTCGTATGTCAGAGTTTTGGTTATTCTTAAGACACAGCCCGACTTTCTGATTTTGATTGTATTCTCTTGAAGGAGTGAGTTCATACGGATTACATGCAATACACACTGCGCATCTAGGAATGTGGGCTTATTTAACTATTAAATTGAATATTTATAAATATGTTACTCAGACCTGATCCTCCAAAATTTTCTAATTGCCCCTTTATTTTGGCTCCCCGCCAAAGTATTGTAAATCCGCCACTGCACACTGCTAGATTAAGGGTACTGTTAGGACGATTTTTACGGCAAATGGGCTTTTTCCAGTCACATGATATTTTTCCCTCATGTATCTTAAGTATCTTTTTTCTAGAAGAAAGGGGTTTGGCATCCACCTCTCAGGGGCAATAAAAGCTATGGATCAGTCCGAATATCGTTTTCATGGATGAAAATTATGAATTTAACACGCCTAAAAAAATAGAGCTTGTAAGTGGTGAAATACGATCACCAACACTTAGATTAGCATAGCGCATGTGACTGTTTATATTTAGTTATTTGATCTGATTTTGATTCTTGTTGCGGATGATTATATAGTTCTTACTTTTGTTTGTCAAAGATTCAATTATTCATTTAACCCCTATTAATATGCTTGTTTAGATGTTGTTCAACACGGACTTGTTTCACGATCTTCACACTAAATGCGTTTATCAGTCTCAAATGGCTCAGAAGTAAGTGAAGTAAAGGCTCACTTTTATTGACTTAAAATATACATACCAAACAAGAAAGTTCACACAATGCTTAGATTTTCCACCCAGTTTTTATTTGGTTATTTTCTAAAAGTTACGTGGTATTCTGATGTAAGATACGTAGTGTAAGAAAGTAAATAGAAGGTTAAATATGTTCTGTGAACATGATCTTAAAGTATGTTTTGTCCAGAACTAATTCTTAGCCACAACAAATAAAGCATTTTTGGAAATTTAATATCAAGCAGCCCACCACCTGTAGTGATTCATATTTGTAATGGAATATTGTTTCAAACAGAATTTTTCTGGTGGGTAGCCTACTGCTGGTTTGCAAAACAACTCCAGCCACAATTACTGTTGTTGGTATCAATTACGTTTTGATTTTTTTGGATAGACTGTATTGATTCCCACAAATCATACTTTAAGAAATTTATACTGTGATATGCAATATGATACCAAGATTCCAAAACTGGAATGTGAATAATTAATCTAATTTTAGTTAAATGAAAAGAATGAAACAGTTGTGACATTGCCATCACTATCATCTGCCTTTGGACCAAGTTTGTTTAATGACAAATTGATGGTCAGTTGTTTACTACAAAAGTATGTTATCATGCCAGGCTACACTTGCATTGTTTCTACACTAGGGCCGTGTTTGGTTAACTGTTCCACTTAATGCTTGTGTCCCAGTTGAGCCTCCTGCTTCATTTAACTTCTCACTTCCTTTTATTGGCCTTGTGAAAAGGCACAGTTGTTCTTTCGTTGAAAAGGTATGTTGCCTTTCATCACTATCCATTTTGTTATATATTGATGTTAATATTAAACCTGATTAATATTAAATACTTAAGGTTCTAAATGTGCAAAGATCTGGATTTAAAGCAGCTGTGGTGTTTGATCCAGATTCTGATGATCTGATAACTATGTCTGGAAGTTCTGGTTTGAAAAATTTAGCACAATAGTTATTGTTTGTTACAAATATTAAGAAATGGGTAAAGTACTTGAGACTGCTTGCAAATTACATATTCACATAATGCATGTGAATTTGCAATAGTTACCTTTCTTATATTTATTATGTTTGTAGTTTGAATTTCATAATTTATTTTGTTAAATTAATGTAGAAAAAAGTCACTAAACACGCATTACCTTTAAGGATCCGTTCTCATACCCTCTTTTTTTATTGGCAAGTCATCAGAAGAAATTCTGTCAAACTATTTGGAGCCAAAGTTAGTATCTTTTTGGCATTTCTTATATGGAAACACCAAGGTCACTTCTTTTTAGTTTTTCTGTGGAAATTGAAGATCATTTTCCCAGCTCTTTTGGATTATTCCTCATCCCCTTGCTTATTGGAATGTTGCTATGTCTGATCTTCATCATCATTTTCCTGGTCAGTAATTGTAAAATCTTGTAAAATTGTAATTCTGCAATCATTCCATGTAATTGATTTCGAATATGACTCAGTGAATATTTTATTTTTATTGCTTCGAGTAAGTATCATGGATGAAGCTCCATCATCATATTCATAATCAAAGTTTAACACAGACGGATAAATAATTTTTAATAATTGATAAAAACTTGACGGTTTATTTTTTAAAGTATGCCATCATTTATCTTTAAGGATAATGAATATTTATGGTCTCGTTTTTTCATTAAAAGAAATGATTCATTCAATATTTTTTAAAGCTGATGAGATGCACTTCGGGGCTTCTCAATCAGTGGAGACTACGTATATCTAGATCGGTGTTGAGATTGTTACCCTTGAGGAGGTTTAAGAATGGAGACACATATGATACTTGTGCTGTGTGTCTGGAAGACTTTAAAGTTAATGACAAGCTGAGAATATTGCCATGCAACCATGGTAATTAATTTGAATCTCATCAATAAAATATAAAATTAGCATTTAACATAAAGCCAGTTCTAGAAGTGAGCTTGTCCTGCAGGGGCAATAATTGTGGCTTGCAGACTAACTTGGCGTGTTGCATATTTTCATTTGTATTATAACCTGTTTATAACCCATTTTTGTACTTTAAGCACTGGAAGGATGCATTGGTCAACTAATTGGCCCCTTTTGATCATTTGTGAATAAGTAAAATTATGCATTGATGATTTTGTACATCACTCATATATGGAATTCATTGGCAGTAGAATTAATTGTGTTTTCTATGAATTGTTATCTCCAATGTCTCAGTCAGCGTTTTATCTTAAGCATACCATAAAGACTGTATTGACCCATGGCTGACTGAAAACAGACAAACGTGTCCCCTTTGCAACAAATTAATACTTGCCCAAGAACCAACAGAAAATCCTCTTGAAGTGCCTGATGAAAATACTCCCTTGTTAATCAGCCAAGCCAGTATGTTTAAGCTAACTTTTGGTGATGATTTATATTCCTTTATAATGAATGATGCTTAATTCTTGGTATGTAATTCTGTAATAATTTCACCTGTGTTATTTCATTCACTTAAGCAATATTGGCATCAAGAAGAGCAACAGAAGGCATGCCTTCATCTCCTATTCTTCAAGATGTTAATCCCAGCTCATAAGAGGCATCTGAAACAATTTACTTTATAATTCAGTAATGCTTTTGAGTTTTTCATATCTTTTGTAATTTCTGTTGTTTTTCAGGTGGTTAAGGAGAAATTTAAAAGTAATTAATTTATTCGCATAGTCATTCATTTTAAAATATATTTTGCTATATGTTATTTAAAAAAAATAATTTTGATCATTTTTATATTTAGTTGTGGTTGGAAATAGTAACATCTTTGAAACTATAATTCCATTGTTGTTGTTGGGTTCAATGTCTGAGGAATTTTTATGCCATTTAATCTTTAACAACTATATTATTTTAATTAATATCACAAGAAGTGCAAAATTACATATTTTGATATTCAATATTTTGGTGGGGCTATTGGATGAGACTATTTATTACTGTTTTATTAATGTTTATTGTCTACATTATTAGTAATTTCGATTATCAAGTAATCTATTTCCCCACAAATACTTTAATGCCACCAAACAAATTTGGTTTCAAGACTGATGGCCCTCAAATGCTTCTTGCCTTAATATGTTAAACATTTCAGGCTACTTTGTAATCTTGTTTTATGATTTTTTAAAATATTTTTTTCTGTTGAGACTCTTTTTGTATTCACTGGATTGTTTTGTATTATGCATTTGCAACTAAAATGAAAATCTGAAATGAATCTAAATTGGTAGAGTTGAGAATCTACTGATTAAGGTCAATACTTTATTTTTCCGTTTGGGGTGTTGATATATAGAACGACCCATAAACATTGTAACGGCAATTCTAGCAACATGAAAAATCACAAAAGAAGTTCCATTTGAACAAAGCCTTAGAATCACATGGGTTCGAAGGACATCAAGGGGCGTCACATTAGCATATTTGTCATGATTTGAAGAGAGAAGTTCTTGAACTAGAAATGGTCAAGCATAAGTCGTTAATGTTACGTATTAGCTGGCTCGTGTCCATTTCATTAATTCCATGGGAATATTTTCGACAAAGGTCATAAGAGGAGAAATTTAGACAGTTCTGGTTTTTGATGCAATAGAACAGAATAATAAGATTGTGGGCTTATAGGTCTTGGTTTTTTTCTCTCGAACTTGGTGCGTCATTGTTAGTAGCACCTTAGAAGTCGGCTAGGTCTAAGAGGCAACCATGATTAGGAAGTTGAATATGCATGAGCCGTGGGGTTTTGTCATTTGGGAGATTTGTTTATTTTCGCGCGAAGGTTCCGGTTCCTATCGCGTGACTTCATAAAGTTAGTCAGAAACAGACATTATGACGAAGTTTAGATTGCTTATGTTTTGATGCAAGGCATCTTGTGTGCAATGCATGTAATGGTAACTGATAATAAGTTGTTATAAGGGTTGTTGATGCATTTCATTTAAAGCTAGTAAATTTATGTCATATAGAAACCATGATTACTCCTTCTTCCACGAGTAGTCTTGGGTTAGGTTTCGAAAGTGGGGCTTGGGTTTGGGAAGTGCTGTTTTTAATAACGTCCTAAACACACTTTAATATAGACATTTTTTCTATTATTTGATTAAAATTTAGTCAGGTCGATTTTAATTTTAGTTTGACTTTAAAAAATGAGAGCACGTCCCCCCAAAGTTCATTCATATTCATGTAAGAATCACGTGGGCTGGCAGTGAATGGTTATCTCTCGTTTCTAGATGCACAGGGCACAAGGTGACAGAGAACTGTCAGCCGAAAAGCTCAAAGAAATACGCCCCTACAAGGTTCATTCATATTGATATGCCAGAATTGTAATAAACATCAAAATCACTATTGTTCTTTAGGCATTTAGACGCAGCCACGATCAGATTAATTGGGGGGCCAAAAGCTTAACTCCTCCCTTTATGAATATATAGTATCTTCAAAACTCAGTCCCATCAGTCAAGACATCCGGCACTGTCGACAACAGAGCACATGATATTTACTTTTGATTATTTTGTTGCAAGGTTTAGCTTTCGGAAATTCGGATTGCATGGCGCCCACTTATGGGGTAATATTTACATTGAATTGGACCTACGTGTAAATGTGATTAGCTAACAAATTTGTGTAAAGCTGTTTATTTTATTGCATGTTTATTACATAATGCTTGGGAGGAGGTATAATTATTTTTAGTTATTGAAGTATGCTATTTAAATCAAAAGTGATATTGCCTTTTTGTGGAGATTATCATTTTTTTTCAGTAAATTTGCATTTTGAACAAAATTATTTGTAAAAACTGATGATAATATTAGAAAACATAAAATATATTCAAATGATAAAAAAAAATTGAAAATACATATGAGGTGTCTAGTAAGGATTGAAGACAGCACTATTTTTTTGTCCCTTTATCCTATGCTGATTTCCAGTATGAAATTAAAGAAGATGAGGAGCAAAACAAGAAATTCCTGGAAATTATTGAATTGCTTGTTGCTTCTGGGTATTTCCGTGCCCGCATAAAAGGACTCAGTTCATTTGATAAAGTAATATTTTGTTTATTACAAAACGCATAATAAAGATGGTTTAAGATGGTCAGCCCTTTTTGTATGTTTTATAAAAAATGCTAATTAAGTATGTATTCTACCATTGAAGGTTGTTGGAGGGATGATATGGTGCATATCCATTTGCAATTTTGATATTGATGTGGATTTGCTTTTCCAAGAAAATGCCACAATTGGTCAAAAGATGTATGTGCAAATTTAAAATGTTAATCATATTCATTTATTATGTATAAATTTATGTAACAGTTAGCCATGCTGCCTAATAGATTTATAATTTTAAAAAGTTGCAGCAACATATATTTTAATTTACAACTTTTGTCAAAATTTAATATTAACAGATCCATGACAGAGAAAATTGTGGATGTGTTGAAGGAAATGAAATGTCCCTATCATCTGGAACCACATCAGATTCAGGGACTTGATTTTATCCATGTATTTTCTGTCGTTCAGGTGATTAATTTGACCCTTGGGTTTTGTGTTATTGCATGGTTCAATACTTCCATTGACTTATTTTCTGGACTGTAGCCCAGGCAATTTCCCTCAAAATAAAGCTCAATGGCAGGAGTGTGGGTTTTATGATAGTATAAGTTATATAAGGGAATCATTTGGAATCATGAATAGAAGATTTGTGGTCGTGGTTACTGGTACTATTACTTAAGTATTTTTCAAGTATTGGTACTGGTTGCTATTGTGACTAGTGAATATATTGGCTCTGGTACTTGAAAACAGAGATCTGGCTCCTTTTAGGAGCAATCAAATCAATGTCTTTTTTTATAATAACTCAAAGCATTTTTGACTTTTTGCAGTACAGCAAAAGAGTTCAAAATGCTGCCTAAATTAGACATATGTTCCTTTTCCAATATTTCCCCATCAGAATAATTTAATGCATATTTTATCTTTGGGATTTTGAATTGGTCTTGCAGGAATGCTGATTACAATCCAGAAAAGAAGTTAATGTTTGCCTGAAGCCAACTTTTGCTTTTATGTTTTGGTGCAGAATTTGAGCATTGAGTTTACATATATTAAGAATGATGACAGTTAATGCTATTTTTAACAATAAATTGCTTGTTCTTGGCCATTAGTTGCCAAATGTTCGTTGACATTCAATTGAAGTGGTTGGTGAAGAAGGCTATTGAAAGCAAGAAAGGCAAAGAGGATTACAATAGATCACATGCTGTTTCAGAATTCAACAAGATTCATTCCTTTTTTGTGGTTAGTCTCAAATTCTGGCAAGAAAAGGGATGAAAAACCATTTAATTACATTATGCCTATTATTATGTTTGTGGTGTCACCCCAAGTTGAATGCAAGAATGTGATTGGTGGAGGGGGGAGGGAGGCAGAGGAGAGCAATGTCCTATGGATAGATGTTACTCCTCTGCCTGCTCCTTTGGAAAGATTCAACTTTCACTGATTTCCTTTTTGTATAAATCTTATTTTAATTTATGACTATTTAAATAAAAGCTCACAAAATTACTTTATCAAGGATGTGACAAAGCAGAAGAAATATGTGAATGCATTGGAAAAAATGGTTGGTTCCACAAATTTATTTTGTAATTCTCATGAATTGTACCATTCAAGATCAAATCAAATATGTTTCTATGTTAAGATTAAGCCTCAACCTGAAAGGAAATACAGAAGAATCGATGACTTACCATTAAACGAGGAGTATCAACAGATTCGAAACACTCTTCTGGAATATGGAAGGTAAGTGTTTTGATTAACTACTGATAATGGAAACCTCAATGACATGCTTTTTCTCACTCTTTAGTTTAATTTAAAGTCTAGTTTAAAGCTCACAAAGTTTAGTGAAATTTAGGACATTGATTATTTTGAAAGTTTAGTTTCTTTTGAGAGAAAGGATGAGATTCATTTATTGAAATGTTTTCAAAAAAAAAAATATTTCAAAAAGATTTCATTGTTATTTAATTATTAATGAAATATGGATTTGAAATAATTATAAAACTGGGATGGGCATATAATTAATATCTAAAATATTATTGGTTATTTGATTGTAGCAAATTTATTTATTGTTTAGCAAGCAGTATTTCACAGAATCTTCAGCCTCTTTAGCCAGTAGTCAAGAGGAATGCAAGAATTCTGAAGAAGTTTGTTTTTGTCATGAACATTAAATGGACATTGATTATTTTGTAATTTTTTTCAAGCAAAAAGTTAAGTCACTTTTCAGTGGTTTATCATCTGCTGACCCAAAACAGGTTAGAAATATTTTTAAGAAGTCATGTGATGCCATTGAAATTAGGATGATGGCAATGATTTTATTGACATACATTTTGAGATGATTAGGACCTGTTAATGCAGCTGGTACATAGTGTTTTGAAATTTCATTTTTACAGGATGTTGTGTCCTCTGATATAGTTGGTCTTCTTGTGAACCAGAAATCTGAGGAGATCTCAAAGATTATATCGAGCTATGATGATAGGGTTTGCTGATATGATGACATTAAAACTTCATTTTATTAATTCATGTCTTTATGGTTGCAGGCCAAACATTTGAAAGAAATGAGTTCTAATTCTCAGATCAGTGCAAAGAACTCTGTAGCTGTGTTAAACAAACAAATTGCTATTCTAGAAAAAAATTTGAAATCTGTGAGATACAATGAATGTTAACATTGCTGTATTAAATATCTCTAGAGCCTCACTTTGTAAATTTAGTTGGAAGAACAAAGAGATGTTCTGAAAGGAGACCTCACAAAAGCTCAAACAGACTTGAAGGAGGTATGCATGCCTTTTCTGATTTTAGTAGTCAGGTTTGTTATTTCTTCTACGTTTCCATGTGCCTTATGCATCTGAAATAGATGCAAAGGCTGCTGGATAAATCAGTACAATTGTCATCACTGTCACCATCCTCTGTTATCCAGGAATGTGACTCACCATTCATTTTAATGGCTTGATTGGTAGTATAACTTCACTAATGTACTTAAAGTACATTAGGCCTTTATATCTCCTACGCATTTCCAAAGTTGAGCATACTTCAGACTATTTACATATTTTTTCAGGTACTTGAAGAGAGTGCGGATTTGACAAATCAGATCCAAGAGTTTGGTGTGGAAAGTAATAATGAGAAGTCAGTATTTCCAAAAAATTTTAAAAACTTAATTAATCTTAATTGAATCACTGGCAAAATGAAAATTTGTGTTTGAGGACTGTTACTGAGCTTGAACGATTGGTGACTTTGAATGACAATTTGAAGAAGGAGGAATCTGAGTTCAAAGCTAAGTGTTTGGTTCGTATAATTATAATGAAATTGCATGGAATTGTTTACCAAATTAGATTTTAATAATGATAATAATTTTTGGCAGTTAATTTATTCATTTTGAGCAATGAACTAAGTATTGAAAAAAGTGTTAAATTTAAAAAAATACAGAGTCTATTGAATGGGCTTCACAAGCAGATTAAATATTTATATGTCAAAAAAGCAAACAACCAATTTCATACAACACTGTATAAGATGTTTTGTTTATGAGATTTTTTAAGCAGTATGGATTAAAAGGGCATAAAAGTTGTATTTAACATTAATATATGTAGTTAAATGTAACAATGGACCACAACATTGAATTGAAAATAGATTCGGTGTCAACTTGGACGTCTGGAGATTATATACACATTCTTGCACAGGAAATGTTGATAGATCCCCGTTCTATAAATTAGGAGAACATTTTGGTAGATCATTTCCAAAAGTCATTTTATGTTCATTTTTGATTATATCAATTTTATTGCAAATCAGGCTGAGAAGAAGAAAATGGAAAATCTCATTGAGCAGTTGACTCTCCAGGAAGACTTTAAAGAAGAGGTTAAACCCATATTTTCTTCTTCAAGTTGATAGCTAGGTTCTTAATATTTCAAAATATCACAGTATGGAATTGATTAAAATCAAAAGCTATGGGTTGAATATCTTATAAGACTTCCATCTTAAGAATAGGTTGGAATTTATCCTATTTTTTTTTATGTGGAACTATTAGGTAGTAAATGCAAAGATTCAGTAAACAGTAACCTGCTACTATTAGTTATAAGTTTGTTTTACTCAAATTATAAAACCAGTAACTAATGAGATTTTTCTAAATTTGCAACCAAGGGATAATTGCTCTGGATGCAAGATGAAATTATACTTCACCAAATATATTATCAAATTTCTTAATGATTTTCATTTTTTGTGTTGCAGCTTGAAAAGAAGGAAGAACTTAGAGAAGAGTTGATGGAAAGCTTGGAAAAGTTGGGGAAACTTAGGCTGATACTGGTAGCTGAAACTTTTACAATTTAGCATTTGCTTGGCATTATTAGGGTAAAGTATTCAAAGATCTTTTAGTTATCTTATGTTCAAAAGCTTCATAATTTGTCCTTTGAAAGCCAATTGTACCATCAGTTATTAAATATTAGGCCAGGAAAAATAGGGAAATATCAGCCCTCAGGTGGAAAATTGATGATATTCCATCAAGAGAGGAGCTCCATCAGTACCAGTGCAGGTTCATAGAACTTCATAATCAAGGTTGCTGTAACTTCTTGCTCTATCACCTAAAATGATTGGTTGCTGGATTTATAAATTACTTAACTCAAGTTTTATTTAAGTTTCATCAAAGCACAAAGAAACAAAGCAGTTCTTTACCCTCTACAATTCATTAGATGATATCAGGCTTTACTTAGACAAAGAGGTAGGTTTTTCTTGGCCTTTATAAACTTTGTTTGAGAACACCGAAGCAATTGTAGGTTGGCCTGCTGAATTCTGTTTTGGAGAATTTTGAGAGGTATTTCCCAATTTGATTGATGCTATTCATGTTTGCAATATCATTCAATTCAATTGCTTTTTAAGAGCTATGTCATCTGAATCTCAGAAGGCAGCATTTATGAAACAATTCGAGCAAATTGTCGACGGTGTGAAGCAAAACAAACTCAAAGTAAGGACCTTTAATTCTTCCCTGAATTTTTAACTTTTAGTGGGATGTAAATGCATTTATAGGTTGAAAGAAAGCAACAAGAGGTAAAAAATAACAAAGCCCAACTACAGGAAAAGTTGGCAGAGATCACGGAAAAGCAAAGAACCTACTTTAAAATTGTCAAAGACTTCCAAGAGGTTGAAAATACATTTTTTTGTTTGTGCCATTTAACAGTTCAAGTGTAACTTTTTCTGTACTGATGTGCTATTTTTTTTAATTTTATTTCAATTCAATTCATGCAGGAATGTCACAAGAATGAGATTATCGTGAAAAAGTTGCAAGAGCTCCGTCAATGCTAGTCGAAGGGCTGTTGAGAATAATTTTGATTTCTTCCTTTTGCAAACAAATGAGATCAATAAACCATACTCTGCTAAAAAATCACAAATGCTGTCTGATTTGATTAAGGGAATACTGCTTTGTGCCTCAGCTTTGTAATGCTTTTACAAGCTGTTGATATTTCTCTTTCTCTGTTTTGGGATTGTGATGCTGTGTCACATACATTTTGGCTTGTTCTATAAGTTGATCTCTGAACCCCTCATTCTGCTCAAGATGCTGGGCTTTAGTCACAAATTCCTGAATTAAAAAAATGAATATTAAGTAAAATGACAGGGTAATGGCTTTCAAGATCCACCTCTGGAGAGCAAAAAAGGAAGCCATTTTTCCCATCTTCAATCAAAGCTTCATTGCCTTCAATGGCTCTGGCCAAAACTGGAACACCAAGAAACATTGCCTGGGGGATTAGATTAAGATGTGATGAAGGAAAAAGTAATCACATGTGCAGTAACTATTTTAATTTTATATATCTCACTTCGAGTATAACATTGGACATCCCTTCATTTCGAGAAGAATTTACAAGTGCAAAAGAATGCTTTAAAATCAGAAAAAGTTCAGGCTGAGGAAGTTGTCCTAAATATTTTACAGAGGGATACCTGTTAGGATAAATCAAATGTTGAGACAATAGGATGTGTTTTTTTTGCAAAGGATGCAGTAAAATACTTTTTGATTTCATTTAGGAACAAGTTGCTATATTCCTTATCAATCTGAAAGGCAACAACAATCAAATAATAAACATCTCAAATTAATTTAAATATTAATATTTATCTCAAATTAAATCAAATATTTTAAATTAAATATTGATTTAAAATTTAAATTGATTAATTTAAATATTTTAAATTAAATATTAATATTTAAATTAATAACATCTTTAACTAATAATTAAACTTGCCTTGGATCCAATTACCAATAAAATCCCAGTCTTTCCAACTGCATCCTGCCACTCTGAAGGCATCAGAGATTTAGTAAAATTTAGTAACCCAAAATGGCATGTGTTACCAACAATTATATTTTGAGCCAAAATAATATTGGACCACAAATTTCATCCAAAAATTGGGTTTCCCAATGTGATTCGACATATTTAAAAAGTTCATTATGAACCTTGAAAAGCTTCAAGAAGAAATAATGGGTCTTTCTCAATCCTCAAACCGGCGATGAGGGTGAAAACTTGATGTGTTGACATAAAATCATATTTCTCTGGCACAAAATCATTAGCTGGGATTGGGCAGCTGACACCTGTCAAAGAATTTAAAATAAGTAATTTTTTTAAATTAAGATATTCAAAGAATAAATCCCAGATGTTATACTGACCTTGGGGTATCACAAACAGTTTTTTGGAAACAATGTCAGGCTAGAATTATTGAAAATAATCATTAGTAACCTTCAACAAAATTATGGTTGAAGGATAGGACATAAAATGTAACTAAATTGAAAAATTGGGATCATCTAGCTGAAGAAGTGCACCAACCCAAATGGCTTTTGCTAAATTTTCAAGGCTTTTACTGAATGCCACAACAGCTCTGCATGACAATTGAATATTTGAAAAATACAAAATTTACTTTTTTGTAAAAGTTACTCACTTTGCTCCTTTTACTGCTTTTGTCATCAATTGCAAGTGATCTTCATTTTTACTAAACACATTTAAGTCTGTTCCACCGAAAATTACAGCATAAGGTACTGAGCAACCATCTGATAAAACATTTCATAAGATATTCAAATTTACAGTCAAATTTGAATAATTTCACACTGTTCCAATTACCAACTTTCTAAAAGTCTGCCTGCTCTAAATGCGTGCAAGCATATTATGCATGATACGCAATTTGCTTTGATGAATGTGTCAAGATCGTGTGCATTCTTGAAATCATCTAGCCCTCTCAATAGGCAATTACCAAAAAAGGACCTGTCAAGTTCGAAATACATGATTGCTAAGGTCAAAATATGGCTCATTTAGTTATTAAACTCTAGTCATTTCAAAGAAGTATTCACTTTATTCGATATGCTGTCGATTTGTTCCCAGTGCAATCGCCGATGGGTCCAATAAAAAGTAATTTCATCATTTAAGCTTGTTGTTTTCTACAAATAACATTTGCACTTGCGATACAATGTAATTCAACTCATATAGTAAAGAACTAAAGAGAATACACATACTAATTCCACCAGCGAAAAGTTAGCGGTGGGCATGTTTATCGACTACATAAAAACAAAAACAAATCTTTAAAGACTGTCAAGAACTAAAAATAAAATTGAATATTTGAAATATCGTTTAAAGTAAAAAATACAATCACAATATATATATGTCTTTAGAGCAGCGATAAATTTGCATTTATTACAAAAATACGTAATGAAGCATATCAAGGGGATCATTCTGATTAGGATAACAGCAGTTTCTTATGCCGCTTTGTTTTGACATCACGACAGGTTTCAATTTAGCCCAATCGCGAGCTCCTCTCGTTTATCTAAGTCGTTGCCCTTCTGAACAGTCTGTTCTCAGATGTCAGACGTATCCAATCGTACGCGACAAAGTGGGTTCCTCTGGAAGTAAGTATTTAAGCCTGAAGTTTTCTAGCTTCGCAACATATTCAAACTGCCACAAATTGAACTCTTTGACGCTTAAAAGCAGAGTTAACTTTCTAATGAATTTTATTCATTTCAAAATTAACGAAAGTTATCAACTTGCCTTGTTATACCATCAAATTTAATATCACACCCTAGAATAATAAGCAAGGTGTTAAACACGAAGAGTAATTTTAAATTTAAATGAAAGCTACAAACAAGAGGAACGGTTAAATGACCATCCAATTCATTTACGTTTGTAATGTACTATCCGAACTAGCAATCGGAAGCGAAATCTCGTCGGGAGTGTCCAAGCACTTGAATCCGCAAATCATTGTTGCTTCACCTTGCTCGGGTTTCAGCTGCAAGATCTTTGCTTATGCCAGCATAAACTCACAGCTTGCTTCTCACTGTAGGCAAAAAACGCATCATCATATAAAACTCGGGTTCAAAAACAAAATCGGTAACATTTTCAATTGATAGCAATGTTAATATTATGAAGGAATGGATACGAAAAAGTTTTTTTCGCAATTGGACTTTGATCCAACAGAAATTGACGATCTTCTGGACATCATTCTGTTGGATTACCCGTCTTTAATTCTAGAGTTGCTTCGAAAATCGTCTGTTAAATGCAAAGAACGTTCACTGGAAAAAACAGAAATAGTTTCACTAACAACAAATTTTGAAAACAGCGATAACTCTGTTAAATTGGACTCAGTTTCCTTAGATGATGGTTCATCATCGAAACCCCATTGTAGAGCAACTCTTCTTGAGGGAAAATATGCAGTCCAAACTCATGATATTGAAGAGAGTTGTTTGGAGATGTTTGACATTCCCATAATTACAGTTACTTTAGAACCTCTTCAGGTGGAAGAGATGATCTTACAATGTTCTGATGAAGGTCATCATTGTTCATTAACGCAAGATATTCAACCTTCCCTGGACAAACCAAAAGATGAAGTTAGGGCCAAATCACGGGATCCCAAATCAAATATCTCACAAGAGAAAAACATGACATTAGAAGCTGTGAATATTGAGGAAAATGGAGGATCATCTGATTTAAACGCAAATAATTCGAAAGTTGAAAGTACAAAATCCCTCCTTAGAGAATTGGAAGAGGAATTGGAACGACTGACATGTGTGGTTAATGAAACTTCATTGGCTCCTCCTCGTCCAAAGCAATCTGAAGATTTCCCCTCTAGTGCTGAACAATGCTCACAGTCACCAAAAAAGTCTGAAGACAGGCACCAGAGAGAAAGATACCTCGAGGATCCATTCATGAGACATTCAAGTAGAGAGCGTCCTCATTCAGGTAAATGAGAACGGTGTTTCAGCATTCTCGCTCATTTATATAATACTTAACTGCAGCATTTGAGCGAGCATCTACGGAAGGAAAAACCATCGGACATCAACTTTCGGTTTATATCTTTTGCCATCTTTTGAGGTTTTTTGTTTTAAAGGTTGCGATCATTTAAATTCTACACAAATGAATATCACATTCGTAACCAGAGATATTCCAACAACGTAGTTGAAGATGGACAAGAACAAGAAATGGCTAGATGTTTTAATCTCAAAGGTTTCAAAACAAATCTAAATGAATGTATTTATTATATATTATTTTATGTATTTTCAAAATCGGTCAAATGGCACTTTAAAAAGACCTCTAATATTACCGAAAAACAATTTTTGATAAAAACAGAAATATAATAGCTTATATAATATATAAATATAAGAAATATGTAAGCAGCTATAAAAACAATTTCATCTATCTCCTAGGAACTTTCTCATTGGGCAGATACAATCAGAAGAAAAAGAAGGTTTTTTTTGCAAATTTTATGTTTGCGAATAAATAATTCTTAATTTTTTTATCAGTTCTTCAGCTTTCACTTTGCCTCATTCAGGACAGTCTCATTGGACAGAAGGAATTGCCTCACAATACTTCCGAGCGTTTGTACCGGGAGTTCAAGAATTGGCAACCTTTGCACAAACAAACGAGCAAAGGCATAAAAGATAAGAAACGGAAAAAGCATTACCAAGCCCACAACTTAAGGGAAAGTTCGGCGGAAAGTGAAAGGTGAAAATCGCTGAGTGAATATCTCCATTTCCTGTATTTTTATATCGATCAAGTTTACTGTAACAGATCGTCCATGATGCTTGAAGAATTGAATGACATGTTAGACCAACACCTAGAAAACAATGTTTATTTCGGCGAAAAATTCAAAAGTTGGTTCCTACGTCTCCATTTTCGATGCGATTCTATCATATAACTAAAAAGAAATTAAATAGGCATGCCTGACGTGTGGAGTGAAAACAGAAAGGTTCCATCATGGTGCAAGCTTCACATGTCTCGACATGAAGGTAATTAAAATAAAGACATCGTTGGTGACTTTAAAAGAACGTAAACATTCGAAATGTAAAAATGTTTCAGCGGTCAATTATTTGCGAGACAAACCGGTGAGATCATTTGTTGTCAGAAGCAGCAATTCCTACAAAGGGGCTTACGGGCTCGTCTTGAAGGTCAGCGAAGGACACAGGGATCATCGCAAAGGTTATAGATAAACATATAATGTTGTTTATTAATTTTGATTAAGAAATGTAAAATGTCACGAAGACAAAATGTAAAGAATCCTATGATAGATGACTACTTAATGCAAGTATGATATTTCTTAGATGTCAGTATATAAGGTTTTGTGGTTGATTTTATTAATTTAATGTGTTTAATGTTAACACTTTGCAAGATACCTCAGCATTATTTTAGCGAAATAGAATTTTAAAGCATTATTTATATAAATATATTTATATTTTAATCATGTAACAGATGAGATATCATAAAAAAAAAACAGGCTATAGCTGTGTGTAGGACCATTATTTTTTCTCTGAAGTTAAAGAGTCCATAGTCACAGTTTATTAACTGTAATTAATTATGCAAAGGCGATTACGTAGAAGAACAAGTGAAGAATTACTTGATAGAGTCATTGCCTGCTGGAGTGCGAGTAAAAGGAAGTCCAAGTGAACCAATTTTTCGTAAGTTCCATCCTAATCAGGTACCAATCCATAAAAATAAAAATGAAATTATTTTCTTAACCAGCTGATCTGTCGTCACTTATAAGAGAACATTGTAGAAATCAGATTTCGCTTCCATGCAAACTACTTCTGAAAGATCCGGTGGAAATAAGTTAATGATTTGAATTATTGCAATTGCCTTATGTGCGCCGTTTAACACATATAATATAAGTACTTCTTTTAAAGGTTTTAAGATTATTTGGTTACATACTTTTAATGAACATCCGTCATCAAAATTGTGGGAGAATATTAAGATGTAATAATTATTTGTAATGAATTACGTCTTGATTTGTAGATTTGCAGGAGGAATCGGATGCTGAACAAGACGATTCTCCTTTGAACCTGAGCAAGGACGTCTTAGATTCAAGTCAGATGGACGATTTAAAAAAAAAATAAGATAGGAGTAAAAAAATCATTTCCTTCTAATTTAGACTGAAGATAAATCATACGTTTGAATCCGGTCAATATAGTCAAATAGTCTTACCTGTACATAATGTTTTATTTGCTCATTAAGTTACTCTGAAAATAAATTAATCTAAAAATTTAATAATGGATTTATTGTGTTTTATCTCTTCAAGAATCTCTGGACTCCGGAAATGAATTTTCTAAGAATTGCATTCAAATTTTCAAAAATCGAATTTTGCATAAATTTTCAGACGAAACTTTGTCTCGAGCCACTCTGAACTGCAACGTTTTGTATTTGAGCTCTGAACTTGTCGAAGGCTTGAGTGAAGTTGCTGCTGTAAAGAAGGCTACTGATTCCATGTACTCCTCTTCTCATAAGCTCAAGAGGACCACAATTTGTCAGTTGAAAATTTCAAGCAGTGGCCTGACACTTACAGACACTTGCAGATCGTGAGTTGTTCACTTTGAATGTTTGAAAGTTGACATGCAATTCACCATTGGCGATCTTTAATTAGTAATTAAACCTTCCTTGATACTACCATAACATTCTTCCTACTAACTTAGGAAATCTACGTAAAACTGATAAAATGTTTCTTTATTACCTAAATAAATAAAATAATAAAAAATAAATTAATAAAAACAACTGAAACTGATGTTTCTTTTTTGCATTCTGTTTTTCTTGCAGTCTTTTTTTTAGGAGATTCTACCCTGGAAGTATTATCTTGTATGCCGGGATCAACGCAGATGATCAGAGGTGGTTTGAAAATTTTGATTTTTTCTAGAATGTACATTAATTATTCTTTGTTCCGCTATCGTCAATAGATGGGCTTGGACCGACGAGACAACTCAAAGGACAAACACCTCCAGGTTTCCATAAATTTATATTTATCTATCATCTATCAGTGTTCCTACGAGAATCAATAATGGTCTTCAATTATTTGTCATGCTATATAAATGAGGATCGATTAAGAGTATTGCCGCATCAACTTATTTACATGTGGTTCTTAGTTGGGCTAAACTTAATTTAATCAACTGTTGAAAAGGGTCAGCTTATTGGGGTGGCATTACTTTATATAAAGCTCCAACTTCGGCTAATCAAAACCTTTATTAAACCCTTAACTAAAAATTAATAAACAGGATGTTAATTGAAAATCGGGCATCATTTCGCTTACAGAATTTTCGGTGTCGTAACGAGGAAGAATGGCAACTCTTCGACGGCAAATACTTGTCACTTGTTTGCGGAACTTGATCATTCGGCAGACGAAATCGTTTCGAACATTATGAGGCTTGTGGCATAATTGGGGAATTTAGAGGAAATCATTTGAAATTTGTGTAGAATTTTAAGATTAAGCGTTAATTATTAGAATAGTCATTTTTTGATTTCATGATTTGGTTCACAATGTTTTCTGTGTGTATTTATTAATTAGAGAGAAAATAACTTTAAATATTTGGGAAATAAATATAAACAGAAGTCACAGAGGAATTCCCTCAAAGTCAGTGCTAAACGTAGTTATTGATATATTTGTTTATTATAAATTAATCGATATTTCCAATATGTGCATGATGTCTGCTTGCATATTTACCGATCAAAAAACAAATGTTCTGGAGCTTAATGTTCTTATTATTAACTAGTGGTGCCCAGCCACGCGTTGCTGTGGCTTGGTCTGATTAATTTTATAAGAAAGAAATTTTCTAATATGTTTATTTTTACAATTTCACAAATTTGCGTGAGGGTTACGATAGTTTAAGCTTTTCAATGTCTCGCTAAAGTTTATTTACATAGATTAGGCCGTGACGTCGTCGTGGCAAGATGGCCGGATTTTCGAAAAAAAAGCGTATTTTTTAGCTTCTGTAATATATATAAACCTATATACAAACACTCCTCTGATCGAGCAGTATGTTGTGTCAAAATTTCAAAGCAATTGGTTAAGTACTTTCAGAGAACATTTGCATGTTACAAACACACATTGCATTTTTATTTATATAGATAGAAGATGGGCATTGCAGAAACTGACATATAGTTTTTCTGGCGTCTGAGATTCTGTCTTACGGAGAGAACGAGACAGAAATAAGTTCTGGCTTCTCACATTTGCTGCATAATTACTTTTTGAGCGTTTTTTTTCTATTTTAACCAGAATGATTTCAATCGTTTTCTGAAATATGGCTTAATTTCGACTTAAAAATTTAAAAACAAAACCTTGAAAATTATTGCTAAAAATTACCTGGACAGAATATTTCATGGTACATAAATTTTCGAGCTTATTAGAATAAAAATCTTTTTAATTTATATGTAAGTCGGTAAAGTATCTTATATTCGCTTTGAGCAATTAAACCCTCTAAAATCCAGGAGAGGTTTAATGCTTTTTCCATCCATCTTATTTAAAGCAATTCTAACAATCAGACTCATAAATGTTAAATGGTGTTCAAAACTGAGTAACTAACTGGCAAAAAAACAAGCTCGAAATAACTACGGTGAGAAATAGTCCTTTGTCGATACTGAGCCAACAAATTTCAGAAAGCCTCTGAAAACTGTGTCTTTCCAATAACGTTAAGTCATTTTTAGTCATTCTGTTATATAATGTTAACTATAAATGTTTATCACTTAAAGCTATAGACATAAAGTCATTCATATGTGGGGCCTTATTACAATAATCACATAATAATTAATACTCACCTCAGGAAAAAGTCTCAAACACAACCTCTTCCGCACAACGACAATTGTGGGTGTATCTTGGTTTAAATGGCTATTAATTGAAAAGCAATTTTCAAGGTCATCAGCAGCCATGCATGCGCAAAATTTATTTAAAGAAAAGAATTACGTTCCAGTCAGCTGCTACATGTGGCCACAAATTCTTAACTTAATTTACCCGGCATGCACGTAACGGTTAGATATTCTCCAAAGATCTTAAATGTAATTAAAAATTTCTTCAAAATGATATATGTTGAGATTACCGAATATAAGAAGAGTAAATAGTATTTATAGCTTTAATTTCCATGTTTTTGGTGTTTGTTTTTTAATATCGTTTGGGCGCTGGGGCGGGCGACGATCTCTGCTTGGATTACAAATAAGGGGTTTGTTGGTCAATTGCTCATTTTCTGACGCTCAGAAAATACCAATGACACTTTACAATTTCTGATTATGCCATCACAACTTCTTAAAAGTAGTTGTTTTCATGAATTTATTAAATCTTCACATCGAATTTGTTAAAATCAAGTTTTTAAATCCGTCATTTAATTTAACACAGCTTTTACTTAACCGATATCACTAGCTATAGCTTAGCAATAAATATTAATGTTATTTCTTATACCTTTTTTCTAACGAATAGAGTAAGCATTTTACAAACAGAAAGCTTTACTGAATCATTAACTATTCGACATCAAAATTATTTTCAATTGTGGAACATCTGGAAAAAAATACGAAATGAATATTTACAAATGAAATGCGTTTCAGTTCTTCTGTAAATGATAGCACCAAAGTAACGCTGGAGTTGACGAAGGAAGAGATGTTTTGTACTCAAGATGCCAAACTATTTGTGCCCCATGGGAGGTTATACTATTATTCACACCCTGGTTCTTCCATGTCCAGTGATAGGCACCTGTCAAAATCTGCATCACAATTCAGTCTCCATAACTTCAAAAATATCAGCCTCACAAATCAGGTAATATTGCTTACAATACTGGCAGTAACTGGGTTATGGGCTTTCCTGTATTTTATTAACATTGTTTTATGACTAATAATTTATTTGTGCACAATTTAAACTTTTAATCATTAGACCAAAACAAGTGCTTTTGTGACACTTGAAAATATCAAAAATTGATTTTTGGTTTTCAACCTCATTAATTGTAATTTGTCGTCAGATTCAAGAGAGTTGGAAAGTGCAGAGAAGTCCTTCGTGTGTCGAGAATTGTGATGAGGAGTTGTACTTCAAAGATAATTTGGTGGTTTGGAGTCGAAGCATTGGAAGCTCGAGTTCTCAAACATTGAGGACGTTCACCATGGACACCCCAGTGATTAAGGTCCTTATATGAATGTCAATTTACCATTGTTTTCTTAACTATTCAATTTTACTGAAGGCCCTCTGGTGCAACTTCATCATGCCCTCTGATGAACCTTCAATGGGTTCAGAAAATTCAGGTATTTTAAATAATAATATTATATATAATATATTATATAAAATTATATTATGTATAATATATATTATATTGTATATAATATATATTATATATAATATATAATATAATTTTATATAATATTATATAAAAATAATCATTTATATAGTGCCTTATTTATTACACACATGTTTTATTGTGCGCTTCAATATTATATGCAATAATTGTTATAATGATTCCTTACAGCATTTTATCAGCAGTGTTGCGTGTGTGTAGTGGAAGACAGTCGAATGTCCTTCTTTTGTGAGCAAGGTCAAAACTATACATCTCACATCCCTATGCCTGTAAGTGCATCAACATCTGAACTCATTATGTACACTGGATGATTTTTAATCTTAGTTGTTGTATAGCTTGTAATGATTTTGTGCTTATTTTTGTAATGCTTAAAGATATTGTAAATATTATCCTTCTTCAAATTAGATCTACAACTTCCTTGTTCAAATTGTCATATAAGGATAATATAAGACATATAAGTATGACTTACTACGATCTCTATAAATGGTTCCCTTGGCAGTCTGCTCAGTGCCATAAGAATTTAATCTGATTGGATCTATTCAATTTTTTCACGTACTTCTGTCCCCCGCACATAATGTTTCTTTTGTGTCTGCAAATTACATTGTTCTAGAAAGATTTCTTATTAATTTTATTCATATTTTAAGGTTAAGAATGTATGGCCAATGCAAAGTGGCTTATTGTTTGAGCGTTGTACCATGTCAGATTGTCTGAATTCAAAGAAGTCAAAGCAGTTAAGTTTTTTTTATTTTTGATGATTTTTTTTAACATGACTTTTAATAATTGATTTTATTAATTTAAAGAATGTCAAACAAGACTCAGAAGCTAACGACATTGTTCAGCCTCATCCATCCCCTCGATGAACTCGTACCAGTTGTTCATAAAACAGGTGAGTAATTCATGAACGATTTGTGAGACCAACAAGTAAAAAAAAACCGATCCATTGTTTCTAGGACTTGCAAATCAAGCACTGATTTCTTTTGTCACCGACGTCCACCAAGAAATTGTTTTTACGAGCGAGAGTCCTTCCATAGCCGTGACTTTTCATCACGAGAGCAAGAAGCACTCCGTGTGGAATATTAGGTGGACGCTGCCAGAGGTTGCTTTGCTAGAATTAATTTCTGGAATTTATTAATTTAATTGTTTGTTAATTAAATTAATTAATTAATTAATGGAGACTGAATCGTGATTACTTAATGGCTTAAATATTTATTTTGTCAATTGTGTCACTTTAAAAAAAGCAAGATGCTAATTGCATATTCATACATTAATGCAATGAATAATCATTAACAAAAAAATTATAAACCTTTATTTTTTAGGAAGTCGATTTCCTGGTGGGTCGCGGCTACGGCGACTTCGCAGGTCACGCATCCCCGAACACCTCGAGGGCCTTCGAGGCTCAAAAAATCACCCCGAAACCGTCGAACTCGAGCGGCACGTCGTCCCGTCACGCCCTCGCGAGTTTCTCTCCCGACGCCTCTCGCCTGCCTTCCCTCGGATCCAAAATCAGCTCGCCGTCGTTCGGCCACTCCCGCCTCTCCAGTCCTGGCCTCGGCTCGAGAACGGCGCTGCTAGAGTGGGAATCGCCGTCATCGACGACCTGGAATTAATGACTCGATGACGACAAAAGATTTTTTTCTTTCAGTCGGACTCGTTCACCTTCGACGAAGTGGAACTCCCCGTCGCACGGACTCGGCTCTCCGTCGTCCGACCGCTCGTTCCTTCCCTCGTTCTCCAAGGTACCTTTCCTCGACACGGACGAACCCCTCGCGCCCGAGACGTGCCTCGAACACGTTTGGACGGAGTCGATCATTTCTAGGTTTGTTAGGAAGTTTGTTAGGTCGATTCCTGCAGCTTTTATGGGACTTTAATGCCTCATGGGGTCATTCTATAAATATATTAAATTATAATATAATATGTTTATTCAGAATATTTAAACGATGGATATCTCTGCTCATTCGATTGCTCCATTTCAATAAATATCAATTTTTATTTCTTAGGGAAGGAGATCCAGCCTCCAAAGTTTTCTTCACTTGTGATTTTAATAACCAACAGTTCTTATGTTTGCTCATTGGCACCAAGCAACACATGAAGTAATAGATTTATTTTATTGATTTTTTTCTATTTAATTATCATATTTGCTTGCATAAACCTCGTGTCGTTGTCATTTGTATTCTTATTTTGTTAAAATACTTTATTAAATAATTTATTAGATACTTTTTAAATTATTTTAAGATTTACCAAATTTGATGAGAGCAATGAAAAGAACTTTGTATTTGGAAACACTTTAGCAATTCCTGCAAAGGATGCAGTTCCTGTACCAGTAAGTTGTAATGACAGAATTCATTTGTTGTTTGACTTCACAATTTAAACGACCTGTTGTTTCAGTCACTTCAGTTGTTGGTGGTTCTTGATCTCAACAACATTTTGTTCCTTTACAGTGGTCCTTACAAGGTTGACCAATTGCTATTAAGAATTTGATAATATCTTAACATTATGAGTTTGTAATGAATTTTTAACTTCTGCCTTGCAATCTCAGATGAATGTGATTCACATCTCTGGCTTGATGTCATTGCCTCACTTTAATCAGTCTTTCCTGGGCAGTGACCTCGGACCCACAACCTCAAGCAGACCTGCAAGTTCCATGGATGTTAACCTCGATGATGTTTGTATATGTTTTTTTTTATAACAAATATATAACATAAGTATGTATAATATATGCATGCAAATATATAATATATGTATGTAATGAAAAATATTTACTTCCACATCAACTATGTTTATGAGTAACTTGTCTAAATAATTAAACTTATTAAACAATTCTCAAGGTTCCCATATCTCCTGTGGCCCATGAATTGCCTAGCAGTGGTCAGCATAGTCTTCAGTGCTTGCCAGTCATAAATGCCTTCAACATCTGCTCTCTCAGGGATCCTGTAGAAAATAGATTTACAATCGTAGGGCCATGATTTTTAAATGCAGACCGTGGGATTGCACAGCTTATTTTATTATAAATTGCATCACCAAATTTGAAATTTGTTGCAGGAATTGCTCGAGGGAGAGTTGTGTCGTGTGGAAATGCCAGAGATTTCATCTTCAGCATTGGGTTAGTTTTTTGTGGTGTTTTTGCTGATGGCCATTTGATAATTAATAAGTTTATTGCAGTCTCCTTGTGTCTGCTCGCTTTGAAGAGTTGCTTGCCCAAGCACGTCGTGTTGACGCTTTTCAGCCGTTGGTACATTTCCCGTAACAGCCCCGGTTTGGCTGGAAATTCTGCAGAGTGGACTCATTTTGCTTCGTTCATGTACACCTCGCTTGGCTACAGTGATGCCTATCAAATGTTGGGTGATGAGGTAACCATCTATGAATGCTTGTTGAAAGTGTAACAGTAATAAATGGCACTATACAAATTAAATATTATTATTATTATTACATCCACTCTTATGTTTTCTCAAGGTCTGTCATTTGTCTCCAAAGTCAAAGAGGAGAAGAATGTCCATGGATGGCTGTGACAATGTGAGTTTAAATCGACCAAGTTTGTTACATTGTAACCTCAAAATCCAGCAAACCCATCATAATCTTTGACATCACTATCCACCCATAATCTCCATAAATAAAAACTGGAGTAAAAGTTATTGAAAATGTGAAACTATTTCAGGATTGGGTGGATGTAATGCAATCGAATGACAAAAAGGACTATCAGACTTCATTTTGTGTCGATTTTGAATCTGCTGCATCTGGTACGACGGCGTCTGAGTCATTTTGTAACAGCTCCGACGAAGTCCAACCCGAGCAAAAAGCTTTTCTCTATCCTTATGCTCTTGATGTTTTCTTCAACCTACACCTTATTTATGAGGTTTCTCATGGTTCATGCAAATATTGAATAGAATAACAATTAGGATAACAATACGTCTGTTTGTTCCTGATTTATTTACATTTTCATATTGTTGTCATGTTGCAGGAAATCAAACTCGATTGTATATTGCAATCTAATATGAATGATCTGGCAAAGTTTCTCTGCCATTTGGCCTTGTAAGTACTGCTAGAATGCAAGTTATTTAACTACTCTGAAATTCTGAATTTTTTTACCATTAGGGACCTCGATCTCCATCTTTATAGTGACCATTACTGCAGGGATCTTCCACATCTTTTCAAATTTTGCAACACAAGACCATCCAAAAATTACTTCAAGGGTACCTGTAAGATTGCACTTTGAACTCAACAATAACACAAAAATTACACGTAATAATAATAACAATGACTTTTATCACTGAAGGTGCAAAGCCTCCGTCCTACTTCAGCCAGCAACCTCCTCATGTCCTGCAGTGGATTTACCTCTTCCTTACTGATCACAATGTCTCTCCCTTTCCGGTTCTTCCTGGCATCACCTTCAGAATTCAGCATGTTATTCTGGTACGAATGTTCTTTCATTTTTTTTCTTTCTTTCTTCAAACTTCTTTTATTTTTATTCAATGTTGATGACAAATGATGATTTTCAGATGTTCACTCTAAAGTTTGTTAAAGACAAGATTGAACCCTCAAAGTACTTGAAGAATATAAACGGATGTCAAGATCTTTTGCTTCCTTGGTTGGACGAACCAGATGTCGACTGCTCCGTCCTTCTCATGGCTCTCTCGGGCAAGTCCATCTTGCACTTGACTTTTTTCTTCAGTTTAATCATATAGATTGTTTAAATAAACAAATAAATGAAGGAGATTAATTAAACTTGACCTTTCAGAGAGTGGCATGCAGGCACACCTACCTCCATGTCTCATCATTCCAGTCATCCATGCAATTCACAACTGCAGAAAAAATCCACCTAAACTATGGACAGAGGAGGCCTATAAGTTCATTGGTGACTTAATTAATGCATTGTTTTCCATCTAAAATGAATACAGAAGTTTATTTTTGAACTTTTCTAAATAACGGTTAAAGTTGCCATGGATTCATTTGGAGTGTGGATATTCAAGATTTTAGTTATATTTAAACAATTATTTCATTATAACAGGGCGAGAAGATTTGGCTGCTCAATGTAGAGCAGAAAGAATTGAAGAAATGGGAAGGAAAGAAGAAATAAAGAGCTTCCTGAATGAAGATCCTTCAAACAAACCTGAAGGAGATGGGATGGACAGGCTTGATTCAGAGGTAGAAATAGAGATAAAAAAAATATATATTATTCAGAACAGATTGGTTGCCAGTGGTAAATCTAACTTATCAATGATAATCATTCACAAAGCTGCTGAAGCTGAGATTCAGTAAAGACCTGAGAGTGAAAGAGATTAAGAAGCTCCTCCAGAGTTCTGTGGCAATAAAGGTTGCTTTGCAGCAAAAACTTGGTGTAAGGTTGGGAATGTTCTTGGCATTGCTAAATGATAGACTAATTAAAATTGCTTTAAAATGATTTGTTCCAGTGATCATGAATTTATAGACGAGCAAGAAAAGTTTCTGTATGCCGTGAGCGCTCGGACAATGGCGCTTCCTGTGGGAAGGTAGGAATAGAAGCATTTAGAATGATTGACCATTTAGAATAAAGATCGAGGTGGCATGAATGTGGACAATAAAATCACTGATTCGTCTTTGTTATCGACCTGCAGGGGCATGCTTACTTATGGAACTTATGTGGCAGTTCCGACTGAAGCTCTTCCAATTCCAAAGCTATGTCTCTCTGGTCGTGTTCCCCCAAGGTTTTCAAGTTTTGAATTTTTGTTTGATTTCCTGTTTTAAAGCTCGGTTGTTTTGAAGAAACAACATTATCGAGATGACTCACATAGAACTGCCGACCAACCTGACGGAATGGCCTCAGTTTCACAATGGCGTGGCTGCTGGTCTCAGACTTACAGACACCACAAAGGTTCAAAATACAATTGGCCAGTTTGCAGTTTATAAAATAAATAAAGCATCTAGAATTTATAAAGCATGTCAAATTGCAAATATTTTAATATTACTCAGCTGGATTCAACATGGATCCTCTTTAACAAATTGAAGAGTGAAAATATGACCAATGAGCACGCAGGGTTCCTCATGGGGCAGGGTTTAACGGGGCACCTGTCGGGTCTTGCCTGTCTTGACGTTCACGACTACCTCATCAAGGTTTGAATCAACCTTAAGAAATGAATCTTGATACTGCATGTTGGCTGGATTACAACGTCTTTGTTTTTTAGGGTAATGAGATGATCAGTATCGGATTATTATTGGGAATGTCAGCAGACAAGTGAGTTCTTTGTTAGAAGCTTTGATGAGAATGCAAATGTTTATTGCTTAATTGAAACTCAGGAGGGGGACAATGGATATGACGGTGACCAAAACTTTGAGCATCCACATATCTGCTTTATTACCTCCGTCTTCGGCAGAGCTGGACGTCCTCCACAATATTCAGGTGGCCTCCGTCCTCGGTATTGGACTTGTTTATCAGTCATCTGCTCACAGACACATATCAGAAGTGCTATTGTCTGAGATTGGTTTGTATTATTCTTCATTTTGAAAGTTCTAGCATTGATTTCATGAACGACGTGACCCGTAGGTCGTCCGCCCGGTCCCGAGATGGAAAACAGCGTCGACCGAGAATCTTATTCCCTAGCGGCTGGTTTGGCTCTTGGAAACGTCATGCTTGCAGTTTAGCGTCTTGGTATTTATATATTGCTATGCAATTAGATGCTTTACTGTATCTTTAATTATAGAAAGGAACAGCATTGCTGGATGTATCTGGAAGTGAAATGCCAGATTATCTTTATTATTACATGAATGGAAGGAAAAGAAAGCCTATGGTATGACATTATTATTATTATTTCAATACTGTTTCTGATGTTGGTGAGCCAATCTCAGTGAATTTTGCCTTTTAGTCAAATTCATACAAGGAGAGATACAAGGCAACAAGTTGTCAGATCAAAGAAGGAGAGTGCGTCAATACCGACGTCACGGCACCGGGAGCCATTGTAGCACTCGGTCTCATGTTCTTTAATTCTGGGAACACGTACGTATTTGGTCGCATTATATTTACGAAAATGACAGTGAATTTAATATGAATTTAATTTAATATAAATAACATCTTGGTTTGTATACATAAAAAACAACAATAATAGACTTATATGAGTTTTGGTTATTGAAATATTCTTTTACTTTCTTTTATGAAATAATATTGGAATTGATTTAATAATTAGAGAGTGCTAAGGTGATTATTGACCCATAGGTACAATCTAAAATAAAAAAAAACTTGGCTATGCTTTATTACTTAATTGTATAATTTTCTCTTTATTCCAGCTCTATTGCTGATTGGCTGGTAGCTCCAGACACACCTTCGTTATTGGAATGCATGATGCCGGATCTGCTCATGCTGAGGGTGAGATTTCAATGTGCTCTGACTAATTTATCTCCATTAATTCAAAATATCTCACGTAAAGGCATGTTTGATTCCACAGAAGTGCGGTTCCTCTAAGTAAGATTTTTTCTTGTTTTTTTTTTCAGACAATTAGCTTTGGCCTCATCATGTGGCAGTCTGTAGTTCCCACTGACGAATGGATAAACAGTAACATTCCTGAGGTTCATTGGCCATTTATAACTCTCTTGTTGATGTTGTTGTTGTTGTAATTCAAACCATCACTCAATTATTTGTAGATTGTGAAAGAGTGTGCATTTGACAGATGCCAAATAAATGAAAATCCTGACTGCAATGTAGACATTGAGCTAATGAGGTCTGCATTCAGCCAACAAGTTTTTTTTTTAATGAAATCTAATATATATCTTTTGCAATCTAATGTTTGCCCTTTTCTTTAATCAGTCAAGCATACGTCAACATAATTGCTGGAGGTTGTATGGTCATTGGTCTAAAATTTGCTGGTTCTGCGAACAAAGAAGCTTTTGAATGTCTAGTGAGTTTATTTTTTTAACAGGAAACAATCATCTAAAATTAATTTGTAATTACTTCTTTCTGTATCCATAGCACAGGCATTTCCAACAAATATTCTGCTGGCAGAAGACAGCAGCTTGCATTGATTATGCTGGTAAATACACTTTGGAGCAGTGCTTGTGCCTGGTTGTCCTTTGCATGGCAATGGTCTGTTGATAATTTTTGACAGTCTTAGGCATTAATATTGTGTTTGAGCATCAACTTGATTCCAGGTGATGGCTGGTACAGGTGACCTAAGTGTTCTAAGAATTTGTCGACATCTGAGAGCTCGAATTGCTCCTCACGTGCACTATGGGAATCACATGATCGTGGGAATGGCATGTGGCTTGCTGGTACTTGGAGGAGGAAAGTAAGTTCCTGTACAGGATTAACAGATTTTGATTCAATAATTAATGATTTAAATTTAATGATTTTCAGGTGTACTTTGTCATCAAAACCAGAAGCAGTGGCTGCAATGCTTTGTGCATTTTTCCCCAAATTTCCAATTCATGCTAATGATAACAGGTGTTTCAGTATAAAATAATTCAATTTGATATCATAATAATATTTCTAAATCATTGGCCAGATTCCACCTGCAGGCTTTCAGGCATTTGTATGTGCTGGCTGTTGAGAAACGAATCTTGATACCATGTGATGTTGACACAAACAAGGCATGCTATGCTGAGATACAATTGGTTCACGAGGTTTGGTATTTCATTCTATTTCAACTTTATTTATTTATTTATTTCTCAACAAATTGAAGGGTCATCCAATGACCACTAACACAAATTTGAATAAGTACAGCAGATTGTGCGCAAATAAAGTGCAGAAGCAAGCTTAAATTGATAGGTATTTGTTAAAGTCAGTAGTCGAGATGCAAGATTTAAATCGGGATAATGTTGAGGAGTTTATTACATCAAGGGGTAAGGAGTTCCAGGGCTTGATGATCCGGTTGGTGAAAAAGTTCTGCCTGTGACTGGTGAGACACTTCTCTTGGCGTAGACGAAGAGGATGACCACGGGTTCTGGAAGCTAGAAACGTAGGGAACTCTGGAATCTTGCATATAGTATGGCCGTGGATTATTTTGTAGCATAAGCATAAGTCACAGATGAGGCGACGATGTTCGAGTGTTTTGAGTCCGAGTTGTTTTAATCTATTAGGGTAGGGCAGAGCTCTGAGACCAATAAATAGGAGAATGAGTAATAAATGCCCAAATTCTTGACCAAATGGACTTTCATCTTTTCTTTTGCTGCAAGCACTGCCACGGAAATGCTTATTAAAACAAAAACATTTCATTAAGGATGATAATGACAAAAAGAACTAAAGCTTGTTGCATAGATTACCAATTCTGTTGGATTTCAATGGTTTCATTGTGACTGAAACATCAGCGAATGAATCTCAAAATTTTGTAACTTAAGGAAGCTTAACATAAAATTCAGTTTCTCTGAAGCATTTCCCTTAAACTTCATATAAAAAAGTTCATTTTAAATCTTCCAAATGGAGGTCATCTTTAATTCTATCATTGCTTCAAAAATTTGTGATACCTTGTTTTTGTTTGCCTTGTGACACCAGAGATGATATTATTAAATTACTTGTGGAATTTGTCGGATTTAATTAAATAAAAAGAAATATATTAAAGTAATATTTCTTCAGAACAACATCACAGAAAATGTAACAGCCCCATGTCTACTGCCTGAACTTGACATTTTGAAAGAAGTAAGTCAAGCTTAATAATACCACATGTGTAATTGAAGCTGTACAAATCATTTTCATGAAGGTCAGGGTTTGGGATCAAGGCTACTGGCACATTGAGTTCAAGAAATCTGAAAATTGGGATTCTTTGAAGTAATGCCTTTTAGTGATGTTGTAACTATTATAACTATTAGCTCATGACACATTATTTCTTCAAACTTTAGAGCAATTCTGTCAGGAGGTGGTCGCCTTTTTGTTAAACAGAGGGTAAATTACAATTGTTACATTCAAAATATGTTGGCTTTAAGCTTGGATATAATTTGGGGGGAAGGTAGACTAATCACCTTCTTCATTGACCATGTCCCCCTCCCAAATGGATGACTATTTCCCCTGACTGATTTCATCTGATCTTTTGCTACCCCCTAGAAATACTAAAGATATCCCTAATGGTTTCAAGAAATATTTTTCAGACTTTTACTAAATGTTTGCAATTGCAGATGTCCAATTTTTCCCTTGATGGAAATGAATTTCTAGACAAAATCTTCAAAGTATGTAGACTAAAGGCTATTACCCAAAAAATAGTTTTTGCAAAGTGTGATGATTTTACCTCATTTGTTTTAAAGCACCAGGACATGGCTAAATCTAGAGGGTCATACTTGTCAGAGTTTTCTAAGCTCTTTGTTCGAGATACAGAGGTAGGTGGCTTTGATTACTTTTATTAATTATAAATTTTTTCACAGAAATTCTATTTTTTTTTTTTTTAGCATGATACTTTTTCTGAGTCATCGCAGCTTATGTTCAAATGCTTATATAAGAAGATAGCAGAGATGCTTCCTATACAAATGGACATACATCAAGTAGGAAATTATAAGCTACATCCCAGCTATTTGTTTCTATATACATTAAAAACATTGCAGAACATAGCCTTCAGTTTGAAAAGTGCTACTCACCCATTCCTTCTGTGGCAGTTCAGAATTCTGTGTGCCTACTACGATCGAGTCGGACATATCGCCAGAGACACTTTTTCCTCAGTCAGCAAGGAGTTCTTAATTGCTATGCAAAATTCCATAGAAGGCCAACTTGCAAAGTGTCTTGACGATCAAAGTATTTGCAGATACATCTTTTCCATGAATTTAGTCAGAATCTAAAACCATTTTTTGTTTCTAGGCTTCAAAATGTGCTTATATTGTTATCTGACTGGCAAGGAGATAAACTCTTCAGAAAGCATTAGAAGCCAGTTTTCCTCTTATCTCACTTGGTTTAGCATCCCCCATCCCAAAGCACTCTTTCCCAATGGACCTTGTAATTATTCTTGCATTTCAATCCCATACTTAGTTTCAAACTTTTTGTAACTTTATTTAAAATTTATTTATTGTAGATTCCTGCTCATTCCCATCATTGTACTGTGCCATGAAATCCAGAGGTATGTCAGTAGCTTGCATAAAAGCTCTAAGTCAATCTATGGGAGAGCTACAGAGATACAACTGCTTTTAATTACCAGCTGTTTTCATTGATAAAATAAAAGGCACGGAAAAAATCATATCCTCGTGAACTTCTTTGCAAGAGATATCAACATCATAACTTTCAAATTATATATTTATATATAAGTGCAGGCATCACAATAACTTACAACAAAATAGCGACTAGAGCAACAACTCACACTTAATTGTAAACAATGACACAACAAATCAAATGCAGAGAGGACTTGCTAAATGCAAAGAAATTGGGTGGAGATCAGATGTGCAGGTGCTGTAGATAATGTTTGAATCACTGGGAATAGAATACTTTATAATATACTGTTTTTGATCTCCATAGTGAGTAAGAGTTGTCGAACTTCAAGTGGTAGACTCCTCGACCCGGATAAGTATGACTTCCACAATAAACTTCCTCGTGGCAGTCTCTTCTGTAAATCTGCAGAATTTCATCCATGGGGGGTCCAGGCTCCCTCCTGTGATTCCCTTTCTCAACATCACCTTTGTCAGCTACTGAACTCATTTAGAAATTTAAAAAGTAATGGTTAGGTCCCAATTATTGGTTATGAGCAGAAAAACTCGAAAGGAAATTAAAAAAACCATCAAACACAAAATTAATGATGTCAAATCACAATGTTCTGCAATCGAATTTTGCTGAAAAATCATTCAGATAAAAACTAACAAGGTTCTCCATCTTCATCGACATCCTCCTCCCCACTGGATTCACTGGCCTGAACCGTCACATCCTCTGGTGGTGTCAGAGTCCATTCAAAGTAAACCCCAAATCCAATGTCATAATTATCAGTCGCAAATTCCCAGAAAATGCTTGTTCCATTCTCATGAGTTGGAACTTTCACCTGAAAAACATCCTCCATCAAATGCCACATCTACTCAACTTTGGTTATGTGGAAGACCCTAAGGCTTAAGATATACTTGCTGGTAAAAGCATAGAAATATGATAGCCAGTGATTTTCAAACAAATTTTGGGAATGAAGTTGCTATCAGCCAAGTATAGTGAGCATCATAATTTTGATGCAGGTCTGAGAATCATACAGTCCTACAATCATCTTGAAATTTACAAATTTTGAATCATTAATGGCTTTTCCCTGGGCCAAAATTTTCTGTCAATAGCCATGCTGAAGTACTATTCTTAAATTTAAAAATGCATTATTGTAATGAATTTATTATATAATGCATTTTTTATAAAATCAAGCCTTAATCAAACAGACAAAATTGTGTTCAAAACAAAGCCATACAGTGGCTGTTGTAAGTGATCCAACTTTGATGATATTATCAGGATTCTTACGAACAGAGTTTTTGAATTCCTTTATGTCAGATCTTGTCCAAAGGGATGCAGGGATCAAGGGAGGCATTCCAAACTCCATGAGATCTGATCATTCATAACAAATCTCAAGAGCACTTAGGAAAAATTAGTAGTAAATAATGTTGTACCATCATTAGTAAGTGGAAACTCATTGGGATCAACATGATTTGGTTCAGAATTACCATCAATGGCAGTGACTTCAGATTTTGTATTCCCATCATCGTGCAGCTCCACAAAAGAATTTTTGTTTTCAAGCAAGAGAGGATCATCATCACCATCACTGCTAACCATCATCCTAAGCTGAAAATATTGTTGTCTTTGATGAATCAGCTGTTGATTGTGAACCTGATCAATATACTGTTCAAAGTGTTGCTCTTGCAACTGAGAAATTAATGCTTCTTGCTGTAAAATTAGAAAAGTGTTAAAAGTTAAACTCCAAAATAAACTCAATCAACTCATAATCTAATAAAAAAAGACACAAGCACTAAAATATGAATATCCAAAGCATAATTTTAAGTCTCTTCTCACTCACCTCTTCTTCATTGTCTGGCATTTGCTGCTTTGCATATTGCCTGTATTGGATTGCTGTCTGTTGATTCAGGCAATCCTTAATCTGTTTCCTAAAATCCAGTTATCTTTAATGCCAAGGCAATATCCACTACACCAAGCATAAAATCAAGTACTTTAGCTTAAGTTGTTTGAGTCTTTTTTCTTCAAATTTTAAGAGGACCTCATAATTTTTGTCATCCACCACATTTTCATTTCTATATTAACCATAAAGAAGAGATTACCCACTAAGTAATTAATTAGGCATGAAGTTTACAAAAAAAAACAGCCAAACTATAAGGTAAATAACATTAAGCAATAGAACACAACCCTTCAACTTGTTCAGAATCTTGTAGGCCAACTTTATGTGCTTCCAAATATGGTAAGAATTGTGGGCAATGCTCCAAAAGGAGTGCAAGGAATTCCTTAATGGCATCTTCTGCAGACATATCTCCCAAAGACTGCCAGTATTGGCTGCAGATATGAATTTGAATATGAGAGACTGGAATAGCATAAACAAAATAAGAGTGTGCCAGCTGGCAATCACATTACTAAAAGATTGTCTTATTATAAATAATTAACAATTATAAAATATCGTAAAAGTACTTTCTGTCGTTCCCGACAACATCAAGGAGGCCAACATCAGCTGATATTTCAGGCAGAAATTTCCCATGATTAGCTTGCTTTATGAGACCTGCAAGCTTTATTCGGTCATTATATGATAACTGAAGTGCTTTTGTACCCTCTTTTTCTGTAAAGTAAGTAACAAATAAAACTGTTATAAGGATTACAATTAATTAGAATCAGGAAAAATAAAAACTTGAAGTTTGTTGTACTTAAATGACGTACCTTTAAAAAATTTCAGACCAAGTTTAAAAGATTCCTGCAACGAGAGCCCAAGATTCAACACATTATGCTCCCTTAAATAGTCAATAGGAGCATCCGCAATTTCAGGAACATTGTCCTCCCGAGCATCTCCGAAGTCCGACGACGCCATGCCAACTATGATTGAAGAAATCAGTGATGGCATGCATTTGCAATTAAGTTTAATTAGAATAAAATCTGCGATGAATTGAAACCAGCTCACCGCTATAACTCATGTTAAAGAAATATCTGATACATTTCGAAGTTGTCAATCCGATATTTTCGAAGTAAATGGACAAGATAACTGGTTTATAATAAGTCAATGTGCACAATTTTTCCAACACCGAGGGAAGCATGCGCAATATCTCGCGAATTCATTTAAACGCAGAACCAACATATTTAGACCTGTAACTATAAAAATTTACTGTAGGAGTCATTACAGAAGGTGGATGCACTTTCCCGAGAAGTCCAAAGACAAGTTGCGACTGGACAAAAAAATAAAAGGAAGTCTTTCCAAAATGTTTGGGTAAAGTACCGGCGGATCATCGAAAACCAAGGACGGTACAGAATCGTCAACAAACGATTAGCCAACAAGGTTCGCCCAGCAAGCCTAGCCCAGTCCTCTGTCAGCCGAGGTATACACAAAATAAATGGAAGGTTTATTCTTAAGATATCAAATTCCCAAACGACCAGGTTCCCAACCAAGATGCCCACGTTATTAAAACTTATTTTTCCTCACTGCAACAACTTAGGGATAACAATGCTTCAAGACTAATTAAATGTCCTTCAAGTTCAAGACTCAAAGGGGTAATGGAGAACACATAAGTTCACCAAATCTAAGTATTTTATAAGTTCATTAATGCCTTGACACCAACAAACAAAAATTTGTATTTAATATAAACAATGACATATTGGAAGTTCTGAATGATGCAACTGATAAGCTTCATTCATAAGAAGGCCACATCCTGAAATTTTATTTAAAAAATTCAATCATTTTTAAACTATTAAAATGAAAATATATCAAACCCACTCCATTTCATCATCAAGTACATCATAATTCTGGTTTCTGCTGATAAAAAATAAGCATCTTCTTAATAACATGAATCACTAAAGGAAAATTAGGTTCACTTCACTTTTGTTTAGCATGAGTTAAAATATGAGACTTCAAGTTTGTTGACTGAGCAAATTTCTTGTTGCAGCTATCAAAAGGACAGACATATGGCCTGTCTCCTGTGTGAATCCTCACATGAGTCCTTAGGTTGAAATCAAGGGAAAACCTCTTGCCACATCCTTCAAATGTGCACTAGAAAATATTATTGCCAAACATTTGAATTATTGGTTAATGTTGATATGTCTATATTCAATGTTGGTATGTTTATAACGATCAAACTTGATAAGGTTTTTCCCCGGTATGAACGAGCTGGTGTCTTCTCAACTTGGAGCTCTCAATGAACGATTTGCCACATTCTGCACAAACGTGGACCCGCGGTCCATGAGTGTGAATGTGTTTTCGCATGGACGAGTTGTCTCGAAAGAGTTTGTTGCAACCCTAATTGAATTGAATTCACAGATATTTTATGCCTGCATTAACTGTTAACATCTTCTTTCACAAAGCATGTCATATGAAAAATAATTTGTAACTTGCAAATAATAAAGCTCGTCACCTTGTGTGGGCAGGGGATGAGTTTATGATCATCTTCTGATGATATGCCCTTCTTTTTGGATCTTCAAATTTACAAATTATTTAACAAATGGATCTCAAAATTGAAATTCCCTTCAATTTGAAGACACAGAAATCTATTTTTAAAAGTGGTAAAACTGCAACATTTAGCCTAATGACACTAAATAAAATTGTGTTAATGTATCAAAATAGGTGGCAAGGAGAATTTATGTCTAATCAGCTCTTAATGTTTTATGTTGTGCACATCAAAATCTGTCGTGCATGTTTGATTAACCTGCATGCTCACTACATGACTGTATTTTAAGGGGTCTTCCATTGTGAACAAAAGTAAAATCATGTGAGATACACCTTTCATAAAATGTGGACTAACTTGTTTTTGAGAGTAAATTCTAACTTTTGAACTTCAAAGTCACTGTTGTTAGGTAAATCATAGAAATGCTTAACATCTTCCTCTTGTGAATGGACATCATTGATTTCAAGGCTAAGATTAGAATCTTCACAGTTCAGGCCACTGTCTGTTTCTTCTTTAATTTCATCTTAATAGATTGTTTGACAAAAGTTAAAAAAGTCAGTTTCCCAAATATATAACTATAAGGTAATCCAAATTAGCCACTCAACAGACATCAGCATCCTAAATTTTGATGAAATTGATCATTAGCCAAGATGAGTAAGTTGAAAAAAAAAAATTTTAGATTTTTGGTCAAGCAGTGTCAGAATTTTGTGTCATTGACATTAATCAAATGACAACATTTCACAATGATAAAGAGGTTATGAGTTTGGTTCTGGAGAATGCTAATTGAAAGACCTGCTAGGTAACTAAAATTTGTGTCTTGTTTGCACTCCATTATTTGTGATTGTATAAAAAAATCCTGTAGGAGTGTCCACTCTGGAATTCAAAGTAAGTCTTCTCTATGACATGAGTGCTACAATTCTTGAATGCATGAAAAAAAAAATTTTTTGAACAAGCCTACCTTGAAGCTGGTTCAAAGGTTTTAACAGAAAATATTTTTTCAAATATTGAAAATAGGAGAGCTAGCCAACTGGAACCTTCAATTGTCATTAATTTGACTAATTTTACGAATTAAATTTTTAACTTACTCATCTGATCCCAATTTCAACATAATGATGTCATTTGTTGCAAGACAAATTTTCATTTTTAAAAATACCTGTAACCCATGCCGACACAGTAAACTCTCCTTCCAAAGTTTTTATTACTGTTGGCTTTTTGATCCATTTTCTAGCATGTTTCTGCATGTCTTTAAATCGCTGACTATGACACTCAATCAAATTATGAGACGCTTTATCTGCACTCAGTTATAAAAAGTTTAACGTAAAAATTATTGATGAACATAATTTCCTATAAATCAGATTCTTAATCAATGCTAGAATTTAAAAAATTCGTTGATCGGTTTATTTCTGTTTCAAGAAGCAACGTGTATCAGAAATATTAAGACAATTACTAATAATTTAAAACAAAACATTCATTACCAATTACAGTTATATTGAAGATCGCGATATCGTAAACGTATAAATCCAACACACCCACCAACTAGACAATCGACACAAAATCCAAAACTAGAAACAAAACAAAGCTTACTAAAAGTAAACAAATAAAGTAAAAGTAATAATCTAAAAGTGAATATAAAAAGTAAATATTCAGTTCTCAACTGATGGTTTTAATTGCTAATTTTATTTCAAAAAATAAAAGTGTTAAATTATTTATATATGTTTTAGAAGAAGACAAAATCGTTCCTCAATATACCAGTTAAGAACCTAACTTCAACTTATTAGGGTTCTCAACTTTTTCATGAACCCCTAATTCTTTGAGGATGGCCAATGTCCATCTCAAAAAAATATAGACGTAATTGTTGTGGTATAACCAATACAACACTAATTAACGCAATAATATTATTTAACCCGGTATTTTTCTAGATAAAAAAATGGTGATCGAGAGGTTTGGTTTTGAAAAAGTTGACGTCATCTGAACACAATCTGAAATTACATCAATAAAATTGTAAACCCGGCTTTAATCCGCGCAACCAGATCATATTTCTTTCCATTATATTACAATAACATCAGTTAACCCTCAAAGAGTCCTTGCTAAAAAAATTGCACCCCAATTCGTATGCGCTTAAATATCATTTCAAAGATCTTTTTTCGCAAATTAATTTGAGCAATATCAACATAATTTAATTAAAATCTGTATGTAAAAGATTTGAACAAAAAAAAATAGACTTATTGGGACTAGAAAAGTCAGCCTTTCATACAGTGGTCGTCTTTAACCCTTGGATGTCCAAGGGGGGTAAAATTGTATCCAACGTTTGCTTTTTTTTTTGAGATCCTGGAGTCCGTTTTTTAAATTTTGTCGTGAATTTCTGTGAATTATCTCCAACATGTCTATTACAATGTCATGTAAATATTTTTTGGCAAAAGTTAAACGCATCCTTTTTACGAAAGTTGAAGTACATTTGTAGCCCCCGTCGAGCACTAAAGTTAAGGACACGCATGTTCTCAAACATAACAGATTTTTTTCAATAATAATTGCAATATTACATATGACAACATATAAAATGCTATTATATCATATAAAATATAATTTAAACATGACATATATTTATCATAACATAAATCATGTTTGCAACTTTAGTTTCTCTTTAAGTAATCAGCTAGTTATATCTTAGATTTTTATTATCCTTATTTATTGTAAAATAAGGATGTTGGTGTATAATACACATTAAACCTTTTTATACACTATATATGCCCCTCTGCAATTACGTGATCCTTCATTGAAGATGATGCTCGCAATGCCATTAAATGCACGAAATGCATTATTTTATCTCTCTACTTTAAATCTAATATTACACTGCTCCGCTGCTCAAAATATTTTTCGGTTTATTGATTACTTCTGGATGCATTGCTGTTAAATTACATCTGGAATGTTTCACTTCTTCTTTGGACGGTATTTGAAGACAGACAACGCAGATCAGTAAACAAAGTCTCAGTAAACTGTAATGAACCCATCATAGGTCCCAGCTGATCCGAAATGTTGAATCATTTCTACATCATTTCCTACATTTCTCCTTCCTTTTGCTTCGTCATTGAACTTTCCCAATGTGTTTATAATATCTGCACGTCAGTTAATAACAAAATTCTACTTCAAACGAAACAAGTAAACAATGGATCCTCTCGAGAGTGAGGAGAAACACTTTTTTTTAAAATTATTATTTGGTCTAAGCCAGTAATCTTGCATTGTTAGGATGGATACCATCACTTGAATGGCACTCGAACGCCGTTGCTTCTTTTTCACTGAGTGAGTCTTTGAGTTTTGCATATATTAGTTATTCTTAACTTTGTTTTAGAGAAGCGTCTGCTTGTTACAAATAAAAATAAATGTAAGTGATAAATATTGATAATACTAAATTGGGAAATGTTTCGTGATGATCTTTCTTTTTTTTTTATTTGAGTGAATATATTTAATTATAATCAAATGATTTCTAAATGATTTTTAAATTTAACAACAGAAAAATGTAGGAGTAGAACTTTGATGAACGTTTTCTTACTAATTGCAGGCTGCTTAGAAATAAAAAAGATTGAGCAGGATGGGAAATTCATTGAAATTGCTAACAACT
The DNA here is from genome assembly GCA_034509925.1 of Hirudinaria manillensis. NCBI lineage: Eukaryota > Metazoa > Annelida > Clitellata > Hirudinida > Hirudinidae > Hirudinaria > Hirudinaria manillensis. The sequence goes on along the minus strand of CM067532.1, from coordinate 4,374,543 downwards.
CAGACGTTGAGGTATTTCACAAGTTGTGTTTCAGCTGTTTTTAAAAGCATTACGAACAAACATTAATCAGCTTCACCCTGCACTGTCTTGAACGTGATGTCGTGGCGCTTCTTGAAATTGTCCAGCCAACCATTCGCTTGCGTTTCTGAGCTGACATTTGCTAATCTTCACTCCAACTTGCAATTCTCACATAAAATCTTGACATTCATTTTCATTCCTATATCCACTCCCAGTCAACTTTGTCCATTCCACCGATCAAATTCCATGGAATGTTCCATCACTTTCCTTAATCATCCCTCACCAACAAGTTCTGGAAAAGTATTAACCTGATCAAATCTTAAAAATACAAGGTAATGTCTCTTAATTACTTCCCCGACTGGAAATATGTACTTAACCTCATGTATTAGATAAACATTGTCAGGACCCTGGTGGCACACTAGCGAGAGTTGGAGTGGCATAGTAAATTTATTTTGTATTGAATTTTGTTGGGGCTGAGCAAAAGTTGCATAATAGCGAGGGTGGGATAGTAGCGAGATTTGACTGCAACAATAAGCAAATAGCAATATTAATAAATATTAACTTTTAATGGACTACCTGGACATAATCACATTGCGAAAATAATATTCGATATAAAGAGTCGCTATTCAGCTCAATACAAACTTTCTTTTAAGGAGCAGCATCTGGAAAATGCTGTCATCATCCAATTAGAGGGGGTTCATCCAGTAAATATCGGACATTATAATCAGATAAACATCCCCCCAAAAAGTTCGACTACACTCGATTCATCTGCTTCACAGAAGACCTCGTGGGATCCTGGAGAGGAGATAACAACCGTGCTTTGCAACAACTGTCAAGTAATACTTTCCAAGTTCATTGTGCCAAAATGAAGTAGAGCATTTCAGTACTAATCAAGGAAAATGGTCTGGATGTGAGGGGCATGTGGGTCTTTGTCGAAGGTAGAATGAATTTTTGAAGAAAAGCAAGAAAATGGAATATTAGAATAAGTTAACAAACTAGACGAAAGCTTTTCAATCTGAAATGATGCTTCTGAGAAATCGCCAAGATGAAATTGAAATGAATCGTAATTAGCTAAACTTGCAACTGAAATAGGAAAACTTTATTTTTTAAGTTATTAGGCTTAAATAAGTTTAATTGTTTTTAGTTTAAATTTTAAATTTGTACGTAAAAGTTCATTTACGCGCAATTTTATATCGCTAATGACTGTTCCCAGCGCAGAAAGGACAAAATAAAATGATGAAAGAAGCGTAATCTTCCGATATCAGACTGACCCTCAATCTGTTTTATAAGTTTATTAGATAAGTGTTGTAGGATTGTATGTATTTTTGGTTGTGTACCTCGACGAGCAGACGCGTCCGTGTTTCCGGTTGTGAGTCGCTTGTGTTTTCGTTCATACTGTGTCGTGTTGCATTGATTTTAATAAACCGTTTAGATCTCGATATTTTTGGAGTCGTAACAATAAGGAGATCCCAGACATCAGAGAACCGAAGGCCGCATTAAAATTTAGAACATTAACATAAAATACTTTATTAACCTTCTGTTGTTACCGCCTAATTTCTTTCACAAAAGAAGTTTAATTTAGCAAATAATCTACATCACAGAAATACATGTATTTCTAATTACGTTATGAAAATAGAAATTACTTGAGATAAAATTCTAAGACTAAGGATAGCGTTCATCGTTGTAGGTGGAATCGTGGATGAGGAAACCTTTTCATCTCTGCAGGAATCCTTGTCCACCCATGTGCTCCGTAGATAAATTCCTTCCGAAGATAGAATACGAAAATTTATGAAGTCATTACCATATTCATTTATTACAGCAAATAAATCTCGTGGTATCTGAATTTCTGGCTGAGCAATAACAATAAAAAGAATGACAAAAGCAGTAAGATTTCAGAAAGACGGTGAATACCTGATACCGGACACATGATATCCTAAGTTTTAGGTCTGAAGTGGTCAAACTAAGATACTCAGGAGTGTAGATGCAATTCCAATCCTAACATTACCCTGTCCCCTAGTTACGAGCTGCAACTTTAGGGTTGGTTATTGTGTCAAAGTTTTTGGTGCTTAATAAATTAATTTATAATTATATAACAATATTTTGTTGTAACTAAGAAAGCATAAGCATTAAGCATACTTAACATTAAACCTAATTTTGATTATTGTTGCTTTCTAAAGCCTCTTAACTCAGAATTCTAATGTACAGTCCCGATCTTCAATATTAACAAAATTTAAGTTAATAAGTTAGCAATTATATGTGAATTTTTTCATGACGTTATGGGCAACCTTTCAAATAAATCAATGAAATTTAATTACAGTAATGCAAACGACGTAACAAAATCTCTCGATTGCTAATTTTTATTGAATAATCACAAAAATATGGAATGCTCTCGCTACTGCTGGAAGGACGACTCCTTTGGGGAGATCAAACCGCATCTGCCGCCTCCAACGACTTTATAAATGTAATGAGTTTCAATTATGTAGCCAAATGAAGAAATATAGCATGCTGGAACGCCAAACCAATCCAACTCAAACACTACCAAATCATTTGCACAATTATAGCAGCACATATGAACAAGTATCAACTTCAAATACCCATTAAAGGGACATAAAACTTACTTCGATTGTAGCAATGAATAATTTCACTATTCAACTAATTATTCACGTATCATGAAACCTTTGGTGAAACTTCAAATGAGAGGAATTTAAATATCTCCAAACAGTAACCAAACTCCATTCGACAGGCAGTTTCACAACCTTAATTTAAGGCCCAACCATAATCCTTAAAACTGAAAACTCCAAAATGGCTAATTTATTAACTCCACATGGAGTAACTTTAATCAATAATCAGACTTATTTTACTTTAAGTTGACCAAAGTCAGCATAATGAGCACCATTTAAAACCATAAATTGATTATAAATCCTACAAATTATCAATACATTACATGCAATACATGTAATTTCACAAACTATAGAACCAGAAGATTTGAATCAGATGGCTTTCAAGGATATGTGAAATACCTAAAGACCATATTATATTGATGCAGTGCATGTTATTAATTCTTCTTCATAACTCTTGAGAATGCTTCAACTGATTTTCAATTTCATTCCCGGCTGGTTTGTCAAGAAGCCAATGCAATGAACCTGTTTTTGGTCTCACAAGAGATGCTGGTACATCCTTAGAAGGGCCTTCCATTATTTTCTGAAATTTAAAATTCCTTATTAAAACATCAATATGATATGATTAATTTTACCTTAAAAAACACAAAATAAATTATCAATAAATGTGCAACACGAAAAGCTTAACAAATTATTTTCTGTTAAAGCCTTAATCTTCCTTGAATAACAGAATTTAAATTAACACACATTATTTATATCTTAGTCAATTTTAAAATTTCAATTATTACTTTTAAATCTACTTTGAAATATATGTAATAATTAAAAAAAAAGAAAATCTTATTTCGTAAATATTTTTCAAATTGTTAGCAAAACCCTGTATTAAGAAATAAAAGTGTAAAGAATCTCCAAAATTTCAGTCAAAGAATGTCAGAAAATGCTCAGACAAATCATCATACAATTGAAAATACATTGCTGTTAAGTCCCTGCAAACTAAGGAAATGTTGGTTGTTCTTAGCAATTCAATGACCAAGAACTTCAATAATCAAAAAACTAATCACTTTCAGAATGAGAAGAGTTAATTACAAATTAATAGTCTCCAAATGAAAAATTTAATTAAATAAATAAATTAATTTAATTAAAACTATCACAGACAAACCTTCACAACTTCCGACTTTGACTGTCCACAACCAACAAATATAACGTGTGCAGCATTATTTATGACGGGGTATGTCAATGTTATTCTTGAAGAAGGTGGCTTTGGAGAATCCGATAAAGATCCAACCCACCTTGTCTCCTAAAATTTATTTTTAAAATTACGATTTGTTTACATGAAGTACATGGTCTGCTAATGTTAAATATAATAAATAAACAAAACAAACAATCCTCAAAAATGTTCTCTAATGAATAAAATCAACAAACTTCAAGCAATTTATGATTTGGAAACAGTGAACAGGTGTGACCATCAGGCCCAAAGCCCAGCAAAAGTACATCTATTTCTGGCAAATGATCCCCATTTCCAAACATAGCTTTCATGTTCATTTCATAGTCTTTGGCAGCATCTTCAACTTGAAAATAAACAAATCAACAATTAAAACTAACACAAATAAAATGAAGTGATGTGACTTACCACTCGAATGAGAGAAATTTATTTTGATTATTTGATCTTCATTTATGGGGACTTTGTCAAAAAAGTGTTTTTTGAAATACCCATAAGTACTCTCTGGATCATTGTGTTCAACAAATCTTTCATCACAAAATAATATGTTCCACTTGGCCCAATCGCTTGTATGCTTCGATACGTGCTCACAAAACAATTTTGCTGCACTACCACCTGATAACATTAACCAATACTTTGTATTTGTTGCCCAAGTTGAAAGATGTGTTTAAAATGCCATGCATGTTAATCGATTCGCCATTGTGATAAAGGTCTTAAGAACATTATAATAATATACATTGCATCAACGCACCAGATAAGCCTAGTGAGAAAGAACCCTTGTTTTTTATGGCATCGGCAGCAATAGCCAAAATTAAAGCAACCATATGACCACCAACGTCCTTCTCTGTCTCATAGACTTTTACTTCGGTAACCATTCTATTGTATTGCCAGCAGAAAACAAGTTTCGGGGATCACCAACAAAACTAATTATCGCCCACTTGTTGAATTAAGGTAGACTTCACTTTTGTACACCTTCAATTGTTCATTATTTTTTCGCATGAGGATAACTTTTAAATGAAAGTGGTTTAGAATTTTTTTTTAAATAAACGTTTGATGAGCCTTTCGTAAAAATATGGATTTATATTCCAAAGTGTTAAAATACTAAAACAAACTATATTCAAATCACCAATACTTTGTTGTTCCAATAAATCAATTACAAGCTTTCAAGATAAGGGTACAAGTTTCCTTTTCGAGCCCCTGTTATTCATCTTAAGATTTTAACATTTTTGATTAAAATTTATGCATCCAAGTGTGGCGACAACAAAAGGGAGACGACATTTGGGGGTTTATTTAAACTAAACTTTAGAACAGTAATGACACATACACGACCGGCAACCGAAGAAACAAAAGCCGTCTGCCGGGCGTGTGCGCTGCAGAGGCCAAGGACCAACCTGCAGGAACCACGGTTCCTACAAAGTTTAACTTTTGGATGTCCAAGGGAGTACAAGTGTGCTTCAAAATTCTTAAATCGCTAATTAACGATTCCATTAATGTAATTTAAAATAATAATAAAAACATAATTAATGTTTTTCGTAACGTTTGCCCTTATTAAATTATTTAAGGTATCCCATATTGCCAGACTTTTCTCTATACATGTTAGATTTGGGTATCACTTTTTCATGAATAAGGTTTGATTTTATTAAATTCTGGGTACCCCACATTATCCGATGCATTTAATGAATCTATTGATATTTTTAATATCAAATATATTTTTTCAAATCACATATATTTTAAACATCATGTCTACTTATACGTTGCACAAGTTTTGTTTTTCGTCCTCCAGGATGTGACATCAATAGAGATTTTTTAGGTATCTAAAATTACCCCATTTTCTAATATTTGTCACGACTAATTTATAATAATGCCGATGCGAATGGGAATGGTTAAACTGTGCCCTCGTTATTTCTTGAGAAGTTGTAAAAGATAACCGTTTTATATTTAAATTAATTTCTGATTTTGGCAGTTTGAGGCTTATAAAGTGCAGCATAAAACAATAATGCAAAAAAATCACAAAATATTAGAAAATGTTCCTATTGAAAACATTCTGTGATTTAAATAATGTATTGGTATACTGAAGTAATATATAAGGAATATTTAAGGATATTCCACCTATCAATTAAATCGGTCTCACTCTGTATTTTTGTCATTGACCAAGTCTTGAATCGCTGAGTGCGAAATTCAGAATTTTCTCTGCACCACGGTCTTCATAAGATTTACGATGGCGTGAGTCATTGATTTTCAACCTTCATTATCATCATCATCATCGCTCCAACCGCTTTCATTTTCTTTAAAACAAAGGCATCTTCGTCGATCAATGAAATTCTTTGTTTAGCTTGAGTCCCATTCATTCACTCGATTAATGCGATGATATTCTGATGCTAATCTTTCTAAGAATGGCCTCTAAGAAACAATCGATAAGTTATTGAATGTCAGACGAAGATTTTGCTTTCATAATATTTGACTTAATAACCGGTAATAGATGCAAGGGTTAGATTTTATTTAAACAAATTGTTTGTTTAGCATATAGTTTACCACTTCACACGTGGTTAAATCACATCGAAAATGGTTGAAAAGTAAGTTTTTAAAAGTGAAACCAACAACTTCTCATAAATTCCAATTAATTCCGCGTTTCCAAAACATTCTGGACCATCAACTCACAGCCGAAGGCGTTCTCGTACGACCTAAGATTTACGTGTTTAGGCATTTACGCATCCAGTCTTTTTATTTTTAAACATTTCTTAACAGACCCTGGATGGATGGATGCAAAAAGAGACGCTTTACTAAGTACGCTCGAGGTGAATGCACATTTTACAGGCTGCCAAATGTTCTGTTTAATTATTTTTTGTGCATAATTCCGATGTTTGGTGAGAAACATCGTTTTTAGGCCACGCTTTGCGCACGAGGTTCAAATTCCAGCGCTCAATAAATGGGGCATAAAAAGCACAACAAGGAAGAATTCGACGCAACTTCTGAATGAGGATTTCATATAGTTTATCGAGAATCGTTATCGAGTTGGCAGCCCGATGTATACACCCCATGTCATCGTATTCGTCGCCATCGTCACCGTCACCTCTGCGACTTGGAGGAGGTCTTCGAATCCATCCTCTTCCGGCAACAATTCGTGTCATGTTTGTGGTTCTCGAACTCTCAAACGCAGCCACAGATTGGAGAGCATAAAGAACGAAATTCTACGCAAACTTCGGATGACTTCACCGCCAAATGTCACTGGCCTCCGAATGCCAAACCTGCCCCATCTTCAGACGATCATAGATAGGGTCCAGATGGAGTCTCAACATGCTACAGACCAGAACGAAAACGAACTCGCGACTACTATGACCATTTTCCGAGTCAGTCAGAGTAGGTTTGCTTGAGTTATCCTTGATTATTTTTTTAAAGAAATTCTTTGCTCTGCAATTCGTATTTCTTGCGATTGCATCTTAAGTTGTGGAACTTTTTCATTCTTAGATTTTTTTTGTTATTAATGCCGACTTGGACCTCTCAAAAAAAGGTCTTTCCAAGTCAGAAATTTGTCTCTGGGAATGAGATTGGGAGAGCTATTAACCAGGGGTGCATGGATGGGTGGGTGGGTGGATGAATGGGTGAGGATGCGTGCATCTCCAAAATTAGTTGCAGGCCACGAATACCAATTGATGATGTTTTTTGGTTTTCCGGAGATTCGTTACTTTTTAATTCGAATCTCTCATGGAATGTTGGAATACTTCTACGCAGCACGTGGAAAAAGAAGTGAAATAATGTGAAATAAGACGAAAGACGTGCACGTGTTTGAACCTCGTGAGCCTTTAATTATTATTTTCTTTCTGTTGAATTTAATTTTTGTATTTAAAAAAATTTATTAAATCTCCCCGCAAACAAAAAAAAAATAAGTCGCGCTTAAAAATATTCCAAAAGCTTGCCGGTTGTGTTTCCATTACAATATTAAATTCCAATAATTTTTTTAAACGAGAGCTGAATTTAGACTGAATTTCTTCTATTCCTTGTTTATTCTTTGTCTCCATCTTTAAACCGGAGTTAAAATTCAAATATTAATTGCCAGTGGTAAATATTCCTTTCCTTCGTTGTTTGTATGTGATTAATGACCTGAGGTACAAGGTCTTTCGATGTGGTTTTGGTTTTGAATGGTTACTGCGTCACCACCGTCATCGCTTATAAATTCATTTCTACCTCGTCAGTCATTCTCAAGAATTGCAAACCTTTTTCATGACATGGTGTACGAATAGTGTTTAATGTTATCTCATTAACGTTATCCACAACAAATAGTCATGCCTTTTTGTAACTTTTGTACTTGAAATCATTTTCAATGTCTTGTAAATTGTCCATTACCGCCGCCATTACCATCATCATCGTCGTCGTCATCATTACATAATTGTAATTTTTATTCTTCGTATAAGTTTCGCTCGGCTCCTCAATTCTCCGAGCACGAGTGCATTTCTCCTAAAGTGTCGGATGTGAGGTTGTATCGGTACAAATATTCACGTATTTGTTATCGTGAGGTTCCCCATAAAAAACCACATCACGTTCTCGTGGTACAGGTTAACCTCTGCTCTGATTGTTTGCTTTTATAGTAAACATCAGATTATTGAAAGTCGTTGCGTGGAAGTCTTTGTTTTGTATTCCTAATGTAGAAACAGCAATCAGTTGAATTGAAAACAGAAACTCTTTATTGCCGAAAGTAACTCAAATTTAAGTCTCTGAAATTAATACACGCAACCGCACATGAATCTTTGCTCAATACCTCGCCAAAACCGCCTCCGAAAGGCAAGAAACCAGAGACTCTTAACGTATTTTATTTATAAATACATCCCCATGGACTGATGTAAGTTCAAATTCTCTGGAATCTCACTTTTCCTTTGTGAATGACGAGGTGGGCATAAATGCATTAAAATTACTCAACTGAAGTCTCAAATAATTGTAACAAATTGAGGTGCTACCTTAAAAATATTTACATTTAATCGCAATTAGATTTAATTGTAAATATTAAAAATATTTACGAATCCATTGAAAATGCAGTGTTACTTGAAAAGGCAGGTGAGGGGCATCGCATATGTTATTGAGAGTCAAATCCTGATCTTTGGTAATAGCTGGTCATCATACGTGCCTAACATCTCCATTTAGAAATTACAAAGACACAGCTTCATTAAAAAAAGATTTACGTCTGTGTAAAATGCTGGGGACATGCCCCCAGGATAGTTTCTGAGCAAATGGCGCGAATTTTCTAACTGGTGATGGGAATCTTTTTTTCATGAATATAAAGCATATGTTAAAGATTACAGGAGAGCTAGAGCATGGTTCTTTGATACAGTAGAACTGTGAGAGAAATCAATCGATTTATTTAACAATGTGGCATTAATGCTACGTTTGCTGTGTTTTTTTTAATGCCACTCTGCTCCGATCCTCAGATCCGAGAATTTTAAATCGTAACGACGTTGCATTGGTTTCACATTGGTGAAGGATACGACCTCAATTTTCGTGGGCAGTTATGGATCTCATAATGTTCATAGCGTTCATTTCATGAAATTAGAATATTAATGAAAAGAATTTCATATTTTTTTCAGGTTCACCATTTGTTACAGATAGTACGACTGTTTATTTTGATCTTAATTCAAACGAACTCCGATACCCAAACCAAGTTGTCAGCGCCATCTTTTACATCTACATTCGCAAGCTCAGCGATCCGAACCCGAACTGGCAGAGCTACGTGTTGGTTTACAGAGGTTACACGCAGAATCCAGGACAACAGTTATTTCGCAACAAAATCACTTACGAACAGACCGGTCAATGGATGTTTTTCAATATAACGTCCGTTGTCCAGGATTGGATTCGAAACAACGAAAGTAATCGTGGCCTCGAAATTTTATGCATCGACAATTCAGGTCATTCGCTGGCTCTCACTCGACCGTTAAACGATGAAGAAGCGGTCAACGTAAGGCGCTCAGCATCGATTTCAGTGCCTTTTCGTTTCAATTTATTAAGTATTATACTTCTATTGAAGAAATCCTACCTTCATATGGACATTATCGAAGCCAATAGCAGGCGGAAAAAGAGGAATGTGGACTTCGGAAAGAACTGCGAGGAATACAGCTCAGAGCTCGATTGTTGCAGATATCCTCTGGAAGTTAATTTTCAAGAATTTGGATGGAATTGGATTATCATTCCAAAGACGTACTCCGCATATTACTGTTCAGGTTCATTCATTGAATGATATACTTAATTGTCCAACATCTGTGATTAACGAGTTAACATTTTTATCGTCAGGTGATTGCCCTGTACCCGTGAGGGATCCAAACCCACACACCCACGTCACCCAGGATAAATACAAAGGCATGTGTTGCGCCCCAAAATCCACCTCATCCATATCCATGCTTTATTACGACGAGAGAATGAACATCGTATATGGTCGCATACCAGGAATGACCGTCAACAATTGCAGTTGCTTCTAAACTCTTTGTTGCTTTTCCGATTGTGGAGAATTCGTAAATAATGAAAATTATTTCAGAAAATTATTTTATTACCGAGTCTCAATTTTTATACGAAACATGATCTGAATTGAAAGTTGCAGACTTATTTATCACCAAATCCTCTTTTGTCACCGAATCCTCTTTTTCCTTGCAAAAGGTAACCCAATGGAGTTGCTTCCTTCACGTATCCAGAATGAGGAAAAAGTATTTCGTATGTTTCCTCCGAGGTCAGACCAGCCTCCAGATTGGATGTTTGTTTAGGTTGGTGCTTGAAGAGAGAGTCATATTCCCTTGCTTGAGTCCAGCCTTGAGATGATTGGAATGAATGAAGAAGAAGCAGACACCAGCTAAGGATTACGTATTTAAGTGGCGAATCCATTGCAGATCTGGATGAAAATCAATCGGCCACTTGAGAAATAATAAGTCTGTGATTTTTAATATTTCTTCTCGACTTCAGTTGAATAAATTATGTTAAATAAATCAAAAATTTATGAGTTCAAAAAGGCGCAAAAACCTGTTCGATGATAGGTTGGACTGATTTCTGCGATCCTGTTCTGACCGTTGGCCGACCGACACCGATGTTTCGAACTTTTATAAGGAATCGACAATTACTTACTAAGCCTTGTTGACAGAAAATTAATTACTTTTAAGTTGCGCTTCTTGTGCAAGAGCAGCAAAAACCAATCTTCGACCACATTTTCAAATGTCACTCAAGGGATGGAATTTTAATTTGACGGTTTTAATTTACGATTTCTCGCTCTTTTAAAATCATGTGCCAAGACTACATACACTGTATGTAAAAGTGATGTGGAGAATTGCGTTGCCAAATCTATGGTTCCATGCTCTCTCCTCCAACTAATATACAAAGGACAAATTTTTTATGCTTGGTGATTACGAGAGGTGTATTTAAACCTGAAAGTGATTATTTTTTCCGGGACTGGACCCCTGTCAAATTTGTCTGCATCTCCAAGTTTTGGGCACCTCGCTAAAGATCCGCCACTGCTTCAAGGCGTTCTATGTCCCATCATCTTAGATTGTATTTAAAGTAAGCACAATTTTTATCCAAATCGAATTAGTTCGTGAAATAGCATTTTTTTGTCAAAATCCTGTCAGAATTATTGCATCCTTGTGGTTTTACGTGAAAACATTCACTAAATTGCAACACCTCGAAAAGGTCAAGGGATTGTAATTATTTTGTCACAATATACCTAGAATAACAATAGGCGCATAGAATTATTTAAAGGTCCTATTTGGTCAATCACTTCCTCGACAAATCTTCAAGATTCAAAGAAAAAAGTCTAAATTAATTTTGAATCCAGTATAGGATACTTCCATTCAAAATTAACCCACTGATTTCTTTTCCTGTATTGATAACGCCTTAAAGAATACTTCGACAGCATCCCCTCTCTCCGTCCACCGGCGAACACTAAGCAGCTTTAATTAATCCTCAGCTATTAAACTTTGCACCAAGTAAAAGTTTGTCAGCTCTTTATTTTTCAGTCAAAAACTCCCAAGGTTTAAAATATACAAAACGCAAATAAGTAGAACCGAATAAGCAAATCTTTACTGAGAAAAACTTCAATAATTAAGACGAGAAATTATGAGAATTAGAAACTTCCAAACAATGCAAATCATTAAAGTTGAAATGTCTCAGCTGGAATAACAGAATGTTCCACAACAATGGAATCTGTTGTAAAAAAAAAACAGTTAAATCAAACGAGCCCAGAGATCTAACCCCAACAAGAAATCGTACCGATACACGTGGCTACAATGAACACAGAAAACCGAAGAAATTAAAAAATGGCCCCCGAGTCAATTAAAAAAATATCGAATTAAAAGTGGTTCATTCCACGGTCACGGACTTGGCCAAGTTGCGAGGCATGTCGACCTGGAACGATGGAAAACGAATTTGAAATAAAAATTTAATCAAAGAATTTTTTAGACGACGGATCACTAACGTCGCAGTTTCTCAGCTCCGCTATGTGCAAGGAAAGCAGCTGAAGGGGGATGATGCAAAGTATCCCTTGAAGACAATCCACGGTCTGCGGTATTTCGATCGTCTTGTACGCGTGCTTTCTCGTTTCGTCGTCTCCTTTGTTACAAATGACGATCGGATTTCCCTTCAAAATGAATTTACAAAACTCGTTATCAACCTTTGTGACCTTCCCTCCTCCAATTGCGATGCATTTTTGGCAAAACACGAAATTAATTTAATTAATTAACGGAATTAATTTAATTAATTAACAGAATTAATTTAAGTGACGTACGTTCCTTGCTTTCACTTGTTGCAAAGCATTCATGCATTTCTGAAAAATTGACATATTCTTATAAGAATTTGTTAATTATAACTTCAGAGATAATTCAAAAGAAATTTAACCTTATAGACGGGATCCCTAACTACGACCATCAGAAGAGGCATTGCTTCATCGATCAGAGCCAAAGGTCCGTGCTTCAACTCGCCTGCCAAAATTCCCTCCGAGTGCATGTAAGTCAATTCCTTTACTTTCTGCATCAAAAGTTACAAAGAATAAAAATGTCTGAGGCTAAGATATCAATCAGTTGTGACATCATAAATTGTACTTTCATGGACTTAAGTCCCCTGTCTACACGTCACGATGACACACGGCTTTCCCATCAAACCAAAACTATGCCTGAAAACTAGCAACCACAACCTCATCTAATTAGATTTCTTTAATAGCTTGGACCAAATAATGAAACAACTTTAACAAGTGTCACTACTCTTGCTGGTCATCATCCTTTTCAATGGTCTCCTCTTGAAATAATATTCCCAAAAGAATGTCACTGGTTCAATATTCTAATTCAAATCTATTTTGCAACTCAACTCAATGCAAATCTTTCATTAAAAAGTCGACAGCCGATCAAAAAGAACTCTTTCATTCAAGAAGAACGTCAATGAAAAGTCGAATGTGTGCTAAATGAATGAACATACCAGAGCCCCTTCCAAGCAGGTAGCATAATTGAATCCCCTGCCCATGATCAGCAGACTCTTCTGCTGGTACAGCTCCTTTGCCAGCTGGTAAATCTCTTCGTTCATGTCCAAAACCTCTTTGATTTGATCTGAAAAACATTACATAAATAACATTTGTAGACCATTTGTGAATCATCTACATTTCATTCTCTCATTCATTCACTCACTCACTCATTCATTCATTCATTCATTCATTCATTCATTCATTCATTCATTCATTCATTCATTCATTCATTCATTCATTCATTCATTCATTCACTCATTCAGTTCTCATTTTTGCTAATCACAGAGGGAGGGTTGACCAAAACATCTACCCCACTCCAGTTTCAATGCAAACCCACACTTAGAAATATTTGTGACCTGCCCTTACTTCATTCATTGAAAGTAATGCAAAATACCTGGCAGGTTTTTCAATCCTTCGATAATCATCTGCCTCCTTGGCTGCATGGAGAACTTGTCATCACAAATCATCAGTCCAAACAGCACCAAGGATACGAATTGACTCGTGTAAGCCTTGGAAAACGTGATTTCAAATATCATTTAGGATTCTGTGACTCGACCAAATTATGTCGAGAATGTATTTAATTTCATAAATGAGAAATCATTTCTAATGACATTTTAATAGGCTCTGTTGTTTGTGCACCAACGATAATTGGACTTTGATGGTTAGCTGCAATGTATGCATTCAAAAACTTGCCAAGCATTCAATTTATTGCTATCAGATGACTGAGTTTAACGTCTTAATGAATGCAAATGCAATCTTCTTCGCCAACCGAATGATTTTTGATAATATCTCACCAACAATTACATGGAAATAATATTCATATAATACAATTATTGTTATTATAATTATTTTATAAAATTATATTAGAAACTCTGTAATATCAGATATCATTGTTATTGTTATTATCTTGGAAAATTATAAACCCTGCAATATCAGAAAATTCTGAATGATACGACAACTTCCTGCTTTGACTGGTTTTCTTGAACGACTTGATTTATTGGAAAATTGTAAAAATAAATTATTGTAAGCTTCACCCAACTAATAGAATTGTTTCCTAATTTCATAATATTATATATATATATATATAATATTTCATAATATCTGAAAACTTAGAATGCTCTAACACTTGTTTCAAGTCGCCGAAAACTGAAACGTTTTTTTTTTCCAACAGTTTCAGCTTAATACCTGAATGCACTTATTAAGCACTCAAACTCAAAACAGAGAGAAGTTTTGAAGCCGAGTTTTGAAGTTCAATTGAAAACACAAAAACACGGCGTTTCCTCGCGAATGCCTCAAAACTTGAAAAACGTTTAAAAGTCGTTCACAAAACTTTGTGAAATTGCAATCGTTTTAATAAATCCACGGCAGCCTACTTTGGTGCTGGCCACTCCGATCTCCGGTCCGGCGTTGACGTGAACTCCGCAGTGCGACTCCCTGCAGATGCTGCTCCCGACCGTGTTGGTGATGCCGACGATCAGAGCACCCCTCTGCTTGCAATACCTCAGCGCCATCAACGTGTCCGCAGTTTCGCCTGTCGCAAGCGGCAAGGATTTTCAAACTCTAATTTCGCTCCGATTTTCGTCTAACGAGAACGTAAATCGATCGCCGACTCACCCGACTGACTGATGAAGAAGCAGACGTCGTCTCGGAACACGGGAGTGTTTCTGTCGAGGAAGTCGCTGGCGAGATCCACCATCACCGGAAGTTCCGTCAGTTCTTCCAGCAGCTGACGAGTCTGAGGAGTTAAGAGATTCCTCGTGATGCAAAGATTGATTAAAATGATTTTTTTCCTAATTTATGATTAATAATAAATAATAACTAACTAATAAAGCAGAATAAGAAGATGATTAAATAGCACTTAATAATATCCAACAGATAGCAATTCATTCACCGCTATGGCACTGTGATAACTCGTTCCACATGCTATGAAGAGCAGTCTTCTGCACCTCTTTATTTCTGACAGGTGCTCTTTCAGACCACCCAGGACCACTCGATTAGTGCCAAAGTTCACGCGTCCCCTCATCGTGTTCATGACCGACTCGGGCTGCTCGAAAATCTCTTTCTGCATGAACGTCCTGAAGTTGCCTGTCCGATTGATTGATTGATTGATTGATTGGTTGATAGATTGATTAATTGATTGAAGCGATGACTTAGTTTAAACACTTAGTTTTGTTTTGTATTTACTTAGTTCAAACACTTAGTTTCTTTGTTATTGACTTGTATCATCAACTCAATACACTTAGTTTCTTTGTTATTGACTTGTATCATCAACTCAATGTACAATAACAAGGCACTTGCAAACTTAATATAAAGTCAATAAAGAAACTAATATCTGAACACCTCGTTGCGGACGTCCAGAATAACAACTTTGAACTTAAATGAAGAGAAGCAAATAATCCTTAAATAATATTTCCACATTTTGTAATTTTATTTATTAGAAATCCTCTCATTCGAACGTTCGAAAATCACGACGATCGGGAGACTCGTCGGGGTTCGCGGAAACACGTCCTCGAGTCGACGTCGTTATCAACAACACCAATAAAGTCACAATTTTTTCCCGATAAGAAGTCTACGTCTGATTAATTAATTATATAATTGCAAACACTCAAGCACTTCTCGTAAATCAAAATCGGTCGCGTCGTTGGGTATCCCGAGCGACAGACGCCAATTGTTAGAATCGTTAGAATAACTATTAACCTCCACCGAGACGTGCCTACTACGGCAATCGAGAAAATCTTTAAAGAGACGCAGTAGTCTTGCAATAATCGTACAAAACAAACTTTTCCAGAAAACCGACCTTTCATGAGCTGTTGGATTTCAAGCTTCAAGGTGATGAGTTCCCTGCAGGTCGGGATGCTGGGATCGTCGCAGCTGCCGAGCCTGTGGATTGTCAGTCGTCCGTCCTTCCCCACGGCCGCGACGTCATTGTCTTCCAAATACAGAACTTGATTCGTGTGGTCGATTATGGCACTGCATACAAATTTCATTGAGAAAACGATGAGCACGTCACAGGAATAATAAAAAGTTATGATAAGAGGTGTCGAGACAATTTCTAGATCAAGAAATATAAAGTATGCAATAACGATATCATAGAAACTGAAATTAGTAATATAATAATAGTAATTATAATATAGTAATAATAATAATATATAGTAATAATAATAATAGTAATAATAATTATAATAACAGTAATAAAATAGTAATATTATTGTCTCTGCATAATATCTCTTTTTATATGAAATTTCCTTCTATTTCATCTCATAGCATCACCTGGCATCAGAGGCAAAAAAGTATTCAACTTCTTTGTGGTGTCCAATCGGAGCCAAGGTCGAAGTTTGGTCTTTGCCAATGTCAGCCAAGTAATATGACCCCTGACCTCTTAATTCTAGCATGGAAAACCATAAACAAACAAACAAATAAATTTAAAGACTCTTAATCAGAAAGCACAATAAATCAATAAATAATGAATGAAATCCTTTAAGAGAGGATTTTAAATTTTTTAATAAATAATGAGAAAATTGAACTTTAAAAAAAAAAATAAATCAATTCCTTCCAGGCAAGTTCTTCCTGCATCCCCAAAACATGAATCAATCAATCAATCAATCAATCAATATTCACTACCTTCATTAAAATCGTCTTTGTTGTGTTGTTGAGTAATTGCATTAAAATCATTAATGTTATTGTTACTGACCATTTTCTTTAAAATCATTCTTGTTATTGGTTACTTTCATTCAAATTGCACCCAACCAGGTTGGGAGAATGTTAAAGAAATTTGATGAGCATGAGAGGAGCAATCGCTGGAAATAATTTTATTTTAACGATCGAGGGACGAATAAGCGAACGAAAGCAACAAAGCAAGCACTCGATCGATCGCAAAAAATAAAAAAAGGTCGTCTGGTTTTGAAGATTTGAAAACAATTAGCTCGAAGATTTATTAAAGCAAAGGGCAGAAATAAATTGTGAACACACCTGATTCTGAAGGGGTTTTTTTTCCTATAATCATTCAATCGATCGAATTACAGGAACCTCTCGATTGTTTTAAAATCGCCTCCCATTTTGCTAACGTTCGGCGTGCAAAGTTTCTGAACTCGACACTTTTCAAAAACCGTTCACCAGCAACTCGTCGCAACCTCCCGATTCATCTTCCGAGTGGCGAGCGAGTTACGCGTGCGAGCGCATCTTGCGGAAAACTATCAAAGACATCTCAAATAGCTGTAAATTTGAACTCATTGGAACTTTAAATGAGCTTTTCGATGCTTTAAAATGATTTTCGAATAATTATTTACAAAAAAAAAAACTTCATGAGAACCTGCTTCTCAGTGCATGCTATAAAGCTTTGAAGGGATGGACAAAAGTGCATGCAAGAAGCCACAACTTGTCAAGAAGTGACGAACAGGACATAAATTTGATCAGCAAATTATGAAAAACAAGGAAAAGACGAACATGCAACGATTTTAATGAAATAAATTCAACCTTTACTAAATAGGATTGGGAATCTGTCTGTGCTCAGCTTTGTTGGGCTTTTGACTCCGATGACCAACGGACTTCCTCTCCTGTTGATTAAATGAAGTTTCAATCAATCAGACTAAACCAGAGACACAAGATCACACAAAGCGCCCCCGACGCTATGCATAAGGCGCTCTACAACTCTTAATAATAATAATAATTATCGTTATTAATAATAATTATCGTTATTAATAATAATTATTAATTATTATTATTATTATTAAATAAATGAAGTCAACACTGTCCATCAGCATGATGACAATTATGAGCAATTAGTTCACTGCTGTTTAAGCTAATTCACATTGATTAATTTTAAAATCTGGCAACATCACTAAGTAAGTCTGTCAAAAGTTAGAAATAATAAATAAGATATTTACCTTGCAACAACAATTTCACATGGAAAGTGTTTACTCTTGAAAGCCAATGCAAATGCTCCTTCCTTTAACAAAGAAAATCAACAATCAAAACCCTTTTCAAGCTGTTCTAAATTTTAAACTAAATGTATTCATACATTAAATTGAAATTTGAAAAACATAATAATTGACTAATTGACTATTATTCAATTAAGAATGATAACGAACCAATTGAACGATAGTTTTCTCCACAAGTTCTTTGAAAGTCGGGGGGCTAGAATCATTTTTGTGCTCATCATATAAATGTTTGATCAATTTCACTATGCATTCCGTATCTGTCTCAGACTCAAACTCAAATCCTCTCTTTACCTGAACAAATATAAGAAAATCTAGCTATTAATTAAAAATCAATCAGCACGAAAGTGATAAGATCTTCACCAAGAAAGCTTTGACATCCTTATAATTTGTAATAATTCCATTGTGGATCACAACAAATTCTGGAATGAAAGCATCCAAGAAAATGTAAAAGTAATGGTTTTACATTGAACTTAATGAAAATCAGCAATCCATAAAAAATCGGTCAAGATTGGGAGACAAACATGGAAAACAGACAACCTCCTGATAGATCAGATCTCTGAGGGTGAGTGTTGATCCAATTTGGTTCTCCATGGGTTGCCCATCTTGTATGTGAAATTCCAACATGAGTGTCAAATAAGAAATCAAACTTTAATTTCTCTTGAGACTCTGCAAAACATGCAATGAATGCAACATAAACAATTTTCTAATTTCGTTAACTGTTAAAAATCATTTTGTGAAAATATAATATGACATAGTTATTTAATTTACTTACTATTCAGTTCCTCTTCTAAAGCAGCAACTTTCCCTTTGCACTTCACTAACAATATTTCGGGAGTTGTTGAATCTCCAAAAATTTCGTTCCCACCATCAATAGCAATGCCTAGAAATCAATTGTTTGTTATACAAAACGAAAATTTATTTAATCAAGTACTTATGTATTCTACCAGCAGAATCATATCCTCTATATTCCAGTCTTTTAAGGCCATTAAGCAATATTTTCAAAATTTCTTCTCTGGTCTTTGGTGTCAAATAATTCAAATAGGCAAAAATACCTGAATAAAGGAAGATAAAATTTGCACGACATCACCAAACACTAATTCAATCTACTTACCACACATGATGAAATTCTTAACATTAACAAGACCGAACTCCTAAACCTGACAACACGCACGTATACAGAGATACGTTGCCACGTTAAGTGAGATTATTATGTCGTCTGTATTTATCTGTTCACAAAAGCTGCGGTTCTTAAACCTCGATAATATTTCACTTAATATTCATGAGCACGATGGAGGGGGAGCTATATTTTGTCATAAAAATGAGATGAAAACTTTTCAATTTTCTAGTTTCTTGGTATTATTAGTCACTTCGGCCTCGACTGTTTTGAAAAAAATGACGATATGATCAAGGATTTGAATAATTTCATAAATCACGTTACTTCTAAATAACATTAATTTCCATATTAATTATTGGCAATATTACAGACTGCACTACGATATCCTAGCAAACACTCCGGCGATAACGGGCATACGAAGCATTTTGTCAGGAATAGTCAATATAGTATTAAACGCTCATCACCGAAAAATCTTTTAGCAAAATATTTTTTAAGAGGAAGATCCATGAGCTCTTTGGATCGAGCTTAAGATCTTTAGATTGAAAGCATTTAAAGAGACTATATCGCATTTCTCCTTTTCTCATGATGTACTGGCACATTGTAGGCATGAATTGAAAATGGCAGAAGTGTAAATCTAAGTAAAATTTCTGAAATCCCCAACCATCTTAAGTAGGTATATAACTTTTACAATGACTGAATGATTTATTGAATGTGAAATGTCTGTTCTGTTAAGCCACGAAAACTTTAGCATTATCTGCACACAGCCTCAAATTATGACTTCTGGTTTAAAAAATCTTCAGTAACACGGTAGCCACAAGAGAAAGATTTATTTGTTTCATAACTTCAGTGAATTTTTAAAGAATTCTCTAGAATAGGATTTGCCTGAAGATTTAAAACATTTGGAGGTAGAACTATTACCGGTGTTCGATAATGTTCGAAAAATATTTTGTTCGGTAGTAATTTGCTAGGTGTTAAGTAACAACAATAACAACGCTAAAAACTAGTTCATAAGGAAATTCCTGCAAAGTTAACTTCCCTATTAGTTCATGAATATTAAGCGAGGAAATCACTAAGGTAACAAGGTCAAGAAATTTCGCTTTTAGTTACAAAATGGTCTACATCAGACGCGTAAAAACTCAACACCCGAGGGCCTCAGGGCAGTAAATATGTAGTTTAGAGGGTTGTCAAGGAGGCTGCTCATGACAAGTAGTTAAAAAGTGTAAATCTGTTGTACAGAAATAACTTTTTCGAGTTGTCCTGAGACAGAGCCAAACACTGACATTAAGTCGCAAACTGCCCGAAATGTTTAAACTTCTCAGGAAGATGAGTGAAGAAATCTGGTATCTCCTCGAGAACTGGCTCTGAGTAATCGGACTAATTTCAATAGTTTTAGGTTTTCTGCTTTGGTAACACCAAAACTGAAAGATGCATATGCAATAAATAATTCAAATTGGCGTTAAATTAAATACCCTGTAATATATCAATTTATTATACAAGTTGCTAAAGCGGCATTTTAAAAAAAAATTTATGTATAATTGCAAATTTTTGACTCGTAGCCTGGTAGTGTGACATATTTTTGGAGGTCTGAAATTTGTGACAAGAATGTGACGGAAGGGTGGAGGGGGTTAAAATGGTCTAAAATATCATGACTTTCCACAAATGTATTTTTGCAATGAAGCACTGGAAATCAAGCCGATTTATAAATATTTTCGAGGGCCGCTGACGCGTTTGCAAGGGGCCGCATTCGGACCGCTTTTTTGACATTAAACATTATGTTGTTATAACCATTCTTAAACATTTTTAATAAAGGTCAAATATTGCAGTTCAACTATACTTTCAACTAGTTATCTATTATTAAATTAATATTTTTAGTCCCCTTTAAAGATTTACACTTCTTAAATTTTCAGGAAGTATAAACATGAATTGTAGCAAAAAAAAATTACCCCGTGACACTAGAGATATTGTAGTGGCTGCTAAGAGTTGTTTCCTGTGTAGAACCAATTCTTTTCAACTACTTTTTCGATAGCCTTCGTATTCTAAGAAAATGTTACATTCTTCTGCTTGTGCCTTGGGATTATTTCAGCTATTCATCACTCTGGCACCCTTAGAAGGTTAAATAATTTCGTGCTCTACCTCTTCACCTATTAAGTCAAAATCTTTTCACGAATTAATGTGGCAGATTCCTGAGGCAGACTGTCGTGTCTGCCCTTCGCGGTATATCTCTTTATCAAATCTTTAGTCGCGACTGCATTAAAAGAAATTCTATTTCTTGGTTGATCGATTCGTGATGCATGTCTCCAAAAGTAGTCACAATGTTTATAAATCAGGGATGAAACCAAAAAGATCCAAAAGAACCATAAATAGTTTTCAATCAAGCCCACTAATAATCGACCGTGAACTGAAGTCCTTATGCGATAAAGGAAGTCAAGATATAATTCGCCTTCACAAATTCGCGGAAGCGTCTCTAAACTCAATGACACCTTTGCTGAATTAAAAAAAAAGAATTGTGGACAAAGTTATTCATGGACTACCATCATCTCACACGCCCGACCAATAATTCCAATGACAAAATTACTTTTAAATAACTTTTACTGATCTGAATCTACACTCTAATTCAGGAGTTCTCCATTTGTGCCAAGGGATTCGAGAGTTATCCTGGCATCAAGATAAATCTACATATGCTTGCAGAACATGAAAAGAAAAGTTAGACTTGGATTTAAAACTCGATTCATAAGCTAAAGTTTAAAGTGAGAAAGCACACAAGCAGAATAGCACGAAAGCCAAAATGAAATCCAATTTCATTAATAGAGTTACGGCAGAGACAGTTGCGCACCAATGGCCATCAGCGCTTACCGAAGTTTTCCACAGAAAAAAAACGGGGGCTTTTTCTAATATTCCAGTGAAAAAAAAACATAATTTGTCGTCATAGTTTCCACTGAGAATAACTTAAAGGGTTTATTGAAAAGTAAAGCATCACAATTTCAATAAGCAAAAGAACCCCTCAAACACATATTTTAACTTCTGGCCTCAGCACTTGACTCCAGTGCCAGACTAAATTTGCCTATTCATTAATACTTTCATCAATAATCTGATAAAGTCAACAAAATTTGATACAATTTTTATTCATGCTTTTAATCTTCATCAGTAAACAAAACAAAACCATTTCAAGATGGACTCCGTTGATAATGTAATTTACTAGGGAGTGTCTCTAGATGCATTTAGGCTAAGCAAAATATATGTTAAGCTACAGGTACATATTATTGGAGAGAAACAACTCCTTCCTTTTCATTTGGTATATCTTCTCAAAATCTTCTCCCTGAAGAAATAAGGCGTATGAAGCAACAATCAAAGCTTTGGCACAAAGAGTAAAACATTACCTGGATAATGCATCCTAAGCCTAATTTCTTCAAAGTATTCAAAATAAAAAAGCATGGGAAAGGGTCTCTACTAAAAATTATGCATAAATGGCATTGTGTTCCTGCTATCTCTGCTTGTGTCAAGACTACAAAACAAAGTAATTAATCAAATGTATGCAGACAATGAAAAATATGATTTCAATCTTACAATGTGCAGCCAGGCCTTTGATCAGACATGGTTGATTAAGACGTCTTCCATCAGACATTTGCTTAGATTTCGTTGAACTGAGAGTTTTGACAAATGTTTCAGGCAAATCATCACAGTTTCCTATGTAACTACTAATGCTCTGAAGCAGCAAAACATTTACTTCTGATGATTCATTGCACAAGTTTTCTAGGATCTGAAAAGCATTTACTAAAATTATTACTATCATATTTTGTGGCCATTGAGAAATAATTTCAATAACTTACTGCATTGGACAAGGAGAAAACATGTTCGGGCAAATCTTTTTCAATGCATACAAAGTACAAAAGTTTTCCATCAATGTCACAAGCAAAAACTTGGGTGTCTTCAACCAATTCTGATTCACACCTAATGGTTCCCACAATTTTTGTTTCTTTTAAGAAGAGATGTGATTTACTAAGACCTAGTCAAATTAAAAGAAAAATATTATTTATAAATATTATTATTATACCACCACTACAAATCATGATTATCAATGTACAAATATGAGCAATGAAATTAACCTGAAAAAGCAGAACCAAGCAACACATAGAGTTTTGAGCAGCATTGCTTGGTTGCTCCAGATGCCCAATAGAATACAAAATTATACCTAAAATGGAAAAATCAATGCGATATAAAAGAGTCTATTTTCATCAAACCAATAAACGCTTCTAAATGATATAAAGCTAATATTAAAACTACTCATTAAAAAAGTAATGTTAACAACGAGATCTACCCTTCATTCTCCAAATCATCAAGTGATTCTTCATCATCGTCAAGAGCTCGACTTTGAAAATCGGAGGCAAAAATATCTCTCAGATCCATGCTTAGTTATTGGAAATCTGATTTAAGACAAGCAGCCAGTGAAACCCTAGATTAGATTAGAACTTAAAATAATCGACCTAAATTAATATATCACAACAAAAGAATTCAATTCTTAAAATGTATGATTTCAAAATTACAAAAATTTAGCAATAACATGCAATATAACGATTGCGTTTATCGATAAAATTAAATAAACACATAAAACAAAAAAGACACTCAAAGGCTTTGTTTACATTGCAGACCATAGATATCAAAAATTAGTTTCAGGTGTCCAAAATATTTATAAGATGATTTTATCTTTTATTCTGATTCTGCTATTTGCAAATTTGATGACCTTAGTAATAGAAATGAAGATCGTATCACAAAAATTCTGAGTTGGAAAGAAAACTTCATAAATCTCAACGAGGAAGTTCAACTCATAGGTAAATTATAAAACATTTGAGTGATTCATAAATTCGAAGGTCATTGATATTATGAGATACAAAGGAATCTCTAGAATAGTTTGGAGGGGCACATATTGGAACTCTTGATGTTAGAATAATTCGTTGGTGCCGCGATGCTGTTGATGTTTATTGAATGTGGGAACTTGAAATCGGAAAGCATATGATGAAGAATCAAGGTTTTGCGACGGAACCTGATTCTTGATTTACAAACTCAGAGTCGACTTGTTTATTTACTTATTTTTTTGTGTTTTGACTTTCCTACTCCAGCATTTTCCATTTCTTGAATACTTCCATAGGTCACCCATAATTACAAACTCCAGACTCTTATTTTTTTTTGAGTCACTTGCAGTTATTATTATTAGTGTTATTATTATTATCATAATTTTTACGTAGAATTGAAAATATGGGAGACTGGTTCACCTCACCTCACTTCACCGTAAATTTATATAATCATATTGAACTTTATTAATTTCTGATAGAAAAAGTTGTACCATATGTGAATTTAAAGTGAAATTACTCTTTTCATAAATCACAAACCGAATACGTGATTAAGTTAACCCAGCCCAACAAAGTAGACCGTGACCTGATTTTACAATATTTCATTTCTTTCGTGTCTGGTAAAAGACGTCTGAAGACCGAGGAGGATAATGATGTATTGCAATTCTATGCAAATTCAGTAAAACTATAAAGCATTAGCGGATCTAGAGACGGGAGGCATGGACCCCCTCCTGATATAGGAAGATACTTGGTGGTATGTTTCGGAACATTAATTTTTATAAATTTTCATTTTAGAAGATGTTTGAGAACTTAAAATATATGTATTCATTCATATAAAGCGACAAAGGTTTAATAGGCAAAGGTAGAGGTCCTCCCCAAAAGACATCCGCTTGAGAGGGAATGAACCAAAGGTATACTTGCGGACAGTGGATTATAATGGACAATTTTTTTGCGAACCTTTTATGTACTCCTCCTTACCACTTTTTCAAAAAGCAAATTGTCAATTTAATAAGCGTTAACTAAGAACATCTCTGTCGTCATGTCAATAAGTTCGTAAACCGAGAGTTAGATATGGGAACAAGCACTGAAGGTACAAGCACTGGAGACTCAGTCAGAGACAAATTGATATTATCAGGCGCTTCACAAGAATCGATTACAAGCACCGACAAGTCATAAACAAGCGTTTGTGCAAGTACTTCGCTGTTATCTACATTTATTTTTCAACTATATTTCACACCAGACTTTTAATATTGATCTTGGGCCTCGAATACTGGTACCAGAGGTTTTCTTTGATAGCTATTGTAATGGATAACAGCAAAAACGCTATACACTCTGAGCTCGGAAAGAGTTTATTTCTCGTCGCCAATAAAAGCTAAGAAGTGGCAGTGGTACAAGTGCATGAAATGTTTTAAGTTGTACTTTTCAACAATAATGCATTTATGATTCTTGAGTTCATCCAAGATCGATGTGATCTCAGAATGACTCCTCCACTTCTAAATATTCTCTCCAATGTGGAGCTTGAAGGAAGAACGGTATGAGCTCTTAATGCAGGAACAATAGCGTTCAGTGACTAGCGAAGATATTTGTCGCTAAGGGCAAAACGCCAAATTTTGCTCCCCTGACCATCAGCTGCTCGACCCAGTATCTCTGTTAGTATCCAGCATCATCTTACGCAAATATCAATGCACATTTCTTCCCCGTCAACATCCGAGCACAAAAGTTTTCAAAATCGAAGCACTTTTGACGGACGACATGTTGGACATCCACATACTAAAGAAGAGTCTGTGTGGAATTAGATCTTTAAACCAGTGGACCACATGTACGACTATAATCCAGTCAACAGCAGATTCACTAATTGTAGATCTTCAAAGACATTTCTGTTATACCTTTGTTTCAAATTAATATGCTTTTTAATGACTTGGGAACAAATACAGGAGGTCCAAATACAAGTACAAGTACAATTACCAAGTATCTCAGCTCTACCGAAAGCCGTATTAGAAGGGATATCACCAGATAGGTGCTAATTTGTTTAGAGCGCAAAACAATTTTAAATCTTAGTAATTAATTAATTTAACTTTCATCGATGAACAATTTAATTGCGTAACCTTTTTGGATAATTTTTGTGGAAATATTTTGAAAAATATGTCAGGAATGTCTTGTGCGATGGCAGGTGACTCTGATTGGTTAAAAGACTTGTTGATATTATCAGGTGCTTCTCACCTTTAAATCTTGTGTTTGTTGTTGCTATCGTAAGTGTTACCTAGCATAATTACATTCTCATATCTATCTAACTAACTAACTGTTCAACGCAAATTTACTATATGCTCATCTATAAAAATCTCATCTCTAAAAAAAGTTTATCACTTTAGGAGCAAAGAAAATATTAAAAGGTAAGCTCTACAATTGAAAGCCATTCGAATAAATTGCCACCAGATAAATTCAAAATTTAAGAGAGATTTGATATAGTTAAATTATTTATAATTCTAGGTACACTGAAAATTTGAAAAGTTTTCGTTAATGGGGGAGGTAAACACCATTGAACCAAATCTTGGAGACGACAAGTAAAATTACATTACTTTCATGTATTGAAGTTCTAGAGAATCTGAGTTATAATGTAATCGAGCAAACGTATTAACTTGTCTCTGTTATGATGGTTTTATTGCAGTGGAGAAGACCATTTAACTAACAATTAAAGTTTTTTTCAAAGTGTAATATTTGGACACAAAAAAACTTTTAAATACCATTATTCAGGTTAATAACTTTGAATGAACAGCAAAGAATCATTCGCACATGAGAAATGCAAAGTGACCAAAATTAATTTATCCAGGCAATGCTGATATTTTAAAAATAAGGTGGTAGTTTTTGGTGAAAATCTATAATACATAAAATTAAATAAGTTTTTCAATGGGCAAAAAAGGTCAGGAATGGAATTCAACCAAATATTGGTTGTCTGGTAGACTTACTTAGACATGTTAAGACAACTCTTATTTAAAAACTTGAAACTTCAAGCAAATTAGCCTGGTAATAGTTGATAATGTACCAAATACTGAAGGTCCAAGTATAACTACATTGAATATCTAAGTATAAATAATCAAGATTCAAGTACAATTGCAGTGTTTAAGTAAAAACACCAATGACATTTGAACAAGTATTAGTGCAAGTACATTGCTTGTGCTCAATTTTATACCAATAAAATTTTAGGTTTATACTATATAAAATTGACTCCTGCTTTTTGTCTATTGGAGTGCATACTTTGATGTAGTGAGCCAATGGACAAGATATTGTAAAAATGGTATCTAATCACAGTCAGCTAGTTTCTGATAAAAGCTGCCTCCTCATTAAAATTTAACACAAGTTACACCATTCTATTCAGCAATCATTCCTCTTTAAAACAAACTTTCTGAGTTATTCAGAGTGTCTTGTTAATGATGATAATGAAGGTTTTAGTAATTCTGGAAGAAGATAATGATAACTAATGTCCTATACACATTTTCTAAAATCTCAAAAATATCTTTAGAAAATATTCTTCAAAGGGTTTCACATTAATATTTTGATTGATTGGACAGGAAAAAGCTTGTAAAAGATGATTCTGGTTCTTTTGACTTGAGTTCAATGATCCCTGAACTTAAAGCTGGACAAAGGAGATCTGTAATTCTTTTTGAAAAGTTGGTACAAGTTCAGGAGGTAATTGGCTTCTAATAAAACACTACTAATTTTGTTTTTTTTATATATATTTAAGTTTTATAACTTTGTCAGAAACTAAAGGAAAAAGAAGCAGAATGTGAAACACTCACTAAAGAGCAAATTCTGACTGGTGAAGAAATCCAAGATTTCACTGCAAGTCTCTTCGAGGTTAAAATGATATTGAAAACTTCAGACACATATAATAAATTTCAAATTAGTATTACCTCCTTACAACATTATTAATATTACCATTATTAATATTCTAAGTAATGGTAATGAACAACCCATTGCCAAAGACAATATTTGTAAGATATACAATAAAAAGAAATAAAAAATCATGCATAATACTTTTCAAACAACATCAATATAATTCCAAATAAAAACTATAAAAGTTAATTTTTTAAAGTTTATTGAATAGGAAAAAAAAAGTTAAGAATTGTTTATAGTTATTAAATAGTGTTCTCCTTTGATAAAATTATATCTTTTGGGCCAAAATGCTTTGAAATCAGTTAAGAAATGTTCTTGTAAAACATAGCATCATGAATATTTAATTTTTATTTTACTAAGTGGCCTTTACAAACACTGTAGGAGGCCAATAAAGTTATTGAAGAAGCCCATCAGAAAAAAATTGCAGCTGAGAAAGAATTAGCAGATGCAGTCTTAAAAGTAACTTAGAAATTGTTTTATCTTTGAGGTAATGTTAAGGAAAATTATGTATTATTAGATTGAAATTCTTCAAGCTGAAGTGACAGCCTTAAAGAAGATGGTGACCTCCAGTTTCAATCCAGATTTAAAGGAAAAATTAAATTCTCCAATTTCTAATTTTATCAAAGGACACAAGAGATCAACAAGCCACCATAACTTTGTCAAGCCCGTCCAAGAATTTGAAAACAATTCTAAGGATGCGGAAGTATTTATTTTGTTATGTAGCATTTCATTATGCCTCAATTTTAATTAAACAAATATTGATAGGTGAAAGACCAGCAAAGATTTGAATTATTCAAACAATGGAGAACATCTCCAAAGTTGGATGAAGATCAGGAATTCATTAAAGACTTGATTGATAATGATATCAGCATATGTCTCAAATTTTCAAATAAGGATGTGAGATTTTCTTAAGTTTGATATAATTTGAATAAAATGATGCTTTAAACAGATTAAATTTTCAGTTAGCCCTAAAGGTGCAAAAGGGAATTTTTAGAAACAACTTAGCAATCAACCCTCTAAACAAACTTTCTTCTAAAAGGTAATGCTTTTCTTATAATTTACTATTACTTTATTAACATATTTTACTGTTTAGACGTAGATGAAATCCCTAATAAATAGAAAGGTCCCATTTATTTATGAGATTTTTGTGCTAATGTGCTGCAAAAATGGCTCAAGTTTAAGTGTGTTATGTGGTTAGTACCTCATGGAGCCCTGATGACAAATTTCACCTTTGACTATATGAATTTAATTGAGCCAAGGACACGGTCAGGCTCTTAAATTTGTGTTAAGTTTGAAATGCAAATTTAGGTAGGAGGAGGAGCCAACCATTAGCTTAGCCATACTCTCACTGTCCAAGATTAATCACTTCTTTTGTAAAATTATTCTTTAGTCTGTTGTAAAGAAACTGGTAGAAAGCAAGTATATGCAAAATTTGATTTTTATTAGAGAATATTATATTAGTCAGACCTTTTGTAAAAGACAACAGCGAGAAACATCATAATTTACATTTTCTCCTATACCAAATGATGCCAGACTCATCAAATATAAAAATCAAGTTTCCTCCAAAGCAAAGCAGAAATTACAGACTAAAAGGGAAATCGATCAATATAGGAATTCCCTGAAATCAGTTCTTAGCGCTTTGTAGAAGGAGGGACATTCTATGACAAATACCGAATCGATATTTTAGGAAATATGAGCCTCTTGAAAGAGTTGAAATTTCTGAGGCACATCTACCAACATTGCAGTTCTACATAGTACTTCCTTCAAATAAAAAAGGTCAAAATAACCTTGAAAAGGAATAGCTGAATGTCTGGACCAAATGTTGTTACAGAAAAGTGAATAAGTGTCATTCAAATGACTCAACTCAAGGGCAGGGATCCTTAACCCACTCTAACTCACTCAGACCCCAACCTAACCCTACCCAAAACCTAGCCAGACCATACCCTATTTCCTGAATCTGGAAATCCATGGCAAACCGATAAAACGGGCCTGTGAGTTGTCTTCCGGCCATTTATCCAGGTACCGTGGTTTTGTACCACTTATGAAAAACGGTCTGAGTTCGTTTCACCAAGTTTGTACCGCACTAGGACCATCTACGACCATTTCCTTAATTGGCAACGAATTGCTATGTCTGGCTGCTAAATAAGGTTCTTTATATGAAAACATTACATTGTTTTTGATTTTGTGAATCTTAGTTTTCCTTACTGCGTTAGTGCTGAGAAGTGTCAAATAAAACGCGCTAAATGTCATTATCGGATATTTCTAAAAGAGTTAGAAGATATTGTCAAATGTTACGTTACAAAGAAAACTGTAGAACGAATTACATATCGTGGAGACTCCAAAAACTGATCTCCAAGAAGCTTTCATACCGGATTGCTTTTCAATGAAACTTCAAAACATATTTAATATTTTATCCGAAATGCTTTACAATATTTTAGAATTTAGTAAGGGTAACACAAGCTTTTTATGAGAAAATTGCACAAAAAGACTTGATTTATGCTGCGCAGGGAAATGAGGACGAACTGAACTGTTTTAAATTTTCTTTTGTTAATCCCATCTTGAAGAATTTCAAGGAATATATTTTAGATATGTAATGTGTAATAACATAAATGTTAAGATATCTTTCTTTTTTTTTTCTTATTTTCTGAAATCTATTTTTCAAGGTCTTGCCACCTGCTAAAAGCAGAAATGTTTTGTGAGTTTGTTATAATTTTTGAAGAAAACTCGGAATCTTATATCATAAGCAAGCCCGCAAGAGACAGGGTTAATGACAGTCTTAATTATTGCTAATTCTAATTCTATTTTAATTTTATACCAAGTAAATTTCAAATCAGTCTTCATTCCTTAGATTATTGCGGCCTGTGACCTGGCCGCCTATTTGCGATACATATCACACGGCCTGGTAAAATCCAATGGTAAGATACATTGAATGGGTGATGTTGGATCACACCCGGAGTAACGTAAAATACTTAAATACAGATTCAGATACCTTTAAAGAAATTCTGCAGCGTCTCAAAACAATGTGCCTTGCCAGACTTGGGGTTGATTGAACTCCTGATGTTCAGTATTTGCAGAGAAGCCTTTTTGGCAGACACTGTGGAACGTTGTGAATCTTTCTTTGTGAATTTTGAAATCGCTGTTTTAATAGTTTTTTATTTAAACTGGAGTTGGAAGTTCTTATCTTCGACGAATATTTCGAAGCAGTTTTGATCATAATTTTTATCTGACTTTAAGGCCTTTTTCAAGAGATGATTTTCTCACATCTTCACATTGGAATTTATAGATTTAAAAAATAGTTAAATTAATCAGTTAATTAAAATTAATCACTATAATAAATTTTCAATAAAAAAAACTAGAGGTAATCGTCTAAAATACGTCAGAGTATTCAAATATACTTTGCTGAACTGACAACTGAGTGGAACTGATAATATATGTTAGATATTGGTATATCTAGTTGTTATAGTAAGGATCTACATATCAGTGGCCGTAATATCTTTAAGCACACATTTGTTTTGCATAACTTTCTTAAATATGAATTTTATACTATTAAATTTGGCTATATAATTTAAGTACTAGTATGAAATCTTATTATAAAGTTAGAAACTAATTTATTACACTTTTTGGCAGGAAATGCAAATTAGCGTGCCAATAAGTTCGTCATATCTTTAAGAGGGATGTCATAAATTTGCGCAATTAATTGTTTATTGGGGGCCTATTGGAGGAAATTATTATTATTTTATTAGATATACATCAATTAAAACAAATTAAAGTCCAGTAGGACAATGCCCTCATTCACCCTTCCAGGAGGATAGCTGAATGTTATGAAATGACCAGCGTGTTTTCCTGATATAAATCCTATAGAAAATGTTTGACAAGACAGGTTTACCGCATTGGTAAACAATATTCAACAATTATGGAGTTAAAAGAGGTGATAATTGAATCCTGGAAACACAAATAAAAGCCTTTTAAGGCTTGGAATCGAATTTGTCAATTTTAGACATTTTGAGAATTATAGAACAACTAATTTTCTAGTAAAGCAGCAAAAACATGAATACAATTCTGTCAGAAGCAATCCTTTCGAATGTTTAGTTCAAAGAGAGACATACAAAATGTTCTAATCTTATGACTAAGTCAATCGACCAGAGTCAGTACCAATGCTTTCCAATTAGCTTTCCAGAGGTTTTCTGGAATTTTCTAGAAATTCGCACAAACCATATATGTGCTTCCTTTATATTTCACTCTAATTTAAGAAATATATTTTAATATATTTAATTTTTATTTATTGTGTTTGGGGGCTTAATCTTCCCCCTTTTGGGTGCGTATCTGGCGAGCTCTAAAGAGTGAGTTAGGCCCCAACATACAATTAATAATTCTGTTTGTCGCGATTTTTATGAGATAATTCTAGAGAAAAAGATAAGATTGATACCTGGTCGAAACAATCTGTCGAGCTGTTGTACAGTACAGAACTGGGAGAGGAATCTTTCTGAAGAGCAATATTTAATCTGTGCGATTTGCTGTGCAATTTGATGTTCAAGCATCGGTTCCTTTAAATGAAGTTTGAATTTAAAAAAAAAAAGATTTCTTTTCTAATGATGTTTAAAGTTTATTATTCATGTTTTGAACTGTGAAATATTCCTAAAGCCAACTCAAAAATATACCCCTGACTTTTTTCGTGGACACATAAAATTCGAATAAAAATTGTAATTACTCAAAATATCGATGATTTTTGTTTCGCAAATAAACGAAAAGCCGAAGTGATGATGATATTTTTTGCGTTCCTTTCTGTTTTTTTTTTCTTTTTATTAGAAATGAAAATTGCTCCCCGACAAGAAACTTGGGTGTAATTTCAGTAATGGCCGAGGAGTCGTGTGACTGATGTTTATAAACACACGCAGCCATCTAACAATACTCTAACGACCAATTTATTCGATAAAAACATAGGAATTTGAGGCCGCTGCAAATCAACGTAATAACTCCGAAGTAGCCTTTTAGCTTCATTAGATTGACAAATAAATGGCCATAATTTTATTTATTACCCCATGATTTGGTTCTCTTATAAAATCCACGTCAAGCCACCCAACAGCCTCCGTTTCGTTTCTCAACACATTGGGATTGAGTCAGATTCAAAATGAAATGAAACGTTGAAATTGAGGTTGGTTCGTTATTTCATTATGCAGTGAAAATAAAGTTAGGGAAACCGGCTCCTTCTGTAGTTGCTTCTTTAGGAAAATTTAACATTCACGCCTCTTTTCTTCAAGGTTAGAGACTTACTTTATGCAAATAAATATTTTCTCATGAATTGATATCGGATATAATCTGTTGGTGGATTGCGTAAATAGAAAAATACTAGAGGCTGAAAATCAATATCTTACTGCTTCTTTTGAAGAGTTTTCAAAAAAGAGCACAAAATACGATCTATTTTAGAAATAAAGAATAATTCGATTATTTTATGTCTACCGCTGTCTCAAGATGAACGATTGATCAAAATGAATATCGAGATTAATGGAGAGTTTTTGAAAATAAATCGGCTCGAAAACTTTCCAGATTCTGAGATGTCGGAGGAAGTACTCGCAACGTCTTGCCGGAATCGCGCAAACCGTAATTACCGCGTGTGTCATTAAACCTGGTCGCATTTCAGCCATTCTTTTCCAGCTCCTCGCGAGGAAAATTTCGATGACAGAAAATTGCAGAAGATTACAAAGAAATTGCTGTCAGTGGCGTCATTCAAAAATTCTGCGGTTGAAGCTATTATTTGACTGCAATTTTAAAATCAATTCTTCGCTGATTCGTTGTACGCCCGTCAATTTCTTTATTTTGATTTAGCAACAAATTCCTGACCGATGTTTAAAATTAGGCCATCGAATAATTTTCTTCAAAGAATAAAAAATATATCTTGGAATCAAGGCTTTGTAAACATTCTTTCTTTTTTTCAGATTGTTCGTATTGGAAAGTGCGTGCGCCTCCAGAAGGAGATTCGTACTGCTGTGTTAAACTCCCCTTTGTCAGACGATAATGAGGTGCCGACAAATTCATGCTCTCTAAAGTATCAATTGTTTCCGCGGCCTTCAAAGAAATAAAGAGAACTGCCTTTCTTTTTACCGTTTCTTCCACAGAAACTGAGCGTGAGATGCTGACTCCGACGTTCGCATAATGTTCCTAATTTTGATCGAGTGATTTTAAATATCAAATTACTACCATAATTCACGATCGATGAATTTGCAAAATTCCTATAAATTGAAGTTATAGAAGATAAATACATTGAAAACGTATTGCTTCAGACTCTTGTTTATAACGTACGTGTAAAAATAGGTTCAGTCGTAACGAATAAAAGAAGAAAAGATAAGCATTAGGCCAGGAGTGTGGCATGATTTTGGAGCTGAGAAGTACCGTACCACGAGGCAGAATTGGGGGACATGCTGTGATGTTGGTGCGGGACATAAATGTTTTGAGGAGAATTGTACAGACAGTGAGGTTCCTGGAGATCAGAGAGTCTGTTGTAATTGTAAACCTCTCTGCCTCCGGAAATTACTTGCGACCATCCGGCATTGGAAGCGTCGTGAGGTTGGAGGTTTTTGTAATACAAGAGGCTTTCGCAATGACTCGTATAATTCTTTATGACAGGCTGATAGAGTTTCTGGGGGTACTTGTTCTGATCCTCGTAAGACCTCTCCGGACTGTCCAAGGTTGGAGTAGTCGACGGTTTTAGAGGGTCGGTGGGCTCGCCACCGTCCTCCTTTGCCGATTCCTGGTCTGCCCATGAATCTTTTTTCTCAATTTTCTCTGCCGTGTTGCACTGTTGTTTGATCAATTTCTTCACTTTACTCCTTCGATTCTGGAACCATATTTTTACCTGAGCAAAAAGAAAACTAATACTTATAGAAATTTAGCTTTACTTGAAGGAAACATTGAATTAAGACGTCAAGAGGGAACTTAAAATAACTCGTAACCATTGAAGAGAAATGGTAAAAAAAAATATTTTATTCAACCTGAGTCTGGGTGAGGCCCAGTGAAGCTGCCAATTCAGCCCTCTCAGGAAGTGCTAAATATTGGGTTCTCTGGAATCTTCTGTTGAGTTGCTGCAATTGGAGACTCGAGTAGATGGTCCTCGGTTTTCTCATTTTCTTCTTCCCGGTGACCATGAGATGCTCATCAGTCCTTTGGTTGTGGTGCTGAGGGGGTAGGTGTTTGCCCTGTTCGTACGGGTCTCCAAAGGAAAATTGTTATGTTAAAGAGGAGAGATTATTATTATTATTAGTTGTTCTTAAAGCGATAGCATTTAAACTTCATTGGAAGTCACTCACTTCTGTCTCTGGGCAGATTGACCATCTGAGCAGACATGCAAGGATTGTAGCCGGTCTGGTAATGTTGACGCGAAGCATATTCGTGGGAAGTTAGTGCCTGATGGCACATCGTGTCGAAGTGTGGATTGTTGCGGTGATAATGTCTGTAAACGTGAGTTCTTTCGAGGAAGGGACTAGGTGGCGTCCTCTGATCCTCTTGGTACTCCAAGTAAGAAGACTTTCGGACGTCGCTTCCGCCCGACTGGTCTGTCTGACGCATCATTTCGAACTGAGAAATGACTTATTCGTTATAATTAGCCTCGCTATTACTTATTTCTCAATTTTGTGGTTAGTAGGTAGTTAGCCGGATCACCCAAGATTGTAACTTGTTATCAAGGAAAATTACAGCAGGGAAATTAGTAGCTGAACCGAGAAGGAAAAATAGCGAGGTTTGTGTGACTCGAGTGCTTCCTTTCATCTCATTGGACTGCGTAACTCCACCCACTAGTACGTATCATGGCATTTTCTCCAGCTCATCCTTCCCGTGCAACCAATGAGCTTTCACGTTTTCCAGACGTCCTCTGCATTTCGTCCATTGTTGCGTTCAAACCTCAAGAAGACCTTCGATCATTTTGAACATCAACTCCACTCAATTCTCCACAAAAGTCTTCCATTTTATTTCAAGAAATATTTTCAGTTCATCCTCGAGTCACGTGACAATTAGGAATGGGATCAACTTCAACATCGCCAAGGTCAGAGGTCAGGACTATGCTTTGTGGCAGTTTTAATTGGACGTTCATCTTTGGAGTTTAAAATTTATGTCACCCGAACTTGGTGTTGACGTGGAATCATGATGACATCTCGATGACATTAAAAGCCATCGTTCACATCCTTAAAATGCCCTCGTAATCCCTGCCACCTATGAAATAAATCACAAATCTTTGAGGGCGAATCTTGTGTCCGTGCTGTTTTTTGTAAACTCGATACACTATTTTATGCAATTTTTGTTATTCCGTTATTCTGATCATGTCAAATAAAATAAGAAACATGGACGTCTTAAACCTACATTCATTTCAAGAATTATTTTTCTTAGTGCTGTTCGGCCTTAAATATCAGATTTAACTTATCGATCAGATTGCCAAGTTGTAGACATGTGAGTCCTCGGCAAAAGCGCAACTAAAACTCGCAAACGATTATTTATATTTATTGTAAACTTTAAAAAACCGCAATTTTTTTTTACAAATTTTGCGTATAAGAACATCTTTGGATTTGAGCTTAAACATTTGTGGATTGCGATAACCCATCAAAGGGATGGGACTTGTGGACATTAACTATCATCAAAAATCTAAACGATGAGCTATGAACAATTATGATTACTGATAAGGAGATCAATTTAATGAGGAACTAAAGAGACATCGTAACATATATTTTAATACAATCGCACAAAATACAATTATAAGCTATAATTATTAGATTAATTTATTATTTCAGAACATTTCGTTTGGTCAAAAAAACTTAAATTACGAAAAAAATGGAAGATTTTAATAGATACAGTCCGTGAAAAAGCACTCCAATTCGAGCGCAGGCTAAGTTCTCAGAATTTTACCGATGCAATTTGATCAATGAAATCCTCGGAGTCAATGTTCATACCTTGCAGTGAGCACAAAAACCACGTGTACACCACATAATTTTGTAATAAATCACGAATCAAAAATTTGATTTTTAAGAAAATTTAATACATTGTCTATTAATGCATTTTAGATTATTATGGAAATTTTTGTTGGAAAATTTAGGTCATTAATTTAGAATTTTGCAAAACGTGATTTCGATGTGCTCAAGTTTTTCAAAAATCTTTCAAAAAAAAAACTTAAAGCATCTGTCATCTATTGATTTTGCTAAAGTTTTTATTCAATTACTATTTAGTTTTTTTCCAGGCTCTTCCAATGACATTTTCCATCTGAGATTTGGAGTGGAACCTACTTCCATTTTTGTCATTCACTCTCGACAATATTCCACAGATATTTTTCACAGGGTTTTAGTCTGGGGAATTGGCTGGCCAACTCATAACTTTCAAATTTCTGTCCTGGAAAACTTCTGTCGTTAACTTGGAAGTGTTGTTGGATCATTATCTTGTCGGAAAACAAATATTTTCAAGGTTTCCGAAAGCGGAGGAAACGATCTTCTAACACGTTGGTGTAATCTGAAGAAGACTGCCTTCCATCTAAAAAGGCCAATTAAGTTATTCATTCACTGGAAAT
Organism: Hirudinaria manillensis; assembly: GCA_034509925.1. NCBI lineage: Eukaryota > Metazoa > Annelida > Clitellata > Hirudinida > Hirudinidae > Hirudinaria > Hirudinaria manillensis. The sequence goes on along the minus strand of CM067532.1, from coordinate 4,336,898 downwards.
TTCTTCCCAAATCTTCATCGATCCTGCCCATGATTTCAAGTGTTTATTTTATAAACACAAAAAAAGTTTTATATCAGTATTATTTGCATAAAGTTATTGTATAACTAACATGGCTCTTGGGCGGCCCTCAAATGCTATTTAAATGGCATTTTAATAAATTAACTGCAGTGTTACAGGATGTTTTGAGGCCAATAAAATGACATAATATATAAATTGAACTATAAATACTGGACTATGTTTATTCATACCGATTCAAGAATTTGTTTAAAGCACGAAGTTGTTGAAGCTTGTTGTGACAATGAATCTGAAAATGAAGGAAGCAATGTCACGACCTTCAAAGAATTTCTTAGAATGAGACATACGAGCTGCTGTACAACATCGTTAACGAAATATCAGTTGAATCATCCAGGATTTAAGTTAAGATCTGAAAGGCGAGATTGCGAAGCCCAAAAAGGTCCCATCGAAATTCTTTCAAATCATTTTAGTAATAAATTATAAGTGTTAAATATTTTCTTTTTTTATATCTGGTTTAAAAGTCAAACTGTCCCTTGTAAATCAACTCACATAGGCTTATTAGTTCCACTGCTATTATAATAATTCAGGATCGAAAGAAAAGCCTGCCACCGAGTCTCGAAATTTTTACCTCTATGCTGCCGAAAGCAAGGAAAAACATGTCCAAGTCTTAGGAGGCAGAGACGACACAAAAAAGCCAATGAAAACATGATATCACAAGGGTGAGATAGATACAACCGATAGTCTGTTAAGACATAAAGAAGCCGATGAGGGCTTTCAGAGTCTCTAAAGTCCTGGCAGTAACGGATGGCATAAGAAGGCCAAGGAGAACTTTCTCATTTGGCCAAATGATGAAGTGAATCCAAGAGAGAAATAAACCGACAAAGACATCCGGTCGACCACCAGTCACCCTGAAAGCTTAAGGAGCTTCAAAGGCTGAAGCGTTTGAAGATGGGGGATCTCGTCCAAGAATCCTCGGAGGCTGGGCATCCAATAACTATCCTATATTAACATAGTCATGGGCTAAAACTTCCCACTGGTTCATTTTTGACACAAATTTCTATCGACAGTTGAAGACTTAGGCAGAATTCTTATCTAACACGACAGCATTATAATAATAATTAATTTAAGTATGATTATTCTGGAGATAGAATCTATCGAGTCAGAAAATTTAAAAAGAAAAGTGTCCAACCATTGAGTATAAAGGGGCTCATTTCATTTGTGAGTGAGTGATGCTCTCACAGACAACGAGTTGTTTTTAAATAAAATAAAAATAATATTTGCTATAAATTAACGTTGTTAGCATGTAAAACAAGCATGTGATGATAAACAAAAGTTATAGAGATTGATACTACAATTGTTAGAATATAAATTTGGCACTAATTCTTCTACCATTTATTTTCATGCGAAATTCTTAATTTCTCGGCTAATGAAAATTGGCACGAAACCGATGACGAATAACCAAAAGCTGTCATTGTTTTGCTGGGAGTTATTTCACTTCGAAGAATGGGCTGTTACCGTATGCAGTTCAAATGACGCGTGACAGTCATTTTTAAATAAATCGCACAAGAAACGATGAAGTTTGAAGTGAAAATGTCGATCGCTGCCATCTTCTGCTTTGTTTTGTTGTTTCTCACACCATGCAAAGGTAAGCAAATTGGTTTAAAACGCGGGTTTAAGACGTTAAAATTGTGTAAATAGATATTACTTTACATTATATTACATCAATGTACAACACAAGTATGTAAGCCTGAATTTAAGATTAAGCAAATGTATAAGAAATTTACAAATATGGTTTATCCTCATTAAAAAGTTCGATCCTACATGAAATATTTGTATTAATTAAAGTGGCAATTTTAGTACTGGGTATAGATCGCGGGATTCAGTAGAATTATTGAGATTTACGAAACTATTTTTGCATTTTTGCTGCTTTAATACAATTGCGATCCGAATAAATTTGTATCTTACAGCTATCGCTTATTGATAAACCATGTTCATTAACACTAATAGCTCTGATCGCTCCACTCGCTAAGACCGAAGGAAATTTATCCAAATAAAGTTAAGGCAAACTGAAAGGTTTTTATTAATTAATTAATAATAAACAAATTGATAAATTAAATGTATAACTTATTAAAATATATCAATTTATTGACTTTTATTAATATCAAAGAATTAGGTTCTGCAGACAGATTTGATTTTAAGAAATTTGAAGATATAATTTTCTCAGTTTGAGATATTGGAAGCAGGACTTTGCCGATTTAGAAACTTATCAAAAAAGGGAAAACTCCTGCACCTAGTCTTACAAAGAGTTGATAATTTTAACAATAGTTTATGTTCGGATGGCATTCGGCATGTCTTCACGAGAAACTTGGTGACGGATCTAAGAGTCGTGACTGAAAATTGAATAACTAAATCACAAGAAAAAAACCCACGACAAAAGCATTCGCTGAATTTGAGAATTTAAATTAATTCTCCAAAATTTTCATGTTTCCAATGGGATTTGATTGGCTTTTTATAGCTTGTAAGACGTAAAAGGCAAGGGGTTATAAGTGACATTTTAACGGTAACGATTCTTACCAATACCGTAATCCCTAACGTTTTGATTTACCCTACCCCAAATAGTTAAATGATGTGACGGTCAGAAATCGGTGACTCACTATCTACATGTATTTACGCCCCCTTAACTATTGTCACTTATTATTATCATTATTACAAAAAACCGCACGGACATAGCTCCTCGCAGTTACTTATAATTCGAATTTCAAGTTCTTTGCTTCTTAAATCTCTTCATGAGCTTCAATTACCGAAAACTTGTTTTCTTGAGAACAATTACAACGTGATTTTTTTCCAGTTAAGAGCAGCATAGGGTAGACCGGAGATAATAGGTTTAAAACTAGCTGTAAAAGAAACAATAATCACATCTATGGCTCATAATGTGAAATATGAGTTAAACTTCGAGGTCTTGGATTGTTATTTCCTAAATATTACGACATTGGTTAGTTACCAAGTAACAACAAGCATTTAATTTGCTTTTAGATACGTGTAAGTAACATCAGTGACGTCTTCTAAACTACAGCAATTTAGTTCAAGTTACGTGCTTCTACAAACGGATTGCGGAGGCCTGTAAGAGGTGTTGTGACATCTTTGCAGTAGGATCTCATTTGATGAGAAGTTTAACAATAATTTGTAGATTAAACATAAACAATGTTTCTACCAAAAATCTTCAAACTATTATTATTTAATTTTTATAAACTGCACAATATAATTACACTTATGTATTTACAACTTGAATAAGAAACGAGATGATTCGAATTGAGAAAAGTATGACTACAAACTATCACTTATATTATTATCCTCCGTGTGCCACCAATTTCTTTAAGTTTTGTTTTGAAAGGTGGACCACAAAATATATTTAGTATATGATTAATTTACTAAATTTTCGTTTATGCCGTAGAAATGAGCAAAAAACGTATAATCCCTACAACATATGCCCCTTACCAAGAACAGCTTGGAAATCGTTGTGCATTCAAATCAATCCTTTAATAAACATTTTAAAATGACCATAATAAATTTATTAATTACTTATTAAAGTAAATAAGCGTTTAATATGTTTTTAGGATCAGCATCGGAGTGCTTAATAGTTGTGAAAATGCCGAACTACCAAGTATTTTTTGGAACACAGTTACCTATTTATAATGAAAGTATATGTTACGACAGCTGCTTGGCAAATGACACGTGCATTGGTTTCGATTGGGACTATGGAAATCCAGGATGCTTTTTCTTTGAACAATTCGAGACCGAACCTAGCCCCAACTCTAATGTTACTCACTACATTTTTATCAGAAACGAATCCTTGTGTACAGGTTTGAAGTCATTTCGAGGACGACTAAAGTATGTTTGTTAAAATTAAGTAAATATTTTCAGGAGATTTCACAGAAGAGGTTTGGATCCCGATTATGGACCATGCTTCCACTGGAGTTAAAGACGTGGTTGCAGCTAATTCCCTAAAACGTTGCGTCGAAGTTTGTCTTGAAACTCTTTACTGCAAAGGAATTGATTGGCAACAGTTAGAAAATAATGGGACTTGCTGGATTGTAAACGATACGGCTCCTCTGCATGACAGTTATGGAACCTATCATTACAGGCGGATACGAATTCCGTACATACCTCAAGGTAAAAAATTTGCGATGCAACAAACAATGTAAAGAAGTTTTAATTACTTCAATTGTCTTATTTTTCTCTTAATTACTTTAGAAATCCGATCTCTCTATCCTTATCCTCTGGGTATTAAACCTGCTTATGTCGTCCTCATTGGATTGGGACTGGGCTGCATTTTGATGACGGTGGTTGCCGTTATCGTCATCGTTACACGCAAGAAGTCCGACAGAATTAACTATTACAGCAAAGAACAAATATTTCCTATAAACGCTTTGAGTGAAGAAAAAGGTGATCAACTATCTGAAAAATATGATTTTGAAGATCAAGGTACTCTTTCGCCAGAACCAATGAAGTTCGAACGTTACGACGCAGACAACGCGGTCGTTGAAACAGAACAACCATTCGATACGATTGAATAGTTAATCACAATGCAATATGTCATCAATCCATGCAATCATCTCTTTATATTTGTTTTCCCGTTATTTTCAATCCGTGGTTTCGTCATATGAGATAGTTTTTAATAATTATGAAATTAAGTTATTCTGCATCAAGGTTTGTCTCAAAATGAAAACATTTGACCCATTATTATCAAATTTAGACTCATTTAGCGAAACGTTTAATGTTTTTAGTGTTTATTCGTTGACCTCTTTAGATGCAGACTTCTTTCTCCGAGTCGGGTCGGGTGAGTATTTGGTGCCTGATGCCTTGAAATGTAATATTTATTTATCAACGTGTTGATTGTTGTTATGGCTTTATTTAAGCAACTACAAAGCCGTTTCTGTTGGATCATATCGGGTTGCCCCACGTTCCTATTATTAATTTTTTTAAAATTAATCATGTTTAAATTTGACAAAGATTTTAAATAAGATCACACATTGATGTTCAAACCATGAGTACTACGTTATTGCAGCCTCAGACCGCTTATCATAATAGTTGAACTGATTGTATTGTCATTAGAGATATACCCAACAAATAATTAACTATGTAAAATATGAAACCGCTCTTCAAGTAATATTGGGGAGTTCAAATCAAAGATAGTCGAAGACCTGTCACGCCATCATTGTTCGTATTTGATCTGGTTGTCTGGTTGGGTTCAAATTTCAGCTGCTGTCAAAATTAGCAAAAATTTTTGTTATTCCTGCGTCAACAGTTGAATCCGTACATTTTCTAGCGCTGGTAAAATGATGTGCAAAGACCTGGAAAAACTGCACGGCGACCTGGGTTGGCTGATATATATCGTGGGGTACGTATTCATTATATTTATCTGGTATTTTCGATGTTTGATATTTTTAAAAGTTCTGTTAAAATTGAATCTGAATATTGTGAAAGGGTAATTATTGGAAATAACTGATTCAGTGAATTAGGCAATAATCTATGGCAAATCATTATTATCAAAACTGCCTATGATTGGAGTTAACTTTTTAGCTAGCAAGCTACAAATTATGTAAATTTTTATTTCATGTATATCAAATAATAAAAAACGATAATAGATTTTATAATCTAAACAAATAAGTAATAAATAGTCTAAAATCAATATTCAATACATTTTGCTGCAAAAAACTTGAAAAAGTTGATTGTTCAAAAGTTCATACAATATAATAAAGCATCCTATTTTCAATAATGCTGAAATAGATAATGGTATAAATTAGGGATTGGGTCACTGTGTCGATGACTGGATCAAAAGCCAGTCAAGTTACAAGTATGTATATTTGCAATAACAATCATCCAGTTAAGTGTGATGATGGCGAATTTGAAACGGCTAGTCAAAATGCCTTCAGAAGGGTTTTCCTAACAAATCAAATAATTAAAAACTTTTCAATCTTGGCCAATATTTACGGAGCAAGGTTCAGGAACTTCATCTGGCAGACCTCTACAGATAAAGACGTTCGCCTCCATGTCAAAATTATTTTGGCCCTAAGTTTCGTACCAACCGTTGAAATTATCCATGCATTCGAAAGTTTGGTGGAAAGTTATCCGAGGGAAATCGATGCACCGCTTGATTAGTTGGAAGATAAAGACAGAAAGGCAGACCAGAAACTTCGGTTTGATATTCCACTGTGGAACGTCACTTTGTTAATTTTTTTTATTTGTATATTACATAAAAATACTTTTAATTTTAACATATTACGTTTATATTAATCATCTTAATTTGAGGGAATGATATGTTATTGTTTACTTTAGAATATCTTAAATATATCTACCTATCTGAAAAATTGTTGCCGGTCTTGAAAAGCATTTGTGTTGGCGCTAGACTCACTCGGAGTACTCATTGATGTAGTATCTTAAAACTGAGAAGCTAATATTTATTTAGGTTGTGGATATTCGGATAGATTTTTGTAGATTACTGCCGGCCTTTCATATTTGTGCAATGTTCATTTTTACTCTATGAACCGCTAATGGTTTTTATGAAAAATTATTAGTGTAATTTATTCGTTATTAACTACTGGAAATATATCATTTCTGGTTCTTCTGCATATTAAACAGTTTTGAATGACGAGTCTTGCAAATAAATGTCACTTAAAAGTTTTTACACAGGTCCAAAATTGCTGATCATTGCACTGTTTCTCTTTGTTCTTTACTACGGTGTATATTACAATGTTTATGAATACATTCAGACAGTACCATTTGTTTACTTTCGTTATCCTCTTGAAATTGATTTGAAGTCAGTAGTGGATAAAACTTTGGATGGGGAAACAACCAGAATCCAAGCTCTCAATGAAAAGCATTCCTATCCATTTGTTCTAAACTGTGATAAAAAATGCAAAGATGATGAGGGAAACCAGGATGATGTGTATCTGTTGATGCTTATCAAATCACGACTGGAGAACTTTGAACAACGTCAAATTATACGAAGATCATGGGGAAGGCAACATGGTATGGAATTCCAAAATGTCCGAAGAGTTTTCCTTCTTGGTGTAGATCCTTCAAATAAGGTTCTCCAGCACAGAATTGGATTGGAACATCAGGACTATGATGACATTGCACAACAGTTTTTTGTGGACACCTACTTCAACAACACTCTCAAAATGATTATGGGTTTTCAGTGGGCTGTGGAATTCTGTAGTCATGCCAAATTTATTGCTTTCTTTGATGACGATTATTATGTCAACGTGAACAGAGCGCTCGGGATGCTGCAGAAAATTAAAGACAATCAGTTGAATAACTTAATAATTGGCTACGTGTGGAGAAATGCGATGCCTATGCGCCTAAAGGACAGCAAATGGTACATTTCTTTAGATGAATATCCTTACAGATTCTGGCCTGATTATGTCACTGCGGGGTCTTTTTTTGTACCTATGCTGACAGCAGAGAGGTTGTATGTGGCCATGCAATTTGTCAAGATCATTAGATTTGATGATGTCTATTTAGGTATTGTGGCTTACAAATTGGGTGTCACATTGCTTCATAGTGAAGAATTACTTTTTTATGAAATGGTTTATGATAAATTCAAATTTAGAAAGATCATTGCTGCTCACGGTTTTAAAAATCCAGAAATTCTTCTTCATGTCTGGAAGGAACAAAGAGAGTTGGACAAGATTTCATGAGTTTTCATCTCCTAAAGTAATATTTCAAATTAATTTGCAGTTCTGATGTTGGATTATTTATGATATCTTCCCAAAAACCTTTGCGGCTTTGTTTTTGATTGCTTCCTAAAAACATTCCTGTATTTTGGATTGGGTGTCTTTGCAAATGTCAGTTACAACTGCTTTGATGTTATCATGATATATCATTATTGAATAACTTGCATCAATTTGAACATTATGGATGATTAGGTTCAATATTGTTTTTAAATAACATTTCCTAGATTCTCGTAACACCAACCACTTGATTGGCAATTATCACATGTTATATGACATTCATTTCATTTTCATACCTTGTGCAGTGTTCTCCATGTAGATATTGTTATTTTAGAAAATACACGATTTAAGAGTGGCTAGGGGCACATCTTATTGAGTAAGGGGATGGTGAAAATAGCTATTAGAATTTTGACAGCACCACTAATTTGAAAGTAGTTACATTAAAGGTTTATTATAGATATTGGGTTTTATCTACGTTATGCAAAAGTGTGGTTGCATTGATAAGGATTCAAATCTGTGAACATAAAAACACTTATGAAGCTGTCATAAACGAAAGAATAGTTTAAGTTTGGCTTCAGTTACTAGTCTATGAGGGTTTTGCTCTGAAGCTCAGAGTAACTTCACTATAAATTTAGGGATGATTGCTATCCAGTTACTAGACTTATCAACTGCTAGAAACAATTATTGTGTTGTGTGTTTTCTGAAGAAGTAGGTAAATTAGTGAGTTTTATAGGCTCTTCCAATACTGACTGGGAAGATGTCCTTACTTCGTGGGTCAAATAAACAGGTCCATGACAGGGGGTGAACCCTTGTCACCCAAAGTTTTGATGACCTTTCACTTCACCTCTCCTTAAATCATTTTCCACTATTTAGTCTAACATCCAAGCATTGGGAAAGATCTTTGACATCTCTCAAACTTTTTTAATTCACTGTCATAGGCAATCTGCTAAAATTGCTAACTTATCACCAAATCATTTGACAAAAAATATGAAATAAGTTGGCAAGTGATATATTAATTCTGATGGGTAAGAGCAAAACAAATTTGTGTAAGATCCATAAGCGATCGACCGGTATTTCCAAAACTATGTAATTAAATATTATCAGTTGTCTTCTGAAATCCAGAGATGGGAATTCAACCTGACATTTAACATCTTTTGCGCATTATGTGGAATGGTTCAGTTCCTTGGCAACTCACTGGCCACCCAATTCACTGCTCACTTAAGCAGCTGTTCATTCACACCTAATTTTTCAATGCCAATCTCAGAGGACTAAATGAGCACAAAATGTCACACTAATGAGTCTTTTGTTTTAAGCAAAATCCTAGTATCAAAAATATTAGCAGGAAAAAAGCACGACATCCATAAGAATTCCATCAATAATTCATTGGCTTTGTTGCCTTCTTCTTGCAAGTCTTTGTCTATCAAATCTAGCTTCCATTTCTTCCAGTACCTTTGGTGTGTACCTCACCACAAGCTTAACAGAACCTGGAAACAAACATATTATATAGAAAATATTTATAATGCCTCATTAACACTTAGAAAACCTTGAGCAGCTTTCAGCAACTCAACAGCTTTTTCATGTGGTTCACCCTCTACACTCTGTAATTTAGTCATGTTCACAGCTATAATATTTGATAATAATTGCCACTATTGTTTTGTCCAACAATGGACACAAATTTTTTTTCAGACTTGCAACATGTCAAGGTTCCTTAACAAATGATACCGACATTACAAATATTTAATAAAATAGGATTTAATAAAAATTGAAATCTACTTCATTCCAAGAATAAATAATTCACAGACCACGCCATTTACAGATAGAAGTTGGTCGCCTCTTTTCAGACTTCCATGTCTGTCTGCAACACCACCAGGAATTATCCTGGAAATGTAAATTGGGGAATTCTGTTCTTTACCTCCCATCACATTAAAACCTAGTCCCTCTTCAGTTTTTGGCAATTCTACAATCCTAGGATGGGCATGACCTTCACTGGCAGCAAAAGCTGCAACAGTAGCCTAAAGACAGGAACCTCCATTGCATATCACATCATCACAAGACACTTTCATCACAACCTTTGCTGTTGCATTGGCTCTGACTTCAGGACTTCCTGATAGATCAACGGTTTCATAAACATGCTCGTAAACCTCTCGTACTGCCACACAGAATTCACTTTGCAAAACCTTCTGCAATGCAGCTAACTTTGAATTGTCAAATTCTCCTGCTAAATATTTCACAAAAGCGACATGAAATGAAACATATGCAAATATTTCATTAAAAAATCCTACACTTTTGAAGTATTTCCAGTAGTTCCACTGCCTTTTGGACATCTGTAAAATCCATTATAATGAACATTAAACACAACAATTAAAATATGTGCTACAATAATATTCTTCATTAAGCTCATCCATAAATCCATGCTACCAAATGCTGGCTATCGCACATACCTCCCGCCAGCGATAGCGGCTCTTTTCCACAAGCCATTTCAGCAACAATCACATCAAAACTGAGGAAAAAAATAAATTGTAATAATATTCTAACCTTGAATGCGTAATAACAAGTGAAACAACCTCTTATAAAATTATGATTTCATTTTATTGTCAAATTAATTTTATTTAAGTTAAAATATCGACCTTATTTAGTAAAAGGTATCTGAAACCACTCTCAGCGATTAATTGTAGTATAACGAATCAGAGTTTAATCTACTTGTGTACAAATCCCTTGGTTCACTTCTTGAAGAGAACTTTTAATGTGTGAAACTCTGCTGAAATAGATTCTTAAATAGAACGGGGAAATCCATTTAAAAGTTATTGTTAGACTTCCAACAAACATAAAAAAAAAAGCCTCCTGGACTAAAATGGGTCTAAGTTTCTTTATGAGACCCGCATGAGTAAACCTTCAATGCAACTGATTATCTGTACCTCTAGTAATTAGTTGCTCATCATGAGTATCAAATCTATAGACGTATGAAACTTATTGTAAGAAAATCATTCTAGACTAGTAGAATTCGTTTGCGTTACAATTTAATGGGATCATCCATGTGCCTGACATTGCACTGGTCGGATTCTGTTGAACTGCTTGGAATTAAAGTTCGGAAATAGGACTTATAACAAGGCTATTACATTCAAGAGGACCAGGTTTAAAATAAGATGTGGTATAGTATTTGTCATTTATCACAAAAGGATGCCACATTGTTCGTTTTTATGCATTTAAAAATCTTTTATTACATTATTAAATATTATACTTAACAGATATACATATTTTTTGTGGCCTAAGGATAATTAAACCTATTAGCTATACAATTAAGTAGATAAGCTTTTGGATTGAACGTATGTCTTATTTCTACAAAATAATCTTTGATCTTGCATTTGCTGAACGCCAGTATAACCGAGGTCATGTGGACTTCATCCGTCTGACGCGCCTCAGTCAGCATCTGCTTCGACCTGATCCAGACCGCACAATCCGAACTTAACTGAGATCCGGTTTGACTCAGAATGTTTCACGATCACTCATACTAACAATACCTCAGGAGAGCCACAGTATTGCCACTTCACTCCCTATTGAGGCCCGGAAGAGGATTATCACTACCCTAATCCTTCCCAGGATCGACTATGGCAGCTCAATACTGGTTGGTCTTCCTTCTTGTCATTTGAAGCAGTTACAGCGAGTCATCAACGCAGCTGCCAGGATCATATTTAACAAGAGAAGTTAGATCACGTGACCATACTCCTCCATGAACTCCACTGGCTGTGTATCCGCCAGCGTATTTAGATGCAAAATCTCCACGCTGGTAAGATGTAAAATCGCTCTCGGGGCATTCACCAGCGTACCTGCCGTTCATCCGCACCGCACATTTTCTCAGACTTTCCCCAATCAATCAAATAAATATTTCTCCGAAAGACCACCTTTTGTTAATAATTAGTTAATTTAGTTGATAATAGTCTCTATTTTTAATTTCCACATCAAATTTCACGGCTACTTCTCCCACTTGTCTCCCGTGATTAAACCGATGTTCTTGAACAAACAAACATTGATCTATTATCCAGGAGTACAACCTTCTAAATGTTTGCGACAACCTGCCCAGGTAGGGTCCATCAGTGGTCGTAGTTCGTGACCCTCGTTCATAGTCTGTTGCTGCTTTTTATGGATCGTATCGATCGATCGATAGCAAAATAACTTAGTTATAGCTAGACTTTTTGTTTCGACAAAAAGAAAATAAATGCACGCGATAAAATAACACCCTTCCCCTCCCCTTTAACAATTTTCAAATCCTGGCAAAAACCAATGCCTGAAATCCCATTTTTTAATTGTTCATTGAAAATCCTAAACTTAAAAGATGAACGAAGTCATTGAATTTATAGACAGGTAGATCGAAGATAATTTATCATATTTTTTAAAACATTCTTTTATTAAACTTTGACAAACATAACAAAGGCCACATTGAGTGACAAGATTTGCAAGGAATCAGTCAGAACGAATGTCATACTTTTAAAGAATTTTCATCAATCTTTTACACAACTCACAATTCGTCATGAGGTCTGAAGTGGCTTAAATTGATATTATAAATCTTTTCTAGAGTGGAATAGAATCTGTCTTTGTTATCAGGATAAAATTGAGCAGACTGAATTTGAATGATTTCATCTCTTTGCCTGGTATACTTATCTCCAGACATGACATATTCATAAAATTCAACAGTTTCTCTAATGGCATCATCAAAAGGAGTGGGATTCCATCCCAACTGTTTTGTAGCTTTTGTAGAGTTCAATGTTCCACCTCTAACTGTGGGATAAAGATACATTGTTGCTGTGTCATCATCCACAACAAATTTTTGCTTTGGGATCTTGAGATGTTTCTCAATGGTCCTCAACAGATGTTCCATGGTGATTTTGTCATGCCAGGCAAGGTTGTATGCCTCATCCAATGCTTCATGATTTGTGAATGATGGACCTGCTACATGTGCAATAACGGTAGAAACATCTTCCACATAAACAAAGCTATTATCATAATTTTTCAGAAACTTTGGTATGATCACAGGTTTGTAGGTGAGATGAGGAGCAACTTTGACCCACATATGATAAATCCAAAATCTGTAAGTAGTATCTCTGGGGCCAACAACATCAGGAAGTCTTAAAATAACATACGGAATTCCACCGTTTTTTCTCTGCTCCAAAAGTTCTTCTTCAGCTTTGAATTTCTCTGAAATATTTAACATTGAAGAATGACTGAACTATCTGAACCATCAGATCTTTAGATAGATGATAGAATTATCTTACTGTTGCCATATTTATGATGATTAGCCAGTAATTCCCTGCGTTCGGGATCTTCTGGCCTCACGGCAGATTCTTCCCTGATAGGTTCATCAGAAGGCGGATCACAAACATCATAGACAGAATCGGTACTTATGTATATGTACAGATTGGTCTTTCCTTTTAAGAGTTTTAGGGATTCCTTTATTTCAACATCACTATATGCACTGAAGTCCACCACTGCATCAAACTTGTCTAAACAAAATATGACAAGTACTTATAAGCATAAAAAAAAACTGTCTTGAATGAGTTTATGGTTTATTTTGTTTACAGATATATTATTTATCTATTTAAATATATGTTTATTTATCTATTTAAAAAACATACCAAATTCCCTTTTGTTGAGGAAATCCACAAATTCAGGACAGTTTTCAGCTAAGTGTTTATTTCTGTCACATTGTATGGATTTAACGTAAGGCTGAATTCTCTCCTTCGTATCCCAATACCAATTCCCTCTATTAACGATGGTGACTTTATCACCCCTTTGCAGGAGCTTGTCAACGGCGCTTGCGCCTAAAAAACCGTTCCCGCCAAAAACCAAGACGTTCCTAAAAACACAGATCGCCAAAATAATGCGCTAATAATCTTTTACTGGTTTATCTCATTGCTTAACCGTAAAACCAAAGTCTCCCTTTAAATAACACTTAACTTAGACCCACCTTTCTTTACAATCGACAAGCCACGACAAGCACACAACGAAGAGAGAGAGCACAATCTTCTCCATTATGAGGCACTCAATCACCTCCACAGTGAACGAATTGTCAGTGAACGTGGATGCACTTCTGAATCTCCTTTTATACTTTCTCATCCGACGCTTGGTTAGTGGAGCTTTTAAGTATTCAGCAGCCACGTCATAGTGCGAGTCTGGCTTCGTAATCAGCAACTTAGGAGTTTAAGCCTAAGAATGTTGTAGAAGTTTCTACATATTATAATTAGTGTCACGTTCAGACGATTAAATGCGCCAGACTTTCTGAGCATCCAGAATGTTCTGAAAGATGGGTGTCGCTTCCACACGACTTAGTTCTTAACCTAGAATTTTCATTTTTTATCGAATCAATAACTGCCGAATAGTTCATAAATACCTCCACTAGGGTGCGATTGTAATATTAGTAACGTATCATGATTCGTTGTTATCGTTTCCATTGGTGTAAACTCTCTTTATCAAAATTAATGTGTGCTTCAGATATAGCTCAGACAAGATTACAGATGGAAAAGTCTAAGAATACATTGCGAAATTCAATTTTATGAGCTTTGAAAACCGATGTCAGAGTAACTGGAGTCCGACAAGACTTGCTGACTGTTGTTGGACACTGCAACGTGGTGCATCAAGCGTTTCAAGCAAATGAACCGAGGAGCAAAAATGCTCTTATTTTGGTTAAATAAACTATACCAGTATGATTCGAACGATTAAATACGTTATTGCCAATCAAGAGTAATTTGTGTTTTCTAGAATTTCTATGTGATGTTGCAAAATAAAAATATATCTATACGCTACATATTATATTTGAATAATTCCTGTCACAAACAGCAAATATTTTTAAGGAAGTAAATATTTATTATTAATAATACAAGGCTTTTTGTAGTAACAATAAGGAGCAAACGCATTTTGGTTTTTGCTAGCATTGTGTGTTAATGTTTACATTTGGTCGAACTACGATTACGAGAATGTTCAATCTTCTAAAATTTATTTAACCCATTCCATTCTCAGTCTCATATGAGACTACATATATATCAGGAGTGGACAATTACTTTCTTTAGTGTGTCCATTGCCACAAAGGACATGGCAACTGGGCCGGATGCTTAAGAACCATATTGGCAAAGGCGGCTGCATAAAAAAATGTTGAATTTTCATTTTCTGATTTCTGAACTCTTGTAAAATACTCTCTAAATCGGTTCTTAAATAAGTTGAGGCATCATGCATACTCTAAATGCCAAATCAAAATGAATTAAAATGTTGAAGACTACTAATGGATATTTCCATCTTCTTTAGTTTTCAGCCAGTTGCGCACCAACTATTTTTTTATTTGCGCTCCCTTTACAGATTATATCTCGATGCCACTATGATCTTCAAAATTTTGGAAAGCCCTTAAAATGTTTGTTTTCATAGGATTACAATTAAAGATCTAACTTTAGATCGTGGCTATTATGATTAATGTCGAAGACTGTCGCTTTGTTATAATGCTTATGTAATGTATTAACGTAATATTGACATGGTTAAACTGCAAGCACTAAAAACAGCGTCAAATTTCAGATTTTTACGGAATTCATCGCTCTCCCTTGGTAAGCCATTGTTTCCAGTATTTCTTTTTAAAAGTGTAACCACCATTTCTTCTTCAATATTGCATGTTCCGCTCATGATTACATTTTAAAACAACATTGGGGAGAGTGAAATCACGGGGACATTGTTTGTCGTTGCCGGAGTTACAATTCTTGAAAAAGGTTTTTGGCATAATTCTACCAATTGTCCATTTACTTTATTTGCACCAACCCTATTCTATCTAAGACCAGTTCAGTGGAAATGTCCTATCTCATCAAAAGAACTTAACGTATCATTCATGTAAAGGCTTCCTTTACCTTCACTGTCAGCGAGGAACATTCAACAAAGAAAGCTCAGAGTTTGCATTACGATGCAGTTTTTTTTTGTATCCCATGGGTTCGTTGACGGCACAACTGCGATAACAGGAAAGAAATCTGGTCCAGTCGCACGAATAAAAGAAGTAAGCAACAATAAACTGTTGCGTGACTCACCACTAGGCTCGCGCCGCAGAGAAGATTGGTGAATTAAAATCTTGCTGAATTATTAAAGTCATAACTTTATCAAACTTTTATCAAAATTACAAGAAATTCATTTTAGTTTTGAATTGAATAAACTCACAAACATTGTTAAAGAATTCCAGATCTCCGATTCACGCTTTTTCATCCAGAAAAATGCTGAATTTTAGTAATGAGATCGCGTTCATTAGTCTGTCTGTATTAAGAGGAGTTTGAAACTGTAGGTCCCAACAGAATTACAGCAGGAACTGTGAGTCCATAAGCAAGGAATAGATTGAGAATGTTTGATTTAGGACATTTTAGAGGGAGCCTTACATTGGAACTTAGATAATCGACAAGAATATTTAGCGGAGCCCAACGTAAAATATTTGTTAAATATTAACTTAAAAGATTAAATCTGTCTTCCCCGTCTTTGGGGTGAGGGTAAACTCCATTCGGTTTGATGATTGCTTGAATTTTTGCTTCTAATCAATAGAGACTGATTTCTTCGGCACTGGTCGCGGCTTATTGTTTTCCCCCGTAAATTTGTTAACGGATACACTGTGGGAACACATATAGATATCCTTCCAAAAACAGTAGCTCCATTTATTTAAATTTAATTGGAATAACTTATATATGTATCAAACAATGAAAAAAGTATTGATATTTAGAGCAATATCTGCCTCGAATTTGAAAGAAGTTAGGCATATTAAAAGTAGATGCTTGTTTCTGTGCATCCAGTTACAAATACCTGCCCAACTATGCAGCCAACCGCATATACCTAGAGTACCACGTCAGCATCTTTGAAATATGTGTTTGATATTGATTCATTTCCGTTTCATAATTTTATGATTTGGGTCGTACTCCCACAACGGAGTCCGAATCCGTGCTTCCAACGTGATGGGTGAAGTCTTAACAAAAATTTACCAGAAACCTTAGCTCCACTTATGTAGCTCCTCCCCCAGGAACAGAATATATGGAAATCATCCGGTAAGCCCTTTAGCCAATTTGTTCACAAGATTGTGAAGTT
This sequence comes from Hirudinaria manillensis, assembly GCA_034509925.1. Lineage (NCBI taxonomy): Eukaryota > Metazoa > Annelida > Clitellata > Hirudinida > Hirudinidae > Hirudinaria > Hirudinaria manillensis. The sequence continues at coordinate 4,320,069 of CM067532.1, read as the reverse complement.
ATAAGTTCTAATTAATTTTTGAAGCACCCGTTCCAAAATATTTTCCAGCTTCACTGACATCTTTTACTTGCACGAGAAACATCAAGCTATTTTGTCGTAAGGCGTCGCGTTGCTCCATTGAGAGTCTGGACAGTAAATAGAGTGTGCTGTTACTTAGGATTAATATATTAGTGTTTATTAATTAATGTGGCTTATCTTATAATTGGTTGGTGCATTTAAAACAACTTGAAACTTTAAATAATTTTAGTCGTTTCATGATTTTAAGGAAAAGGAATTCACTTTCCATAATCATGAACCAACAGCACATTTCGATCTAGTCTGATACCGAAAGAAAAGGTAGATGTTCACATTTTTTCTGGAAGAATTGATCCTATTTCACCATTAAATAAAGCATTAGCGGAGCTGACTGATATGAATCTATGAATATTAAGGTGCGACTCAAAAATAATAAGGGAGCTAACTTGGTAAGCAAGTTCAGTGAAATATTGCCCATGTAGATATTGTTCTCTCTGTATTTGGAAGTTAAGTTTTTGAGCTTAATTTGATCAAGTTGCAAATAAGATGCCAAGGATGTGATAGTTATGAACTTGTTTTTAATGATATCATAACTGGATTTGTTATGCTAACATGTCGCCGATAACTTCATGGCATTAAATGCCATGTTTACATTCAAAAGGCTAAGATTCATGTGAGAAGATTTCTGAACCATATATTGAAATTAGGACATAGTTCTATAGCTTGAAGTAGAATGTGGATGTAATTGTGCAAAGTTGAAGCATCTAGAACAATTTTAATAATATAGCTTTGATAAATTGAAGGAAAAATTATCAATGTTCATTAAATTAGTTTTCAGGATGCAGAAAGCACCAGAAAGTCTGAGACCACATAAAGCACATAGATTAGTTCCACTATCTTTTGTCAATGAGGTCACCAGAAATAATGCTACAAGAGTGTTTGACATAATAAATAGGTGCAAAGAACTCTCAGTTCTAGATACTGAAGAAATTAAAAGAATTATTGATGAAAACTGCAGAAATAGTGCTCAGAATTTTTTTAACCTGGTTAACTGGGAAGGATACACATTCCTCCAGTGCTCAATTATAAAGAATCATATATCTCTTGTCAAATTATTGGTAAAGAAAGGCTCTGACATTAATTCTGGTATATGTAGTTTACCACTTCACTTGGCATGCAGCCTTGGGCATGTGGATATTGTTCAGATGCTTCTGACTTTTGGGGCCAAGGCTGACTTAGAGTGCACCGTATGTTATCCAGGGGAACACAAACTCCGTACTTATCCAGACAAAATTTACTGTCTGGCTTATCAGCCTGTGTACACACCCATGACTTGTATCTTATCAGGGGACCATCAAAACTTGCTTCCTTTGCTCATAAATCATGAAAATTCCAAATGTCAGGTCAAAACTGAATTTCTACTCCATGAGGCTTGCAAAATGGGAGCCTTGGAGTGTGCTAAATATCTAATGCAAAACTATTCTGAACAGATGCTCCAGAAAAATACTGAGGGCAAGACACCACTTCAAATAAGCCTAGTAATAGATGCAGAAAATGCTACTTTTCTGATGAACAATGGTGCTCAGATCAAAGACACAGTATTTTTGACAAATAATGGCTCCACTCTTCATGAACTCTATAAACGCAAAGTCAATCTGGGGCTAGTGAAAGCAACAAAGTTTGCTCTTGAACATGGGTTTAGGAATCACATCAACATGAGGGATAAAGATGGCAATACAGCTCTGTACATACTTTTGAAATGTGTGGGAAGAACAGTCAGGAGTACTATCCAGGCTCTCTATGATAGGGAAGTTATTGAGTCCATCAAGCTTCTTCTACAGTCTGGTGCAAACCCAAACATATTAAATCATCTTGGAGAGACGTCACTGCATGTTGTCTTGGTTGATAATTGTGCCAGACAGTTGTATGTTAGCCAACATGGACAAGTGAGGCGTTTGAAATCCATTCTGCAAGAGATTTATAAAGTGGTGGAAATCCTATTGTCTCATGGAGCTGATCCAGGAGCAAAGTCTGCAGCTAAATGTTTATCGCCCCTGTTTTATGCAGTTCACATCTTTCAGTCACTTCAGCCCGCTATGTTTGTTGTTGTCAAAACTGCACTCAAACAGTTAATATTCATTCTAGCTAAATCTCATTGCAACATGAATGCTAGGGATGCTTTGGGCTTCACAATGTATCTTCACCTTCTCCACACAAGTCATCATTGGCTGTCTACCAACACCACAGCAGTAACTCCATTCTGCAAGACAGTTTTTTCATTTCTAATAAGTGTTCTACAGCATTTTATCAAACACGACCTAGACCCTAACGACCAGATGTCCTACAAGTTGCAAAGGAATGATGGTCACATCACCACGACATATTTCCGGGAAGTCTTGATGTTTTGCACTCTTGGACTGAGAGAAGAAATAATTTTTCCAAACATAAAAATTATGTTGATTAAGCTAATACAAGGAGGATTTGATGTCAATAGCACTATCAACTTGCTGCAGCCTCAGCACGTTCATGGTCCTAATCTTCCTTCTACTCTGCAAATTCTCAACATTATTCTCACAAGTCCAACATCCTCACCTAGTCATGTTATGGAGATTCTAGAAATTTTTTCCCATACATTGAATCAACAAAACTACAACCTATTCTCATCACACTTGGGGGCATCTTTAGACATGGCAAGTTCTCCTGGGGATGATGTCATGAGAGATCTTCTGACCAAAATGTCTACCAATCCAAGAACCCTGAAGCAATTATGCAGAATATCAGTAGGTAGCGCCTTATCTTGGAAGTTATTCAAGTACTGCCCTAGTCTGCCTCTGCCAAAGGTTCTTTTGCACTATGTAAACAATCTCCATGTCTGAAGTGTTAAGGGTGTATCCTCAGCACTTGCTTGACAAATTTTGTAAATATTTTCAATTTAAACAAATTTACTGGTCTTGTATATTTCTCTTGATTTGCACATCATGTCTGCACTTTTTTTTTAAATGTAACGATTCAGACCAAAATATAAGCAAATGACCAAGTTAAGCTGATTATAGACTTTTTAATAATGACATAAAATGACATTTGTGCTGGAATTTTGTGAAACTCAATGCAGTTTGGGAAACAATTTAAAATGTCAAGTGGCAATTAAGTTTCCGCTATATCAGACCGATAAGCTTATCACAGGATGTGAACTTCCAGTCATCAGCACCCAGCAGTTTAAGTTGCTCCTTCAAGTTTCTCAGGCGTTGTTTATGCATTTCTGAAAGGTATTTATTTTATTATAAATGACAGGGCATGCCTGATTTTCTGGAAACTCACCTCTGTTGTTTTCCTGTTCTAGAAGTGCTAGTTTGTATTTCTGGAAGACATCGTCAGAGGGAGTGGCTGAAAATAACATTTCACATAACTTATTATGCTAGCTAGGCCATCACAGACAATCAGCACTTACACTTTTCGAAAACACACTCCGTTTTCTGGGATGGAGCGGAACTTGGTTCCGCCGACCTAAAAAATACCGGGATTAGTTCTCACCGCTTCATTTAGATTCCATGTAAATATAAAATGAATGTAGACGCACATTTGTTACGAGATGCGGCAGCAACCCACAAGACCATGTACCGCAACACCGCAACGGGAACGGACGGTTCTGTCAGTTCCTTGTAAATAAACAGTTTGCGTAGAGGCAGTTTGTCGAATGATTACGCGCTTTTTATAACTAGTGTGGCATGACTTGGATTACTTATTGCTCGAGATAAGCATTATTGCTTAAATTTTTTAAAGTCTTATAAAGTTAAATGTAACTAAAAATTAATTTGACCTTAAATTAAATTTTTAAAGATTTAATTCGAATAAAACTATTTTATAATAAACAAAATAGCCACAAAAATAATTTAAAAAAATTAATTTGAGGAGTGCGGAAAGTGCTCTTGCTGTCAATCAAAAGTTCGTCGAATATGCATGAACCTCGGGTCATCTCAGGAAGTTTTTATTTTTGCGCGAAGGTTCCGAGTACTCCCGCTACTCAGTTGATGTTTTAGATAGATATGGGATCAAAAGAACAATATTCTCACTACTTTTCTGAAAAGCAAAACACCCAAATTTTCGCCATTCACAACCATCGCTGTTAGCATTCATCAGCATTTTACAATTGCAAATATCACTGCAGTCTTTCCCCGTCAACATCAATGGCATAAAAGTTTACAAAAGCACTTTTGACGGAGGACGTGCTGGACATCCAAATCCTCCTACGTAGAGTTTGTAAAGAAGTGTTAAATTAAATCGTTTAAACACATCGCCGCACGGACGATTGTATGGATTACAATAGTCAACAGCTATAAGGCGGAGGTGGTCCAAAATACCATCGTTTGTATCGTATTATTTAAAATAAGTGTGAGTTCCAGTTTTAATTAATGGATTTAAAATATAATCCAACATATCCATCATACTCTCAACCCTTTCGGTGTTCCCAGTCACAGACTCCCGGGGATAATGCCCCGACAATTATGCAAATTTGACATATGGAGGCCGTGCATAAGTCGCACCAAAATTAAACGAAATTGTTTATAGATAGAATTATTAACTATACAAAAAAATTATTGACAATTATTTAAAACATTTTTACCCATCTCCAAATTTCAGAATACCATCTAAGAATAGAATCGATGTTATGTCAATGAGTGCAGATCTTATTAATTTCTACATAAAACTTATTTGATTCTATTTCACAAATCCATAGACATAATAAGCTTAAGTCGTTTATCAACTAATCATGTTAAAAAGAACCTGGGAAATGAGTGAAATGCGCAAAACATCGCAAAATATTGCATTGATAGTCGAGAGGAATTATCAAGTAAGCTAGTCATAAACAAATTAATAACTGCCCTACAATGTCATTTGTCTTTGCTCAAAATCAAGATGTCTTTTCAAGAGCTCAATCACGTTGAATGAAATCACATGAAATTTTATTGTTACATTTAAGCATATCTCTAAATAATAACCGTGCCTAACTATAAATTAATCATTTCTTAATTTATATTAGATTTTTTGCTGATGTCAAGGACGGAGAGATTAAGAGGTCAAAGTTAAAGTTTGAGTTGTGGAGTTCAACTTCATTGCTGCATTTCGTTGGCGGTGGACAGAGCAGGAAAATTCGGATGACAATGCTACTACACTTATCAAGAAAGTCTTCGGGTCTTGGATGTCACTTTCTTAGAGTCTGTCATCGTTTAATTATCAACTTTTAGGAGGCTTTCTTTTGTCATTTCCTTTACTTTTTCTGTTTCAGTCATTAACTAGACCGACGTCAACTAGATTGTCTAGAGCATTCTCAAGTAATTACCATGAAGACATTTATTGGAATGACAAGTCAAAAGAAGGAGAAGAGGTTGGTTCTGGTGTTTTCAGATTGATTAGTTGTTCATTATTTAATGTGTTTGATTCAGCTTTTCAAGAAAATCTTGATTGCCAACCGTAGTGAGGTCGCATGTCGAATTATTCAAACATGCAGACGTTTAGGAATCAAAACTGTTGCCATTCACAGTGATGTTGACTCCAATGCTGTAATTTTGTGCCTTTATTAAGAATTTTAAACCAAAAATAACTTAAAACGAATAATTCAAGAAATTCGTTCATATGGCTGATGAAGCCTATTGTGTTGGACCTGCCCCTGTTACTCAGAGTTATCTGAACATGGATGCCATTTTGGAAGTTGTCAAAAAAACAGGAGCTGAAGCAGTAAATTGATTATATTTTAAACATTCTTTGGTATTTTTCTGATCAAGTTTTCTGTTTATTTTCTTCTACTTTATTTAACATTTTTTAACCTCTAGGTTCATCCAGGCTATGGATTTTTGTCTGAAAATATGAAATTTGCCAAGTTGCTTGTAAGAATTCAATTACAAAAGGCCGAATGTTGCAAATTTGTTTCTGATAGCTTCAATATTTATTGTTGATAAAATAAACTACAGGAGGATGCAGGTTCAGTGTTTATTGGACCAACCAGTTTCTCCATTAAAGCCATGGGAGACAAAATTGAGAGTAAGAGATATGCAATGAAAGCAAAAGTTAACATGATTCCTGGTTATGATGGTGAAGTAAAAGATGAGGATGAAGCTGTGAAGGTGGCAAATGACATAGGTTTGAACAAACTTTTCAAATTTAGTAACTGTGTAGTAATGGCAGTATTTTAGAAATGGTCTCAATGTAGATATTATTAATATTAATAGTGTAGATATTACAGAATATTAATAGTGTAGATATTACAGAATATTAATAGTGGATAACTTAATTTATGTCCATTAAAGCACACATTAAAGACAGTAATTGGATTTTACTAAACAATACCAGGTTACCCAGTCATGATTAAAGCTTCAGCTGGAGGTGGTGGAAGAGGTTTGAGGATTGCCTGGAATGACAAGGAGTGCAGGTCATTTTGGTGCTTTTGTAAAAAATTAATTCATTAAATAAAAACCACAAATTATTACAAATAGGAGTTCCTTTAAGATTTCTAAGACAGAAGCTGCTTCAACTTATGGAGATGACAGGATGTTGATTGAAAAGTACATTGACAATCCACGTCACATTGAAGTACAAGTTCTTTGTGATTCACATGGCAATGCTATTTACCTCAATGAGAGGGAATGCTCTATTCAAAGAAGAAACCAAAAAGTTATTGAAGAGGCTCCAAGGTTACTTTTTATATGGTTTTATTTACCATATCACAATTTCTGCAATCTTTCTTCAGTACATTTCTGGATCCAGACACAAGGAGGCAAATGGGTGAACAGGCAGTCATGCTGGCCAAATCTGTTGGTTATTCATCTGCAGGTATGCATTTTTATGTCTCAATAATTCTCTCATCATTTCATTTGAAATTGTTGATGATTATTAAATTATTGGATTGGTTGGCTGATTGGGTAGTACTAGTAAAGTGGTACACTGAAACAGACACATCATGTTTGATACCCAGTTGGACCTCTGTAAAGTGCTTCTATGAGGTGTGATACATAAATGTGCTACATGCGAGTCAGCTCTGATGAGAGGCATTCCTGCATGCGATGTTATCAGCAATTAAAGTAATGTGTCATGTTCCTAACTCATCTCACACTGACAAGTGCCCTTGGTGAAGAGTGCTGCATAAATGATATGCTTTTTGCACCACACATAATTACTCTTATCTTATCATTATTATTAATGACAAAGTAGATTTGAAATCAAATCTTTTATAAACACTTAAATCCATTTCATTTCTAATTTGCTGAAAATTTACTTGTTGAAGTTTTTCTCACTTTGGAGTCTCTGCTGACTAATTGTAACTTTCTTTGACCTCCCAGGGCCGTTTCTTGTTCCACATTTTTCATTGAGCTCATTTTCAATATTCCTGAGGGAATAATTTGCTAGCCTTAGGTCCTCAATCTGCCACTCTCCCTGCCAGACGATATTTTGCCTCCAGTAAATAATAATTTTATAAATTTCAAGTGTTTATTTTACTTTCATTGTTTGTAGCAGTATTATTTGCATAAAATTATTGTGTAAATTTATTTGTTTGACTAACAACAATTATTTGTGTAATTAACAACAATTTCATATTTTATGGTCCTAAAAACGGATGTGCTCATGTCTCTTGGTTATCCCTAAAATGCTATTCTAAATATTTTACATGGTCTAACCATAAAATAATGTAATATATAAAATTGAATAATATTGGATTTACAATTAGTGAGTTTTCAGGAAATTATGGAGTTTTCCTATGGTTTTTGTGAGCACTGTTTCTCCACAGCTATATTGTCAATGCTCTATTAATCTAGGTACTGTTGAATTCCTTGTGGATTCCAAAAGAAAATTTTATTTCTTGGAAATGAACACAAGACTTCAGGTTGAACACCCAATCACTGAGTGTATCACTGGAATTGACATTGTACACCAAATGATTCGATCTGCTAAAGGTTACTGTTTAAATATTCAATTTGTGGTTTTCAAGGATAGGATGGTTTTAAACAATATCCAGGTTTATTACAAATTCAATTATACTAAGCAATTTGCAATGGTTAAATGTCTCCACTTTCTAGGTCACAAATTGTTGCATGAACAAAAGGACATTCCAGTTCATGGATGGGCATTTGAATGCAGAGTGTATGCAGAGGTTGGCAGCAATACTTGTGCCATGGACTTCACATGAAAGCATTAATAATAATAATAATAATTAATAAATTTTCTTAAGTTTCATTTATTTAAAAAAAAGTATTAATCTGCTGAATTCCTGCATGTGCACATTAATATATGATACACATGTCACTCAAAAGACAAGAAAAATATAAAAAAAGTTAAGTTAAGCTTTCAACACTAAGCTTTAAAATACTTTAAAATAGTTGATCACATTTTTTGCATTTTTTTTATTGCCTTGCATTTGATTACCTGCAATTAATTGAAACTTGAATGATTAAGACTAATTGAACAACTCTGTCCGTGTATTTTAAACAGTTATTCAATGTAATTTAATATAAATGCACTTCAAGATATTTATGCTCCAAATTTAATTTTCACTCTTGATTTGTTACTTAAATCTTTGGAATAAAAGGACCCATACAAAGCATTTGGAATCCCATCGATCGGCAGGTTGTCTCGTTACGTGGAACCCACCCATCTACCACGGGTATGCATATTTTGTTGGGTCCAATTTTTTTTAAATTAAAGAATTTGGCACAATTGTTTGGAAGGTACGCTGTGACAGTGGCATAACAGAGGGCAGTGACATAAGCATATACTATGACTCCATGATCTGTAAAGTCAGTATTAAGTAGCTTTATGATAAACATCAGGTGACAAAATTAAAATTTTATTTTATGTAATATTTTAGCTGGTGACATATGGACCAACTAGAAATGATGCTCTCAAAACAATGGCAGAAGCTTTGGACACGTACGTCATCAGAGGTTTGCCGGCAGTGCTTTTCAGATCATGTCTTAGGCGTCGGTGTGATTTAGAATTTGCATTAAAGGTTTGAAGCATAACATTCCCCTACTAAGAGACATTATTACTGAAGAAAGATTTGTCAAAGGAGATATAAGCACCAAGTATTTGCCTCAAGTATATCCAGAGGGATTTAAAGGTTTGGATTGTTTAATTAAAAAAATGGGATCTTAAGTGATTACATTCTTTACCTTCAATATCAATTGTAGGAAAAGTGTTGAAAGAGGATGAAAAATTAAAGCTCATTGCTATTTCAAGCTGCATAAAGTTGAAGGATGATTACTTTCATACATGGGAGTAAGTATTACTTCCATCTATGATGATGAATGTATCACACCATGATGTCACAGAAAAGGTTGATAATCATTTGTTTAAAATTACTTTAGTGGAGCATTCTTAACAAATGTTATTCAGTGATAGTGAAACTAAGAAAATGAAGGAATGGACATTTGAGACCAAGTTTGGAGATGAAGATTATGATGTGAAAATTAAATTACAAGATAAAGTGTTTCATGTAAATAAATTCATTTGATTTAATAGGTTGACTGATTCATTCGGACTTTCATTCCCGCTTTCGATGATTACAGGTCGACGTGAACGGAACGCCGATAACCATAGAAAACAATTTCTCGTTGTCAGCTGCGGTTCTTCATCTTATAATGAATGGGGCTCCCGAGAATTATCAGGTCGTGGAATGATAACGCATAGACATATGAGTTTAATGCCTTTGCAAAAAATATTTTTTGTTCTAATTGTGTTGAAATTATTTTATTTCTGTTTGTGATGTAGCTTATCAAGAAAGATGTAGGACATGTTAAAGTCCAGTATCAGGGCACAGTGGTAAGTAATTTTAATTAAATTTTCATGCAAAATTCTACTTAATTTTCTCATTTATTCATGTTACTTGGAATTCATTAAGCATTGCTAATTTACAGTTTGAGGTTAATGTTTTGGAACGCCATGTGGCAGACCTTGCAAAATTCATGCCAGAGAAGAAGGTTCTGAAAAAAGATACAGTAGTGATTGCACCAATGTCTGGAATGGTTAAATCAATTGCAGTGAAGGAGGGGAGTGTGGTTTCAGAAGGTCAAGAGGTGTTGGTCCTTGAAGCCATGAAAATGCAAAATAGTCTTGTAGCTGCTATTCAAGGAAAGGTTAATATCATGGGGGTTAACATATTTCAGGTGATATTAAAATGACATTTTGTGTCCTGATTTTAGATCAAAAAGGTTAATACCAAAGTCGGTGCAACTGTCAGTGCAGATGACATTCTAGTTGAATTGGAGTGAATTTTCAGTTGCTCCTCACTGCTCAAATATCACAAACACTTCTTTATAAAGTGCCTTTATTTATGTGATTCATTGTTTCACTGGCTTTAAATACAATTGCATAATAACGCATATTTTACAGTATTTTGTCCGAAACGTTTATTTTTGGGAATACACAATTTGTTGTGAGAAATAAATCTTTTAATTTGCTCCGGCTTTCGTAGGCTTCAACATTTAGAAAAAAAAGAGATCAAATCATTTTATTACAATTTTATGGATATTCTCGATAAAAACTGAAATGGCGTCCTTGGACTTAGAGAACCAACAGGGAATAGCGGTTTTTGTAGGATTGAGCATCGTTTTTGAGATTAAAGCATTATTCAACAATAAAATTGAAATAACCAAATACAAGAAACGAAATTAAGTGTCCATGCCTACCAAAACCTAAGTAAATCTAGGCTCATTTTGGTAACAGTACTATTAAACAGTAAGTACAAAAATAGACTTTATAAATTAAAGAAATCAAAAACCGTCATGAAAAGGACCATAAGCTGTCATTTATCGAACGGGAGGCATTCTCACCTGTACAATGTAAGACAATATGAGGCTGCATGGCCTTTAAGATTTTTTTAAAAGAAAATGTTGAGAAATGTCATCGTCTTCGTGTGTTCTGTGACTATAATATTTTTATCAATATCGCTTCTTCCACAAGTGAGTTAATGACTGAAAATTAGTTATATTTGTCGTTATCATAATAAACAGTTATCATTAAGTCAAGATTAAATAAACCATGCTTGAAGCATGTTAATTATAGAAATATAATTTTTAGAGAAAAGAAAGAGAAATCTTTATTTTGGTGTGGTGGACACCGTTGTTCCATACTGATAAGTCGATATATTGTGGTGAACTCGAATGCATTGTTACTAGCGACCGACAGTATCAACCACATCATCCACTCAAGGTTTAGAACTTATTCAACCCAATTCATTAACTAACTATATATATAATCAAAATAAGATCTGATTCCAATGTTTATAAAATGGACAATCACTAAAGGTATTCCTTTTCTACGGAACGTTTTTCGACATAGGAGATTTGCCTCTCCCAAGGAGGCATGACTGGGCGCTGTTCCACGAGGAATCTCCGAAAAACAACAGATTTTTGTTTTCTCACGATTCCATCATAAGCGCATTCAATTACACTTCCACATTTGGACGACATTCAGATTTTCCAATCACATCCTTCTACCTCGATTCTTTAGAGAAAATAAGAAGCAAAACAGTTTGTGAAATTATCCAATTTGTATCACTGAGCATGTAAAATCTGCTTGAAGACTAATTAAATTGATATTTAAAGCATCTGAAATCAGTTTCCTACAAGAACACACTGCTCAGGGAAGGAAAAACATCTCTGATTTCCTATGTCCACAGTGACTGCTCGCCTCCATCTGATAGGGATCATCTTGTCCAAATGATCCAAAAATACCTTCAAGTTGACTCGTTTGGTAAATGCTTGCATAACAAAGACCTTCCCCTGAAGTAAGTAATCGGTTTACCCCGGGCAATAGCACTTGGCTATGCCAATGTACTGAAGTTACACTTAGCGCTCAAAATGTAGTGGATTGCATAACTAACATAACACACGTCAGTTTGTCAGATCCAAAGACCGGTGCTAGTAGGGAATTCTATGAGATCCTGAGTGGATATAAGTTTGTCTTTGCAATCGAAAATTCACTATGCGAAGATTATATAACTGAAAAATTTTGGAGGGCACTTCAGCTAGGAACAGTTCCTATCGTTTTTAAATCGTCAAAAGTTCAGGTATTTATTCCAAAGTTCGACCAAAGTTACTCCATTTTCACGAAAACAAACTTTCTCTTTCAATTTTAACGTTGATTGACCTTTAAGTCATGTCTAGGCTGTAAGTTTCAGAAGTTCAATAATTAATGTGATCTAGACCTTCCTCTTTGTCTCCTAATTATTTCCACGACACATTAAATTAATATTAACTTTTTAACATCGAAATCATTTTAGGATTGGATGCCGAGCGACAAATCAGCCATTTTTGTTGATGATTTTTCAACTGTCAAGGACCTGGTAGATTACATTCTCTTTTTGAATTCAAGCGACGCGGAATATGAAAAATATTTTCAGCACAAAGACCTGATAACAAACGAAAATCTCATCAACAATATGAATAATCGAGCATGGTCACGTGACGAGTCTGGTCGAACGAATATATTCGAGACGTTTGAATGCTTCATCTGCAGGAGTGCTCATGAAAAGTGGTCTAAAAATTTATACCACCACGCTGACCACACGCATTATAAGTGTCCACGTCCCCAGGTTTTTGTTGATGTACCTCCAGGCAATTTAACCTTGGCGTCTTCGAAGACAATCTGGAATGAAGAATTTGATTCAGCTGAATGGATCGGAAAGGCTTTTCAAGAATATTTGGGAAAACAAAAGCCATTTTCCAAAGATGAAATAGATCTTCTGGCTAGCAATTTAAGATTCGGAAAGCTTTCTGAACACCACTAAAATGATGCCTGAATTGTTATTATATAACATTATAATAAACGAGGGGTCTCGCTATACTTTTATCACTTGACTTTACTTAGCCTTGGCGTCTTCTAAGTATTCAGCTAACAAGAGATTGGTATTAAAAAGCATATATCACGCTTACACACTATTTCTGTCAAAAACTATTATAATTATGCTTTAAACTAATGCTCAATAAGAAAATTGATGCCTACGAAATATTATCTGGGGAGTATGAGAAAACATTTTGAAATTCAGAAAAGCTAACCCATCTTTTCTATCATTCTTGTTCAACTTTACTGCGACCAGTCTTCCTAATTGTTGAAATAACGCCATCTATCTGTCACTGTTTTCATGCCAGGTCTCATTACTTGGGATGATGGCCACGTAGGAGGGAATCCAGAGACCTTGGACTTTTCCATTGAAACCTGAAAACAAAGGAAAAGCCGGTAAAAGACATGTCACTTGAGTGTGAATCGCTCAATGTAAAAATGACAGCTCCATTATATTTTACATTAGAAGCAGGCAGTCCTTGTGGGCTTCAAGTTAGGTAGAGCGATGTTATTCTCTGGTGAGGCTCTGATACTGATTTCTATCTACTTCTTTGGGATGAATACGACATGACCTTGATTTTTTGTATGTATCGATCTGGCAAAGCAGAGAAGGCTGTGTTTTAGTTATGAGAATAATCGTGTCACATATCGTGTTAGCAAATTTATTGTTAAAAAAATAAAAATAAAACTCTAAAAAGGATCTTATTCGCCGAGATTTCTTCAAAGTTTAGTAGACATATAAACCATATAAACGTAAATTAATTACAAGATATAGTGGTTTAAACACCCTGCGTAATAAACCACTATTTTTCAATTCAGTAGCAGAATTTGTAAAGCGATATTTTAAACATTTCTTTTGAATCTGGAAACACTTTCTAACTTATTCCACAAGCCATTTGTTCTTTTACTGAAACGTTTGGTTTTCAGAGTTCCCGTTGCCTTCCTGTATAATTCTGTGCTCTCTTATGGAACTGCTTTTGGTGGCCTCAAAGTGATGGTAGTAAATCTTTCCTCCCTGTCAATATCTTGAACGCTTTTACGAAGTCCCGTTTGCTTCATCCTATATCAAGATTTGTGAGTCTAGACTCCAAACCCTGGAGTTTCTCGACCTCTTCTCATAACTTAGTTTTCCCAGACCCTTAATCATAATTGTTGCTCTTTCTTGTACTCTTTCCAAAGTCTCAATATTTTTATTATGGGTTCCATACTTCTACGCAGCATTCAAAACGGGGTCTAACGTTAATGCCTTATATAGTTTCAGTATGACATATGTTTAAAAATTCTTTTCATTTGGGAATCTCAGGCCCTTCCATGATTAAGATCATACAATGAGTCAACGTTTCTGGCGTCAAAGTCATTCCATTTCTTTGAAATTAATTTTAAACTTAATTCATTAAGTCTTATCCCCTCCTTTCCCTCGTGCAGATGCTTTTAATGGATGACCTCAATAAAATAAATTGATGGTTAAAGAAAGACATTGATTGACCAAAAGCACAAAAAATATAAAAGCTCGATTTTGTAAACTGAAAAAATGATCAAAAAATAAAATCTCAAAGAAATATTATTCGCCGAGACTTCCTCAAAGTCAGTGTCTAGAAATTTTCATTCGGAATCTCAGGTCCTTCCATGTATACAATGAGTCAACGTTTCTAGTGTCATTTTATTTCTTTTAAAGTATTACATACTCTAAATTACACATATGTTATTCCTGTTCGATTTGCACTTCTTCGGAAAGGGGACATGAATGTTACAGTGAATGTAGTGAATATCTACTAAATTTTCCAGTTTTGTCATTAAATTTTACGAACATAATACGAACATAGCATGCAGTTTTATGTTAAATTTTTCTTGTTAGACGTTACTATAAAAATAGTTCTGCATTTCTTGCAACTTATTATGTGCATGATTAGGTAATCCTAGGGAATGAAAACGTTTACTTTTAGTGATTCGTATCCTATGTTTTTAAGTGAATTCGGGTTGGTTGCTCGGCTGGTGTTTTACGTTCTAAATTTATTTTCTTACGTTTTGTTGTTAAGTTAATGACGGTAAATTTTCTTTCCAATTTTTTAAAGTATTGATATCATTTATTCGACTTCATTTTTATTCGCATAATGGTATTTACGCACTTTAATGCATTTGACTTTCTGCATTGTTAAATGGTTTTGCTGAGGTACAGTAAATGCAGTTTCTTTTTATTTTGCATTTCCTAAACTTGAATACGTTAAACTGACTGAGCAATTATTTTTTAGAACTTTGTTATTATTGTTTGAATTATGCTGTTAATAAATACGAAGATATGTGATGTTGAGTTACATTGATTTTTTTTTATCTTATTCAAACTTTAAGGTAGTTTTGGAATTAAGCCTGGACAGATGATCTATTTTTGTTTCCACTAAATGGCACTGATTACTGATTCTTCTCAAGATCCTCTTTGTAATGGTCAACATCAGTCTCTCCAAACAAATGAAGAACACATCAATCAAATATTTGATGAATATTGTTCTGCTAATACTTTTAAGTCAATATTAAAACTTTTTGATGACTTGTGTCAGAAAACTGGCATATCTCAAGGCCAAAGTCATTTGATATATAATCTAATGAAACTCAATATTAGGTCATGGAAAGCTCGAAACATTTGGAACAAATTAGACAAGAAAATGTCAGGATGGGAATATAGTGATGGGAAAGCCTGCACTAATACAAAGGTGAAGTAAATTTGTAATGCTTTTGTTTTTTTCAGCAAATAATTAAATTTCATACATTTACCCCTTTAATTAATTTTTTTTGAAGTGAATTTGTAAAATATTTTATGTTGTGCACCTTGTAAAGCAAACAAATTTTACTTTCTACCATTAATTGTATAATTACTAAGGGCTTTTAGCCTTTTGAATAATTTTGAATCGGTTTTGGTTCAGAGAAAATATTTATTTAATTAATAATTTATTTAATTAATCTATATCCAAAATGGTTTGAATAAATTTGGACAATTTCTGGGAATTTCAGATATTTACATAATGAAGTTAAGTTAATTTTGCAATTATTTAACTTAATATATGTTTTTGTTCTTATAAAATTATGAACAAAAAAGATATAAATTAAATTTATTAATTTGAATATTTTTCAAAATATTTCTGTACTTTTTTAAGAATCTTTACATGGAATTGTGGCAAAAAGGCATTTGTGACAGCATATAACATTAATTGGGAATAAATTAAAAACTGTGTCAACTAAAAAAGTCTCAAAATGAACCAAATGCTGAATCTGAGCTTCAGAAACAGGCCAGGAGAAAAGGTTCTCCAGCAGCATATTTAGAAATCAATTTCAGTTCATCAAAAAGTGTTTTTAATAGATCAGAATCTATCCAAAATTGTTGGACAGTTTCATATTTGCTATCAAAAAGGTAGTGATTAATTTCGGATAACACTAATCCTTCTCTAATCATGTCAGATTTGGGGAAAAAAATCTGATAATTTTGGAGCAAATGCAGACCTTTAATAATTACCTGGGTTTAAATCATTGAATCTTTTTTAAATTTTTGTTGTGGCATAAACAGGTGAAATGCGTAAAATATTACAGCACAGGCCAGCTCTGGTTACTTGAAGCTGCATTTTTAAAATGATTTATGGTAATGATAAATGAATTTGTGTGGCAACCCCTCATATCCCTTGTGCAGATGTTTTTATTTTATAGATAAGCACTAAATCAAGAAATTTCTGCATTTCTGCCAAAGTAGTCCTTTGAAATAATTCAAAATTAAGAGTACCATATTTTTTAGTTTAGAACATACCAGAACAGTGCCCCTCATGCCCGGTGCAAATGATTGTTGATAATACTTTAAACCATTTATGTTTACTTGTACAGGTTCTCATTATTGGCTCTGGTCCATGTGGTTTGAGAGTGGCCATAGAGGCAGCTCTGTTGGGATGTAAAGTGGCTGTTGTTGAAAAGAGAGATGGATTCACAAGGAACAATGTCCTTCACTTGTGGCCATTTCTAATCCATGATCTTAAATCCCTTGGAGCCAAACAATTTTTTGGAAAGTTTTGTTCAGGATCAATTGACCACATAAGTGAGTTTGCATCATTTTAAATGTTATTTGTGAATTTATTATTGTTTTCAAAGCCAAAACATAATTTTTAAGTTATTCTTACTATTGAATGTGTTTTAAATGGTTTTTGGCAGCTAATTGGTTCTAGTACATGACATTACATAATTATTTAGGAACAAAGATTTGGAAGATCCTGCTTACTAGATTATTAAATTTATCAGCATTAAAAATATTTGCATTCAACATCTAAACCATTAGGATGGGGAAAAGGAAGAACAAGTGCCCCCCTACCTTGGGCTGTTTGCCAAGTTGTCAAGTTATGGACATTTGGCATGAAGAGAAAAATGAAAGTCATCACCTATCACAACAATAAAAGCAAATTATCCATATCCAAATTTCCCCTTAACCTTGACCAATTTTAAAATCCTGGCTGTGCCACTAATCAAAGCTAATGTTTCAAAACTCATGGGCATGGACCAAAGATGGGTGTGACAGGTGATGGCCCTTATTGAAGTTTTTAAGCACTTGAAAAACTAGACAAACAAAGAAGAAAATTTTAAAAAAATCAATAATATCTTGGCCCAACATTGGGACATCCAATAAGAAACATGGCTTTTAATGTAAATAGTGACGAGCAAATTGATTTTTCTATTTTGATGGCAAAATATTGTGATTTTTGATGTTTAAGTTGCATTTTAAAGCTTAATTGCTTTTGTTTTTTTTTAAACCATCATATTACTACTGTCTGTAGTAAACTCAATGTAAAATTCTAGTCCTTTTAACAGTCATGACATTAATAATTGTTTTTCTTATATCGAGAATGACTTTGGATGCAAATTGCAGACTTTCAATAATAAAATATAAAATACATAATTTATTTGTTATGAATGAAACAGTTGCTTGTTAAAATTCATAAATTGCTTAGTGCATGTATGATAAGCCAACTTTCAAGAGAAGTTTGTTTTTGCCAAATGGAACAATTCTCTGAGCAGCAGTTTGGTCAAAATACTATGAGAATAGGTTATTTCTCTGCAGGTTTTGTGGGATTCAACAAGTTTCAATCATTATACAAAAGACCTTTTAATTAATTATTTCTCCACCAAATATTTTTACTAATGTTTCCTGTTATCATATAGTACTTTTCATCTTGATTCATCATTGCACATTCAATTTTAAATACATTTCCTTTATAATTTTTGACACATGTATTCATGTTTCTAGATTGAAAACTATTTTCTGGATCAATGCTACGCTCTAAAGATAGCCTTGTATCTTATGTATTACAACTACAATAATTGTTTATCAAAATTCAGGCATACGAACACTTCAGTGCATCCTTTTGAAAGTTGCTCTGATCCTTGGTGTCAAAGTTCATGCAGGAGTGGAGTTTTTGGCACTTGTTGATCCTAGTGACTTATCTAAAGGATGGACGGCTCGTGTCTATCCCGACGAACACGAGGTTTCCCATTTTGATTTCGACGTTTGCATCTCTGCTGATGGTAAAAGAAATACCATGCCAGGTATTATTGACATTAAAAGTATAATTCAATATCCACATGGAAATGTATAGGATTTAAAGAAATATTAAATGCATTAAAAACAATGCAGAGTTTAGGAGGAAAGAATTCAGGGGAAAGTTGGCCATTGCAATAACAGCAAATTTTATCAACCATAAGACAAAAGAGGAGGCATCAGTGGAAGAAATTAGTGGTGTTTCATACATTTTCAATCAGAAGTTTTTTAAGGATCTCAGCCAAGAGACAGGAATAGATTTGGAAAATATTGTTTACTACAAAGACGAAACACATTATTTTGTTATGACTGCTAAAAAACAGAATCTACTCATTAATAGGGTTTTGCTCCAAGTAAATATATATATTTTGATAAAGCAATCTCATTTCGACTTAAAATGTTTCATCTTCTCATTTATAGGACTTTGATGATCCAGAAATGCTGCTTGGAAGTAATAATGTTGATCAGAATGCCCTGATGCTTTATGCTACCAAAGCTGCCAAATTCTCTACTAACTACAAGCTGATAAACCTTGAATTTGCTCATAATCAGTATGGACAACCAGATGTGTCAATGTTTGATTTCACTTCCATGTTTGCAGCTGAGAATGCATGTAGGGTTGTTGAAAGGCATGGCCAAAAACTCCTTATAGGACTGGTTGGAGACACACTTCTAGAGGTAATAACAATGATACTGGTAATAGTAGGGGTAATAATATTAATAACAATTGTAATGCATAATTTAAAGTGACTATGTTCATGTAATTGAATGTAACTCCAATTGCAGTTCAAACTTAACAGCTTGATGACTACGTCGGAATACATGCAAATGCAATAGTAATTTTATAGGATGCCATGTGTTTAGTTTCATGTTTCAGAGGTGCTTGAAGTAAAAAACGTTTTGGGGTTTCAGCCTTTCTGGCCGACGGGATCCGGTTGCGCTCGGGGTTTCCTAAGTGCTCTAGATGCAGCATGGATGATTAGGAATTGGTCTTTTACAAATAGGAGCGTCCTTGAAATCATTGCCGAACGAGAAAGCATTTACCAACTACTTTCGCAGACGACTCCTGAAAATCTCAACAAGAATTACTCTTCATACTCCATAGATCCCAGTACAAGGTCTGAGTAACAAGAAGAGATTTTTGTTTGAGGAATAATTGTGCAAATGGCTGCTATTTCAGGTATATGAACTTGAATCTTCAATCCATCCATCCTCAACAAGTGAGATGCTTGTTTGATGGCACAAATGTGGAGAGCACCAAGGAAGCAATCAAAATGATAGACATTACCAAATTCAAACAATATGGTCATTATATTATGTTTCACCGGTTATGGTTTGACGATTGTTTACATTTTTTAACAATCGTTTGTCGACAGATATGTGCGAAAAGTACCGACTCATGAGGTGGTGTCAGACCCAACTCGAGTCGTACGAGAGCCTCGTGAAAGTCGTCGACATGTATTCATCTTGGAAAAATGGGTTTGCCCTTTCTGCACTCATCCACAGATACAGACCAGAGTTGATGTTGGTTGTCATTATTATTTCACACTTTATGATTTCCAGTTTTAGTTAAGACAACTTTATTTTGAAGCTTTAAATTCTTTTCTTTTTTTTTTACAGAGATGTGTATTCTCTTGATAGTAGGATGGCACTTGAGAACTTAAAGAATGTATGCAAGTTTAAATAATTTTATTAAAGAATTATGTGAATTATGCCTTACTTGCATCTTGTACGCAGGCCATTAACATCTTGGCAAAAGACTTTGGCATCATTGCAGAATTTGATGCTGAAGACCTTCTGACAAGTGGAATTCAAGTTGAAAATCTCCTTACCTCTTATCTATTACAATTCAGAGATGTTGTATCAGACAATAGTAAGCTCGCATTTCTTCTGTGATTTTTGTAGTAAATTTGTACTTAATATTCTATTTACACTGTAAATCATATCCTTACTTCTTTGTAAAGTTTATGACCTTTTGCTACACTCTTTCCTCCTTTCTTCATTCCATTTATTATTATTATTATTATTAATGCATAACTCATTTCATTTATTGTTCAATCTATAATCTCTGATTTCTTCTCCTTGTCCATTCTCACCTCTCTTATTTTAAGACTTGTACCATGTTAATGAAATGTAATAAAATATTCTAATCACAATATATTAAACACTCAATTTCATTATGTGATAGTTATCGCAATCATTGCAACAAATGTCTATACATATGTCTGAATTTATAATCAAGGCGTGACACAAAAAGTTCAAGTGAGACCACTCTCAATGACCTCTGAAAATAAGGTCAGACCTCTTAATACATAAATACAGCTACAATTAGAACAACTAGAAATTGGATGCATTAGAATTTACATTTAATGCATGTCTCTTGTAGCCTCAAGAAGAAAACCTTGCTGAGATGAAAGAAAATCATTCTAGTATATTCTCTGCGAAAAGTAATTTATCTGCATTTAACGACAGGACGGTGTCTGCCATCGCCAAAAATTTCTCGATGAAATTATCTGACAAGTCCTCAGAAAATTCTCAATTGGTGAATGTTTAAAGACATATTTTTATGTTTGAAATATATTTAAATTTATTCATGATAATCAATGCATTCATTCTAGGGTTCAAACATGTGCCATGTCTGTGGTTGTAGAGTTTATCTTGTTCAGAGGCTGATTGCCGAAGGCTTCGTTTTTCATAGGAACTGTTTTCGATGTTCCTATTGTCTTGCGATCCTACACAAAGACTACTATGCCCATTGCAAGGAAGAAAGTAAGAAATTCACCATTATTCTTACCATTGGTAATTACAGTTTAACGTGCTTTTATCAGAGATGGCAGAATTTACAACATATTAATGCATTTTATTACTCATTAATTTGCACTAGCAGATAGTGGGCCATTATCATATCTGTATAAACACACATTGTGGTGTTAATATAGGTGATTTTTTAAAATTGATTGTAAATGATGGTAGCTACTATACAATAGTAAATATCAAGGTAAATTAACATTTTAAGAAAAACAGATAATTCCATTTACATAGAAGTTGTTCTAAGAGGAGTACAGGCATTTCACAATATCATTCATTTGCAGACCAATTTTTTTGTAAACATCATTTTGGCCTGAGAAGACAAAGTCCAGTATCTAATGCAACAAAAACTTCTAAACAATTATTGCATGGTTAGTTGTATTTCTTGTAGCATATTTAATAAGCACAGCATTTTCTCAGCTCCATTAACTATTTAACACATTCTACCTATTTGCTATATGTTTGTTCAAGAATCTGTAAAGCCAAGACACAGACCATTAAAGAAAACAAAGATTTCAGAGAGAGCAGAATATACAACAGAGAGTGAGATTGGTGAAAATGAAGATGATCAAGCTAGGCACAATCTCATCAGTTTATCTTCAGCCCCAAAATCTGAGCCTGAAATGTTGGGTTTAAGCCAGTTTCATAATCAATGACTTGTTATAAAAGAAATATCTCTCTAATCAAAACAGATCAACTTCAGAAGAAGAGTTACAGTTCTTGGTTGATGACATCTCAGATGAAGAACCTGACTTTGCTTGGGCACAAATTGCCAAACTCTGTTCAACACAGCCAGACGACAAGGTTCAAATTGATTCTGTAAAATTCACCAAAGGAGCTGGAGACATGCTGAGAGATCAGGTTAAAACCACATCCATCGTTTCACTGGAATCTACCTCCGAGGCCGAAACTGTCGGAGGAAGCGATGCCGACTGGGAGACCGACACGGAGATAGATGAAGATCTAAGTGGTATCATTAATTCATTTATTTCTCAGATCTATTTATGTAATGAGGTGCTTTCAGAAAGAATTCATTTTATTTATTATTTCATTCACTTCAAAAATGAATATTTCTAACAATTTGTTAGAGTTCAACAATTTCAATTATAGAAAATGAAGAAAAATTCAAGACAGAGCTTGTAGATAAAAAGACTGAAAATGTCAAATCCATTCACTCATCTGCCATCTCAAGCAATAGGATGGCTTTCTTCAGCACTCCTGCACAACCTGTCAGAATAGATGCAAGAGCTTTCCTTGGTCTTGGTAATCAGGTCGACAGCCAAGACGTGCAACTTGGCGATCAAATAAAGCCAGAGAAATGTGACCCGGATAGGAAAACTCAAGACGAACAGTCACGAGACGATGGCAAGGGAAGGAAGCTCAAGTCAAAACGAAAACCAAAAAAATTTACCAAGAAGAGGAGGAAAGAAGAACATATGAAGAAGAGAAATGCTCCAGTGAGGTTCAGTTCCAACGAACTCAGCTCTGGAAACAACATGAATCAGTTAGAAATCAATAACATATCTTCTTCTCCCTCCTCTCCCATCCTGACAAATAATGATGAGGTTGTTCTTTGCAACGACGAAACTGGCACCTCCTCCAGAAATGATGTTGGAATTTCTGCAGAAGAAATCCTTGCTGAAAAAGTAGCAATCCAGTCAGGTGATGATGATATGATTGAGAAAATGTCAGAGCAAGCTTTATGTCCTTCTGCAAACATCATTACCCTGAGTGATGGATCTGATGGCAACAAAGGAACTGATGTGGTTCTCAAACATTCCCCAGATGATGATTTATTAAACCTTAATGTGCAGCATCTGGAGAGTGATAGTGCTTGCATAGTTGCAGCAAACATTGTGAAGGAGGCTATCATTGAGGCCCAAAATGCTGTCACGTCTAGATCCTCTCGTTTGGATGATTACCAATCTTCCACTGATGCTGATCCCGCTACGGTTTTGGATCCTTCTCTTGGAATTGTTGACTTATCCTCTTCTCCTTCATCCATGGTTGAAGTAGAAAATGTTGAAAGCCATAAATCTGGCTTTCAATCTGAATCTTGTGATAAAGATGAAGGTAAGAGACTCTCTCAGAGAAGTGCATCATATGACAGTTGCTTAAAACTTTCGGCTGCTATAGACAGCTTGCTCGAGAGTCATAATGAGACTAATGTCTCTCCAGAAAATTTAAATTTGGAATGTATTTCAAAGCAGCAAGAATTAACTGCTGATTCAAATAATAATGGTAGGAGTTCAAGAAGCAAACCCTCTATGAGTAGCGAGAATTTTGACAAGAGTGTACCCAAAGACAGCTTGTCAATGAGTAGCATTGCTTCTTGTAAGTCTCTTGTTTCTCCTAGCAAATTCACTGATGCCAAAAGACGATTTTTCTGTGAGCCCCCACAACCTGTTAGAATTGATCACAGAGCATTTTTTGGAGAACTTGCTCAGAAGAATGACATTTCAAATGAAGTTCCAGCAAAAGATACAGTACCAGAACATGTACCTTCGAGCAAGTGGGAAATTCCACAGAAACATGACATAATGGGTAAACATTCATTGACTGAAGAAAGAAATAAAATTACAGTTGAAATGACTTCATTGGGGCATGCTGGTTTACCTACCCATAAAGGTGGAGGTGAAAACATCTGCCACAAAGACAAGCCGAATTTGTTGTTTTCTCCTTTTGATTCATCAGAGGAGGTGAAGCAGTATTCTGACATGCATCTCAAAGATGAATTGAAAGCTGAAGTGAAAGATAATTATTTTTCTGATCCAGAGACCTCTTATAAATATGGATACAAAAACTGCAGTCAAATAACTGAAATAAGAAATAAAAACTTAAAAACTTCTGAAGTTAAAGAGAAGAGAAAAGGTTTCTTATCAAAAATCATCCAATTGAAACATGAAAAGAAAGACAAGAATGGCTCTAACTCATCTGGCAGGCAAGCGAGAACTGATCAACAAATATTCAATAGAAATCTTAATAAAGAAAAAACAAATTCTTTGCCCCTTGAAAAAAGAAAGCAAAACAAAAGGAAAGTATTCGAAAGAGGTTTGGTTTCGAAACATAAGACTGGTGGAGGGAGGTCTGATGGGATGGGGCAAAGCATGTATGAGGAAATGGCTCCGATAATGGAAGGGATCAAAAAGGTACAGCAACGGAACAAAGAAAAGAACAGCATTAAAGAACGCGTCCAGGATATCGCTCCTCCAAACATCAAGACTCCCACCTTAAATCCCGTTCCCCCAAAGGCAGACCGTAAGTTTTGGACGTTTTCATGTCGGAACAAATAGCCATTACGTTGGGATGGATTTTTTGCAGTCGATGATTTTGAAACAGAAAGTGAAATCGGTGAAGAACGGCTATCGCTTTGGAGTCTGCATTCTCATGTTAGTGATATGAGCGATCAGGCTTAGATGATTTAATCAATTTTAAATGTAAAATATCAAATCAATATTTGATCAGAACGAGAAGATGTCAAATGTCTCGGAAGAAGAAAACAGTAAGCAACGCAAAAAACAGCTTAAATTGATCAGACGAAAGCACAAAGAAAAGGAATTGAGTCGAATGCACGCGGTGCAGGAAATTATGAACAAATTGGAAGAGATTGAGATCCAGCAACAGCACGTTGAGGAGCGTGGAGTGCAAATTGAGAGGATTCTTAGGGGAGAAAAGAATGGTTGGTGTACAAAAACATACAAAAAAAGGTTCATCTTCTAAGTTTAAGCTACTGAAATGAACTGTGATATTGTTTACAATTTTAGATACCTCTTTGACTTTTTTATTTTATAAGATCCTTTTTTTTTCTATTTAATAAAATTGGTTGTTGGGCATTAAACTTCGGAAATATAAATAAAGCTTTTTTATAAAGAAATCCTTGTATTTTACTTTGGGAAGGCAGTGTGATGTAAAAAGTATGAGATTTGAGCTTCTGCTCATGTTTTTTATTAGCAGGTTATTTGGGAGTTCTATTAGAATTAGCTAAGACGAACAGTATGCTTTCTCTGTTTCTTTGGACTTCATCTAATTAATCTCATGTAAACTATGTGAATTAAGCTTCTATTTAATCTATAGGATCCCTAATTGAATAACTACACTTGAATTTATCACATCTTTGGGGTCTTTTCATTATTTATCGTGTAATACTCCAGAAATTAATTTATTCGCTTAAGAACAAGAGAAGCTTCTGGATGAGGTGTTTTTGATCCAGGAATGGTTTAATGCCATCCAGGAGATGAATTTCCTCAACCGACATGAATCTGAACTGATAGTCCAGTAAGTCTTCATTAGCTTAACAATAAGTTTCAGAGGCTCACTTAATTGGAGAGAAAATTGCATGTTTGCCTTAGAACCAAAGAATTGGAGCTGGAGGATAAGCAATACCAACTACAGTTACAACTTCAAGAAACCATGCTTCAAGATGGTGGATATAAATTATTTTTATAATTCTGATACTAAAATTTGAATTATATTCTTTCTATTCTTTGGAAATAAAATTTTTACCTAAAATATAAAATTATATGTATATTCACAGTTTTACTTATGTTTGCATTTATAGAGGCAGTAGAGAGGTCAAAAGAACAAGAAATCCTTCAGGAATTGGTTGATGTTGTTGAGAAGAGAGACAAACTTGTGCTGTTGTTGGAAGAGGAGCGACTAAAGTCAGCCATTTGATTGTTATTTTAGATTGTTATTTTTAATATCAGTAATACAACAAAATTGTAAGTAAGCTCAGGTGGCTACATCCCCACAAATGTAATGACAGGACCATAGTCTGATACTTACAATCAACTAGTAGGAGCTGACATCTGAAACTTAAGCTGTATTTTCATTAAAAGATTTTATATATTTGTTATGTATTGAATAAATAATTCCTTTGAGGCAATCAATTTGATAACTCATCATCATAAAAAAAAAACCTATGTAATTGCAATCAGCTACTCCTCTGCGAACATCTACAGTCTTGTTGAAAATTAAAAATTAGTTGTATTCAGCACTCCTCTTTAAAATATACTTTCTAGAATTTTTAAGTAATATTTCACAACTTAATTATAATTATATTTCTATAACCATGTTTTTATCTCAATCTATTCAAAAGCAATATCTTGATTGGCTTATTTAGAAAATTTGTCTTTTATGACATGCATGATAATTTCAATAATTCTGGAAGAACATCACACCTAAAGTCCTATATGTAACAATGCATCTGGATTTTTAAAATAATTTTCATTAGGTACCTTGACAAGTGGCAAACAAAAGCCAGTTCAGTAGAGCAAATAATAAAAATAGGTATTCTGTGAATTTCCAGAATTAGGAGATATGATATGGTTGGATAAGATCATCTATAAGCATATTTTAAACAGTATATATATGGATAACACATGAAAATTAACCAGGCCTTATATTCAAGGAGTTGAGTTGAATAGAAATTCATTAATTCAGTTTAATGATTAAGTTTATTAATCATTTTCCACAAACTTTTTGAGATCATTTCCAACTTTTTGTATCAACAACCAGCCTCAATATTTTGATTATATTTTATTGATCAGCTGCTTATATATACATATATATTTGTGAATATATATAACTATGTCATATATATTCACTACCCTCAATATATATACATACATATCTGACTGTATATAGGTATGTATGTATATACAGTCAAATCTCATTACCACCTCGCTACTATGCCACTCTTGCTAATATGCCAATTTTGCTCGGTCCAACAAAATTCAATACAAAATAAATTTACTATGCCACTCTTGCTACCCACCAGGGTCCTGACAATGTTTTGCTTGGTCCCGAAGGGTGGCATAGAAACAAGATTTGACTGTAAATGCAAGTCCTTCCTTCACGTTCTTTTTGCTATGATGTGTTGAGCCCTTTCTTAAGAAAATTATTCTTCCTGTTGCAGCAATTTCCAGGCATTTGCCTGGGAGTATGCTGTTTTTGCCACCATAACCTGAAGGACTTATGTTGTACATACATAAGTGAGAATGTATTTCCTGAAAGAAAGCCTGGCACAGTATGCAAAGAACAACTGTACCAAGAGAAAATCTCCTGGAGAATGCCATGGGCTGGTTGATTACATCCAGCATAGAAGGAATGGGACACTAATGAGCCAGAAATTAAAGTCTTCTGAAAGGTCAGCGCAAAGATAGGCCTTTGTAAGACAAGAGCCAAAGGTCGAGTCTCAGTTTCAGAGTTGCACGGTTATTTAGGAAGGAAGAAGAAAGAAGGCTTGAAAAATAGGAAGCTGGAAGGTGAAATTTAATAATCTAACAGGGATGCCCGACTGATCATTCCATGTCGCACAATCCCAGAGAGCCTCAGGAGATCATCTAAAATGAGCCAAAATGTTTCATGAGGGGTTCACTCCTCTGAGAATTCACTGCTGGTGCTCCATCAGCAAAGTTTCCATTTCTCCACCATATGCATACGAATTATAGACAAAATCATATTTCTTACATATTTATATCATAAACATAATCTGTTGACAATTGGATAGCTCTAGCTTCATCTAGCTGTACAAAAAGATTAAGAATATCTTACCTTGAGGCTTATCATGCAGTCTTGCCAACTTTAGTTTTATAGCCACATGTGGAAGGGTTTTATATATTTAAAAAAATGTTGATTAGAGATAATATAATTACAATAACAATGTGCAGAATTGGTGTTTGATTGAAGGCCGAAGAAACAAATTTGTTAACTTTTTTAGGCACAGACAATATGACAGGAATTTGCAAAAAATTATGGAGGAAAGGGGCTTCTTCCTTAGCACCTCTGAAGCTAGTTGCTCCTGAGTTTTCAATTATATGTACTTTCGAAATGCTATGCCATGTTTTGTTTTTCAAATATGAAGGCCTTTTCAATTAAGTTGATTTGATTGTAGAAATTATTTAATTGTGTAGTATGCGATCACTCGATTATCAAGTTATTTATTGCATCATTTTGTTCCATTTATTATTTCCAGTTCTGAAGAGATGTCTTTTTAACATTCGTGTGTTTACTTCTTGTACCATTGTTCAGCGAGTTGATTAAGGATGTGCCAATGTTAGCACCTGCAGCATTTAACACCTGCTTAGCTTTTCACTTTTGCCACTAGTCAAGTCCCATGCTTTTTCTAAAGCTTTTCCTGATGTTTGTTGATTTCCATTGTCTATTGGGAACAATAATAACTAATTTTCTTAGCTGTTTAGAGAATTATGGTGGGGAAATAATGGCACTTCTGCAGACTGTGTTGAGGCTTATTCTGTGTTAAATGTTTTCCATGAGTTCCAAGTTTGGTTACATTTTCTTGTGTATAACATTTTATTTCACGCCATGATGAGACTTTTGATCAACTCTACTCATCGTTTTGGATTTGTTGATTGCTCAATAATTCTGATTCTGTTTTGTTGCTCGAGTCCCAGCGATATTACCAAACAAATATGAATTTGAATATAAAACAATGAGAGAAAGCCTTCTTTGTGGTGTTTTACCTTTTCTGACTGAGGACCTTAATTATTTGTTAAAAGTCCCAAGATTAAGGTGAGCAAGCCTTATTTTGCTTGAGTTTATGGATTTGAAATTCAGAATGAGAGTTGAGTTTAAGCTCTAGCGTGAAGAAATAAAAAAGTGGCTATGGCTGTTTGAGTATGTGCTGTGGTTTTAAACGTGATAAGTGGACGTCCGTATCATATTGCAATATGAATTGTATGGAAACATCAAAGCACAGCACGGGATAGCAGTGTAAAAACTCCACTGTTTTTGGAGATTTTACAGCTGCCGTAATTAATGCTACAAGACCACTTTAGGCATTCATCCATACCACACTCCTAGGGACACATTGCACTTATCAATACGGTTTGTGGCTGTACTTTATAAACGTAGTTGAATGATATAATTTATGACTTTAGTTGTATTATGAAAGATAATACAGTTAAATTTACTCAGATTCAAAGAGGATTTGACTAGACTATTTACTAATCGCAACCGTGCCAGTGTTAAACCCTCGAGCCGGTTGAAGGAATCCGCAGAAACCTTGATAAATATTCATAAAATTGTTATTTAGGTCGGGGATTTTAGATTATCGCGCAGTTTATATCGCGTTTGTTATAGTTATTGTAAAATATATTTCTAAAGTAAAATAAAAGTGTTTTAGAAAATTACAAAAACATCAATTCTCTCAATCCGAGCCTTACTTTAAATTTAAAACAAAATCATTTCAGCCCCACTATGCTAGCCCTACTATTAAGGATCTTACATATAAAAGCAAAAAGCAGACCGGGTGTCGGGCACGAGACATGACGATTCGGTGCTATAGGCAAGAGCGAAGCGCGATCGGGCGCGATTAGTGCAGCCCTCTAGATCAGAGGTTCATATGAAACTAGATCTTATAAAAATTTAATTGATGTCTTTTTTGCATTCTGAATGAATATGTTTTGGGGATGATAATGTAGCGGATTTATAGGAGGGTTAACGAATTGTAATAAATTATTCTGATAAAAGAACCGCAAAAGTTCACATTAACTTTGTGGCAAAATCCTGATTCCAGTTGGGAAAGGGGTGTCGAGCGGCATAGGTGTGTCCCCCTCAAAAAAAGGTTAAGAATCCCTGATCTAGAACTACAAATGTAGGAAAAGCGCCTAATAAATTCATGGATATTTATTTCGCCATCTGAGTTCTGCAAAATCTTTAAGCCTTTGAGTCATAACCACCTGTTTACAGGTAGGAGAAAATTCTTAAACCGCATGGGGCGCCGTTATGTTAGCGGTGATAACTTGCTAAATATGTTCAGCATTACTCAGTTTTACAGATTATGTAATTTTTTGTCACAATTGAACTGATTTGGATGCTTAGAACTCGTAAAACATCCAGATCCCGCCGAAGCCTGTTTTGAAATATTGGACGCCGCCCGGCACTGTCTGTGTAACTCTCTATGTTCACCGCAGTAGATTTTGTTGCTGACCAACTCATTTAAGTTATCTGTCTTCAAACACTGCCCAATGGAAGTATAATTTAACAACAAACCAAAATCAACATCCAAAAGTAAATTGCTGAAGGAATATCTTCACCAGTAGAAACAGCAGCAACGTTAAATTTGAAGCAAAGAGGCAAAGTCATGGCTTGTCATGACTGTCAATTTCGTTCATTGCATTTTATTGTCATTGCGAATCTTATAACCTTTACACAATTGCGGAAAAGTTTAC
Organism: Hirudinaria manillensis; assembly: GCA_034509925.1. NCBI lineage: Eukaryota > Metazoa > Annelida > Clitellata > Hirudinida > Hirudinidae > Hirudinaria > Hirudinaria manillensis. The sequence continues at coordinate 4,289,664 of CM067532.1, read as the reverse complement.
TGTTAGCTCCAATGCGCACTAGCTTGTTCAATTGTTAAATATCGGAAGACTTGCAAGTATCCAGAGATTATACTACTTAATAAGTTTGAAATTTAGCTACCACTGCTTTTACTTCATAGTTTCTGGGAAAAAAGCTTCGGAAAACTTCTCGTTTGAGAAGGCCATCTCGGAACATACTACTAATATTTTTCAGTGTTAAAGTCACTCATTTCATCAAAACTAAAATTACTAATCGACATTTTATGTCGTCTAGAAAATTATTAATTGTGTTAGATAGGCGCTTTATTCTGTTTACTGACGAGTTTAAAACGAGTACATCCTCGAAGAATTATGGCAAGATTTGGGGTCCGTGCAGGTTGAAAACCCCTACTGGACAATGTGTAGTATGTATCACTAAAATTACATTTGGACTCCTTATGAAATTATAAGTGGAAATGTTAATAAAACCCATTATTATTTGGCAAGTCACTCACGGCCGTATTTGATAAGCATTTTGAAAAATAAAAACACTATTTCCTAAAAATATTTTTTGCAAGCCCTAATATTACATTTCTGCAATTGACTCTCTGAGTGAAATAGGCTCAATTGTTAATGACCGTGGGGACTGACTTGTAGATTTATATGTTTTTAAACGTAACAAACAACCGATCTTCAGCATTAAAATTTTTATTGTACCCGACCCAGAATTGTAGCAAGCAGACGGTAGCTATTTTAATGATGTCTTATACCCAGAAATGGAAATAATATACTTAAAAATCTTTAATTTACATGATAAATATAAATACTTTAAAGTGTTTTTAAATATTTATTTCAGAATTTTCTTAACTTCCTAGCTTCATTTCGTGGGACTGGTTAGACACGCCTCAGTGCCGCTTCCGGTTCTGAGAACGGTGTGGTTGGTCGAATCTGTTCCTGCTGCTTAAGTTTTCGTTTTCTGTACTGGTTAGTGCTTCGTTTTGACTTTTAAGTTTTATTTATTATTTTTCGTTTCTCTTAAACGCATACAACTTCGCCTATCTGAAGTTTTGTTCAGATTCTTCGTGAATTCACAAACAGGATGTAAATTTCGGGAGGTGTTGATAGAACTGCTTTGTTTAAATAATTTATTCAGTGATTTCATATTTTGTGGTTTTAATGATGAACCAAATCTGAGCAACTATGAATTGCATTAACAAACCGTATTTTTGTTTAAAACTTTCAGTTCCTTGTCACCATGTCTGGATGGGATGCTTATATTGACAGTATTATTTCAAAAGGCCAAGATGAAACTGGGAGCTCACACTGTGACAAAGCATGCATAATTGGTTTGAATGGTTCTAAATGGACATCGGATGGCCACAAAAATGTAATATTGTGGATTTCAGCCCTGTTGAAATGTCTCTGAAACTTACTTTTTAATTATGTATTTTTACAGGCTTTAAAAGTCTCCCAAGCAGAAGCCGGTGTAATAGCAAACTGTTTCAGTTCCAATGGCTTCTCAAGCTTCCAGTCAAATGGGGTTGTTGTTGAGGGACAGAAATATCAATTTCTCAGAGGGGAGGATGGCAAGTTAGTTCTAGCTAAAAAAAAGGGAAGTGGAAGCCTTACCCTTCAGAGCTCCAAGTCTGGTATGTCAAACTCAATATTATTAAACCTGCAATGTTCTACATAATCATGCATTATTGACATCCTTTCTAGCCATAGTCATTGCTCACTGTTCTGAAGGAAAGCAGCATGGAAATGTAAACAAGGCAGTGGCAGCCATTGCTGAATATCTTGAATCACAAAATATGTGAGGGATCTGTTTGCAATCAAGTTGGCCTGGTAAGCTTGGTGACTTTATGCATCTTCTTTATTTAACTTTCACTGATCCATTGATTTTTGTAGAAAACCCAAGAGGTGCTGACTTGAATCATGGGCCTTTTGACAAAATATTGCTTCACGATATGACTTTAGAATTCCTGCTTTTTGTTTCTGTAAGATTTATTTAAATCTAAGATTAATCAAAATCATAAATTCCACCATTTACATGCTGGTTTTTCTGTTTTATGCCTTTTTACTTTCATTTGTAACCACTGCTGGACTATAGAGCAGTGACCTCTGTTGCTAACCATTCCAGAATATAAAGCGTTCAAATGGATGTAGATTTTTAAAAAAATTTGTGGTAGCCTTGTGGTTCCTCTAGTTTATGCCACATTGTAGTTTTATCAGAGGACTTTTATCTTGCAATGCAATTTGAGCTCGAGGGTATTTAAGGATGTCATTATAAGCTGTCAAATAGCCCTAAAATTATTTTTTGCCTGATAAGATGCAATTGAATAAAGCAGGAAGTAAAAGATGACTGATGCTCAGAGATGTGGGTGACTCAATGTTGCCTAATGCATTCTGGCCATTTGCAGCCAGGCATTGATAGCCATAACAATTTTCATGATTCAGAAATGCGTGGCAATGGTGCCACGCTCCAAAGACTACCTCCACCAAGCCAATTTTTGTTTCTGACGTCCAAAATTAGAGAACTCGATGCAACTTTGGCACGGGGTTAATGAAATCGAGATAACTGGTCCGCTTTTAGCTATCGGAGGTGCAAGCGAGTGTCGATTCGTTGAGTGCACTCGTCTACCTTAGTACATTTCAAAACCTTTGCATGCAATAAAATATAAATCAACTAAAAATTGAAACTTTGTTATTTCCGATCGGTCAACTACATCATTAAATATATGAAGTACACCAGCAAATGGACTATCACAGAGATCTCATATTGATTATAAATTTGATGTCGTCTGATTGAACACGCATCTGTCCAAATCCTTTAAAAGGTATTGTTCCCAAACAGAGATTTCAAGCATTAATATCGGAAATGAATCCATTCTGATTGTACACTGAACAAAATATACTCAAGAAGATTTGTATGTAGACAACAATTCCATTTAATTGGAAGGTGCAGACATGAGATCTAAAGATGCATGGTCAATGTAACTATTTCAAGCTGACAATGTGCCCCTCCTCTTAAGAGATTCCTCAAGGGAATTGAATACTTGAAGTTGTTCGTCAGGTCTCAGAGCAAGTATTTGCTGAACCAACTTCATTGGACTCACAGTTCTGAAAAAAATATGACACAAGTATATCTAATAAGTTAATAAATTTATTTAAACAATACCAACTTTATAAAGCTGGACAGATAAACATGTACAAAAGTAGCCATGAGCAGCTGGCAATCAACTCTGTCCATAAAACCTCCATGACCTGGTATGGTGTCACCAAAATCCTGAGAATAATAATAATGCACTTCCTTTTTATGAAATGAGTATTTTATTGTTATTGTTTGCAAATGCCTCATTCATCCCATAGGAATGTGAGTATAATTCCCTCCAATTTGTGATCAAATTTGACAATGACTAGTAATGATCTTCATTAACAATACCTTAATTTTGAAAGCCCTTTTAAAGCCGCTGGCGAAGAACCCTCCAAATGGCCCAATTATGGAAGCAAAAACAGACATGGAAATGGAGTGCAATATGAAGGGATAGACACTAACTGTCCTCCAGTCTCTGTGGAGCTGATAAAAGACGTTGCTTTCACTCAAGAATGAAAGAATGCTGTTTAATGAATAAAGAAATGAAAGGTGTAATAAAACTTACAATAGATCCAATGTATTGGATAGGGTGAGGAATATTATAATGCTGAAGTTGGAAGACAAAAGATCTATTACATTCCATAGTGAGAGCTTCAGTCATTTCATTGTATTCAATGGGACAGACAAAGTAATCAAACTGGACAAGGAAATACGAAATCTGAAATAAAAATCAATTGTTTATAATTGCTCTTATTGAAGTCAAGACTATTCTTTACTGACAATTATTCCAAAAACAACAGTTGAAAAAGCTCCACCAATGAAACCCTCCCAAGTCTTCTTTGGTGAAAGTTTGATCAAAGGGGTTTTTCCAAAAAAGAAACCAAACAAATAAGCCATTATATCATTGCAAATGATCATGGAAACTGGAACCAGGAACCTGTATTTAAGGTTAATATAACCTTTGATACCAGAATTTTACACATGTTTTCTCACCAGATGAGACCCTCAAAAATATTTTGCACAATAAGATGAGACTGTGTCACAATGATGACTAGAGTCACATGTGTCCATCCAAACTAATAATGAAAAATTATTTTTTTTTAAATGTGCTTCTTTAAGATAAAGACAAGCAAACCTACAAGGGTGAACTGTTTTAAATAATGTTTCTTGACCAAGCTGAACACAAAAGCAACAAATCCAGCAACATACAAAGAGAATGAAATGAACCTGTGGTACGTCACAAATGGCCTCAAAAATTCCTTTAAATTAAATAATAAATTAATACCATTTTAATTCATGTATTATTAAATGTAGCTACTCACTGTTCTTGAGATGAGCACCCCAAAGTACTGCATCATACTTTCACCATAGAAAAAATAATTTGTAGTCATAAGAAAATACCAACTTAAGGTTCTGAACCATGGAAGTTCATGGGATTTGTAGACAATATAACCAATGGTAATGATCTCATGGAAACATTTGACTTGAATGAGAAGAATCTGGAAAGTAGACCATCACAGAGATATGCAAGGAATGCAAATATTTCCAAAATCCATTGCATTTCAAGCTAAGCTAACATGCATTAACTATGACAGCCATCATTGCCATAATGATTTAGGACTATTAAAATAACCACAAGCAAGCAAACAAAATGGGAACAATCTCTCACCATAAAAACTAAGGCGAGAGGACCAAATGATATAATGACAGAAAAACTAAGCAACATGAATCCAGTAAGAATTGTCCTAATGATCCAATTTTTCCACCTAAGACACAAAATTAGAGAACTTGAAAACAAAAAAAAAATCATAACAACAGAGTAACAGCATTCCCAAATTCCATCACATCTTGCATTTCAAACTCAAACCAACCAAAAGCACCAAACACAGTGGACCAAGCCAAATAATTAGACAGAATGCTGCTATCATCAATAATGTTGTAACCCCCCGAATCATCCAATTTTTCCATCTGTTGGCAGCAACATATAGGCATGAACAAGTGTAAATGTCCTATTTTCATTTTTTTGTAATTGAAGATCAGTCATTTAGGCAGCAAACCTTGGGGGGACACCCTTAAGAGTTGAATCAAAAATGTTGTCACTTGCACTTTTCTCCCTATTAGTGACACCTATCTCGCTGTCCATGATCTCCACATCTTCATCAGATCTTTCATCCCGGTTGTCAGTTTGCTATTGAATAGATCAAAAAATACGGATATGTCTATCTTTTGAATTAGAAGAGGAATCTAATAATACCCAAAATCAGTTGGAAATACTTTGTTTAATGATAATTATGCAAATTAATGCTTTTAAAACCGTATATATTAGTAAAAGGTGTTATCGAATCATCTTGACCAGTAGGCTGAGTTTTCACAAGTTCACTTCATAAGTTATAATTATAAATTTTAAACATTAAGTTTCGCGGTTGAGCCAAGGATATATTTTTGGAAAAATTATTATTAGTAAACTTACTGTTGAGGAATGGTCAGTTAAGGAAATCTGCCTTTGGCGCAGGTCCGACATGATCAGCCTAGTACCTTTTTAATTTAGAAGAAGCGAGAAATATGAAAACAACTTCCACCGAAAATGCGAATCAACGAAACACCGAAAAAAAAGCCGCTGCCAACCAAAATGCATAATTTTCCATCTTGGGAGTGTGCAAATTTTAGAAATTAATGAATGATGTCTTTATTGTAAAAAAAAATTAACAATAAATAAACTGCCTTTATTGCAAAAATTAACAAGTATCTTTTTAATCGAAATTATTTAATAAAGAATGCTGTTTATCCATCTAAATTGCTTTTCAATGATTCAGAGGCTAGTGTACGTGAAGATAATGAAATAGAAGTTATGCAATTTTGAAACAAAGTCACTTAAGTTTGATGAAGAAATAGTTCGATTTGTTATTCCAAACATTCAAACTTATTTCCAATTCCACCAGATAATATAGTACAAAAAATGGCTAACCCATTAAATAAGGGTAGAACGAGTCAGAAAGAAGATAATGTTGGAAATGTTGATTCAAACCGCGTAAACCATAGCAATTTTATTTTGGTTTAGTAAGCCATATCAATCAGCGGTCAGCCAGCAACATTCTTGGTTGGTTTCTGAATAATCCTTGGATCCCATGTCTACCCTTAGTCTTAATCCTAATCAGTGTCGGGTTAGTCCACTCCTTAATTTGGACACCTAAGAAATCTCATAATTTTATTGCTTTCATAAGAACTTCTAAAATAAAATTATATTTCATGTATATCTTAATTTCAAAGTTAATATACACAAATCATTTTAAATATACATATAATTTATAAGCCTTTATTTTTTAGATATCTCACATCACTTGCCCATATGATTTTATTTACCTGTCGTGTGACTTTACGCCTGTAAGTTTGTTGCAATATTCTTAATCTAAGCGTTTGCAATGGCTGACTCGGAACGAGATCCTTTAAATTCTAAAGATGCAAATGCTTGCTCCGACGATGAAGAATTGATAATTCAAAAGGGACTCCTGGCATGTGATCCAAGACGATGGCTGCACAAATATTTTGTTCTATTTTTTATGTGCTTTCTTTCTTTTGGTTAGTTTTTTTAATTTTTATTTTCACTGAATGAAAATTTCGTTCATCTTGATTTCATTGATTGTGACTATTACATATCTTATTGTGAAACTCATTCATTATGAAAATCTGTGACATATTCAATGCCAGTTTAAGTAAATAAGAGAGCAGATATGCTATTGAAGCTGTATTACTAAATTATATTTATATGCATTAGAAGAATATCTGTTTTTTTGATCACATTTCCATATTTTTAGGAAGCTATTTTTGCTATGATTCTCCTGGAGCTCTGCAAGACACCATTATCAGAGATTTACAACTCACTACTTCCGAATATGTACTCTTTTATTCATTGTATTCCTGGCCAAATGTGATTCTGTGTTTCTTTGGGGGACTACTCCTTGATAATGTATTTGGTATTTGCTGGGGAACCATTATATTTTCATTTATTGTAACCACTGGGCAGGTGAGTTATTTGAAATATTTATTATTGTTTGGCACATTTTTAAATTGTGCGGTTTTTTTAAATCTCAGGTCGTGTTTGCAGCTGGTGCTCTGATGAATGTATTTTGGGTTATGTGTCTTGGAAGATTTATATTTGGGTAACTATGATTGAGCAAATCTAATAATATGTCAAATTTAGATTGAAATCCAAGTTTTATTTCATCAAGATATTGTTCTATTCTTGTTTTATAGACTTGGTGGAGAATCTTTAGCTGTGGCACAGAACTCTTATGCAGTTAATTGGTTCCAAGGTAAAGCTCTCAACATGGTCTTTGGACTCCAATTAAGTTTTTCCAGAGTGGTTAGTGATACATTTATGCTAGTTACATCAAGTTATTCTTCAGTATCTATTAACCTTATGCCTTTGAACATTTACTTGTATTTAAACATATCTTTCAAATATTTACTGTTTTACAGGGGAGTACTCTTGCAATGGTGTCAATGCAACCAATTTATGAATCTATCAATAAGACCATTCATGGGCATACATGTCTTGGAATTGCTCTCATGATTGGTTGATATTTTTTATTTAAGAACTTTTATGACTTTATTTAACATTAATTTTCATTACAGGTGGTTGTGTATGCGTCTTTTCACTTTTCAGTGCTTTCGTCATGGGATTTTTTGATAAGAGGGCAAACAGAATTCTTAAAAAATCAGTCGAGCATTCTAAAGGTAATGTTGTTTACAAATGGTTAATTTAGTGCATCACAAAAGATGATAATGTGTTTTGTACTTAGATGAAGGCATTCATCTTGGAGGGCTAATTAAATTCAATGCAACATTTTGGATTTTGTGCATCATCTGTGTGGCTTATTATGTCGCTGTTTTCCCCTTCATTAGTCTGGGATTGTAAGTGTTCCATCTTTAAATTTATATTGCTACTCACTTAGTTTCAGTGGCAGATATAAGGGCTAATACTCAGTATTAGATTATTTTAAATTTACCTCTCATTAATGGCTGTTAATATTAATTTGCAGGGTATTTTATGAAAATAAATATGCAATGAGTCATGACGAAGCCAGTTTAGTCAACAGGTTGATTTTTATATTTTCGAATGTTTTATAATTATTAAATGATTGCATTCTGATTTTTAGCTTGATTTACATCTTGGCTGCTGTCATCTCACCACTGACAGGGTTTTGCATAGATAGGACAGGAAGGAATGTGGCTTGGATTATGATTGGTGTTACTTTTACCCTTCTTTGTCATGGCATGCTTGCATTCACATTCATTCCACCATACATCCCAGTGGTAAGCAATGAACTTGGTTTAAACCTAAATTTAATTTCATTTACATTCTGCCTGATTTTCATATCAAAGGTCATCATAGGGTTTGCTTATTCCATACTTGCCAGTGCTCTTTGGCCACTCGTTGCACTAATTGTCTCAAGACACCAAATTGGAACAGCATATGGAGTGTAAATAAAGTTTTTTTTATTATTGTGAGATAAAATTTCATTTAGCTGAAATGTGGACTCATTTTTTTGTCAACATTGATATTATCATGATGAAGGGCTAGCATTCCCTCAAGTAACTATAATAACAGCATTCATAACTTTAAGCATCAGATTATAACCATAGGAATTTAAAGACCTAATAATAATGTCCAAAATGTATTTTGATCTTCTACAGAATGCAGTCAATCCAAAATTTGGGACTTGCAATTGCTGTTTATGGAGCTGGAAAGATTGTTGATGCCAAAGGATATTTGCTCCTAGAAGTTTTCTTCCTTTTGTCTTTGTGTGGTAAGCCACAATATTATAACTTTAAAGCTTCAATTTCCTGATTTGACATCTTTTTTCTAGTTGCCTTACTCCTCACAGTAGCTTTGTACTTGTTGGACAAAGCACAAGGTATACACCATTTTCATGATATTTTTTTGCATTTCTCCCCAGGTTTTCATTTTTCAAATTAAGTTTTTCCTCTAGGATATGAATCCACCTATTTTTAAATTTAAACATTTAATATTAAATTAAATTTAATTAAAGAAAATGCAAACATGACAAATCAAATATCTGATCAATATTATTCCCACTCCACTTGATTAGAGATTATTGGAACTATTCAGTAATTTATTTTTTGAGTAACCACAGTCAAGTGGTTGATGGCTAATGAAAACTTTAACTAATTGATAGTATATATAATTATTAATAATTACAAATTTATTTTATTTTGAAGGTGGGAAATTAAATGCATCATCAAAGGAAAGGAAAATGGTAGTTGAGGTGAAGTAAGTAGAATTGGGAATGATTTGATGTGACCAGTCCATTAATGGAATGTGCTCACTCATTCCGGTCCTCAACTATTTATCGAATCTTTTCTAATCTCAAGGAGTGAACCAGAGGAAATCAATTAAAGCAATCAAAGGACGAAAAGGTTCATGGAAATGCCTGGCCTGGTCATTTTTGTCAAATTTATGAAAAAAAATGCAAAAAAAATTATGGAGAAAAATCATTTAAACAAGATGTAATGAAGACATGACAGCCTTTTAAATTTTGTGATCTTGACAAACCTCACTAATGTTGTCTATAATTGTTTTTTGTGCAATATGTGAAAAATGCTCACTCAACTGTGAAAAATTATGATAAATCAATTGTAATAAATCAAGATGTAAAGAAAACATGGCAATCTTTTAAATCGTGTTCTTGACAATTCTTGCTAATAATGTCTGTAATTGGTCTTTGTGAAAAATGCTCGCTTTAATTCTTAAACTTTGGCTTAGACGATCATATGAATGTTTAAATCCACTGTGTGGTAAAAGCTAAACTAATGTCAAAATTTACGAAATTTGGGTTAAATGAGGTTTCCATATTAATTGGCCTCCTGATTTGGTATGCAAACTCACAGCTTTGAACCAAATTTGGCAATATTAAAATGCTTTTGGATTAAAGAATATTTTAGCTAAATGAAAGATACCTACAATGAACAAATTAGCAAAGATGTTCCTAGTAAAATGAAATTAAATTCAAGATGCATGTTGGGGGCACAAATTCTTTATTACTACAAAGTAATGAGATATTTGTTCTTCTCTTCCTCTAAATCAATAATTCCACCACGTTCTTTTTGTCTGAGAAATAATATTTGCATATCTTCTCTCATTTCCAAAACTTCTTTAGAAGGCACATATTGAAAATCAGAGTCATCCCTAAATTTCGAAGAAACAGGAAATCTCGACAAGTCAGTTGTGAATGGCAAGCGGCAAACAGGACAAGGTACCTGAATTCAGTTATATTATTCATCTTTAAACATGTTTGTGTACATCAATATGTCTCTTATCTATGTAGGTTCTTTACGTCTGTATGTTACAGCAACAAAGAGACCGATTTACACAATTAAGATGTTAAATTAATCTAATACAAAACGAGTTTATTTTAAACTCACTGTAATGTCATTGGATTTTTTTGTCACTCCCTCCTCTTTTTCAATGTGATTGTTGTAATCATGAAGACATCCAGCATGGTAGTAGTGGCTACATGAGGTCTTCACAATGTCAGGAGAATCTGCTTTAAACTCATTTAGACAAATCATACATTCTGTTGAGGGGATGTTGTTATTTGTAAGACTCTCTCTCACAAACTACAAAATTTATGCAATGCATGTACAAATAAAGAAATATTCCAATAAAAAAAAATAAGGTACCTCTACTAATGTATATATCATTGGAAGGCCAGACTGATCATTTGCCAGTTTAAGTAAATCCACATGGAGACTAGACAATCAAGGACTTTTGCTTAACAATATAGTAAATAATGAATATAGAATATACTTGAATTACGAACTTGTTCAAATAGCTTTCTGATAATCCCCTTGGACAAGTCAAATAAAGTTTTGGCAAAACATAAGGATACTGAAAAAAAAGTCTTTTAAATGAATGTACTTCCCAAATATGAGTAGGAGTAACCATACTTTTTCATCAGGTACAACAACCAAAATAACAGAGACCAGCTTTTTATCAATATTTTCGCCAGTGGAAGGATGCACCTTGAATTTGATAGCACACAGGCCCTCACTATAAACAATAATATCCAAAGCCTTTGTTAAATGTTAAAATTTAAATAACCCAAATTACGAACAATAGCAATTTATATAACAAATGTTTTAAATAAGAATTTGCAATAAGTATTGGCAATAACCTTGAATCTTCAATCACTATCTCATCCAAATATATTTCTCTCAGAACAGTAATTTCTTCAATCAGATCACTGAAGCAATAAAATTACATCTTTTTACAAAAAGAAATTTAAAAATATATTGGTGCATTAAACTGGCATAACTGAGTTTATAAATATTAGTGATCTTCCCTACACTATTAAAATAAGGACCCAAAATTACTAACGACATAATAGGTACTTCTACCTGTTTCAACTTACAAAAATCATATATCAACTTACGATTAATGTCATTATGTATTAAACCCATATCTAATTTCTTTATAAACTTCTATGCTATCACACCAGCTATCTCATTGAAAACTTGGTAGTATTCACAAACGAACCTGTTTTGGTGTGCTAATTCTGGATTAAAAGACGCACATGCCATAGTTTCCACCCAGTTTGAAAGAAAGCTATAAAAAAATGTAACTTAGTTTGTGAAAACAGTATTATAAGCAGCTAATGCATAAAAACATCTAAAACCAAAAAACTAAAGTTGATGTAACGAAACAACGATCCCTAAAATTCTTTATATTTTTAACAATAATTTCAATTTAAAAGTTAAATTTATGTATGTACAAAATGCCCACAAGATGCTCGCAATCTTTGAAATGAAATGCCAAATAATAGCAAACAAGCGTTGAGGCAGCCGATTACTAAAATGTAAGCAAATTAAAGTAATTTGGAGCCGGTTGTTGTTACAAAAAAGATCTCATGTTAATAGACATAGTCGCAAATTTAATAAAGATTATTTATTAATTTGATGAAATGAATCACTTAAACGAATTTTTCTATGAAAACAATCATCTATGATAGAGCATTTTGCACGAAACCTTTGTTTGATGTTGGTAAAGGCAATAGCCAAGGACGGTCTTGGCAAAGTTTAGCCGAAGAATTAGTAAGTAATTTCAATTGGAACTACTTAAACCCTTGGATCACAAGTGTACTCCGAAGTTTATTGAGTTTCTTTTGGTGAAATCCTAGAATCTCTTTTTGAAATTTTGTTATGAATTCTTGTGATAAGTATCTTCAACATGTCTACGATAACGTCTTACAAATATTTTTTTGGCAAAGGTGAAACGTTTCTTTTTTTACGAACGTTCAAAAGTGGGGTTCATTTGTACCCCCTTCCCCCACTGAACATTAAAGTTACGAATACCCATGTCCACAAATATTATAGATTTTTTAATTCACTTTAGTCACTTTCTTTGGAGAACCAAGGGGATTACCAATCTCTGGATTTTGGAAGTCTTGGTCTGTGGTTTCTTTTCCTCTTTTACTGGCAGCGGTTTCCTAACAACATATTTTCTGATAGTAACTCGTTATTCGTGACGGTAACGAAGTTAGTGATTTTTGTTACCAATAACGAGTTATTGTATGTCAACCAAAATTATCACTTAAATATTCCCTATGGACAAAACCTATGCGGGACCCGCACAGATGCCCGCACGGGTCCTGGGCGGAGCTCGAATGGGTGTATTAGCTGAGACAGCAAACATTGATGCATTTCGCAAAATTATCCAATTATTCTGTATCCAGATTTTAAGGAAACCAAATTCAATTATGTTTGTGTTACCATTTTTTGATTTTTGGATTACGTTGGACACATTAAAATGAAGGTTTGAATCCTGTGAAATCCTGATCAGATATCCGAATACAGTAGATGTCCGAATTATCTCATATCCAAACTCCGGTGAAATTTATCATCTGGTACAACCCTACTATCAAGTGATCCAATCGCCTGTTTTGTCACCCGATAGTTTAAAAACATTATTGGAAAACGTTGGAAGTCGGTTTTATTGTTTTTTGTTAACGTCCGTTACACATATTTTGATCAGCTCCAGCGACGGAATTCCTACTTCAGTAAGTCCTTAGATTTGTGCAAGGACTTTTTCTGAAGTGGATTATTTATTCGTAATGACCAAAACGCTCTCAAAATTTGATGATGCATATATGTGAATCGTTATTCTCTTAAAAGTTTAAAAAAATTATGTTTTGATTTATTTACTTTAAAATTTATTATTAATTTTAAAATATCTTAGAGATGATCTTCTTTTCAAAACCTTGCATTACTTTTATTCGATTAACTCGACCAGTACTTTGTTGACAAAATGGTAATTTTTTTATCTATTCGTTTTCAAAGTAAAATTGATGTAACGAGTCGTCGGCATTTGCAACGATAAAATCGATTTTATGTTAATAAGCTTGAAGCTAAAGACTAAGCGTATTATTTGGCTAAGGCAAATTCCTGATCAAATTCATTAGTATAAGGTTTATCCACCTTCTCGAAGACTTAGAAGCGTTTGCAGCATTGGTCTCCTATATTATATCAGCTATAATATCAAATGAGTTAGTCTTTTTATCGGTAACTTTACAAACTGAATGTTTGGAGTTCAGAAATCATTAAACACTAGTACCAATCTTCCGGGAAGCTTTGCTTGGTAAAAGAGTTATGTAGCAATTTTTATTTGCTAGTCCAACCTTTTTTTTTAATATTACAAGGCAGTTTCTCTTCACACAAATGTTGGAGACATAAAAATCGAACTGTACTGTGAACAATGCCCCAAGGCATGTGAGGTAACGGCAATTAATAATAGTCTGAAGTGGCCACATTTTTTGAAAATGAGTAATTTTTCAGAATTTCTTGGCTTTGTGTGCCAGTGGGTATTATGATGGAAACATATTTCACAGAAACATCAAAGGCTTTATGGTTCAGACAGGTGATCCAACAGGTCACTGAATTTCAATGTTGAGTGAATGAAAGAAACGACTTAATTCATTATTGGACCAGCTTAAACAATTATTGCTGTTGCAGGGAGTGGTAAAGGTGGCACAAGCATTTGGATGAAAAAGTTTGAGGATGAATTTTCTGATTCTCTGAAAGTATGTTGCTAAATTGTAATCTTTATTAATCTTGTAATCTAGTAATCTTGTTTCATCAGCCTATCATCATTAACGTTATTGTTTTAAGCATTCTATGAGGGGCATAGTTTCCATGGCTAACAATGGTCCTGACACCAATGGATCACAATTTTTTATCATATATGACAAACAACCCCATCTGGATTTAAAGTTTACAGTATTTGGAAGGTGAGCTTGCAACTCATAATTCCATCAAATGTTTTGTTTTTTTTTTAGATATTTGCCTTAAAACTTTTAATTTAAAATGACGTATTCTGATTAAGTTCTACTTTTGCTGGTTTGATGCTAAACTGATGATTTTAATTCAACATGCAAACAATATTATTTTGCAATGCTTAACATAAAGCCTTTTACCAACTTAGATTGAAAGCATTAACTTGAGCTAGGCTGGTCTTTAACTAATCTTACTTTCTTCAGTCACATAACAAAGTATTTCATCCATTTCCCTACTTTTGCATTTATCAGCCTTTTGAATGCTTTATGTATCCTAACATGATGTGAAGGCATTTCTTGTTTGATCGCTACTTGTTTTGCCCATCCTTTTCAATGCAGAATATTTACTTTTATTGGTGGTGCCACATGAGAAATGCCAACCTGCTTTCCAAGTGTAAATAATAATAACAAAGTGTAGCAGTGATATAATTTTACGTGTTAACTTACTTAACATTTACTTTAAAATTTAATTTCTTCTTGCTTTGAAAGGGTTATTGATGGCTTTAACACTCTGGAAGCTCTGGAAAATACACCAGTAAAAGAAAACTCTCACAGGCCAATAAATGATGTCAGGATTTGTTCTGTGACAATACATGCAAATCCCATAGCAGAGATAGAATCTAACAAACTTGATTAGGCACTTCCAAATGATTCCTACTTTTTTTAATACTGCTAATAAAAGGTGATATTGTAACTTATATTTATGAGTCCTAAGATTTCAAAAATGCATTTTTGGGACTAAAAAGTCCTAAGTTTACAGCCACTGGAAAAATGTAGTAAAATAACCAGCTCTGGTTTATTAAGCGATGTTTTATTTTCTGTGGTTGCTGCTGTCACCAGACAACAATCACTAAAAGCATTGTATTATTTCCAGTTTTGCAAATCCTAGAGGAATTTATCTATTATTTGGATTTGGAGACCATATTTCCTTTAATAAATTTCCTAAATTTAAGATAATAAAATGCATTAATTACTGAATTAGTGCAGTTTGCTCACATGGTCAACAGATGTCATGACAAATAAAGAAAAATGTTAAAATTTTGCCACCTTGACATCATACTCAGTAGGGTCACCTCTAAACATATTTTCCCCTTACAAGGCCCAAATTTCTATCTATCAGTAAACCCTCATATGAAAAGGACTAACATATTCAGGATATTAACAGAATGTGCCAGGGTCCTACATAAATTGGCAATAAAAATATTGATTACAAATAAAATTAAAATAACTCAAAACAGCTAGAAATGTTTTAGTTTTTAATCAATAAATTATTTCTGGACATCATCTATAGGTAACTGTTTATGAGCTAAATATAAAAAGGCAACGCTGCTGAGTGCACTGACCAGGAAAATCACGTCAAACCACCGATGGTAAAAGTTGAATTGCAGATCTCCTAGCACTTCCGTAATGATTGTCCTTGAAAATTAACCCAATTAAAGTTCCATTGCATTTGATTTGATATCTTAATGTTATCTTTTGATGTAAAGTGGGTAACAGGAGAGATATCTCCAGAGTTAAACTTTTAATTCTTCTAAATCTAATTTGATGAAACATTCCATTTCATTATGATATCAAATAGCTCATTATTTCTTCACTTATGCACTTAAAATTGTATATATATATATATGTAACAATCAAATATATATATATGTAACAATCAAATTTTACAATTAATGGGTGGCCTAAACTTAAACAGGAAATGGGTAGAAGGATTTTAAATTGCATTAGTACAGAACATTCGATTCCACTGACCTGTATTCAGGTGGTAAATTCATTCTCATCAGTAGCACACATGAAACAAAATACATCCCCTACAATCAGTATAATGAATTAAACGTAGTCAAAGTAAACAAAATGTAGCTCCAAAATAGTTCTTATGGAAATCTAAAATTAATTAAGTGTAATGGAGTTAACAGCTTAAATTATGCAAATTAGCTTAGATGTTACAATGGCAGTGGTTGCAGTCAAAATGTTCAAAACCTAGCTAGTACTGCCACAAGAGCCCTGGATGAGTAATGCTATGTCAAAGGGCCTGCGATGCACGCCAATTACATTTGCAAATTATCAAGTTTACAGAAATCATCAAAACATCAAAGAAAGCATTCACCATGACTTGAGCAAGACAGAGCACAATGATGTTTGATGATTTGCTGCTGGCAATGGCATAGAAAAACTGGGTAACAACAAAGAGTCAAATTTTATGGAACTCATTTTTTTATATAAACTGAAGCTACCAACCTTTGTGAGTGTGATGAGCAACCCTCGGATGGATGTTATGATAATAATTCCAACAAGCCAGAATGATATGTGTTGCGACCAAAACTGGACCTGTCGGAGAAGGAATCAAAATCTTAAACAATTTAAATTTACTATCTTCATCCACATTGCTGAAGAAATCCCCCAACTCAGAAAATAACTTGATGGCATTGTAAAATATTAAATAATTCTACTAATAAAAAACTTTAGGCATATAAAATAATGAACTATTCAACTAATGCATGGGTAAGAAAATGAATTTATCCAAAAACTTATAAATTACCAACATCAAACCAATGATTTATAATTTATGTAGAACCAAATACAATATTTCTCCATTTATGCATTCATCTGTTGTACCAGAGCAAACTGTGTTTCAAAAGCAATCTAGTCATAAGCAGGATTGCAAGCATCTGAGCTAAGTATTGCTGAGTATCACTACTAATAACATCATAAGTCAATTTCAAATGTCTACAAGTTTTTATCCAAAAGAGAATCTAACATCAAACTGAATCCCCAAGTAATCGACAGCAATTTCAATTCCTCTTGTGACAGGATCGACCTTACCCACTCGGTCAAAGACAATATTGAACGTTGCCTGAAACCATGTCAATATTGATAATTTTATGATAACATAAGAACTTATTTATTCCCAGTATTTACCATGAATATTTTCCAGACACAATACAATGAAAAAAAATGACCAAGGAGGTTAAAATATCTTCCTTTGAGTGTTTTTAGATATCTTTTCCGATCCTAAAAAGACAAAATATTGTTAAACACAAGCCCTTGTAAATCTGAACAAGTCTTATTGTTAGGCTTATTTTCTTATAAAGAAATTGGTCCTAAATAAAATAACCTGTTCATTATGCAAATCAACAGATTCTAAGAAGAGCTGCCTTGAAAATTCTTCATGGGCATGGATTTCTTCCCTCATGCATTTGTTTTCTGCAAAATGAAAAATCAGATTTATGAGTTTACATAATGTCTAACACATGCCAATTCACACCACAAACAAACACCTCTTGAACTTTTGAGTCTTGTGAGTATGCCCCACGTCCCAGTACCCTCATGCGTTTGTTTCTCAAACTCATGGCTTCCTCGCTTTAGCAAAGCTGCTCTTTCAGATGCAAAAATTAGAAAAAAATCATCTATTTCATATAAAATGATATAATTCACATTAGCTCTGATCAAGTATGACTTACAACAAGTTTTATAAATCTATCTAGAGTGGAGAAGAAGAAAATTGAGTACTCAAACAAACAGGAATGTTTTATGAAGAATGACTACAGTTACATTCAAAAATTGAAGAAATATTCAGAGTTCATAACAATCAAGACAACCTCTTCTTTTTCATGACAATCATATCCATAGTTTGAAGAAGTCTCCTTTCCAGTACTTGAATGTCAGATTCATCAACGTGTCTATCGAGTAAAAGATTGATTGTGTGATAACCAATTGACAAGATATTTATATAATGTGATCTACTAGACACAATACGCCTGTTCTTGTTGCTCTGCATGTTGAACCAAATGCAGGCATTTCATTCAATGATCTCAAAAATCACCTCTTAATTAAAGATAACATAATTTTGTCACTTTACATTGTTAAAATGCTATCAACTACAATTTTTTTGGGCATAATCACCGCACAAATTTATATAAGTGGTGATTAGGAGACCCTTCAATTTACTTCCATAAATAGACAAATTAATGGCAATATCCATTGCTAATCTATTGCAATCCAGACTGAGTAGCTCCAGCAAGAACATTTAAAAAATTAACTTCTTTTCAATTTGTTTGAGATGCCTTCCTAGTAAAACACAAATTAACCTGACAAAGTAGGACATGCAAGTATAAGGGTAGTTAACTGCACCAAAGCCAGACAAAACAGCCATAATAGTGACTCCAAAAACTCCAACTCTTCCTATGCATTGCTCAATTGAAAGAATTCCTTAAAAAATTCAACATTCAATCAAATATTCTTCAATTTTAGTTGAGTTATAATAAATGTGTTGCAGCTTACCATGCTTTGGACTTAATATTGGAAATGGATCTCCAATTTTCCAGAAGAAATAAAAAAATGTTGCCCAGCAAGCCGCAGCAAGACAAATTCGAAATAATTTGGTTCCCTTCACTTTTTATATGATATGCAATTTAAATTCTGTTATGCAAAATTCTTTGCACAAAAAAACATAAAATATTATGCCGTTATACATAAAATACTTACACAGTTGAACATTGCAGGCAGAAAAATAGGCAATGTAGAATGGCAGAATAAATATGACAGTGAACAATGTAGCATAAAGCCCAATCTTCCAATGAAAAAATCTTGAACTTTAAAAAATAATTTGTTTTCACTATTACTATATCTTGATAAGTAAGAAAATACTCAAATATACTTTTACAGTAACCACCTTGGATCAAGTAATGCAAGTATTTCAAAAATTATCAGCTCAAACATTGTGCATGACAATGCAAATGTGACCGAAAATATCAATAAAACCAGCCAATGTTGAACCTGTAGATGATTTGTAAACTTTTATTTATTTATAGGTTGAAAACGAATAATTAAATAAAAAAAAAACACTTTTTTAAAGTGATTCACTCTACAATTTTGCAAATTTAAGTGGCCATAGAAAGCCCAAGAAGTATGCACAAAGTTGAACGATTGTGATATGTGCAACATGAGTAGCAACATAGCCTAGTGTCACATTTGGAATGTTTAAAAATCAACCGCTTATGATAAAAATGTGCGGATTATTTTAAAAAATAGTAGACACTCAAATGAATGTTGGAATCTATATTTGGGAGATCTAAAAATCGAGAACATTTATTAATTAATAAAAAAGCGATTAAAGCTGATTTTAGGGCCCGTCTGAGAGGCTTTCAGACGAAAGAATTAGATAAATGCATTCCCCTTAGAAAGACCTTTCAAAAAACAAATAGAACAAGAACATCGAGCAATAAATTCAATGCAACTGTTTATGTTATTTTATTAATTAACAATCAGCATTATAACATTATTTCACTCCAATAATTAACTACATGAATAAAATGTTAAAAACATTGTTCAAATTCACATAAAAGATACTAATTCAATATTGAAATATCTATCATGGACGGAGTTAATGAAAACACAAAAAAACTGTGGTGACAACACCAAAAAAAAAACTGATATTATAAATAATTATTACAAAGGTTACAAATAAATTCAAAATTATTCTAGTCTTGACCCGCCTCTCGAATACAACACTTGTGTATCCACCTCTGGCGTTGGGGACATTCAAACCACAATCCCTCCTCATTGCCTCCACAATACAAGCACGAATCAATCATATTGGAGGATGTGTTCAAAATTTGCAGTTGGTAGTGATTCCTAGGCTCTTGAGGATCAAAAGGTTTTGTAGGGTCACCGCCACTGCCCAGACTTTTCACAAATTCAATAGTAAATATGACACAATTGTGGTCATCACATTGTTTGAAGTGTGGAATTGAGGATAAAGGGAAGGTAAGCCATTCTTCGGCTGCCTTCCAATGAGGAGTTATTGAAACCAGAAATTCACCGAATTTCGTGCCTTTATTAACATTTAATTCCTCATCCAGGGAGTCACACCACAATATTTGCTTGTCAATGACAATGTCAATGACAAAGCAAACAAAATGTGTGTCACCGCTGGTAAGAGGAGGGAAAAGATATCTTCACAGGTTCGATAAAGACTTAAAGTAAGTAATTTCATAGTGACCATTGGCGATGGCTTGGTGACTTACCACAATGGGAATATAAGTCACCCCGACTGGTTTTATCACCGCTGTCACTATGTAGTCAATTGAAGTTGAGGAAAGCCAGGTATTTTCGAATAGAGTTCGAAAATCCTCGAGAAATATAGTTTGATGCCCAGACCTGGCTAGGGCTGATGAGTTGTGAAGAATCTCCTTGTAATAGATCAGATCCATGACAAGGGAATTCTTCAAGATTATCGAGCTGAGTTGATTTTCAGGCCTAAAATCTACTTAAGACCTTCAAATTTTTCATTTTATCGAAATAGGAAGTGCCCTTTTCCTGCCTGCACTCCCGTTGAGCTTGGGCATTGACTTCCCTCCACAATATGCCTTCGGCAAATTCAACTCAGACTCCTTACATCTAGCTTCGGCCTCTTTTTGAAGAGCATCAACAAACAAGCCTAGCTTCAAATCTATTTTGCTCCCTAATAAATCCTTTTTAATGACCCTAAACACATTTCCAATGAGGCCGTTTGATATTCTGCTCTTTTTGGGTGAAGAAAAAGAGCATCAAAGAGGAAGAATAGAAATATGTATATGGGCTAGAGAAATTCCATAATTACCTCTACAGTAGAAAATTCATTTTGGTTACGGACCACAAACCTTTACTTTCCTTATTTAATCCAAAAAAAGGAACTCCAGCTTTAGCTGCAAATCGCCTAGCCAGATGGGCGTTGACCCTGAGTCAAAACGAATACACCATTGAGTATCGGAAAACGGCTCAGCAGATTACCGGCCGGTGAAGATCGAGAATTCGATGAGAAAAAAGAAACAGAGGATACTTCAACAGTGTGTACAATAAACACCATCAACAACTCAAACCTACTGATCACAAGGTGTTAGCAAAAGAATCCCGCAAAGATACAACTCTGTCAACCGTCATGCGACACATGAAGGAAGGATGGCCCAAAGTTACAACTCAAGAGGTAAGTGACTTCCAGAGACTGCAGGATTCTCTTGTCACACAGGGAGGATGTCTACCATATGGAGCAAGGATAGTCATTCCCCACAAACTCCAAAACCAAGTGTTGGATTTGTTGCACCTGGGACACTTTGGGATAAACTGCATAAAACAGTTGGCAAGATCAGTGGTTTATTGGCAGGGCATTGAGAGGGACATTGAACACCTATGACGTTCATGCACATCATGCGCAGAACAGCCCAAATAAAGCCCCAAACCATCCTTGGATGTTACCCGAAAAACTATGGAGCAGATCACATTTAGACCATGTGATAAATTTCCTCGGGAGTTGGTAATAGTGGATGCTTTCTCAAAGTATCCATGCATACATCCTATGAGCTCAATCACAGCAAATACAACCATCCAGCTATTGGAGGAGGCCTTTGCTCATTTCGTCTACCCACATTCTATTGTGACAGACAATGCACCGTCCTTCTTATCGGAGGAATTTCAAAGTTGGTGCAAAGAAAGAGGGATCTCTCACCTTACAGGGGCCCCATACCACCCAGCCACAAATGGAGTAGCAGAATGAATGGTGCAAACATTCAAACAATCCCTGAGAAACTCAGCACATACACCAAAACAAGCACTTCAGGAATTCTTATTAATGTACAGGAGAACACCTTTAGACTCAGGTTTCTCACCTAGCAAACTACTAAATGGTCATCAAATCAGAAGAAAATTGGATGCCCTAATGCCTTCTCCTGTTCACTTTGTGCAAAAGAAGCAGGTACAAAATAACACTAAAAAATCAGGACCAACACGAGTACAATCAAACAGACGAGTACAACCAACTTCCTGCAGGAAGGCACGCTATGTTATGCACTTTACATGGGTCCAAAATGAGATAAGCAGCCAAAATGGATTCCGGCTACAATTATCAAAATCCGGGATCCTAGAATGGTAGAAGTAAAAATCCACTCAAAAGGTCCGGTATGGAAATGCCATGTGGACCAACTTCGCGAAAGGTATGAAGAATACCCAGATTTAGATCCAGGCGAAGAAACGGTACACTCGGCAAGAAGCTACGTCAACAAAAGACAGAGCAAGATTCCGGAACCCATTCTGTCGACAACCACCGTCGAACAAGCAGAAACACTTATCCCAAGATGTTCATAGCGAATCCGCCATCAAGGATTTTGCATATGGCAGACATATAAACATATTTTACAAAATTTGTAAAATTCAATTATCCTTTTCCATAAATTTCTTGATATTGATATTAAAAGAATTATTACTTTAAATTGGTCATTAATAACATCTTGTATTTATGCCCACGTCGCTCATTGATGCTTTGGTTTCAATCACAACTTTGAGGAGGTATTTCTGACCTTTCCGATTTAGGCTAAAAGTACATGTTATATGTTTATTGAAAGGTCTTTTTAAGGGGAATTCTTTTATCTAACTCTTTTGCCTGAAAGCCTCCCAGACAGGCCCTAAAATCGGCTTTAATTGCCTTTTTATTAATTAATAAATGTTCCTGATTTTTTAGATCTCCCAAATGTAGATTCCGACATTCATTGGAGTGTCCACTATTTTTTAAAATAATCTGCACATTTTTATCATAAGCGGTTGATTTTTAAACATTCCAAATGTGACACTAGGTTATGTTGCAGTTATCACAATCGTCAAAGTTGAAACATTTATAGAATTAAATACCAATGGTTGCAACTATTGAAAAAAGTGAGTAGCAATTAAAAATTATTGAAATGTAATAAAATTAATAGGACAAATGTTATCAAACTGTCAAGTTATGTTCTACAGTCATAAGATTGGGACAGTTACACTTTTTAACCATAATTTTGTTGATACATGTCATACATATATATGTCAGTTATTGATGATACCTGATGATAAATGTTCATTATCTACTAGTGAATTTGGACGACTAAAAAAAGAAAGAAAAATTTTGTTTCTATCTGCATTCAGAAATTATAGAGATTCAAAGCTCTTGATGAAGTCTTGCTAACTCCACCATCACAGCTAAGCAAAATGTAAAATTCTAGCCCTTGTCCCAACCTTATGACAGGCAACGTGTATGCCATTCTTGTTTTGCATTAGGAAGGACATTATGTAAATAAAGATATTAGCCAAGGAGTTATTGCATTATAAAAGGGCAAAGCTGATTCAGTTAAACAAAACAATCTGGAAAAAAAATCATTAACTCACCTCATAATCTCTAAAAAGCTTTTTTAAGAAAAATATCCAGCCCAGCCCAACAAATAATATCTGTAATGTTAAACGCCCACATCATCCATAAAATTAAATTTTCCTATCCTAATATGCGTCTTATAATCCAATAACAAAAAGTATAGAAAACTTAAACTTGCTTGAGAAATAAGCATTATGAACGAATCCATTGCCAGAGACATATCTTATTTTCTGCACTTTATATTTATAGATTTGCTTTGGAGTGCTTATAACTTCTTAACCTTAACACTCTAACTAAATTTTTAATCGGCTGCAGAAACTCAAACCAGGGTCTCACGCCGAATCGACACTAACATCAAAGGAACACAAAGAAACATATGGTTAGCTGTCTCAAGCTGAAGAAAAAATTTCAATCAAAATTTAAAATTATGACTTTTTGCTAAATTGTTATGACAAACACGAATGAGGTTGGTTTATATAAATTCTTGTTAATAACTGATCTCATTTTCCCTGGACGCATATCTTTACTGCTAAGAAATGGATCCATCCGATTCGAATCAGTGTTTCTTTCAATTATCTCTTCAGGGAATATAAATCAAGCAAGAATTAAATTTAAAGTATATCGTTTATTAAATTTAGAGTTTATAATACTTTAAAGGAAATCGAATGACACCAGAAACCTTGATCCATTGAATGATCGTAAGTCTGGAAGAGCCTAAGACTACAGACCTAAGAATTTCTAGACATACATATGTCATACTGAAACTGTTTAAGGCATTAGATAGACTTAGACTGCATACAATTATAAAAATTGAAATTTTGGAAATAGCACAACAAAAATCAAGGATGATTAAGGGTCTAGGAAAGTTGTGAAGAGAGGCTAAGGAAGGCTGTAGACCCACAAATCTCGAAATAGGGAGAAGCAGAGGGAACCTCATGGAAGCGCTCAAGACTTAACAGGAAGGAAAGATTACTTTCACGACTCTTTGAGGCCACCAAAAGCAGTTCCACAAGAGGGCTTGCATAGATGCAGAACTAAATGTGTAATGCAAAAGAAATTGACTTGAGAAATAAGTTAGATGGGGAGGATGTTTTCAGATTTAGAAATATTTAAAATAGCACTTTTTATATTTGGCTATTGAATCGAGAAAGAAAGGTTTGCCACGTGTTTCAATTAGTCTGCTTAAATCACTATATGTTCCTTGTTAACCCTGAAACTGTGGTGATTTTTTTTTATAGCGTTAGATACCATTGCGGGTCTTTTGAACCCATATCAACTCAAGTCAACAATAGTATGAATTAAATCTTTATTGTAACAAAATTTCATCTCATTTTCAAATACAACAGTTAAAAATATAAAAAAAAGGCGGTCCCGACTAATTTTAATTCTGTAAACCGTAATAATAATATAATTCCAAGTGAAATTTGGAAGCGCAGTAGCGCAAACTGTAATTGAACGCCCATCAGGTTTTGTTTCTGCATTTTGAGCAAAGGACCCTCCTCTTTTTCGCATTCCAACAAATCGAACTATCCCCTTGCCATGGTATTGAACAAAATGTTTATTACATGTTAATGCATATCCTCTCCTATCAGCTGGCCCTTTAAAGACCCTTTCTGTTGCATCACTTGTTTCTTAATCAATTTAACATGTTTTGATGACTTTGTATAAGTGATTACCATAATCTCATTAGATAATTAAGTAAAAATATCATAACCACTCCCACTAAAGAAAGTGTGCTTTAACTTTTTCATGTTGTGTCGTGTTGCTTCAGTTCACTTCTTGGGAAACTCAAGGGTTTTTTAATACAAGTAAAGGTAATGTTCTGTACAAAATTAAATGTGGGCCAAAAGCAACAGAAGATTAGAAAAAGTGTACATTACATTAATTTCTTTGATGTTTGTTGCAGTGAATTTGCAACACTGTTCAATTCACATAACTTTTTCATCAGATTATTTATAAGTGCAGCCTAAAACAGAATGATAACCTAATTCTTAAAATGAAATGATTGGAACAATTATAATTACCAAAGACTTCAAATAAACACAAACTTGTTTGGTGAGATAGACATAAGTTTGTTGCTTGTTTGATTTTGTTTTTATGTGCAATTCTTGCCAACCATTTGCTTGTTCAAAACCCCATTCAATGTCCTTATACAAAAAGCTTTTCACCATTTCCTGCATTTAATTCTTTTTTAAAATTAATCATGGCAATATATATTTTAAAAATATTTTACAAATTACCAAAACACAGATAATGCCAATAACTCTATTAAGCTGAGTTTAAAAGCTATTAACTGTTAATATGATATCTGAAGTTGCAAACTACTTGTACAAGATCAAAGACTCACTCTTGGGCTGACGGTGATTATGTGGATACCAACATCATTGACACCAATGAAAATAGGACTTTTAACTCTGTTCTGAATAAGCACTAAGGTCCTTTAAATTTTAAATGTTTTTCATGAGTGTAATTAATATGTTTAGCATACCTTGGAACATTTATAACCAGTGAAAAAGGCACAAGCATATGTAGTGAGTTGTCTGCAAACTTTGAGGAAATGAGCCTGATGAAGCTGAAACAGTAAAGCTGACTACATTAATTAATTATAAAACTTTACTTTGGTAAACCCAATTTTTCCAAAAATTCAAAAGTGGTCATTCATTCATATGAATGATAGAAAGACACTGTTGAACCGAGATTGTTTGGATAGGCTGTTATTTCTAAATGGTTTGAATACAAAACAAATGTTTCAATGAAATACTAAGGTTACTATATATTTTAAAAAATTCCAAGTGGGATTGGGATGATGATGAAGTACCTTAGAGTGGGAATGGGGATCCTTGGAGTGGATTTAGGGTGGCAATAAAAACTCATGCAGATCTAGATGGGGGATGGGAACCATTTCTATTCCCAATATCATTACTTACATGTATTACTTTATTTGCATAACAAAAGCTTGGTAAAAAACATGTAAAGAACAAAATTACATAATATAAATATTAGCAATATTTGGAAAAACAACACCTGAGCATAAAGGCTAAAGGCAGAAATTGGAATTTATGAAAATGGACCAACATTTGAAGTATTTTAGATGAATTGAGACCATATTGAATGATGGAAAACAGATGGATGGATTAAATAGACAGATAATCAGATCACTTACAGCTGCATACTTGTTAGCACATTTCTCACTGTAGGCTTTATACTGCTCCTTAATATGTTGTATGAGTGTCACTTGGCTACCACAAGCAAGCATGTGGGATGGAATTAAGCTTCCAAACAAGTGAGGCCTGAAATCAAAAGGATTTCATATATAAACAAGACAACGTTACTGATTTTCAAGACTCAGAAGAAAGTCACTAACTTTTTCGAAAAGTGATCAAAGGGCTCCTTGTAGTCACCAAAAAATAGTTGCATGAGAATCCCAGCAAGTAGAACAACATCATGATATGTGCATAAATACAAAGACTTTGTGTAATTATGATAAGCCTCAAGGTACAACAAATTAATAGCTATAGGATTTGTAATCTGAAAAAAAAAATCAGAGTTGCTAAACTAGTTTCAGTAATTCATGAACAACAAATTTTACAGCATTTTCATCTTTAAGAGACAGTAAAGCATCTCTTTTCCAGTAAAGTTCTGGGTCTTCCAGTTCTGGAGGCTGATCTGTCAGCTTGCTAACTATGGCTCTCTTCCAGTTATTAAGCTGTTGGATTGGTCTGTGTTCAGGCTTTAATTGCAGTTCTTAAAGAAAGATATAAATTAGTGATGTAACCAAATCATCTAAGTTAATTTAGATTAAAAGTTCTCCTATATAATTCTAAGTAATCATGAAGTAACAGTCAAATGTGTATTTGAATTATACAAGAATCATCATAGATTACATTCCAGTGATTGTAATATGTTGTCTTTGCAATCCTTGGTTAGCAGTGCTACATAAATCCTTCAAATAACATCCTCTTAAAACAATGAAAAGATTGTCTAAATAATAAGCAATGCAGAACCAAATTAGACACACAATATTTATATAATAAACATTCATTAGACTCAAAAAAAATGATTTCTGAAAAATTTGCTCATTTTCAAAATTATTTCCTCTACCATATGTAAGTTAGAAATCATAATTTCTGAGAAATTTTGCAACAAAATTGAAGATTCTTCCATCATAATAAGTCAGAAATTCAATGATGTACAATATATTATTACCGGATTCAAAGTGAAATATTCTGAGTTAAAAATTTAAATAAAAACTTGTAATGACACTCACGCAAATTTTTTGAGCAAATCCAAATGGTAAATAAATGAGAACAACAATCGGGCAAATTCAGTTCCTTTGATGAATTGTCAGAAGTTTAGGCAATGCAATGTAACATGTACTATCAAACAAATATAAACTAAACCTTCATCATTTGTTCATGAAGTTGTGAAACAGTGGTGTTTGCTTGAGAAATGAGGCAAAGTCGAACACATGTACTATCCATGAGATAAATGTCAATAGTGCCAACTTGGAAGTCCAGCAGAAAACTCTAAAAGAAGATGTTAAAACATTGAAAAGGAGCAAAACTGAACTTCCAACTGATTGTTTTAGAAAATTCAGATGATTATTTCCAAAAATAACATGAAAATAGAAATTTCCAGCACTCACCTCTTCAAGATACTTTTTTAGCAATTTTTGGCAAGCTTTATGTTCTAATGATGCATATTCATCACAATAAAGTAAAGCCGTCTTTCCAAACATATCTTTAATGTTCTTGAATTAGTTTAACAAATTTAACTGAATTTTGCTATAGAAAGATTTTTGAAATGTGAAATCTTAATGAATGACAATATTTAATCTAAGATTTGTATAGGAAAAAGGCCATCAATCGGGATGCAATAATAATAATAACTAGAGAGAAGTAGGCTGGATCGTAATGCCAATTAGGCTGAAGTTTGCCAATGCCCAATATACAAGCCATCTTATAACCTAACCACATTAAAATAATAATTGGTTTGCTAACAAATTATAAATGCTTACTGGATCAATCCCTCTTGCAAGCAAAAATTCCACAATGTGTGTCCTTGCATTTATGACAGAGACATGTAAGAGGCTTTGTCCTAAATGATTGACTATGTTGAGATTACATTTGTTCTCATCAAGTATTAGTCTCAGAATCTCCAGGTGACCTTTTCTAGTCATGAAGAAAATAAAAATAAAACTTGAGAAATCACAAAAAAAGTTTCAAGAACAACTCAGCAGAGAGGTGGATGGGAGTTTCAAAGTATCCATTCTTCTGAGAAACTGAACAACCTTGTCGGAGACAATTTCTAACACCGTCGATATTTCCAACATTCACATAATAGTGAAGAGGAAAAGATTGTTTTAGGAATTTTCTACAAAACAAAATCTGTTGAAAGCATTTCTAGAGTTTGTCAACACCATATTTTTTGACAAAATAAATTAAAATTATTAAATAAAAGTGTTTTCAATTATTATCCAGGATCAATAAATGCCAAATAGAACATTTTGATGTTGATCATGGCTTGAATGAACCCTCCCAAATATATTAAAACCTTACTTACATACACATATTTTCAATCAAATTTAAAAAAACCTTGGAATGTTAGAAAATTCATTAAAATGAAATGAAAAGCATGTGGTCTTCCGATTTTACTTGAAATTATTTTTCTTTCAATATTGGTATTAATCCTCTTTTGTTTCGGGTAGTTTTGCCTTGCATTTTAAGTTTGCATTTTGTTTTCTTATCTTTTTTAACAGTGAATTGTAAGGAATTTATTTTATTTTAAGTTGAATAAATTCAAGGACTCAAAAAAAGAAGAAAAAACAACCTGCTAGCAGAATCAGATACAAATGAGATAGAATTGGACTCAAGTTGTTGGTGATTGCATGCTGCATTCGAACTTAAGTTGTTTCTCCTCAAATCCCAATATTTGTTAGCAACAACTTTATCAACCTAAGAATAAATTTTCAAATACATTAAAAAATATAAAGTTCATTATCAAATTATTAATTTGAAAGGTACTTTGTATTTAAAGGAAAGGTTTGACCCAAAAAGTGGATTGCTTAACATAATGTCACACCGGTCACATGCTTCCATGTGAGCTAATGTATCACAGTGATTATATTTAGGCTGCAATGAGCTTGGAGAGCTAAATGTAAAATGTAGGCTTGTTTCTAGAAAGGCAGGGTTTGAGATTGACCACTTAAATCTGAAAATAAAACATCAGAAGTGACTCTCTTAGGCTAAGTATTTAATTATAATCTGGCACAACCTGTCATCAGATGAAGATGAAAATAGTAATGACATAGCTCCTGGTATAGAATGTTGTTCAATAATCCAGCTTAAACAAAATTGAATCAAATTTTAAATTTAATTATTAGTATTGTTAAATATAGCACCAACTTTTGAATTCTTAAAGCAGAGTTGTTTAATAAATTTGATGCAAATTTATTTTTTAGGATGTTTTCGAGCCATTTGTCTAGAGAACAAAATGACATTTTGTTATTCTGTGGAATGGTGAGCTCATCTGAAATATACAATCGTCCTAAGTTATAAACATATCTATATGTGAACATACTGAATAAATAGATATGAGTCCATGTAAATTCCAGCAAAATTATTCGCATTATTTAGAAAACAAAATTATATAAAATTAAATACTTTGCATGGCAATATATTTCCTGTTTAAATTTGGTCACCATAGATGCTATAGCTTTTTGCACTTTATATTTATGGATAGAATGCAGATAACTTTGTTATGATTTCAGATCCAGGGATGGAAAACATCTGATATTTTGATATATAATATCTGATGCTTTTGATATATGGTGATTATCACACCTTTAAGTGGACAATGATAATGTTTAATAAAATTATTCTACAAACCCCAAATTTGGATATGTTCATTGACATGAAAACAGCAGTTAACTTGTAAATTTCTTCTGTTTATTTATTATTATATATTACTTTAACTAATTTATTATGATGCTAATTTTTGGACATATGTTCTAAAGTCGATTTTTGTCATGTATATGCTTGTCAGACTTTCAAGTTCTACCAGAAATGAGAGATGATAATAAGGGTTCTAAAACATTTTATTAATTCAAAAATATCATCAATATTATCTATTCTTTTATATTATTTCAATGCATCTTGACTTCATTGATGCTAATTTTTCTGGGTAATTCTTCTGGCAGGCTTTTCCAGGATTCAAGTACCACCTCCTTTAAATTTGGAGTTAATAGTTGAATATTGTTTGCAATTGCAATACAACTGCCTTGTGAGAGTCTCCCAAACATTTTCTGTAGGATTTAAATCCAAAGAACATGCTGGCCATTTCATTACATTCACCTTTTCCTCACGGAAACATGACATTGTCTCCTTTGAGGTGTCTTGCTGGGAAATAATTGTATTTGTGGGAACCTTTGGCAAATAAAATGAGAAGAATGATCTTGATATGGTCTTCAGAGGCTTGTTTTCTCCAAAGAAAGGCTAATTCTGTCTTTTATTATCATTAATTTGTTACTGTGTGACTCTCTGACTTAGTCATATCCATTAACCTTTTTCCTATCATTGTTTCTTTAAAGGAACAAGTTTTTAGACAAATTAAAATGCACTTGGAACTGAGTTAAAAACAAAACAGGCCCAATAAGAAGTCAGCCTGTGTTATTTTATAAGTGAGCTATTTTAATTCAGCAGTAAAAGTTTCCTTTTTTCACCATGGCAGGGTGTTATTGTATAAATTGTTATATGTTTTAATTTAAGAAAAAATAATTATCTTTTTGCACTAGATTTATATTAATTTGGATGCTCTTGTTTTAATTACCCAATTATTGCAATTTGTTAACATTTTGCTAAATAAAATTGGTGTTCCTATAAAGGGGAATTTGTGATCCATTAATCTTCTTCCAGCAAATGGAGATACTGCTTTGGAAGTAAGTCTTCAGAACAAAGAAAATGTTAGTATGATAGAGAGAAAAAAGTACAATGTGGCAAATTTTAAAAAGTGAAAGAAGACTTTTTTCCAAAATTCTTTATTTCAAAATCTCACTATTTCTCAATGGGAAAGAAGTGGTGGTGGCCACTGTTCAACAATGCTTTCAACATTTCTGTGACTGGCTTGAAGTGTTCACTTAAATTTCTACAACTCCTAGGTTTCATTTGACCTTTAGAAGAGAAGTTACCTTCTTATTATATCCAAAATCCAAGGCAACTTATAGATGGTGGAAATATACTAAATTTGACATTCAATTTGACCATGTCTGACACTCAAATACTAAGGAAGATGTACCACTTGACAAAGAAATATTGTTTATAAGTATAAAGTCTGATGAAAAGCTGCTCGGTGACAGGAAAAACCTGCTTCATTGAATATCATGATTGGAAATATTTAAGACTATATGGCTTGAAAAATGTATTTTCAAATGAAAATATCAAATATATCATAGATATATCAATTCTGTTCTCATCACATATTTCAGCCAAGTATTTTGAAAAATATCATGTATCAATCTTCAAAATACAAATAAATTAAACCTGTCTTGTCAATTGGAATACAATAAAGGGCACCAGTGCTATTTGCAATAGGGGGAACATTTACAGCCCTTCTACCTGAAATGACATCATTAAATTATGCTCATGAAATAAATGTAAATGAATGTTTTGAGAAAAGATTCATTAATAGCTTATGCTAATCTTATGATCATATGAGTTACATTCAATGTCAAATTATTAAATAGTAGCTTTTAACTTCCACTTTATGTTATGATGTCACTACTTACCTAGATGTGTTAACTTATCAAACCCTTCAAAATTCACAACTTTATTTTCGTTACCTTTTAATCCACCAGAATCTCCTCCAGTGCTGTTATATAAGTAATTGCAAAGAACTTGTGATGGCTCGACATCTAATAACATGCTGGTATATAAAAGCTCTCCTCCATCACAAAGTATATCAATGCTAGAAAACATATCTCCATTTGTGTCAGTCTCATGTTTCGGACGTAAAACTGCAATTGTAGCCTCCATATCTATCAACATAACATGTTATCATCACTGGCAAAACATCTTGTTGTTTCCGGATAATACATTTCAATAAACCCAACGAAAGTGTCAACTTCTGATCCAACGGTAACGAGTTGATTGACCAACAAAAAAGAATAGATCAGATATAACAAGTCAAAACAACTAATCAACAACGTTCAGGAAATATTGCCGTTTAAAAAGTTTGCCAGAAGTTTGCCATCTTCACCGTCCTTAATCAACTTTACGTATGTTACACAAACCGTAAGTTATATGCAAAAGAATTAAAGTCCCCAAGATACTTGCTCGGAGTCGCAGTCCCATACAGGGCTGCCCCAAGATTATTTTGACCACTGAATGTGATTATGGGTAAATAAATAAAAGACCGCCAGAACTATTTTAATACCAGCATAAAGAAAAATTCGAATTTTTACAATAATATTCTGACCAAGAGCTGCCGATATAAGCTATAATAACCCCTATAATATAAGCATGGTTCATAAATTCAAGTGATATACTTAGCTGCTAAATTATCACAGTGCAGCCTTTCACTTTCTAAATTTTTCCAATTTAATAGCATTTGCTTCATATAATAATTTGCAGTATATAACGTACGCTTTCCGTAAAAATATTTAGATCAATTTCTTTATAATCAGCTTAAATGGCAGAACATGCTCGCTGTGCAATATGTTTTAATCATTTGTTTTGGCCATGGCTCTTGCGGTGGACAGGTGTGTATTTCATGTTATTGTTCGGGACAGACATTAGGATTAAGCATAATTAGGGTTACGCATGGAATAAATCAAAATTTTAACTTAAACAAACTTTCGCTTCATTGAACGAGGTGGGCATATTACAAAGTGACAATCATCTAAAGTAATTAATAATTTAATCATGTTTAAGTCGGTCAAAAATTCACAAACGAATTGGATGCAAATTGGGCTAGAGATTTAATTGTATTTGTAAATATGATTTTTAATAAACCATAATTAATTTTCATCCACTCTATGACATTTTCAGTTTCCAACATTTACTTGATCTTTTTCAAAGAGATCTCCATGAAAGATGTGGTATGATTGTGAATGGACTTGCCATTATAGGTGCAGTTTATATCACCAAGAAAATTTTTCAAACTGCATTATACTGCTACTCAGACATTAAAACTTATGGCCTTGCCAAGTTATGGAAAACTCCATTCTACAAGCATGGAGGCTGGGCAGGTAATTGTTTACCATATTTTTAAGTTTAACCTTGTAATCTAACATATTGGGGCATGTCTACAATAGCAATTTTAATGATGATCTAGAAATGTCAATATTAGTGTAAAAATGTAGATGTTTTGATATGTCAAGATTGTTAGCCAACCCAGAATCCAATAATTAAGTTATTGTTGTATCAGAACTGTGAATGCCAGACTATCTTTTTTACATTATTTTGAGCATATAGTCAAAAGTTGTTCAGCTCTGTATGCACTACTAGATTTTTTTGCATTACTATTTTCACAATTTATATACATTTGATATTGCTTTGCTGAAGTTGTGTCCGTATGTGAAGATTTCACGGTTTCTGGGTTTGTGGATGAGTTAGCATTAAATGGATTAGATGTTTTGCTTATTGGTACTGCTTCCTGCTTACAGAAAGAAACCATCACAAGTTAGTCCCTGATTAATTAGATCTAAGTTTTTTTATAAAGCTGTAAAACCACTGACACTAATTTTATTTTTAATTGTCAGGGCCGGTGAATACTAAATTAGAACATATCATCATTGATTACAATAGTATGGACAAAAGCATGGAAGCTGTTGATTGTGCACTTGCTGGCAAGGATATTAGAATTTTT
This sequence comes from Hirudinaria manillensis, assembly GCA_034509925.1. Taxonomy (NCBI): domain Eukaryota; kingdom Metazoa; phylum Annelida; class Clitellata; order Hirudinida; family Hirudinidae; genus Hirudinaria; species Hirudinaria manillensis. The sequence continues at coordinate 4,255,250 of CM067532.1, read as the reverse complement.
AGTGAGTGGATACAATTAAAGTTCAAATTAAATCTTAAATTAAGTTTGAAACGTATATGTTATTCCATAACTTTTCCATAGTCTGTATTTCTTCAGATGTTTTTGAAATTAATGTTTTAAGCATTGGTATGGCTTTCTAAATAAAAAAAAAAAGTTTGCAGTGCCAGTTTCAAAGATTCATCAGAAAAGGCATTTCACAGTCTGACTTATAAGGTTTTTTTTTATAAAATTATTCAGAGTTTGGATATTTCTTTGTCTAAACATTGTTCATGATTTGAAGGATGTCTCAGAGCTCACTCAAATGAATGTGACATATATAACTCAGGTGTTAGAGCTTGTTATTTGCATCAAGGAAGACCAGACTTTTTACTGAGTTATTTCATACTTTTCAGATATATTGCATAGCTATTGCCTGTATGACCCGTACAAACAGGTTTGATAAATATATTCAGTTTCTAATTGGGTTTTGATTAGCTTATTCAATTAATACCTCAATTAATATCTTCAACTGATATCTTCTAATAGAAATAGAGGTGTCATTGTCACCATCACTCCTTCTCAAGTTTTTCCTTCAAGTCTCAGCTGTGCTTGGATGGTTAGGTTTTAGTAGTTTCACTTTGAAATGACTTTAATTTGGTTTGGAAACTGATTACTTTAGTAATATTTGTAGGAAGCTAACCTTTCTTAGCACCTTTAATTTTAATGAGTTAAATAAGAAGGATCTCTTGGATGTTGTTCTTAATTGAAGTTTTGGCATTAAATGCAGACTGTAATTAACATAAAATAAACTTTGTGACCTTTTTATAACATTTGCAGGCCTATGTCAAGCTTCTTCAGAGCAAATTAAGGAGAGATTATAAAAGCATAGAATTTCTAAATTTGAATCCATATGAAATTGATTCAAGCAGAAGGAATAACTGGAAGATTCTTGATCTAAGGCCTTCTCCAGAATCATATGCACGATCGGCCCTTGCGACTGTGGGATGGACCTCTGAGACAACCGGTCATATTTACTACCAATTACAGGTAATCTTAAATATATAATAAGCAAGTTTCTCATGTTAACATAATTTACTTACCACTGGTACTGAGAAAGGAAATAGTCTGTTAACAAATTAGAATTGCTACCATTTGCTTTGTAATTTGAGTTGTTCATATTATTTTTTATGATTTCAAGCAGAAATTAATAAATCTGATGTTGACTCACGTTGATTTCCAGATGAGGGTTTGCAGTGTATTCACTGCTTTGCTTGGAGCCTTTGCTTTTCAAATGTCATAACAAAAGATGTTTGCTGATTGCCAAGCAAGGTCAACATTTGACACAAAACATGTTTGTCTCAAGACAAATCAAACAAACCAAAATATCTGGATCAAATAAAAATAAGATTAAAAAATAACCATGAGTAAACAGACAGGCTTGATTTTAGAAGGGGCTTAGGAGTGCCACATCTGTGAATTTGGAATGTGATGCTTTAGAAAATTGTAATTTAAATTGTAATCCCGCAAATCCTGGTTGTTACCACCATTAAAATGCTCACCAGTTATTCCAGATGTGACATCGTATTTACCTCAGCTTGATGGCTGATGGTGAATGGTTCTCAGCTCCTAGTCGTTATTTGTGAAGGGAAGTCACAAAAAGTGTGAAGAGCTGCATTTAGTTGATAAAGGGGGCATATTTGAAATAAGCCTTCTAATTTACATTAATTTTTTTTGTCTTAATTGCATTTTAAAATTGTTAGAGCTGTTGTCATTTATGTGGCTGGGATGTTGTTCCAAATATGAAAAGGTGCCTTGAGGCAAGCATTTTTTTTTTACGTTTAACGGTGTTACCTCGGTGGCAAAAAGTTCCAATACTCTGGCAGAAACTCAGAACAAAAGGCGGTCTGAATTGCCTCCGTGCTTCTAGCTATTAATAGAAAACAATTGGCATTCTTCATGATGTGACTCGAGCACCAGCATTAATTTTTCATATTGGTTAACTCCTGCATTTTGAGGTTACAATTTTCGCCGGCTAGCGGTTTTTTCCCTAGACTTTTAACAATGAAGGGATCCTTCAGATTTTGCGTCAAAGAAATTGGATAAGTAATGGTTATAGAGGACAGTTTTGTTATCAATTTGGTGTATTTAATTTTCATATTGATTAATTAAACTCCTGCTTTTAGGGTCACAATTTTTGCCGGCTAGCGATGTTTTCCTAAACTTTTAACCATTGGTCTTTTCTGCCGACTCACATGGAAAAGGTCCAGCGCGGCAGGGCGCATTACCGCTGCCAGATAACTCTTAGTAGTAGATAAAGTTAGTAAGTAGGTAAAGATACCTATTAGAAATGTAAAAAAAACATTGACATAAATCACTTTGTAACTCTTCCCTTCATGATTAGATCTATTCGGCTCCAGCAAGTTTGATGACATCGGAGATGATGTACCTTTTTTTTATCTTTATTATAAATCAACAATACATTTATAGTTGAACTATATATTAAAAAGTATTATTTGTTAAATTGATTTAAAGTTTTAAGTTGAAGAATACATTAAACTTAACTTTTCCTTTGATGTTTATTTTCACACTGCTGATGCATTTTGTTTACATTTTTCTACCGTTGTTGGGTGGTGATTCGAAACTTGCTGGTTGCTTGTTATAAACAGCCTAATGATGAAAAAAAGGAATCACGATCATCAGGAAAGTCAAGCCAAGTATCACCAACTGAAACATAATAAAGATGGCTTTCGAGATCTGCAGGTAAATGTTAATTTCGTAAAATACCCTGAAAACCACGTCGCAGAATATTTGTTACTGAGTAACTCTTATCAGGATTCTGTTGGAAAAATGATTTCTTTTGATGACTTCTCGCATTTATCATCACCTTTGTTTTATTATTGGTTTGTATATAATTCAGTCGTTGTTATGTCAGTTTAAGATGCACCCATCAAAGATTCCTTACAAAGCAATCATGCTGGCCTCTCTACTCTTCATTGTGGGGTTTATTCTCATTCTCATCAGTCTACTTTTGCTAACTGGTCACATTGACATTGAGGTGCATTTGCTTTGAACAATATTAAGTTCACTTTTTCCTATTATCTGAACATGTAAATTGTCAGTGAACTTTATTTAAACAGTACTCAGACAGAACATGGCCTTTATTAATTTTGGGGAGCTTAATGTTCATTCCTGGTTCCTACCATGTTCATCTTGCCTATAAGGCATGGAAAGGTGCAGCAGGATATTCCTTTGATGATATCCCTGAATTTGACTGATGGCAACAGACAGCAAAATATTATAAAATATAAAATTATATTCATTCATGGTCTGAAATTTTTATTACAAATAAAATTGTTTTGCCATTGTTTACATTCATTAGTCAATATCACTTAATAGTACAAAGTGATCCCATTTGTTCCAACTGCTGGTCTGGTCAGTGTCATATTGCTAGCATTGATTGTATCCTGAAAATCAAAGGATGTTTTTGTGATGCAAATCAGTATCGTGTACAAAATAGTGGATTAATTTATTATTGTTATGAATTACGTAATATTATGTCCCCAAATATCTACCTAACAAGATATGAGAGACATGATTTGTAATTCCTAGAATGCCTTTATAAACATCAATTTTTATGACAAATAATAAACAGATGTATATAGAAATTGAAAGGAAATGATACCTGGGATGATGTCCAGTCAATTCGATCTGGTTTTTTGCTTGAGTCGATGCATGAATAAAGTCCGAGTCTTTCTATTGAGCTGTCAAGCTGTACTGGCTCCCTATGGACTAGAAATTGCCTTGAGCTTGTTTCCATCTGTGGCACATCAGATGATACTGATCTCACTTCAGGGTCAGAATTTCTTTTTTGCTTGGTGCTTTTAGTTTTTTGGGGGAAAATTGTCTTCTTAATTCTCTTTAAGGTCAAACCATCCCTAATGTTTAGGCCCATTTTTATAAATAATTATGAATTAAAAATGTATTAAAGTAATTATTTAAATACTTTAATTTTTCAAAAGTGAATGGTCCAGGAGATTGAGATGTTTGATGAGGATTTTCATTCTCAGAGTTTGCTCTAAAGGATGTTCACAGTTTTCATAATTACATAATTGTTAACAAATTTGAGCAAGACTGGCAACAACTTAATTACATTTTAATTTTGAATTTTACTCACCCTTTTGTACAACATGTGCAGATTATAGCAGATACCAGAATTATGGCAAAAAATATGCAGGCCAAACTTATTGAGAGAACAAAAGCAAGAAACCAGTTTGCTTCAGTTGGAGATATGTAATTTCTTGGCTCTTGGTGGATAACAACGAGAGCAGAATCACTTCTGTTATATGGTGTTTCCAGCTCTGCTATTACCACTAAAGCAATGGTAGTACTATTTATAGAAGTGCATTCTGTGCATGTAATCAAACCAGTCTGATCTATTGAAAACTTTCTGTCAAATTAGATTTGTCAATTATCATTTGCTTATATGAATCACATCTAATAACAATAGTTTACTTGTATTGGTCCAACAACCTGTACTTTAAAGAGTAAGAAGAAGTACTTAAAGCCTTCAAAATAAGTCACAACAGCCTATAGTATGAGAAAGTGAATTCATCATCTATTCCTAGCTACCTGAACTTGTCCTATCCATGTTGCATTAAAAAGTTCAAATTCATAGAAAGTTTTGATGAACTTGGGGCTGCTCTCTGCTATTGGAGAAATCATTATATTCAGCCATCCAGTTTCATTTGTATCCTACAATTTGAGGATAAATATATTAAATATGTCCAATTTAGGATATTAGTAAAACTAACATGTCCATGCTCCGAGAGTCCAACACATAAATTAACTTCCTTCTTTGCGATGCTTCTAAGATCTTTTGACGTTGTGATGATTCCACTGCCATTTTTAATTATTATGATTCATTAAACTTCAATTATTAGTATTGAATTGATGCAATGCAAAGAAATCCAAAGCTATTCAACAAAAAGCAATTTGATCAAGTACCTTGAACTGTCCAAGCTAAAATATTCTGTCCCAGTAGATTTATCCAGAAAATAAAATGTTGTTTCATTCTAGGTTGTAATAAAACAAATATTTTTAAATCTCATAAAAAGATTTAATCATTTAACAAACTCAGTTCAATATTGATGGAAAGTGCAAGATTATATGTGACATTTATTCAGACGTACTGACATAATTTTAATGCATAAGATGTCTTGTAAAATTTGGACTTCCTAGATTAATTAAGAAATGTGTAAAGCGACGCATAAACTAATTTTTAAATAATGTTTGGTCAAGTTTCTTCAGTGTAATGCCTGAATTTGTTTCCATAATATATCAGGTTATATTTATTGATGGTTCCTCCCGTGCATTATGTTGCTTACCAGAGAAAATTATAAATTTTAAAATTAAAAAATCCGAAATCCTTTCTACACTTTCAGTGCTTGTGCGATTACATCTATTCCTTACGTTGTTTGAAGAAGCTGCATTTTTTTTAAGGCGAGTTTTTTTTATTAAGTTAATTGGATATAACTGCATCTATAACCTCGTTGAGCGACCTTCTATTATTACCCGCTCCCTTTTATATTCGGCCTGACTTATCATTTTTGGAACACATCGTCAGATAACGAAATCATGAAACTTTAAAAAATTGATGGCCATCCAGGGGTACATCGCGAAAAGTCAAAATATATATATTTATTTTCACTAACTTTTCTATTTATTGTTTCCATTTTTGCTATGAACGTCCCAACTTTAGTACTTTCTGCCAAAACCATACTTGTAAATGGATTTAGGAACTTTGCGGGCTTGAAAATGTTTAGGAATATAGTAGAAACGACGTAAGTGCTCTTTACTCTTTTCTTGCTCTGGAATTTGATCAGGCGCATTAAGCACGTAATTAAAATTGAAATAAATCTTTCGATAACCTTCATGAATAGAATGTAAAATGATTTTTTTGGGTTGTTTGCTGCATGTAGATGAACAAAACTTGTCAACTGAAAATATTTCCAGTCGTCTGTCGAATTAAAACATTTGTTAACAAAGTATGAAGTTTTTTTTTATCGAGAAAAGAATCTAACCATTCAATTCGTTAGTTATTAAACTGAATTCTAATTCTGACTTATTTTGAAGAGATGGATCGATTACGATATCCACGTCCTAAAAAATGAGTAAAAGTAGAGCTTGTTCGATGATAGTCAGATCTAATATGTGGCTGGGAGCGGGGCCTATGGTTTCACAGAATCATTTTTTTTTGTTTATGGCAACCAGGGAAAGGCAGCTTTAACATTTAAAGCGATTATTTACATGCAATTCCCTGGGCCTGCCAATTGTCAAATTGTCCTCCTTCCTACAAGTTTTGGAACCCAGCCAAAGTGTTTTAGATCCGCCAACTGATGGTGATAAAAATTTCGAAGTAAACTTTTAAAAACTCACAAGATTTGAAACAGTCAAAGAATATGATGTATTTATAGCTTGCAGCTCCTCTCCAAAGACTGATACAACATTAATGGTAACTGAAGTCCAAACAACGTGCTGGGCTTGTGGTATGCCCAATATCGATTCATTGTAACTATTGTCCTTTAGACAAACGCGAAGATCTTTCAATTTAGATTCATTTGCGCAATTTCGAGACATACCTTCACGAACACGGATAGAATAATATACTTTACAAGCTCATAGTTAAGTTCCTTTGTCAATGTGAGTTTGCCGCTTGAAGGTATCGTAAAATTAAAGTATTCCTTATAATACGAAAGAAAAAAATTTAGATGTTAGAGTTTAAAAAATGCGTCTGTATTTGCATGAATCTACCGAATATTCGTCTGTTACTTTAATGCCATAAGTTAACTTCCCTGAATCACTAGGGTCTGCATCTATTGCAGTTATTTCAGGCAAAAGTGTAGAGCCCTGGGGTGTGGCCTATCAAATGATGAATAAAATAGTTTTTTTTTAGAAACTTTTAAAAATCGCTTAATCAGTCTATTTAAACACACCAACCTCGCTAACATTGATTAAATAAGGCAAATTTGTAAATATTGGAGCGTTGTTGTTTTCATCATGTATTTCCAAAAGTAATTTATATTCAATCTGTGTGTTTGCAATTACTGTTATGGTTAAAATGATCGTGAAGTTAGGCTTCTGCCTTATAAGTGCATCGAAAAACTGCTTAAAAATCAAAACTATTCTAAATCTAAAGTCAAGGAGTCGCACTGCTCCGACATCTCTCTCTCTAACTGGTTACAGTGCTGTTCGAATCTACATCTCCAAATTTTTTGATTTCGCTAAAAATTTCGCCAATCGACAATTATAAATTTAATATGTTCTAAAGCTAAGGGAACAGGACTCAATCATATTAATTCCACTTCTAAAACACGATAGAGACAAATGAGTTTAAATGAAACACAATTAACCTCTTGGCCAGTCGCAATGATTTTACAAATCAATCTGATGTTGTCCAATAGTAAAGGTGTGCTAACGGTGATATTGAATTTATTTTTTATTTTGAATTCTTGTGTTACGTTGTTAAATGTAATATCTGATGGATGAACAGCTCGCAAGAATATGTCGTCTACATCCGTGAAATTGAATCTTTTGATGACACTTCCTTCAAAACAGATAGAAAAATGTAAAGAGAAATAAGGCTATGAAAAAATCACAAAACATTCTTTTTTACTGGACAATAATAAACTTTGAGGTATTTTGGGCAAATTGTAAATGTCTTTTAAATGCAATTTAAAGCGTGGAGGTGGGGGAAGTGCTCCTTATTTACGTCAGTATGACCCTTGAATTAATGTTTTTTGAATGCGAAAAACAAATGTTTTCGAGTAGAAGGAGATAAGCGGTTATAATCACAATATATATCAGTTTAAATGATTTGAATGAATGAACTGAAATGACAAAGTAGATATAGGAACTAGAAAGTGATATTGGGGACAGAAATTGTCCCCACCCATCCCCATTCCAAGATTTCCCGCTCTCTTCGTGCAGATCCGCGAATCCTTTGTTTGGGAGCATTCCGCCTAAGATTTATAAAATAACTACTACGAAGCTCTCGACTTTATGAATATAACATAATTTTAATAAAATGCTGCACATTTCTACGTCTCATTCTACATTTTTTCCTTCCGACTATCTCGATAAATTGCTATTAAGTAGAGATACTCAATGTAAAAGTACAGGCATAAGTACCATGGGCTCCGTCTAAATGAGTAATTATGATGCTATAACTCTGAAATTAGGTCTAGAGAACGATAGCTAAGTTAATCTTGCCCATCCTATGCAAGATCTCATACACCCTAAAAAGGATCTCATGACCTCCAAGTTCATGTTCGATAAATAGTTACTCTGAGATTTGTTTTAATCTGATTCGAATTTATACAGCTTTAATAAGCTTTGAATTAGCCTTGGCACACATTATAAACTTCGTAAATTACATGTACATGGGCAAAATAATCGATAATTGAATAAGCAGACTTAATTAATAATGGCATATGTTCTAGGATTTTACTAATCCTATTACGTGATCAAATGGAATTTCAATGGGTATTACCTTCTGGCAAACTTTCAGGAATGTTTTTTATTTGTATGAAATTCATATCAGTAGCTTCTTCACATGAACAGATATCTTTAGACAAACCTGGGAACACATTATTTCATTTCTTAGTGACAATTTGAAAAATTTTAGTAATTGGTTTGAATATCAATACTATCTATCTGGTACCAAATAGGCGAAACGAAAAAATTCATAATCGATAAACTTCAACAGAAAAAAATGTGGCAAAATGCTTCTCTTTAGCTTAAAAAATAGAAGAGTACTTTGTCGATTAGCAAAACCATTTTGAGCCGAGGTCGTTCCGAATCAATTTATTAAGAGCGTTATTGATGGGACAAGTTTCATCTAGAGACATGCATTGAACGCTACCAAGGCTTAAAGGTATTCAGTTTGCACAATATTTAGAAGGTTGAAACATAATAACATCAGGTAATAATAGCGATAAGAGATGTACCAAAATCGATTTTTTCAAATAATGCCGGAGCTGGAGTTATGAAAATGAATCAGGGGAACTAATATGATACGTACGTACGATATAGGCTAAATTTTGAAAACATATGTAATGTTAATTTTCAGATGTATAGAATTAATGCAACTGCGGATTATGCTACATCTATTACGATTAAAAGCATTTATTCCAAATATTCTTGAAAAAAATTTCAGTAAAACCTGCGACGTAAAATTTGGCGTAGGATACCAGAATCAAAAATAATGACTGGTAGCAGAATTCGACTTTGTTATGAATCGCATACATCTCCGAAGGATAAAAACAATTTAATTTAATCTAAAAATCCAAGAAAGTCCTAACAGTATTTACAAGAACTAAGACTTCTTGCGATACCGTCGTATGAAAAGGTTCAGGCTAGCGGATACGCTTGGATGAGTTTTCAAAGCTTACAAAGCCTTCACAATGTTTATGGCATAAATTTATGAATGTCGACAATAACTGTCAATAGTTGAATAGTTCAATTCCACATGCACCCAACGTTTTTTGGAACCTTTTCAAAAGAAACATTACATCCAAAGCCCAATAAAGAATTCGATCAGATTGGTAGGGTTCTTCCCAATCACATTGACTGGCAACCACCACATTTTCTCTACAAAATTTTACATATTCTTGGAGACCATATTTATATGTAGTTGCATCGCAAAATCCCACCTTCAATAGAGAATTACTACAAACCTTTATTATAACTTTAAATAAATTTTGGCTGTTATTATTTCAATATTTATGTAAAACCAGACTTACTCAAAGCTTCGTCATTAAAACTTATTTTAAACATCTTCATTTTCAGTTTTCCGAATGAGTTACCTATAACAGTCATGACAGCTTTTTGCGTGCTATAAGCTCCGCTATTCGGCAACCCGGTTACCTATTAACATCAATTACATAGCTACGTGATCAGTTCGGTGTTTACGCAACGGGATTCGAAGCCACTCACCTCATCATGGTAGGCCGGGTCGCAACCAAAGCTCCCACGCGGGAATACGAAGCCAGAAGCTAGCTTCTAACAGTGTTCAAATATCCCCCCTTTGGACGCGCCATCGTACCTTGCGCAGCTCTCTAATGCTTAATGACTACTGACTCTTGTTGGAACAGTTGATTAGAGATTGTAAGATCAAATGAATCATTAAAGTTAATAAAAAAATTGGTTATGTCTGATGATTGGAAGAAGGGCAGATGTAATTGTTAAATAATTAAATTAATATTTAACATGCATTTCCATGGGCATTTAACATGGGCTTTGTTAAAATTTTACCTGTCTTCACGTTCCTATACTATAACTCAATACCAACAAACATAAATGAATTGCTCAATTTTAATCATATGTTTTTAATCATATATGTTGACATATAACTTTCACACAATGATATAATTTCAAACACAGTGAGGAACATTAAATTTGTCTGTTGGTAGAGGCAGGCCAGAGAGGAACAAATCAGCATAGTTCATCCTAAAAAAGATTTTGTTACTGATATACAATGTGCAATGTCCTTTTAATATGAATATAATATATATATAATATGAATCCCCTTTTAAAACCATGTTTTCAATGTATGACAATGTTTTCAAATAATCAATTTATTATTGACCTTCTAGGAAATGAGAGATTTTTGCTGCAGTAGTTCCTATTAAAAACATGTGGTAAGTGTCTCCATTGTTTGAATGAGTTGGTCATATCCTGAAATTAATATGAATGATTGAACATAATGTTGGAATATTAACATATACATATATAAAGACCAGATACATCAAAATGCAGCCAGTGTGCAAGCAAGAGCGCAGCCCTTGTAAATATTTCTAAATCAGAATGAACGGATGCTAACAAATTTAATCAAAATAATAATTTAATAAATAAATTTATTTGCAAGTAATAAATGCAAGAAGTAAATGAGAATTTATTTTATTTCCCTGAGAAATATATGCTTAGCTTTATTAAGTGTAAGAATCACTTGAGATAGTGCTAACAAATTTTTAGTAATAGTTTCAATATAAACTTCTTGATTTTGCAAATTTTGAACTTTAAGTTGCATTATTTTCTGCATCCCTCACTTTTAGTGACACCAAAGCAGAAGAAAGCCTACAAATGTAACTAATTAAACACTTCAGAAAGCTTGCCATATTGATAAAGTCAATGTTTGGCCTGTGCAAACAGCCGCTTTCATTCTCTTACAACCCACAAAATTGTCTCAGAGAACAAGGCTGACAGATTGACATTTATTATCTCTAATCAAATTTTTAACTTTGAATGTGGAAGTTTCAGTCAGATATTTAAAACATTGCTGGCAAAAAAGAAGTCTCATGCCTCAGCACAAAAAAATGGCAGATAAAAGTTATTTTTTGAACAATTTAGAAAAATGTTACAATTCTTTTTAAACGCTTGTCGTGAGCAGCTGTGTGACCCATGTGGCAACATGCATTACTGGTTAATTAGAATTAATTTTATTTAAAAAATCCACAACTACTTTGACTCAAGACAAAATTCTCATGTGGGAAAAATGTAATGGTAATGAGTGACCTCCAAATGCTAAAATATTTTTATCAAACTTAGCACCTGCATGGCTGGTACAGAGAAGGTGGACCACATGCAAAGAATACAGAAAAATATGTTTTGAATAGAATTGGATAACATTTCAAAATTGTTAAAATTAGCACTCAAGGTAACTATGGAATAACTTGAAAAATAACAAACATACCTCTAAAGGTCGAAGAGATGCAGTGACATGAGAAAAGGATTCTGACTTTAACAAACTTTCGTTGCTAATGTTTGTTGAACCTTAAAAACATTATGAATAAATAAATTGCAATTGAAGTAGGAAATAAATAAAAGCAAATAATAATACTTATCTATTGTCACAAAAGTTAAATGACTACATTTATTTTTTAAAACATTCTCAGAAGTTTTAATCAATTTTGGACATAATATTTTAATTAATTCAGAGATTTTTTTCAAATTAAAATAAAAATTAAAGACTTTAATAGATAATATTTAAATAAATTAAAAACTTATCATTCTTTCAACTCCACAATTGCTTTTAAGAGCACCATAAAATTCATTCCTGGGTTCATTGGGGCTGCAAAGCTCTTCATCCTGGAAATTAATTTGCTTGTTATTGCAATTAAATTTAAATTAATTACACTACCCACATGACTAAAATCATTAACATACACGATTAATCATATTCTAATTACTATAAACTTATTCACATCCTAATTACTATTTTATCAACAAAGAACTTTCAAATTGAAAAAAGACATACACTTTTATTATATTTCTTGATTCTCAAGTAATTGTCATGACAACTGGAAATGTCCATTAAGTTACTTGGATAATATTCCATCCTTTTATATACAAGTGGAAGCTGAAATGATACAAAATTCCAAGACTAAAAGGTGTAAGTAATTTTTCTTTTTTGAATAAACAATAAAATGAATATGGTAATACAGTATTAATTTATTAATTATTGAGGTATATGCAGAGTTTCAAGCATAAGGATCAAAATAGTAATATGCATATGCATATATTCTTCATTAGAATTCATCACTCATAACAACATGATATATTTTTGTACCGATTAGATAAACATTAATTGAAGTCAAATTCAATTAATCAAAAAAAAAAGAAGTATGGAAATCATCAACTGATAAGCGGTGGCTTTTTTAATAAAAAAAAGGAACAAAAATGTAAATTTATTGAATCACTCAAAACTTATGTAAATCATCTTCACATCTTCACAATTAATAATAATTGACTAAAATTTTAATGTAATGCAATACCAGTAAGAAATGACCAAAACTTTGTGTACTTTTCTTCATTCATCATTTTTCTACCACGAAGCAATATATATTACTGCCTTTTTAAGAATAAGACTTCCCTAGAAATAAACTCTATTGCCCATTCTGGAGTAAAATTTAATATAAGACAGTATATTTTTTTTTTTTGGGGGGGGAAGCATGTTACTTTAATTATTATGTTGATTCAACCAACCCTGGGATGCAAATGATTTGGAAGATCCTTGGAATTTAATTCCTCTCTGTCTGTAGACACAAAACTTTCAAGACATTTCTAAAAAAAATCTCATCTTTAAATAAAATTATAATTGCAATAAATAATAAAGATTAATTTTTGCACCTCTTTCCTACTGCTATTTAAAATAGGAAATTTACAAGAGCGGCCAAACTTCAATTCTTCTTTAACATCAGCAGTCTTTTCAACATAGTAATTTATGCCTTCAATATAAGGAATTGTAATCACAAAAAAAAACATTTAAAAAGCAAAAAAGGCATACATTCCTTCAAATAATAAATATTTTTAAGATTATACCTAGTTCTTTTCCAGAATTTCTCAGGAAAATACAAACAGTTATTTTGGACACTTTTGAGTTATGGTTTTTCCACAAGTTGGTACAAAAGTAAGTTGGTTAATAAGAAATATTAATGCAATACAAGTGGCTATGACAAAGACAGTATTTCCCATATCAAGGTGCTAGTCAATTGTGGTGAGTCATTTTAAGGTGCCATTTTAAGACAGCTAAAGACATGACAGCAATTTGAAGACAAAAACAGACATAAAAAATTCTAATCTTTTCTTATTTCTATGTGAAAAAACTTTTAACTGCATCAGAGCATTACTGATGATCTCATTCAGCATATTTGTCACCCTTTGTCATACCTGCAGTTCCTAGACATTTCCAAGAGAATATGGAAACAATGATAGGAAACCTTTATATTATTGTAGTCTACTTGATGACTCATGATAGAAGCAATAGTTGGTGAGAATTTCCACAATTTAAAGTTGTTTTTTCATAGATTATGAAGCAAAATCTTGTCAGAAAGTAAAAATATAAATGTGTTTTTGCACAGACCCTATTGGTCTACCTACTTGGGTCACATTTTGTCTAGTGAAAGCATTAAAAAGAGAGGACAAGTGAAGGTTTTGATTAGCATGTTTTGGATATTTATCTTGTTCTATCATAAGTTTCTTCCTAGTAAAAGTAAAGATTGTCGAACTATTGCAAGATTTCAGGTATGGAAATGGTCAGAAAAAGGCAAAATTTTTCAAATGTGATCTAATTAAATTTTTCAAATGTGCTGCTAGGTGACCAGATAGTATTTTGCCAGGAGTTTGACGATCTGGCTTAAAGCTAATCAAAATGATAATCAATATCTTCAGCAAAAAAAATGCAAAATGTTACATGTTTTTGAAGAGGAACAGGATTTCAGACTTCTTAGAATTGAAAGGTATTTGTTTATTCTATTTCTCAGCACCACCTTTAAGATTATTTACAAGTCAACAATAGCTAAAAACTACATTAAACACTTATGTGGACAACCTTTTTAGCAGCATTTTGGAATATCGTCAGATATTGCTTCTTAGAACCCCAATCTGGTGCAAAACAGTCAAATGTTGGTTTCTGAAACTGCGGGATCTACATTTTGAAAAATCTTATACAGTAAAAATTTATTTTCAAAAGGATCTTAAGAAACTCAACAAGTGCATGCTGCCGCGTTGTCTTTGAGATAATTTTACAATTTTCAGTAAGATTGGACGGTATGGCTTCCATAGTCTAAGTAAATAAATAAACTGGAATAAACAATCTCGTCATTAAAAAAATCAACATTTGAAAACGAACACCTAACTTGTCGCAGGGATCTTATGCGAAACAATTAATCGTTCCAAGTGACAAACCTGATTTAATTATGCTCCTTCTTTATATATTCCACACTGCCAGAAGTTTACGTCAAACACCAACACAACAATGTTAGCAACATGCACGGTATCCAATGTAACCAATGCTAGTAAATACATATGTGAAAACCAAAGCAAAAATAAGCTAAAATTAAATGAAAAGGCAAAATAATAACATACAGTTAACATAAAAAAAAACAAAATTATAATAAACTTAAAAAAGGACATTGAAACGTATAAAAGTTCTTTGGAAAATTGAATCGTTCCGGGCCAAATCAATCACTCAACAGTTCTGCATATATGCAAGTCTCTCTCGACCCGCCATAGCATCTCTTCCCGAAGACTCTCACAAAGTAATTCGACTTCGAAGCTGAGGTATCTCTTTGGGGAATGAAGCCACACCCCCCCCCCCCCCCCCCCGGAAAATCAATCGAAATATGTTTATATACAATTTAGATTTTACAGAATTTTAAAAGATATAAAATGTCATAGGAACCTTGATTCATTGTATGACCATATAAACATGGAAGGATTTTAGATTCCAACTAAAGAATTTCTAAATAGAAACGAAGCAGAGGGAAGCTACCCTTCTACTCTCTCCCCCTTTATTCCCCTGATTTTCAACATCGCCATTAATTCCATGATCAAGGAGGTTATAGCCCTATTTCAGCGCACTTTTAGCCTCTGCACAGTTAATGCCACTCTATGCAGACGACCTGGTTCTAACTTCTACACCATTTTTCCGAACAAATCAACGAAGATATTTTCACCCAATAGAAGTGTCAAACATTGTCAGAAATAAGCTTTACTTCAACTGGCTATAACATCGTTTAAAATAAAAATATTTTTTAAAAATTAATATTCAAAACGCTTCCCCCAGCCTCTTCTTTTTGAGATAGGTTTTGCCTTCATTCTTTTGCCCCATCCCCTTCTTTTTGACAAATTAAAACACGAACTTTCTTGACAGTCTGAAGGATACCAGAATTTTCCAGAACTTTCAAGGCTTTTCTCTTGCACCTGAGAATCGTCACCAGTTTGAGAAACATCAACAGAATCAGAGGAAATGTGAGGATAGGACAGCTTCTGCGGACTCAGACGTTTCCCCCATCCTCGCCTTTTGTCGTTAACTCGTTTTGCGGAGGACTTGATATCTTGATAATCATAGTTGTAGTCGACTTCATCGAAAGCTATAGTCGGAGAATGTTCATCAAATAACAACACGAAAGTAATTAAAATTGACAAAGTAGTTATTTTCATCATACAAATTAAGATTGTGAAATTTATTTATGAAGCCTAATAAGGCCACCCTTGGCCACCATTTATATAGAAATTGCCGGTAAATTACGTAAAACGTTGGATGACTTTTAAAATTCTCAAGGGAGTTGCGGGAAACATTCAATTTGTTTTGACTTATTCAATTGCGAAGTTCATCTCTAAAGTTAATATGTTTCAATTTATAAATTAAACTTTAATCCACAGAGAATTGAGTATTTATTGTTTTAGATATTAATCAGTTACTGTCAAAGTTAATCTCAAATAATATTAAAAACGCTGGAAAAATGTGTAATTATTGTTTTAATGGTTTCACGCTCAACCAAACAAAAAAAGATTAATGAACAGTCGTGCCGAGCAAGTTAGCCGGGAAGGTTAATATTTCGCGAGTTGTGGCAACAGCAATAGTCCTGTCACAATCACTCCGCTTCGGCGGAAAGCCTTGTACAGGGTCTAAGTGCCGGTAATGGCTTTACATAAGTATAAATTGTTATAGTACTTAAACTTGGGAGTATTAAAATTTAATTTAAAGATTTGAATTATTGTATTCGGTCAAGTCTTATTTAACCACCAACGAGGTCTGACCTAAAGCTCTCCTCAATATAGACAAAAGATTTTCTTTAAAATTTAATCATCCCGAATGGACACAAAATTGCGAGCTTACGTTCCAATGTGTGATCAACGCTGCACTGCGGACCCTCATCGGCAAGCGGACGCGCCGAACACTTCAATTTAGTGGACTCCAAGCTCCTGAATTTTACAAAAATAAATCCGATACCAAACACCGGTCATGATTGCGACCGTCGTGCTTGCCCAGTGGTTGAAGAGGCAATGACAAACTATTTTTTAGTGAATTTCACTCTCCTAGCAATCCCTCATATTGATATGCAGGTCCTTCAAAGGCCATTTATGCACTCCCCTTCCTGCACTGAATGAGATTCACTGACTCAGCCCTCCCCACCCAGAGCCTCAAAATGATAGTGCACCCTAATTATTCTATGCTTGACAATTAAAACAGACACTGTATTCTCCCCCATCCAATGCAGCTAACATCAGGTCTGTTCACATAAAGTAACTTTACAAACGTTACATTTTAATACAAAAATAAAAATTTCAGTATGCCAATCAAAAAATATATTTTTATTCTCCAACATGCCTTTCATGCAAGATATCTTTATAATGACTTCCTTACTGCAATCTCCTGGAACAAAAGTAATTTAATTGGTTAAGTCAATGCATTCCTTGCAAACTAGTTGCAACAATACATTTCCGAATTTCAGATTTACACAGATTATTAAACAACAATTTAAGCAATCCTTCCAAACCAGTTAAAGGAACTGCATAACTAAATCCATAACTAAGTTGCATTGGGAAGGAAAATGAGATGATGGAAAACAAACCCATAAATTCATGAGAGTTGTGAGGGAATAACTGCCCAATAGTCGATTCACTTCATCTTTAAAGCATTCACTGGTTCTTTTAAATAATTCTGAAGAACCTGTGATCAGTAAATTCATGGGAGTCTTTATTAAATAAGCATAATAATAAACAAGTATTTAATAATTACACATTTAAGATACCAAGGTGACAGCATGCAAACAAAATAATAAATATACCAAAAACACTTTCATCCATGAAAAATTGTGGA
The DNA here is from genome assembly GCA_034509925.1 of Hirudinaria manillensis. Lineage (NCBI taxonomy): Eukaryota > Metazoa > Annelida > Clitellata > Hirudinida > Hirudinidae > Hirudinaria > Hirudinaria manillensis. Next base: position 4,237,609 of record CM067532.1, on the reverse strand, counting down.
CTTCTAAATGGATATCCTTTTGGCAGATGAACAACAAACGGAGGCATAGCAGGTAGACTGTCATCATCTAAAAAACACTTTAAATTGGATTGACCATTCAGCATAGGCTGAAAGCTAATTTTATACCTAGCTTGCATGCCAAGGCAACATAGTCTGACCCAGGGAAGTGGGAATTATCAATGTTAACAACAAATCTCTTGTTTAGTCTGGCAACCTCCAATTGTATTGGATCTTCGACTTCTAAATCCTCTGCATTCTCAAAGGGAGGCTTAATTATTTCAACTTCTGGCTCCTCATACCTCAAAACATATGTTGAAACATGTTACAAATCTTGAAAAATATGACCCAAGGAAATGACCAACCTAGGAAAATAGATAACATTTTTTGTAGAGCCAAAGGTCTGGGCAAGGGTGTGATTAAATGTTGGTGATTTCTTGTGACTGACTAGAGTGTCATAAAGTTCTTGTCCAACAGCTAAACCATCTCCAGCTCCCATAGAAGAAATGTTTGCAGATGAAGTGACAGCATCAGAGGTAACTTGCTGCAAAACAATCAACAATAAATACTGATATTTTTAATATCACTTCATTTGCATACACCATTTCATTGGCAGACAAATAAACAAATTATGAATATCATTGAGCTGCAATGCAACGAGATAAATTTGGAATATCCATGAATAGAAAGCATATGAATCCAACAATTTAGAACCCCCTTACCAATTGCTTTTCCAGCACTAACTCACATTTTAGGAGCGCAGTAAGAGGTAGCCTGCATTTATACATATAAAAAAAAGAAGAAATATAACAAATCTAAACGGGTCATAGTAAAGAAAGTGTCCACCCACCTCTTATTCTTGTCAGTCAATATGTCAAGCAAATTCTTCATTTTGTTCAAGTCCATTTTTTTATCTGAAGGCCAGTCATCAACATCATTCATTATTAAAGCTTGATATAAGTTTATGACTTATTGTGCAGGGATGAGTGAATTATGAATTACCCTCTTCCTTATCTATTTTACTAATCATTTTCTTAAGGGGTTCAAGATACTTCTGAAGGTGTTCCCACTTCTGTAAATATTCCTGCTCCTCTGTAGCTAGCTGTCCACTTCCAATGGGTACTGAGCCAGGATTCCCTAACCGATTTATGCAATCACAGACGTGTTTCAAAATAATAAAGAAAACTCAAGAAATACTTTGCCAAACTTACCTGGTGTGCCCAAATGTGAACCAGGAGATGAAAGAGAGACACGAGAAGATGGCGAAAGGCCCATGAGATGAGGTTGCATTGCAGGAGACTGAGTGGGTATGTTGAGATTTGAAGGTGAAGGTATCATCATTCCCGACCCAGCTAATGCAGGTGATGGCTGCATTTGCTGCAAATGTTGCTGAGAAACCAACGATTGCTGGGAGCCACCAGAACCTTGGAGATTTCCAGGACTCCCCACCATTGACTTAAAACAAATATAAATTATATTATTTTGAATTTGAAAATTCAAAATCATCCAGACTGCTGCATTACCTGATTAAAAGCTTGCAACTGTGAAATATGTTGACCACGTGGTTGAGCAGAAAGATGAAATTGGGCCGGCATAGAATTGCCCACAAACTGCAAAGATTTAAAACACTTGGCAAAATTTCCTTTTAATTATATGTCTTTTCAGAAAAAATTTCAATGTTCCAATGTTCTCACTTGTCCTGACATTACTTGGCCCTGTTGAGACATCATTTGGATTCGTGACGGTTGTGACTGCATCATTATCATGTCTCCTCTACCCTTTGCGTCAGTCAAAACATAATTATGACATTCATCCCCCATAAACAACTCGCCCAAAAAAATAACAACCTGCTGTGCCACATTCCTTGGCCCACCTGAATATCCCTGAAACTGCATTCTTTGTTGTATGACTGATGTCATCTGACTTGGCTGTCGTATGACTTGGTTAGATTGCTGGCCTGAAATCGAGCAAAAATTTGCAAAAATCTTTTTCAATCATCAGGCTTTAAACTGAGATTAAGTTTAAAGTTTCCAAATTATACTGTAATTTTTGTTATAATATTTATTAAAATTACCTAGATCTAACTTCGAAATTTAGCATAAAACATTCAAGTCATCCTAAAAAAACCTCTGATCCTGATATAGTGATTGATAGGTTGTCAGATAGTATCAATGAACGGACATTGTAAAATTTAAATTGTTATTTGTTCAAAAATCTTTCAAACAATCCCAATTACATTTAGGTAAGACATTTTTTAAAAGTTGGATGTAGTTTTTTAGATCAAAAATAGACCATTGACAATATTTGATTGTTAAACCCTCATAATGAAATTTTTATTAAAAATTAATTAGCTGAGCAATCATATTTATGCCATAGGCAAAACATGAACTTGTGTTTAATCCAAAGAATACAAAAATATATGCAAATGACAAAGTTCAAGTCTTAAAGCAACATAACTAATAGCCCTAAACGAGCAGTAAAATATAAAAATGCTAACCATGCAACATATGCCCAGGATAAAGCTCACCAACCTTGATAAAAGTTTTGGGGCCCTTCAATAGGCAACATCATCCATTCAGCCCCAACTGGCCACCTCCCATGGTGGAACATTTTCAATTTTTATATACTAAGCAGTTGTCCATTCAGTCTAATCATTTGAGAAAATATGCCGACCTAACACTCTATTTGCAAGTGGGACTTTGTGGATGCAACAAGCTCAACATGGTCCTAATATACTGTCCTGCATAGCTTGCTTCTCAGCCAGGTGCCCAAGCAATAGAAGCAAGGACACTGCTTACAACTCTCACATCATTAAAATTATTTCACCACACTTTCTATTGAAATTCTTAATGTAAATGTCATTACTCAAATTATTTAAAAAATAAATGTTAACAATCTGATCACATAATTTAAATGAATTTGCCAGAAATATATAACTTATTCACATCACCAAGTAAATAACATCATTAATGATTAGCAGACATTCTCAGATCAATTTTTATAGGAAATCAGAAAACTTAGCATAATTGAGCAATGAGGCCCAACCACAGCAACACATGGATGAGCCAATCAATAAGAACAGCTTGGACGTGCATATCAGATGTACAACTCTGCACCATAAATTCTGATAGATTCTGATAGACATCATTGCCAATTTGTTTGTTTAATATATCTTAATAAATCTTAAATCTAATAAATGTAAAGAAAATAACTGAATATAAACAAATTTAAAAAATTAAAAAAAAAGTGAAATTAAATGATCTCTAATTATTTGCATTTTATAACAAATATAATTACATCTTAAATGATATTAATATCAAAGTTACAGCTGATGTAACCAAACATTATAACCATTATAACCAAGTTTGTGTTATAGAAGAAAAAGAGCTGATTTGATTTTGTTGTTTAAGTTGTTGACAAGTGGAATGAAAGATTTAGTTTGTCCTTCCCTTTCTGTCTGCACATATTCCAAGACCAGAGGACATGAAAGAAAACTGATGACAAGACTTCAAGGCAAATTTAATTACTTCTTACTAGTTAATTTCATGAAATCAATAAAAATTGTGTTTATAATTATAATTGCAAAAAATAATTAATTTATAATTATAATTTAATTATTTTTTCTCATAAAAGAAAATAAAAACAAAAAGAAATCTTTAAAAGTGAGAAAAGGATTTCATTCCCAAAAAAAGTTTGTGGTTTCTTTTCCAACAACCATTGTGCAAATTAAATGATACCTCCAAAAAATATCTGATTATATATATTTTCTTACTGCAATATACTGAAAATATGAAAGTCATATCCCTTAATTTGTAATCCAATAAATCTATTCACCGTAGCATGTAATCATCTCTGATTTTCAAATGACAAAACTTTCTGAGGTTTTGCTTACAATTGAGTTGAATGGCTAACAACATTCCATACTTTATGAGGACAACTTTCCTAGATGATTGAACTTTTGTTAAAACAACCTACCTGGCTGCAGTCCTTGTTTGGTCAAATTCTGGAGAGCATTAATTGGATCCGTTTGCTGCTGAACAACATTTCTCATGCCCTGCTGCAATTGTTGTTGTAACAGTTGTTGCTGAAGCAGATTGGATTGTTGATTTCCATTGACATGATGCGATGAAGTTGATCCGTCGGTAAAAGAAGGCGACGCGGAAACAGGCATGAGGTTAGCACGCTGAGCGATCAACTGAGCTTGTCTTTGTTGTGCAATTTTATCATTTCTTTGCTTATCTATAATAATTGTTATAAATAAAGTTTGTCTTAAAATAAACAAGGAACTATGAGTATTCAATAAACACCAACTCATTTCTGGAAGCTTGCTCATTATGTATCCAGCATATTCTTTCTGCAAAATTCAATTTTCATGATGGTGATCAAATCAAAAAAAAAATATTTCTATTAGAAAGTTAGCAAAAGAGTATTAAGAGTATTAAACCAAATCTAGAGAATGTAAATCATTGGCCTCAAATAATGAAACAAAACTATAACCTGTGTCGAAGAATTTTCAAATGCTTGATTTTCTAGTTCAATAACATTAATTCCTTTTTTCTGCTGCTCTCTGTAAATTGAAAAAAAAAACACTTCAACATCTATAATCTTAGAGAAGTTGAAATAAATAACTTTAGTAAAACTTACAGATGGTCTCGAACCTTTTGCCTACTCTCATTACTTCTCCAATCCATTAGAAGAAAATATTTTCTGTAACATTAGCCAAATTTACAGCCTTCTTTGTAAATCCAATTGTAATTTAAATTCAAAAGTTGGGTATACTTATTCAAACAGTTCCTAAAATCTCAAAATATTTTATTATTTTTTAACAATGAGTTAACCCGTTCAAATCCAGTATTTGAAATATTGCTTCACAGAATAGTTCCTTATATACTTCTATTTCGTAATTTCATGAGATATAATGCAGACTTGTAATATGCAATATCTTTTAATACTTCATATTTTAAATCGAATTTGGGAAGATATAACTTTTTTAACCTATATTTCAAAAAAAGTTTGGCAACAAAGACTCATACGAATAAGATTTCCATGTATAATGGTTATCACCCGCGTTCAAATAAAGACTGACGCTCATCGAATTTACGTTATTTCCGCGAAAAATACGCGCTACTCACTCGACAAAAATGAATTTCTCGCAGATCTGCCAATATAGTATAGTAAGTATTAAAATGATTGACAACCACAACAAAAACCTATTATGTTTCTGTTCCTCAAATATTTGATGCAGATTAAAAACATCTTTAAAATAACTTATTTATTGAAATAATCCACAATAATAAATATTTAGAAATTTCTCTATTTAAACCAGCGATTCCCAAAGTAGGCGGCACCATACCCATAGGGGCACTGGAGAAATCTAGCAGGTGCCGAAGAGCGGCTTATTTTAATTAATTAAAATTTAGTATTTTACTGAAATAATGTTTATTAGCTTAGACCTACCATTTTCAATCGTCCCATTTTAAGTTTGAAATTTTGCTCTTCCTACATCGGTTGCATTCTGGATGTTTTAATATTGTTCACTAGTATGAAAAGCATTTAAAATATTCAATAAGAAGGCAAATCAAATAGACCCAACTAAACAATTTTTTTTTTATTTTTATGGATGGCCACATTTCATTTTCATAGTTAAGCTTCATATTTTGGCTCGAAATTCTTTAGTAAAATTCTGTTTCACATAAAATGAGCCAACAGCTAGACTTTCTTTCAGATTTTGTGATTCAGGAACATTTCAGAGTTTTGGAAGAATGGGGAATTTTATTGTACCATGGGGACTTATAATGAGCTTCGAGTACTGGTACTGGAGGTTCTTTTGGGTAGATAGTGTAGTAGATAATGCACGAAAGGGGCGTGTAAGATGTGTATTTAAAATTATATTACCATATAGTTTATTACTTGTCCAGGTAACAATCTGTGGACACAAGCCATGTTTTCAACAAACGGTGAATAACAGATTCCTTAAGTTGAGAGTACCCTTAATTCTCACAAACACAAACTGGAACCATTTGCCACTAATAGTTGTGGCAGCCTCCGATGTCCGGTGCATAATATAGAAACTATAGCTTCAAAATATTATACTGCGAATTTCGAATGATAGAACTTATGGCCAGGAGGATTAAGGGGATAAGAATTAAAAAATTTAAAAAATCCAAAATTTTATAATACAATAAGTTTTTAAAGTTGTAACATGGCGTTGTTTTTAGAGTTTACAGTTTATTACGTGACTATAAAACTCAAAACGCAGACCCTCTTTTCGGATCAGATGATCCAATCTGGTGGTCTAACGACCCTTGGTTATTAATGTTTCATCCTGCCAGATTGTGCTAGATTTCAATTTGTCATCTGATTTAACACATACAAGTGAAATGTACGTGAAAGGGTATCTATAGATTGTTTTAATCAGGTGTAGTGAAAAAAATCTTAACATGTCAACTTCCACCATCCATGATTTGGGGAGAAAATGGCTTGGAAATGGCAGACAGAGGAGCTGGAAATCGGAAGGGAAGAATAACTGTTGATGAATGAATGATTTCTTTAAAATAAAGCTTGTATTTGTTTGGGTGGCCCAGGCGTAATAGCTGGGACCCGGCTGGGTAACCCGGGACTAATAGCCGGGCAGCCCACATGTGCCCCCGAGGACAAAATGCATATGCCTGCACGGGTCCTGGGCATACCCCGGAGAGGTGTGTTAGCCGGGTAGTTACTTTTGTCAAGTTCACACCTCAAACTAACTGTTTCATGTTATCCAGAACCAATCAAGACCTCTGCCCATTGTTTGCATGCTCTGTTAACTTTTGTTGTGACTTCGTTCTTTTAATATGAATAAATTATTATTCAGCAAATTGTTGTACCCTGCAGTCAGAGCTCTAAGCATTTTAGCAAATCAATTCCATGAACCCAACATTGGAACCAATAGACATGTAACCCTCATCATTGAGCACTGGCTCTCATCCAAATCTTAAGTATAGCTGAAGTATTTGAACTGGAACTTGGATACTGATATTGGAAGTTTTGATGTGTAGCTAGTGCAATAAGTAACAAGGTTACTCCATAGTAACATAGTTTGCTTTACATACTGACTCTATGAAGCATTCAGTAATAATAGCCTTATAAATACTTCCTTGTCAGTAATTTCCTTATACTTTTAAAGCAAGAGGGTGGCTAACCCCCTCTTTACTGTAATTTTCTTGTCCTCTGTGAGAGGGATCTCGATCTTCCAATGCCCTGTCATGACCTTTGACCTCTCCCGTTGGGACTCCTGTGACCTCATCTAGTGATTGAGGAGTTCAAAGGCTCCATGAGTCCCTTGGACTTCCTATTAATCTCAAAACCAAGGGTCTTGAGATAAACAGCCATTTCATTCTTGTGGGTACCATTATCGATCATTTCTTCTCTGAGCAAGATCTTCAGCATGGCTGGCTTAAACCAAAACCAACAAAACTTCCTACATCTAGACGTTTAACTGTGTCTTGCAGGGCAAATTCATAACTAGCATCCCTGCATATTATCAATTCTAGCAACTAGTAATGAATTCATTAGTTTAAGCTTAACATAAGTAATGGGAAAAAGTTCAATGTTTAAATATTTCAAAAGGTAGCTCAGCTCAGCTAGATAGTCCCCACCTTGAGCAATTTGTCTCTTGCATGGCTGATTTCTGGTATTAACAGGAAAAAAAGTCTATCATACAATTAAGATTTTCCAGAAAATGATTGATTTTCTTATTTGAAAAGCAATAGAAAAAGGTCATCACCATCCATATAAATAAACGCTGGTCTATTTCTCAGATGTTTAAGTGGGACATTATGAATGTCCAACTGTATAAAAGATAGGAAATAATCTGCTGTGCTCAAATAAACCACAAACTGCAATATATGTGCAGGCAGAATTTCCTTTCACAACTGGGCTTCAAAATGCATTTGGCAAATTGAATAAGGCATTGGAGCATCATATTAAACTTTATCTCACACCAACACAGTGAAAATACATCAATGCATGGCCATTTTTCAAAGGACCATCACACAGTCATTTAATTAAAACATCAGAAAGAAAAATCAAAGCTATTGCAATAAAAGTGTTCAAGTGATAATCCATAAAACATTGTTAAAATAACTTATCTTCAGCATTTACATCATTCATAACTTCATGGGCAACTTAAGTGGTCATGAAATGTAGTCAATCATAAATTACTATTACCACTTGTCTGTAAGTAGTCTTTTAGAAACTTTCTCATCATAAAAATTTATATGAAGTAATATTGCTGAAGTGGATGCAAGTGATGTTCGACGAGGTGCTTTGGCAAAAGGTGACCAAGAATCATTTTCAGAGCAATAAGACCAAATGTCATCTTCTGTGGCAAGATGATGCTCTCTCCCCAAGGATAGGATGCTTTTGTTATACACAGTAAAATGACCAATGGATCTCCCTGCAAGTGTACAACTTAGAATAGTCCATTGATTACAATCCAATGAGTAACGTTCAACTGGTATTTGATTCTGCTGCTGAACAAAACTATGAGAACCAATACCCCCCAAAACATAAATGTGATCGCCCAAGGTCTCCATCTCGTGCAGACGTCTTGGGCCATTCATCGGCGCTTTAGGAGAATATTGATTGGTATAGGGATTGTATTCAAAAAAATTATCAGAGGCAACATTTTTTGAAGATGCAGTCACCCCACCACTTATGTATATAAGTCCCTTAGCCACACATGCAGCATGGGAATGAGTTGGATGAGGCATTGGCTCAGCATCACTCCATATATTTTCTTTAACATTATAAACCTCTACAAAATCCAAAATGGTATTTCCAGATGATCCTTGAGGTATATCAATGCAGCCACCGAAGCAATATATTTTACCATCCATGGATACAATAGCTGGGTCAATTCGTAAACATCTACAAGGCATCAAAGCAACAAGTGATAAATGTCTGGGATCAAAGCGTATCAGGCAATTGACAAATGTTCCACCTCCACTATCTACAACTCTAAACACATATAAAAAATTGTCAACTTCCACAACTCTGCAATCTCTGCTAGCATTCGAGTCACTTGCCAGTTGATAGTAGCTGGAGCTAGTTTCATCAAAAGCTGATATATCTAGAGGACGTGGAGATGAGCCATGGTAGACAAGGACCAAAGAAGGAACTGTTGAACGTACTTTACATGCTACATTTATAATTGGGTGTCCAGAAATAACATCATTGTGATACTTTAAACCTTGTTGAACATAAGGCATAGAGCTAGGAAAAAGTGTCAACAATGGATGACTTTGCAACAAAATATTCTTTGGAACAAGACTAAATCTGACACATCTTAACAAAGACATAATGTGCTCTGATCTGGTGCTGTCATGTTTGTACCATTTTGCTATACAATCAAGAAGAACAAATTCCGATTTCACTTTCAATCGGTCGTCATCCAAATAACTGATTAAGTTTTGAGCAGAAGTTGTCAAATAAACTGAAGCATCAACAAACTCCTCAAAGTTAGTCAATAGCTTTTTTGTAAAAAAGTCGCTAACTTTTTTCAGAGAGTATATGTCTGCAATATGCATGAATTCCTCTGCATTTGAAAATGACAAAAGGGATATTACGTAATCACTGCATAAATCAAGAGCAGTCTGGATCTGTAGATGATTGGCTGTATTTAAAATATCAATGAGGCAATCAAGATTTAAATCCATTTCTCCACTATAGATAAAATCAATGATCATTTCAAGTGAAGATGCACTAATGCCACCCAGATCAACAATATCTTCCTTGGTTTCTTTCATGAAACCTCGAAGCATAGCCCTAAAATACTCGCTGGAAGCTGCGAGTATTACTTTGTGTACCTGCAAACAAAAACAACATTTCCTATCACAAAAATTTCGTTGTAAAGTGAACTGCCAAAAACAGACCAAACGTTACTTTTAATGACTTTCCTTCTGCAGAGACAGTAAAATCGCATAATTCATCATTATATTGTAGCGATTTAATATTCTTCATTATTTCATTACCGTAGGACGGATATGCCAACTTCTTAACTCCAGTTTTGTGCGCCATAGGAAATCCTCTCAAAATCGGGTACCTACTTTACTTTAATTTTAAGCTTTTGCTTATTAATTGTTAAGCCTCTTTATGCTAAACGTGTAAAATCCAGGTCAAGCCAAACTAACAAAGAATAAGATCATCTGAACGACATTGCACACACCAACTCGTCTAGACCATAAACATTACAGATTTGACGAGTGCTCCCAACCAAGATACATACACAAAGTGTATTACACATACATACATTAATTTGCAACTATCATAATTAACGAGACACTTAATTTCGCGAAGGTTTATTTGTCCTACCGCTATTATCTGTAACGATTTCTTTCCCGAAGTTCAGTCTTTATGCGAGTAGTCAAGCCGAAGGATAACCGGATACCAAAAGTGACCATCTTTGCTCTAGCTTATTCCCATAACTAATATTTATGATAAAGCAACTGTGTCTTTTCGTAAATGCCAAACTGCCTCTTTGTTTCTTTGACGAACAACTGCGACATTCGAAAAAATAAAATTGTCCAATCGAATGATACATTCTTTAACATTCTGGTAGAAGATAGTCGATTATTTCAATATATTTTGATGATTTCGATATTTTTCGGCTTTTCCTCTCGGAAGATAACTTTAAAAACCATTCTTTAAAAATATCACAAATTCCTCCATTATAAAATTGGCCTGCGATTCCTTAATCGTCGTAACCTCTGCCCAATTTCTTAATGGTCCCGCCTTCCGGCCTTCTTTTTACTGAACACTCTTCTTTTTTAGGCAAGAGCTTGCAAATCAACAGCTGAGTTCATGAAGAGCCAACATCATCATTAGGAGACCTTGCAACAATGAAATCCCCTCTCTTCACCTCGGAGACCAACCCACCCTTACCTATCAAACCGAGAGAAGACTTAAAAAAGCTATCAGAATAAACTCCACGGACGGGCTCCAGATCCATTTCATTAACTCATCAATTTGCCTCCCACTCTTAACTGAAGTCTGCATCCTTTAGCCATCACCATCCAAAGCCAATAACTGTTTGTTCCTTCCTTCATGTTTTCATAAATTTCAAATAAAAGCGATTCAAAGAAAACAAGAGCTCAACAAGTGGTGTTGTCAACCAGGGTGATGAAATAAATTCGGCACATCATAAAAAGGTCCTCGCTACGTATTACATAGCGCCACCAGGATAGGGTTACCTCTATTGTGTTTGGACTAAGTGTTTTAGAGAGCTACGTGAGCTGGAATCTTTTGTCCAAGCCCTGCCTGACCTGCACCCAGACTTAGCAAGAACCACCCTTCAACAATCCAGCCCTGGCAGGGCCCCCTGAATCATGCATCCCTTGGAAAACCCTAACATTCACACTTAACACGTAATAGCACTATAACAATCCCTATTATGTAACAAATACAACTATTTCACCTTAAATAAACCAGATGGGACAATGCTCACATCACCATGTTTATATGACCCAGCTGTTTCTTTACCTTACACCATAGCAAAAAAAAAAAACGTTCGAATAATCCCTAACCTAATGCATTAAAAAAATAAATGTGGATGATTAGCAAAAGAACAGTAAAACATAGGTACCCAACTCAAAGATGAAAATCAAACGACCTCAACAGTCAAAAAAGAATTTTGAAAAGCTTCATGAATTTATTCTGTTAGTCAATTGACATCAACCAATCACTTGATCAGCTGTTATAAGAGATCCCAAAGAAAGAGCCTTTTCCAAAACCCTTGTTCACTAAGGTAATCGGCCCAAAAGATGTGGTAGTTCCAGATTCAGAGAGCTTAATCAAGAGACCAGGAGTTTTTGCCATCCAAACTTAACATGTAATTGTGTAAAATAATCCAAGAGAAAATGCAAATTACATCTCAGCACAAACTAAAGTGGGGCACCAAAAGCCTGTAATCTTAAAGCAATATAAAAATCAAAGTAATTTTCTAAAAAAAAAATAGAAAAGGTTGGAGGAAATAATCTGCTTTCCGATGTAAGAAAAGTGTCTTGCAGGATTTAGAAACTTTATTTAATTTGGTTTCTTTATTAAATTTGATAGGATTGACAGATGCAGTCATTAGAAGAGTGATAAACCAACAAGATTCAAATTAGGTAGTGCAAAAACTTAAATCTTTATATCTCCAAGCTGTGAGTAGTAATCAACTAAAGGTCAATTTTAGCAAGGAAATCATATGCCAGGGTTTGAGTCTCCCATCAATCACTATTTGTGAGACCTTAATGCAAACTTACAAGCAACAGACTTTCCACTTCTTTCAAAAAAAAAAAACCAAGTTGGCTATGCAAACTTAACCACAACAATAAAGCACAAACCTGAAAATTAAATAAAAACAATTTCTGACTCACAAACCATCAAGGTATGAAATAAAAAAAAAGAGATAAACATTTGAATTATTAAGTAGTTAATGAGGCAATGTAACTATAAAAACTGAGAAAATCAATTATATCTGCCAAGCAATAAAAAGAGATCACACCTCTGAAAACCCTTCAAAAGTCCTAGTCAAACTAAAGTAAAGTGACGTTTTTGTTTGTAATATACTTCTGCATTTCTTGGGCAGCAATATCAATTTTATTTCCAATATATTGAATGTTAAGCAAGCCCCACTAGTTCCCCATTTCAAGCTCAAACCTTTAATAAAGTCTTAGAATGGCTCTATTGCAAATTTTAATTGGTACATCAAAATCAATTTCTCTGAAGTTAAAAGTTGGCAAGTCTTTTACTAAACTGAAAGCAAAAGATATGATATCAACTAATATGACTCAGAGTTTCCAAAGTAATTATAAAACAACATTTCCTCCTCTCAAAGCGAGTACAAGATGCAATACTGATCCACCGGTGACTTTGTAATCTGCTGCGGTTTTCTCGTCATTCATTTGTTTCCCACTGAAGATGAGCCTTTGCTGCGCTGGAGGAATTCCTTCTTTTTCTTCTACTCTTTCTTTAATCCGCTCCACTTTGTCTGTAGGTTCAATGTCAATTTCTATCTCTTTCCCTGTTAGGGTTTTTACTTTTATGAGCATAATGTCAAAGTTGCACCGACGAAAGCAAAAAGTACACAAAAATGGCTGCTAGGTATTGTTTGGATTATGTAAAAGTGAAGAATGCTAGACGCCAGAAATGATACCCAAAGAAATCGTTTTCAATCAATACATGAAATAAAAGAAAAAGTTTTTTTGACATAAAGAGGATTTATAAAAGAATTCTAAAATAAAAATGAAGTCTGACAAGCATGCCGACATTGTTTTTTTTTTCTGGAGAAAAAGGTTCCGGTCTTTATGCTTGTCTCGATATATTTATTGTCATAAATTTGGAAAAATTAATCTATCTAATATTATTAAATGTAAAGTGTTTCTCAAACACAAAATTAAAGAAAAACAAAGCATTAGTAAAAGGAGAGAGTGGGCTAAACGCACCTTTCACATTTCGTGGGCAAAAGTCTTTATTATGGGAATACACTAAAATCGTTGGTGGCTCGTGTTTAAGCTTTTTATTTTGGCTCCAAATTCATCTTTGGTTAAAACTTTCTAAACAAAATGAAATTACAAAATCCTATTGAAGAGGGGTCATATAATCTCAACCTTAACCTGCTTAGTGGAGCAGGTTGAAGACTGACGGTGAAATGACGGTTCATCAAATCCTAATTGCTATAAGTGAAAGAAACCACAAGACTATTCTCCTCAGCGTTTTTTTAATATCTTTTTTAGATGACACAGAGCCCCGTTCCAGGTAGTGGGTTGTCAGGATTTTGTTTGATAAAGTCATGTGTTAAGAGAAACCCTTCGAAATTTTGGGTTTAGCATCCTTAAATGTTTTAAATTGCGAAAACGCATATGTCCACTTTTCTCACATCACATTAAGATCCGCTCGAAACATTAACCAAAACTTTACCGTAAGCGTTTTAACCGCGTTTAGAAGCATTTATCGTTATTTGTCACCCAAACGCTCGAAATAAATTTTAAATACATTTTGACACCTCGCATCCACAGCGGTTGATGTTTAATAATCATGATATCATTTTGTAAATAGTTAAAAACTGATAATCCTCACATTCATAATTTGTAACAAACTTTATTTCCTCAAGCAATCAGTCCAAAATGTTATGGAATCTCAGCATTTCCTGAAATAAACTTATTCTCTCACATGAAAAATAACTTGGAAACCCAGTATTTCAAAGTGCAAGAGAAATTATGAAGTACAAGAATATAATATTGACAATTCACTATTAAAACATAATTTGGAATGACTATGTTATTCTGAGCAGTTGCAAAACATGGCACAGAATACAATAATCTGTTGCACGGCCAGCAAAATTTTGTAATTGCAATTAAGTTGTCATGACTAGGTAAGATAGTGATTTTAAGCAAAATGGCTTACATTAAGGCACACTGATCATGCAACGTTCCAACAAAGTCATGGATCATGATGCTAACATATGCATTTGGAATGAAGCCAATATTTTCTAGATAAAATAATCATCCACCTGTCATGATGTCATGTAATTTCTAATTAGTAAATTCTCAAACAACATATGAAACCAATTAAAATGACTTTCTTGGGACACTAGAAGCATTAGACTAAAATGTAACACAGAGCAAATTTTGAAAAACCTAGTAATTTATCAAATGCAATAATTCATTTTTTGGTAACATGCAAGGTGAAATAATAACAAATCAATTCCAATTAAAAATCAATGTACAGGAAGAGATGACTACATGTATGAATAGTTTTGCAGGTACTTAAAAGTTCTTTTGAAAAAAATCAATAAGACCTTCGGCAACACCAAAATAATAAACGGTTTGAGCGATTCCAAAAAGGGGAGCTATGACCATCATTCTGCATGCACCTCCTTTAAAAAGAGCTCTCCATCCTTCCTCTTTGCATGTTTTCCTACGATCAAAGTAATTGATTGAATTTCCTATTGAAATGCACGTTTGAAAAACTATTTGTCCAAATTAACAAATTCCAAAAGCATCGTGGGTCATGCAAAATATTCATGAGAAATACAAACACAGACTAGCTCAAATCGTGTTGGAAATCTTATGTATTTAGTAGTAATTTTATTGATTTTTTTCAGTGTTTCTTTGTTTATTTCTCTGCTCACTTGTATGTTTACAAATATTTAAAATAGTTTTTCTTTTTAATTACATGATTCAATCTGGATCGGAGTCATATTTGCTATGGCTGAATGTCATTTATGTGACTATTTCACTCGACATGTTACATTAGAGAAATACAAATCAGAACATTACCTATCCACAAAGTTCACTCAGAATAAAAATCAGCAAACAAAGTCCATTATGAGTAGTATGCATTTTACCCAACACATACTGGTTAATATCAATGCATAATTTATTATATCTACACTGAAGTAGAGCTAGAACCTCATCTTTTGTTGTTTTTAATCAATCATCTCGAGTGTCATATTGATCTCAACTATCTTTTTTTTAGTTTAACTAAAGGTGTAAACAAACTGCCTGTCTGACCTAATATCTTTGATCAGCCTAACAAAAGTTATGACAGGAATGCAACTGAATTTGTTATTATGTCAATTTACCATAAATTAATAAAAATTTGATCAAATTATGAAAACTATGAAAAATTTCTACCACCAGGAATGATTAAAGATGCGCTTCATCATCATTATTTCATCAGGATTGTCAAAATGATCAAAAATGGTCAAAAAGCACTTGGGCTTCATTGGATAATTAAACTTCTTTAATTGATTTAAAGTGATTTTAGGTTAATTACTCTAATTAGATGAGAAGTGGTTTTTTAATATATTAAAAGTTGAATATTATTGAAACCATATGGAAACCATAAAGTAGAGCTAAATTTAACTGTGTCCAAGAAAACAGTATTGAAGTACTTAACTATACTTAACTTCATACAAGTTCCTACAAGTTCCCATGAACTCAAATCATTGACAATAACAAAATTAAAGCCACTTACAACAAACAGTCCAGAATCCCCACATAGTTTCTTTCACCTTGTCCTTTATTAATTGTTTGCAGTCTTGTTTTCACAACTGATGAAAAGTAAACATATTTAGTTGTTCAAAGCGAATGATTTAAAAATGATTTAACAATTTAATCAATGAATGTAACTCAAGAAGTGATTGGTTAATAGTATTAATATATTAATAGTAATAAATATTAAAATAGCTTGTTAACCATCAAGAGGAGTCACCAAGAAACATGCAAAACTTCCAGCAGCAAGGCCGGCTGCAAATGACACGTAAAACACCGCCTGGTTGCTCCCTTCTCGTCTTTTACCCTGAACGTTCAATTATTAAATCATTAACGAAACAGCCTCAAACATCTAAATAAAATAACAAAGAAAGACTGAGACCAATCAAATGGCAGAACTAACCAGTCTATTAAGATGAGCAAAGAGTGGGAAATAAACCATTGAAAATGTTACATCCCTAGCAAACGTTGCCCCAAGACCTTTGTACAGGCCGAATATTCCCCTTTCTTTAAAAAGATTCAAAGCCAGTTTTGTTGCAGAAAGTCTGGCTACTTGGGTTAAACCAGCATTTTCTAGTTCTGCTTTTCCTGCTGAATTAGCAAGAAAAATGAATTTTAATAATTTTTGAATAGCTCTCTTCAGGACTTAATTTCACAAAAGCAAGCCAATGGTTTTTCACAATTTCTGTGTGGCAGTTTGAACGAGTCAATCAAACCTGCTATTCAAGCAACTCATAATTGTTTAAATTTTTATGAAAATCAAATTATAAATATCATCGGAATTCTTAAAGGTCAATTATCATTAAAAATTAAATTCAGAGAAACCAGCCATTAAACAAGTAAATCAAGTTAAGCACCATACATCTGAAATTGATCATTAATGTATGGAACATGGAATTTTGATGTACCATTGATATGAGTACTAAGTATGAAATGTCAAAGAATCAGAAATTTCATGTTTAGAATATTATATCTTCTGTAGACAATGGCAACATATAAAAGCAATCATTAGAACTAAAAAAAAACAAACCTGTTCTACCAGCATCCTGCAATTGTATCTTCAGCAGCTCCATGGGAGTAGTGATAATGATCTGACATGCTCCCGCACCCGCGCCAGACATCATCTCTCGAGTTAGAGTCAACTGATTACTGTGGTGGATCACGTGAAATGAAAATTAAATGCATGAACTTCAATATCTGTTTTGAAGCGACAATATTTCAAAGAGCTGCTTCGTTGAACTTTGTGCCTGTAAGCACGTCATTAGAACCAAACCATCATTCCACCTTAATATCATCAGATGGCTTGAAACTATGCATTGGATATTACAAACAAATCTTCCCACGGCCCAATAAAACATAACATGACGAATTAAATTATAATCAACTGATAAAATTATTCCACTCAAAAATTTATACTTGCTGTTTACCTTAGGACATAAGCTTTCAAGCAAATATTTCTTTAGTTGCTAATAAATTAAGAAATTGAATGAAATTGTTATGATCAGTCAACCACTTATTTAAATTATAGCATTTTATTATTGTTATTATAATAATTATTATAGCATTATCTTTTACTTTTTAGAACTTTTATGAATTTTTTTTTAAAGTTAACTATTACTTGTATATGACAAAAACAAGTTTTGATGGGAATTATTTGATGCTAAAATTATTTGGTGCTATAAATTATGTAAATGTAAATTTAAAATTTAAAATCAAGCGGAAGATAAATCAACATACTCTGCAGTTTTAAGATGGTGTCGAAAGAAATCATTGCCAACAAGTTTGATGGCTTTTTCTGGTGTGATTAAGAGCAAATTCACTGCTGATCCTGAAATTCAATTTTGAAATGAGAATTATCAAGAGATTTTGGCAAAGATCAGTATAATTACCTCTATACATTCCAAAGAAGCCCTCCTTCCTAAATGTTTTTACAGCACAGTCAAGTCTAAAGAATGCAGTGACACACAATTTTATTTGTATTTTCCAATTGAAAATTATTACTAATTAACAACTGCAATTTATTTATTCACTAACACATTTTTGTACATCTTTTCTCCATTCAAGCCCACTTGCTGATTCTGTAACCGAGTTTTAACAAGGTCAATTGGGAAGACACAAGTTACCCCAACAATGCCTGCTATTCCCCCATTTATAATTTTCGGCAACAACCTGGCAATAAAATTTATATATTAAAGACTTGATTAGCATTCACTCGATTTTGAAGATGGCCAAAAGTAGTTTACCCGTGAAAAAAACATCATAGATACCGTAAAATTTTACCATTTATATTAAATAGAACAGCAAGCAGTAAGTTATCAAAATATTCCATGGTTAACTTACGAGAAATGTTCTTCCATGGCAGACATATTAAATCAATATTCCCTAAGTTACTTAAACCTAAGACTTTAACAGCCCGGCGTCAAACGTACCACTTATGAAAATCTATCAAACGAGCAGACCACCTCTCTCATGCATTCATATAGCGATTACCACAAAAGCACGTGATGAATATGTGTCGAAGCAAAACATTCACTAAGAGCAACAAAGCTTCCCGCGACAAATTAATCAATTTATATTAAAACTTAAATTATAGACTAGATAATATTTAAGCCATCAGCTCCCTAATTTTTTTTTAGTTCACGACAATCGAATCATTAATCGAAGTTGATCACGACTAATTCTATACTTCAAACATTATCAGCGGAATCTCGCACTTGTAAAAACATCGCACTTAAGATACTGAAAAGAACTTGAGTCAAGTTGTTGACTTGAGGAGAATCGCACGAGTTGTTGATATTATAATTTGTGCAATTAAACCATTGCACAAATATTTTAAACATTAATTACTTGATTCAGTCGATTTCAACTTCAAAAATGCAAATTGCTGAAAACCACAATTTTAATCTTAGTTAAATTCCCACTTCTTACTTTGACTTTTATGAAAGCCCAGGCTGCTTATTGTTCTGATTGGGTTGAGATTGTTCTCAATTCTCTGGTTACATTTTTATTGAACAATATGTTTTTTCATATATAAAATATATTTGTGCTTTCTCTGACAAGAAAGGTGCGGATCTTACCTTTATGTCCATTTTGTAATATTTACTGACGAACATTGGAAAAATTTGACATAAAAACACTATTAAGTTTGAACGATTTTTAAGACATAAAAGAAAATTGCTTCTCCTGACTGCGCACTGCAAGTAAACCCATAAACCATAGCTACTCAAATTTCAAAGCAGTTGTTGGTTTTGTTATTATCACTTAATTGTCTTCCTGGACCTTCTTACGTAAGAAACGTTAGAGCTGATATATGTCTTCCCCATGCCAAAGCGTTAAAGATCTGCCACAATAAGTAATAATAGATTTAGTGGTAGGCAGTCACAATTTCAGGAAATAACTTTTCTTTATTGTTGAGTCTCTCGAAATCAGTTTTATTTTTATGACTGCGCACTAAATTCAACGCAATTTGAAGAAATAATTGAAATTATATTTTCATAACTTAGCGTATACATGCCTGATACAATTAAATGGTTACACTAGATTCTATCATTTTCAAAAATTCATTTAATATTAAATGATGACTTTTTATTTTGCCTCACCCAACTCAACTTCATTCAAAATCATTGAAATTAAGAAGTCAAGAGACGATAAATGTTCTCAAAATACCACCGTAGTGCATTTAAAAAAATATATATTTAATCTTTGAACTTTGCTGCATGCAAATTATTTCGATAGGAAAGCGCTTTTAGTGAATCTCTTAATTTAAAAATTATTTCTGAAACGATTAATAGTCTACACAAATGCATTGCTAAATTATTTTATTTTTTTTATTGGGGCACTGCCCCATTAAATCTTGTTGTTTAAAATATTTATGTGTCCATTGCTAACCTTTTTACCTGGGACCTCTTTTTAACAAGATCTTCGAAGTGCGAACATGACTTCTACGGCTTTAGTAAGGGCATCGTTGATTCTAAAGAATCCTAGGTTACTCTGGAAATGTGGAACTGCAAGTTTTTCTAGTGTGCCAAAACCTATTGAAAAACCTGAGCTGAACTTCACCAAAGTATGCTTTTATTGTTTTTTTGGCAATTTCTCAATGACATTGATGAACTTTAATGCATGTCCGACTATTTTAAAGCAGAAGGAAACAATTAAATCTGGGAATTACTACTAAGATTTTGGAAATATAATTAATTTTATTGATTTGCCAAACCAAAGTACTATTGTTTTGCAGAAATAATTTTGCAAGTCACATTTTTAATTTTATCTCTTTAATATTTTTGGGGAATATCTATGCATTTTCGTAAATTTGGTGAATTCGTTTAATGTGTCATTGAATTTGTGTTGGGCTGGATCCTGGTATTTTTAAGTCATGTGATAAATTCCATCTCGGTTAAAGGTCATGGATGTTGTGTAAAGTATACTGAATTATTTTTGCTCAAGGGTTTAATAATTTATATTATATTTTTATTAGTTAAGTTTGTTTAAGCATATTTTATATCTTGTAAGATAAGTAGTTATTCCAAAAATTTTTGGATGACTGCTGTTGTTACCTAGCAGACAGAAAAACTACCTTTACCTTAGCTTGCAACATTTTAAATGTCATTTCGAGTTTATTCTAATGCTTTACTCTATTTTATTTTATTTTATTTTTCATTCTGCTAGAAATATTAAGATATTGAATTAATAAGTTTTTAATTGTAGATGATTTAATTACTAAATTGATGATAATAGTTTATTGTTTTCTGAGGATGTAATTAAACATCAGTAATAACTGTAATTATATTATTATTATTAATATTATTGTTATTATTATTGTTAATATTATTATTGTCATTGTTGTTGTTGCTTATTAAGCCACCTGTGTAGTTTATGTGTGCTTGGTGAGGAATTTGTATAGAATATAAGGGAAAAGTTGAAGACAGTAACTGTTGGTATTGAAGAGTTTTAAATGATTAACTGATAATGATTGTTGGACCTACAGATAAATTACTTTAACCAGTTAATGGCTAAGAGAATAAATTGAAAAATCATAACAAAATTTGGAAGTGAATGCATAAAAACCTAAAGCCAACTTAAATTTATATTTTAATGATTTTAATAATAATTTCAGATTTTCATAAATAACGAGTGGCACGATGCAGTTAGTGGCAAAACTTTTCAAACAATTAATCCTTCAAATGAAGGAGTGATTTGTGAGGTTGCAGAGGGTGACAAAGTAAATATTACTTTTGTTTTTCTTTCACATTCAGTTATTCCAGGCATCCTTTTCTCTTTTAGGCTGATGTTGACAAAGCTGTTGCAGCTGCTAAGGAAGCATTCAAACTGGGTTCACCATGGAGGAAAATGAATGCCTCAGATCGAGGAGTGTTATTGAACAAACTTGCAGACTTGATGGAGAGGGACAGAGTTTATCTGGCTGTAGGATTCCATGCTTTTTATCTTAAGGATTTGTTCTTTTGCTACACGAAATGTATAAAATTCTGATAGTTATCAGTGCTAGATAATCTTAACAATAATTTCTCAAGAAAAAATAAAATAAACTATATTAATAAATAAATAAAATAAACTATATCAATAATTTCTTAACGTTAAACAGAAACATAATGACTCGACCATTATAATTATGCCATTATGCCAAACTTATGAATTTGGTTATTAGCTTAACTGCAATTAATTTCTATTATGAACTATTGGGATGAGAAAATCTATTTTATGATGGGATGGGCAGACATATGACTTGATGATTATACCTGGAATTTTCTCTTACTTTTAGTAAAATAATATTCATCAGTTTAAATATATTGCTATGACAAACATATTTTCTTTGCAGTCTTTAGAAACACTGGACAATGGCAAGCCATTTTCATATTCATACAATGCAGATTTGGATCTTTCTATAAAGTGTTACAGGTGATAATGACTTTATGACATTCAGTCGGGCTTGTTGCATTTTTTATTTTTGGTCTTTGATGGTAGTTGTTCATTATTTTATTTCATCCTTGTACATGTCATTCATGATTCTAATGATTATGTAATTTCAGATACTATGCAGGATTTGCAAATAAGAACCATGGAAAAACTATCCCAATAGGTATAATGAACTTGAAATTTAAAAAAAATTATTTTCAAAATTTTTTTAATGTTTAAAAAATTCTTTGAATTTAGATGGAGATTATTTCTGTTACACAAGACACGAACCTGTAGGGATCTGTGGTCAAATAATACCTGTGAGATATTATAATTACTTTTAGTCAATACTTGTTAATGTTGTTGTCATTGCTGACTCTTGATTCATATTTCTAATATTGTTCATTGCTGAATCTTTTCAGTGGAACTTCCCATTGTTAATGCAAGCCTGGAAGTGGGCACCAGCACTGGCAATGGGCAATGTTGTCATACTTAAGACTGCAGAGCAAACACCTTTGTCTGCCAATTATGTTGCAGCTTTAGCTGCTGAGGTTTGTAAACATTTGTTGCTTGGCTCCTCTGTGATTCTTCTCCTTTTGCATGAAGTTGAATCTTGTTAATATCTGCAGGCAGGATTTCCCCCTGGTGTCATCAGCGTTATTCCAGGCTTTGGGCACACTGCAGGAGATGCAATTGTTCGTCATCCAGAAATCAGAAAAGTGGCTTTTACTGGTTCTACAGAAATTGGAAAAATTGTTGCCACAAATGCAGCCAACTCTAATCTGAAAAGAGTCAGTCTCGAGCTTGGTGGAAAGAGCCCCAACATTGTATTTGCAGATGCTGACTGTTAGTATTGAACTTGTTGAGTGATTTGTTCTGCTTCTACTTATATTATACTTTCTTTTCTTAGTGGATAGAGCCATAGAAACAAGCCATTTTGGGCTTTTCTTTAATCAAGGCCAATGCTGCTGTGCTGGTTCAAGAATTTATGTTGAGGAGAAAATTTATGACGAATTTGTAGAGAGGTCTGTGGAGAAAGCTAAGAAGAGAGTTGTTGGCAATCCTTTCGATTTGAACGTAGAGCAAGGACCACAGGTATGAAAACTGCTTTTAAATGGTCATTAATGCTATCTTCTCATTTCAATGTTATTTCTAAGGTCAATAAAGAACAGGCTGACAAGATTCTTGGTTTGATTGAAAGTGGAAAGAGAGAAGGAGCCAAACTATGTGTTGGAGGAAATCGTGTGGATAGGCAGGGCTATTTTATTCAGCCAACTGTGTTTGCAGATGTGCAGGATGGAATGACAATTGCCAGAGAAGAGGTTTTTAACTTTTATTCAAATGTTTTTGCTTGAAAGTAAGAGTTCAGTCAAATATACTGCAATACATATCTTGTACTATGAATTCATTACGAAATCATGGAATTTTTTATTGCCTTTTTATATCTAGATATTTGGTCCGGTTATGCAAATCTTGAAGTTCAAGAACGCTGATGAAGTCATTCGAAGAGCCAACGATTCCGAATATGGTCTGGCTGCTGCTGTTAACACAAAAGATATTGGCAAAGCACTGTATATGGCCCACAATATGGAAGCTGGAACTGTGTGGTAGAGAATTTTTTAAATTGATTAATTGACTATCTAACTAATCGTTCAGTTACTTCATATTGAAACCAACATCTGCAGTATGTTTTTCCTAAATTGTTTTGTTGTAGATGACTAAGAATGATCATATGATTGTATGCATATGCATGATTGTATGATCATGTGCATTGAGATGGTTCAACAAGTATCATAATTAATTAGGAATATTGATGTTGAAGTTTGTAATTTGTCTTTGCATTGTGATTATTAGTGACTTAGCACTTATTAAACTCAATATTGTACTTCAGAGTTATTAGTTTTCTTGTGATTTTAAATATAAAAGTCATTAAAAAAAATTAAAATGTTTTGAATAGAAAAATTAAAAAAAAATTAATCCATGGTTTTCTAAAATTAATAACATGATCATTAATCTCTCCTAAATCAGTGATTTTGTAAATATTTGTTTGTAATTATGTTTAATTGTATTTAATTTTGTGCATTCATTTACTTTCTCTGTGTGATGTTCAATAACTTGTTAACAGGGTGAACTGCTATAATGTCTTTGATACTGCCGCACCTTTTGGTGGATTTAAAACATCTGGCCATGGAAGAGAACTTGGAGAATATGGTTTGGAAGCTTACACTGAAGTGAAGAATGTAAGTTCTTGGATGTGATAAAATCTTATAATGGATTTTAATATATTTTTGGAGGTGGTAACTGACATGCATAATAAGCAGCCAAGAAGTATGAATTTATTACAAAGTAAAAGTGAAGTAGATGTGAAATAGTTATTAGATTTATTTTAGATTTTTTCCATATTAGAAATAGACTTTCTAGAAACATCTACAAGAATGTACCTTAAAATGTTGTTTAATGCAGCAGTAATCATATCTAAACTAATACTTTGTCATGTTACATTCCTACAGGTAACAATCAAAGTCCCTTCCAAGCTTAAATAACCTTCCAACTTCATCAGAAAGGCAACCCTGCTCACTTAAGTATTCTAGAAACAGTAAAATTTTAAATAAAATGCTTGGCACTTATTGATATCATGTTTTCTTTTTGTTTTGCCTTTGACTTTGTACCCCACAAATTTTACAAAGTTGTGATTTTTATTTTATGCAGTTGTGACAGGTCCACTGTTTTGCAACATTTGTTTATTTAATTGAATTTCCTTACTTTAATTTTAAATTATTTGGCCACCATAGCTATTATGGAATGGAGTCCACTCAGGGCACAGCTAACAAAATAAAAAATCAAAATAAATTAAAGACATGAGGTGAAAATAATGACTAAAATTGTTATGACTTTGAGCAAGACTTTCAAGTTTGTCAGGAAAAACTGTAAACTCAAAGTGTTTCTTGAATAAATTGTTGATTTGATTTTGGTAATTATTATTTCTTTATTATTATTATTATTTTGAAGTTGTAATTTGACATTTACCGCAGTTACTAGGACACTGCTTCTGGAAGATTCTCTGACATCATAGCATAAATGATGAATAAGCCAAAATGCTTAAATTTTAAATTGAGGTAAAAGTATTGACATGGCTGGATTTTGTGCCGTACTTGGTTTCCTTCCAAGGGCCTCCGTCTGTGGCTAGCAGGAACGTTATGTCAATTAAAAAAAAAAAACTGGAATCCATCGGTGCACCAAAAGGGAGACTTTTGGAATCCTGACCCCAGATACGATAAATAATTAGAAATTACATTTTAAAAAAAATACAGTTTATTGACTGGTTTCAATATTTAGCAAAAGTTTATTGAAAAATTTGTTGCCAATTGTTACAGCAGGTGTTGGCCAAAACAGCATTTATATTGTGTTATTTGAAATGAGTGTGCGTTCCAGTTTTCATAAATGGATTCAATATATAATCCATCAATGATACTCTGAGCTCAATTGGTGCCTGGGGCTGCCGCTGCCCCCCCCCCCCAATTGCTGCATTGCTCAGTGTCCATAAATACTTACAAAACGTAGACAAAAATATATATCCTTTATTCTTTGTGATGCAATTTACATAGTCTGGGTGAGCCACTTAACTAAAAAGAGGTTAAGACTCTGAAAAATGCAAACTGAAAGAACCTCAACATAAGTCAGTGTTATTACAATTATTACATTACATATGTAATTGAACAATTTCAAAACCTTGGCCATGTAACTGTTGATTTTAAGGTCAAACATAAATGAAAAATGATTAAATGAACTTGAGCATTGAGCATAAAATGGAATCAAAACAATAAATTTCAACTTGGTTTAAGATTTGATTGGGAATGTTTGAGTATTCACCATTTACCCCTTTACTCACAGCAGAATAACTTGTGACTTTATGTACTGGAACCTGAGTCTAGATCTCATCAAATTAGACCTTGCTTGTTTTCTCATTTGTTCAAATTCGATAGCTTGCTTCCCTTGACTTGTTTGGGCACCAATTTGCTGTGATAACAAATTTAGCTGAACAAACTTCCTTTTAAATTTTGACAAAGTGGTTGAAGAAGCTGGTTGCTCTAAAAATTCAAAATCATCAACATCAGAGAGGAAGTCAAAGCTTGAGTTCCTGTCCATAAATGAATTTTCACTCTTTGAATTTTTCATATGGTTTAGGATTTGTAAGTTTTGGTTAGCAACATGTAAGTCTTGATCAGGAAGAAAATTCATTTCTTTATTTTCCATGGCTCCAGGTGTGGGGCTTGGAACAATGGTTGTGTCACAGGATGTTGAAGTCAAATTCACCACAAAATCAGCTCTATCAATGGGCATCTTTACTTCCTCTTCAGTCAGAACATCCATCCTCGTTAATGCAGTTTTAGGTCTAATATTAGACTGTTTCTTAATCCTATGAAGCATGCCCGAAGAGTCGAGTGATTTTGATTTGTTCTGCCTAGCAAGCATCAATGACTTCTTCAGAGAAAATTGGGTGGAAGAGGAGTCATTCATGTCGGCTTTGCTTTCAAGAAATTGCTTCAGATGGCAAACAGTTTCAAAGTAGCTATTGACATTAAAGTAATTTAGCGATTCAGCCTCTCTCAATAGTGCCAGTTTTAATTGATTTTTAGATCTAATAATAAGTATGCCACAGCCTGGAAGACAGACATGATCACTATCAATACTGAAGTCTTTTAGAGAAGATGGTGAAGTTTCTGCCTTTTCAACCCATTCTGAAGACGAACTTTCATATGGATAAGTAGTACCAAGTTCTGATGCAAAAATATCACTTATGTGCCCAGGTACATTTCCACTATTAAAATCACACTCAGATAGAGGAAGATTGATGTCAACCAACATTCTTTGTGCTTGAGAAGCAATGATAACTAATCCAGGATGAGTTTTACTCTTCATTTGACTGGTGATAAAAATGTGATTAACTGTTAAGATTATCAACATTTTCAAGTGAAAAATAATCATTTAAAACAACCAATCAATTTTTTTCTCTTCAATTTTGATTACATTTCCATTTGCCTTACATGCAGCAGCGATTGATCCAGCAATAGACATTAAGTTTTCTGGAAAAAATCTGTTAATATTATTTAAGTTGGTGCTCCATCACAAGAAATTCTTTAATATCTTCTATATAAATAAAAATGCAATGTGTGTTTGTAATGTGCAAATGTTCTCTGAAAGTACTTAACCAATGCTTTGAAATTTTGACACAACATAGTGCTCGATTAGAGGAGTGTTTGTATATAGGTTTCATATATATGCCACAACTATATCATGTAAAAATACGCTTTTTTCGAAAATCATATTGAGCCACAGCAACGCGCGGCTGGGCACCACCAGTGTTTAATAAAAAATGAATAAATTAGTGATGATGTTTTTTGGAAACCAAATACTTATAAACTTTCATTTTGAAATCATTTCTTAAATCATTTTTCTGCACTTATACAAATGCCTAATAACTGGGATCAGTTTACAAATAAATTTTACAAAAGTGAGGAGACGGATGAACTTATAGTATTGGTCTCAATTTATCAATATTTGCCTTTATATTCGTCAATATCATCCTTAAATCTCTGTGATCAACCATCTACCTTATATTATTCAGCCAGAAGATCGATCACTAGATTCCAACCTTCCTATTTCACCTTCCTTTTAATTCATTAACTAAACTTGGTTTAAGAAGTCAAGATTACTCCTTGTGTGACTTATTACTTCACTTTCCTTACAACACTGATAATTGAGTTTTAAGTCATATCATTAAAATACTCAAAATTAGAAACTTGATTAATCCTGGCAATATTCTAGTCTACAAAATTTGGAATAATGAAATCTCTCAAATTCTTAACATGGGAAAAGGCTAATACCCTTGATTTCATCAGCATTTCTAATGTTTGTTCCAATGTTTAGGAGCCTTGCACCAGGCAGACAAAAAGTATAAAAATTAAGATTATTTTCTGTTGAATAATCTTCAGTGGATTCCTTTCCCTTAAGCACATAGAACAACCTGAAGCATAACTGGTATAACTTTGGAGCAAAGCTGATTAAACCTAAAAAAAAATGAAAATAACATTCCAATGTTATTTGAACATAACATCTAAATCTGATGGAATGTTTCATGCATACCAAGCTCAATGTAGGCAACATTTGCTAAAGTAATTCTTTGGTAGCTCACCACAGATTCCCTAATGTCATCATATCTTGTAAAGCAAAAGGTCAGTTACTGAATTTAGTTTTACATAAATTCAGAAATTAAAAACACACCGAGCCACATAAGCATAAGTATCTGACAGAAGTAAAACAACATCCATTTCAACTCCTGTGCCAATATCACCATTTTGTTCATTCACAATGTTTTCAGCCAATCTTTCGCAATTAACCAAACCCCATCCAGCTATAGAACCAAAAAATCTTTTTGATTTAATGAATATTCATCTTTGACAAAGTTTTTTTTATTTTTACATAATTTAACTTAAGTGAAAATTGTGCCAACCCTGACATTCCTCTGGCTCATGAATAAGAAGTTTCTTGCAATCATCAATTATGCTTTTCAAGTCTTCTTCTTTTTGATTCATGGATTCATTTCCTTCATCCAAATCACATTTAGATCCATCCAGAGAATCCCATATGATCGTACTGCCTTGCAAGAGATCCAATGTTGCTTGTCTGTAAACATCCTTCACCTGGTTTATGAAGTATCTGTGGGAATGTAATAAACTTTTTTGTACTTTAGACTACTTTGAGCAATGCATTATTAAATAATTATTCATGATAATTTAGCAAATTTCAATGCAGTTATTCATCATTTTAAAGCTACTAATACGATTTCAACTTTCCCTGGATTTCCTAATTAAGTTAAGTTCTAGTTTCTGTAGATAACTTAGAACACTTTCTAACAGAACTGTTGTTGTTATGGAAAATTGTGGTGGTCAAATTGAATTTGTAGTGGATCGACCATTTAATCCAAATGTCTCTATCATCAACATGAACTTTAGATGGGAAAATGCCTTCTATTCTGAATCTATTTTTATATTTCAATTAGGTTTAAATAATTTAGGCAAATAATGTAATCTTTCAGTTGATGTTACATAATTTAAAGTACAACTTTATTTAAGTAGATACAGAAACAGTGTCAACCAATCTTAAGAATTATTATTATTATTATTATTATTATTATTAGATAACAATTATGACGACTGCATATCAGCAGTAGTGCAGGGGTATTTAAATGGCAGCATTCATACTCTGGATCTGGACCCTAAAGGAAATTGACCAAAAAGATATTGAAATTGTAAACATTTATTTTTAATATTTACAAAATATGTGCTATGAATTACCCTTTTGTGAACTTGCTTTGCCTTTGCTAACTGGATAGAACATATATAAAAGCAGTTTCTCAATAATTAAAGTAAATAAAAAGCAGAGAAAGCATAGCCAGAAGACAAGAGACTAAATCATTGCTCGACATTATTCATCAGATTTCAAGATACTGATAAAAACAAAAATTATCACATTTTGCTTTAAATAAAATATGCACTTCTACAAAATACAAAATTAAAATGTTTATATTGTAGAAACAATATAACCATTCAACCCAAAAACTTACAGTTTGTATTTACTTAAGTACACTGACTTAGTTCACTTACTAAGTTACTAAGTTAAGTTACATTGCAAAACCATCAAAAATGACCCCATTAGTATTAATTAGAAACCTAACCCAAGAATTAGACTGATGACTGCCAACTAAACAGTTCAAATATTGCCAACACTGCTACCAATCATCTTGACAGATACAACTGAATATTCATATGGTAGTTTTAGATGGTTTTGCCAGTTGTACTTAAATCATAAAATATAAAATATATGTTAAATTTAGATACATTTTAATAATAATATAAAATTGTTTGTGGATGAATATCAGTGGTATGCTGTACTAATATTGATTATTCCATAAAAAAAATTGTCACCTATTAGCTGAATTAACACCATCTCTCATCATGCCAGTCAATTTTCTCTCTCCAGTTCTTGTGTAATCCCCCTGAAAATAATGTATCACTACATACTTTTAATGTTAACAATTTTGAAAGAAATGAAACACTGTATTGAACTATATTAATTTTTCAGAATGCATCTGTAACTCGACTTGCCAAGTTTAACAGATAAGATAACCATAGTAGTTGTTACTACTGTTACTCAATTTTATTAAATTATATTATTAAACAATAACAAGAGATTTCTTGACTCAGGTTATTCTTGCCTTCTTTGAATGCTTTGGAGAATATTCTAATAGTTAATGCTCTGTTCATAAAAATTGCCTTATCTCAACATTTCATCACTTATTTTCTGGTGATCTTTATTACCTTTCCAGGATACCTCAAAGTTTTGATGAGCCCTGAGGGCTTTCCAAGCCAAAATCTGTGATTGTGATGTATGTGACACATACATATATGTTTGTTTAATGCCACAGCAACATTTTGAGCTATCTTAAAGCTTTTTTTGTAATAAATAATGTTTTGGTCAATAAGTTTTGTGGCTGCTCAAAAGAAGCACAAGTTTTGATTTCATACATTTACTTTGGTTTCAATACAGGTGGGTGTCTGAGTTTGAGTGAGTTTTCAAGTATGGTTGGAATATGGATTCTTTAAGCTGTTAGTTTCTGGAGCTATTGTTTACTTTGGCATGTTTTCAAATACAAGTTATTATTGTGGCCTAAGAATTGTTTGTTGAAGCATATTTCAAGCAGGTTAAATTGGCTAATATTCACCAAATACAGTGGACAGGACTGTTTACAAATACAACATCAAGTAAAATAATTTTCTGTATAGACCCAAATATTCAAAATTATTATATTTAACATCAAAACTTCAATAATTAACCTTAAGAGCTGCAGTGCCAGCATATTGCCTGCTAATAACATCTCCATTGTTTGCCCACATTTGCTGATGAATGGATTTGTAGTTTCCACTAAGTTGTCTCTCTGGAGATAATAAACCAAGTTTTCGGAACTACAAAATAAATTTAGCATCAGTATTGGCTTCTTTTAACCCATGTTTACAACAATTTTTCTAACTTGAATTTCGAGAACAATCCTAGCAAAGGCCGACTGAACAATGTTTGTTCTGTCCAAACAATCGATGCAATTGACTCTAAAAACTCCGCTTTGCTTGCAAATCAATCCGTTTTTATCGACCCTTTATGTTTCAAAATCATATTTCAGAGATGAAATAATCATCATTTTGCTGATAATTTGCAAATGCATCAACTAACCAACAGTATTTCATGTCTTGAATAATGTTCAAAACATTTTCTGTCAAGATACTAACATTTTCAAACTTCATGCCTTGACTTGAGCAAAGAAATGAAATGGTTAAAATCATGTCACATAATGCAAATAATTTTTGACCCACCAATATTCATGAAAATCGAATGCTATGTAAGAAATGTTTGGATGGTTAAATGAGATGACGTGTTGCAAGAAAACATCTCCAATGTTTTTTTCTTTACCATCCTAGCAAACAAAATGATTATAAATTAGTTTAGTTTAAGAAAAAGTTGAACTTTGCTAAAATAAACATTTTATTCTATGATATCAAATTGACAGCAACGATTACAGAAAAATGATTACAAAATAAATATCATTAATCATCAATATTTACTCAAACTAGGGTGATTTAGAGCAAATTATAGTTTTTTTTTAATAATTGAAGCTGTAATTGACCAACCTGATCAATTAAACTGACAATTTTGACATCCCCATAACTATCCATGACAGAATGTAAATGCTTTGAGAAGGCTTTATGGTTTTGTTCAAAGTCTGTAAAATAAAATGTTTTAAAAATTTATCTTCAAAATAAATCAAATAAGAAAATAATAATTAAATATTTGCAATTACATAAATTAAGAGTGGGCATCATAAATATGTCCTAGTAACATTATTTGTATAAATATCAATGAAGCTGCAATCAATTTTCAGTCAAAGATATTTCTCTATCCTATAATTAATTAATATTAACAAAAGTTATCAACAAATGGCTAAATGCATTTAAAGAAAACAAAAGAAGCCATTATGCATAAAATATTAAACACATATTTCTATGGTTGTGTACATTTTGTATTCTATTAAATGGACTTGAAAATAGATTTTAACCTTTTTCAATTTTTGGAATAGGTCTGTACTTCATTCCTGACTGACTCCAATATAAAGGAATTGAGCCTCTGATTTGAGTAAAGGAAACCACGTGATTAGCAAACTCCAAAATCTGAGATGTAAATTGTTTGCTTTTTAAATCTTCAATGATTTCAATGGAAATGTTATAATATAAAGTCTTTGCTATCACATAAATTATCAAAGCCAAAGTTTTGCCTGTTCAGTCTCAACAAAGTTTGCTGTATGGCCTTCACCATCAACACCTCTTCTTTTGTATCTGGTGCCTAAAAATAAATCATTCCAAAATATAATGTTGAAAGGGTCAAGGGTGGAACGTTGAAGGAAAGTGATAACATGGATGATTGCCGTCGATGACGTTAACGCGAGTCAAGTGCAACATGGAACTCAGGAGTTAGTATGAAGATCTTATGAAGATACTATAAAATTTACTGGCAATAATAGATTCTTTGTATGCATCCAGTAAATAGTAATGCTTCTCATTTCCTATGTCTCATAATTACATATTTAACTGAGAAACTGATGCTAACAAAAACTTAATTAATTAACATGAATCTATGCAGCACTCTGCTACTCAATTATATTTTTACTCATATTGTTATTAGTATTACAATTAAAACATAGCTTTTAGTTTTGTGCTATATTGCCTTATTCTAGTAACACTCGTGATACACTTAAAGGACATAAATTGTTCTGATAAGCAATTTGACTTAGACGATAGCTTGCTGGAAGTTGTAGCAAAACCCAACTAGCACTGCTGCAGAGCAATTCTAAATAATCTAAGTAATATAAAATAATATAAATCAGTTTATCAGAAGACAACAAATTACAACAGAAATTACAACAAATACATAGCAAGCTTTTGTACTTAATAACTTGCAGTATTTCACCTGTTCTGTATCTTGATCTCCTAGAAATGATGCACATTTTAATTTTTAATAAATTTTCACTCAACGGTATTTCAGCAACGTCTTCTTCATCTTCAAATTTAATGGGACATTCCTCAATTTGCATGTAGCCTTGAATCATTGGAAGAATCCATTCATTTGCCAATTCATTATGCTAAAAGATTTCAAACATTCAGAGACAAGATTTACACAAGAGTATATGTATACTAAAGTGGTCCAAACATTTTTTCACAATTTAATACACAGGTTTTAATTCTTTTATGGTTCTTTATTCTGTTATGTTTTTACAGTTTCTTTTGGAATGCAATGTCAATGCAAATTTTGAAGTATTATAAGTATTATTTAGTGGTTACCCAATCAACATGAAGTTTTAACACTATAAATTATGCCACATACAACTCAGTGCCAAACTTTAATTCATGATCTTTTTCAACAATAAACGAGATATAGTCAATTAATA
Organism: Hirudinaria manillensis; assembly: GCA_034509925.1. Lineage (NCBI taxonomy): Eukaryota > Metazoa > Annelida > Clitellata > Hirudinida > Hirudinidae > Hirudinaria > Hirudinaria manillensis. Next base: position 4,204,132 of record CM067532.1, on the reverse strand, counting down.
TCATTGAATAATTACAACATTTTAAAATAGGTTCATCACAGTGTCTTAACAAAATTTTTTGTTCTCCCAGCAGCATTTTTTCAAATTTAGAAGGTATGTAAAAAAATCGAACAATCCAAATGATGTTTGGATATTGCAAAGCATACAATCTTTAACTTAGTATTGTTTATCTCTGTAATTTTTAAAAATAATTATAATAATAATCCTGTATTTGTAACAATAACTAGTACTAGAAAGTGGTAATGTTGAGCCGTTTCCATGAAATGTCCTGCTGATAACTTTCTGGTACTAAATTGAGTCAAGAAATGCTGGTTCAGAAGGAAACATGAAGTAGGAATTCAAATTGTATTGAAGTAATTTTACACCTTCTTCTGTTGATCCAATCACAGTAAATAAGTGAAAGATTTCAGTTATCTAAAATTCTTGAATCTTCATTCCACACATCAGAAGGCGTTTGCAAGAATGATTGTGGCAAAGTAAGAATGAAAAAGTATGTCTTGTTAAATGTAAAATGTTAAAAGCTCTAAATTATGTTACATTTTTTAAAAAATTTGCTCATGTTTGTCTATGCATTTATATATTGGACAAGCTCTAAAAAAGAAAATTAAAAGATTTTGCACATCAAACATCGATGCCTCATCTATGATGTATGCCTATACTATAAAATAATGTAGCATTCCACAATTCCCTATGTTTTTAGCATCCAGAACCCATGCTCACCCCCTTTGCTTATGCCAAGAGAAATGTTCCACCAGTCACAGGCAGCATTTCTTCATCAAACAAATTATCAAACCCTGGAACTCTCTACTGTTTGACACTATTAACTCTCCACACTTTCTCGTTTCAAATCGTGCATTTCATCTTCAAACCTCAATAACTACCTCTCAATTAAGTGAATTTAATTTTCTGTTGACACTGTTGATTCTGTTTCACTCTATTTTCTGTTGACAAACATTATACAAAGTTGTGCAAGTAGTCATCAGATGATCCTTCATTTTGTTTAGAAAAATAAATATATGAGCCACCCTAAGGTTCATGTGTCATCAGTGTTCCTTTGTAAAATTTTAGAATCTCCAAATGGGCACTTTATTGTTTAGTCCTATTCCACTTGAATCACTGACAATCACATTAACCCTTTTCAACATGAGAAACCTTCTTTGATAATGTTACAGTGAACAACTTTTTCTATAGAGACCTGTTAATTCTGGTGATCTTGAAATATTTATCTATTTTTTAGTGCAGTATTGAAAGTAGGGCATTGCTTGCTTTAGGATATGCAATCCATGCTGATAAATAGGTCTGGTTAGCAAAATTTAAATGAGCTTTTATGCTCTTTTGCAGTCAGTTTGAATTCTATTCTGAATATGTGAATAAGCAGATGACTTTACCACCCACTTGATCATATGATAATCTCCAGACAAAAGTGATGCTTCTTAGCCTTTGCAGTGACTATTAGTGGAAAATCCAAAATTAAAAGGCACAATTAAATAATTTCTTCATAATCTTCTTGTGGCAAATGCAAAATTTTGATGGTAAAAAGACTGCAAAAAGAAGCCAACCACAGATCTAAATTGCTGCAGCAGTGGCTTTTTCCATTAATATTTTTTAAATTGAAATATAGATTAAACAGTTGCAAAAATAAAATTATTGCCTATTTTTAGTTTTTCACTGATTAATATTTTCACTTCTCATGAATTACCCTATTTTTGGTTTCCAAATTTATCCATTCAAGGGGTCTGTCCCAACACATTAAGTTTTCAACACTCCATAAGTTCTGAGTATAACTGTAGTGGACCTCAAATCACAATGTTTGCCCACTCCAATTAACCTCAACGTTAAGCTAATAAAAACCTTTATTTACACAGTGACTGCATATTAAAAAAGAGAAAATAAAAGAGTCTGTGTGCACAGAAATTGACTAAAAAAATTTTCCCTGCAAATGTGGACCACTCTACATCGAATACACGAGGGAGGCTCATATTTTTGAAGTTTAACCTTTGCTAATCTCTGAACCTCCAGTCCATAAGTTTCAAATATGCAAAAATAATTCTGGCCAAGTGTGAGCAGGAATAAAAATATTTAGAGATAGCTTAACAAACTTTATAGTTTCTCAAGATCAAGTCAAGCAAAAACTAGACTTGCCTACTTCTGATTGCTTTAATAGAACTAACAACATTAATAAAGATAAATGTAATTGCCCAAGAAAAAAAAGAACAATTTTACATATTTGATTAGAAGTTTTATAATTTTCTTTAGTAAATATTAAAATTAAAAATCTACTTTTCCTTGTTTTGACAGCTATTTTTGGTGCATGTTTATGACCCAATCATGCCCTTGACATACCAATCTTTGCAAAACCTCCTTCAATGATGATCTATCCTTTCTGATGTCAAACATGAAATTATTGCTTTCTGTGAACAGCAGCTGCAAGATCAGCCACAGGATGATTATCATGGGTTGCTCAAATCACTGCTTATCTTTTTGGGAAAAAAGCCACAAAATTAAAAGAATTTTTGAACTCCTGGAAGAGTCACTGTATGATCACCTACATGTGAACATATTTATTACAAAACTGTATGTATTCTTGGCTCCTCTTGCTTTGAAAATAGCTAGAAATGATCTAAAACCCATTCAACAACTCCATGCCTGACAGGATATCAGAACTGCAGCCAAGATTGCAACTTTGGTATTTATCAGTAGATTTTATCCTTTCTAGTCTTTTCGTTCCAGGAGTGGATTCCATCATGAAGAGTGAAATTTTCAAAATTTTATCAAAACAGTGGGGAGAAGATGTACCTTTGAAATGCATCCAACTGGACTTGACTGCAACCTCCATGTCCAGATCTGCGACCAGAAATCCATTTAGAATGTTCACAATGGGAAAGAGATTTCTGCTTCTCTTTAGGACAAAATCATTAAGTATCTTCTGCTGCATCATTATCAAGTCCGGTTGGATGCATTTCAAGACTATTTTAAGCTTTACAAGTTAATGAACAAAGTCAGGCAATCTTTCAAAACTATGAAGACATCTACCTCAGTGCTTAATTAACTAGAGAAAAATAGTTAAAGTGTCTAAACATGTACATTGTTCATATATTTGGTTATTTATATAAATAAGAAATGATTTTAGTAGTTGGAATTAGTGTTGATTGTGGAATCTATGATCATTTTGACTGACTTCAGACATTAAAATATGGTCTCCATGTTCTAATATAAGTGAACTTTGGCATCATTGAGCTTACCTCTAAATATTAATATTTTTAATGTCTGCAAATAATTTCTTTAAATGAAATGGAATGGTTTGAGAGGTTCAGACTTTATATTATTGAAAAAAATTTTCTATGTGAAATATGGGCCACCCTAATACACATAAGTATTTAATTTCATATTAATATTTAATCTTATCTTGGTGATTATATATAGTCTACATCGTAAATATCCAACATCCAAAGAAATGTCACTCACTTCAGATAACTTAATGAGTTCATTTAACATGTGCTTATTCCAAAAAAAGCGATCATCAGCAAGCTTCCATGAATTTCCATTAAATTCATTCTTTCCAATTTTTTCTTGCATGGCCTGAATATTGCTTGTCAAATTGGCACAATCCAAAGTAAAGTAAAACGACTCGGCTTCGTTGAACATTCTATGGAGTTCCTAACATTACAATTCATTTACATTTAGACTTCTAAATCATCATATAAACAATTAGTGACACAAAATAGAATTATCATGTTTACCTCCGTAACTCTTCTTTCAAACTTTTCTTTTTCTTTTGAATCCTTCTATTAAAATAATTATTATTCAAGCAATGAAAGAAACATTGAAATTACAACATTCTCAAATTGAATCTTCACCAAATGTACCTGACATGGATTTGGCACATTTCCAGCAGTCCCAGAAATAAATTGTGTTATAGGAGAAAGTTTTGAGGCAAGCTGAATAATAAATTTTAAATTAGGTTTACTTAGTTGTAAATTCAAATCAATAAATGTTACTTAACACTGACCATCGCTGTAATTAACAAAGCAAACAATTAAAGCTGCCTCAAAGTCAAATAGATTTAATTAAGTGGTAAATCTAACTAATGGATAACTTGCATATGCAATATCATTGTTTAAAACTTCAATGTATCTTCATTAATACTCTGATTAGTCTATTCTCCCTTTCCAGAGTGTCCACCAAATGCACTGCAAACCAAAATAATGAACTTGAGCACCATTTCCTGCCTTAATATGTGACTTTGACCCTAGTGGCTGCTTAATAAATACTTGAGGCTTATCTTATGCAGAGCAGCTTGTGTTTTTTTCTTGAATGTAAATTATAAAGACTAATACAATACCCACCACAAAGTAACATCAACAATAATTTTATTGTCTATTCTGTCTAGCTATAACCTTTTTTCAAAGTTGCAATTATTTTGAGATCCTATCCCCACTTAATAATATTTAAAATTCAGTTTTGTGGAATAAAATTTTAAGAATTAATACATTTTAAGAATTCTTCCCAAAACAACTGCCAGCTTACAACTAGAATCAGAATGCCCATATGTAATGTAACAAGCATTTTAAAAAGCTTTCAAAATACCTTTTTGGGTTTAATGCTTTCGGCAGCGTGCATGAATTGATTCCATTTCTTTTGGAGTGGATTTTTCATGCCGATGAAATTGTTAGACAAAATCATTTTTGGGTTATCAGAAGATATTCTGTGTTTAGGGCATGCCTGATGAAGCATTCAAGAGGCAATAAAAAATTTTAAATTTATGTCAAAATTGAAATCAAGATTTTCATACTTCAATCTCTTGTTCTTTGTCAAAATGTTCATCAGGATTCAGTGTTAGCACAAGAATCTGTACTATTTTGAAACATTGTGAATTTCTAGGAGGTAACAACCCAACTTTCTGAACTTTGTTCACTAACAATAGCTTCCAATCTCCATCTATTAGTTCAAGTAGAAAAACTCTTGTTACAATAAAAAAAATAGTGTCTGAAAACTTTTTCAAATTTTATTCTGTGATTGAAACAAATAGATGAAAAGTATTAAAGAAATTAAATTTAAGCTACTTAAGTAAGTTCAATTCAATTCTGCAAATATTTTAAGTGCCTTTTTTATCCAAGTCTTAGGATGTCAAGGCACTGCCGACGCACATTAGCATAGACACGACCGAGCACAACATAATGAAATAGTGAGAACAAAAGACGATTCAAAAAAAATAAAAAAATAAAAAAGTAATCCAGTTTTACACCATGCTTAATATTCATAGGATATTCAACATTGAATAATTGTGGACTGTTATACAAATTTATTATGAAAATAAATTATGAACATTAATCAGGTTAGCTGGTTTAAACCTAATCAAAGCCAAGCATTGATTCAAATTATTGCATTTACAGCTTATATTTGAATATATATTATCTAGCTTCTCCATGCTCTTTAGGGCTATCCATCCCACCTTACAACTCATTAATGCATGATAGTTAACACTTAACTTGAAACTGAACAATATGAAACTTGATATAACAGTTAACAATCAACAGTATTTAGTAGACCCTTCCAACATCATTCCTGCCATTAAAGCCTTAAATAACTTGTTACTAAATCTCACCCACCCTCTGAAATAAGATAATAGCAATGCAAAGAAGAAAAGTCTATTCATTTCATGAAGGTTTAGAACAGGTGCAAAACATCACCAATTATGTCTTAATAATATTAAACTTACCAGTTCCCATTCTAAACTTTCCTATCAAAGCATGCACAACTCCCAAACAAATTGGATTTCTAGCCTTCATTATGTCATCAGCTAAAAAATTTAATGAATGGTCTAATATTACATACTATTTTCTACATGCAGTGCAAAATCAATTTGTATTCAAACATTTATGCACAGAAAATGAGCCATCAATCTTGCTACACCAAAGACTACTCTTGCTTGATTTCAAAATGTAGTACAGATCGTCCTCTATTAGTTCAATCATTTCCGTGCTGTGAAAAGAAAATGTACAAGTAATGTCAAATATGAATATCCGTCCGTGTTACACGTCGCGTAATTCGCCGTTATCCAATATTTGCTTAAAAACTTTCCACATACTTTAATATCCCGAAACAAATCTAAAATTAAAAACCCAAGCACATAGTTTTGAGTCACACCAAACATATGATGAATATAAGTAAACTTCCAATCATTTAACACTAAGTTAAACTACATTAAATGAGGCTAAAGTTTTTAATTTATATTTTTGATTTCAATTTTATTTATTAAATTTTTTTATTGAACATTATTAAAAAATAGATTTCCAAAGTTCAAGATTCAACGTGTAGGAGAATCCTTGCTTGCGAATTTTTTTGCTTCTCCACTAAAGACCTTTTTATTACGACGGTTGCTGCACCTCTTTAATTTTATTGCACAATATAAATATATATAATCTGGAGCATTTACTTTTTTTGTTTTAATCGCGTTATAAGTGAAGTTAAATTAATTTAACAATTACCTAGCTAGATTTTCACAGTTGATCATTCAGTCCTCGCAGTGCTGCTAAATGCGCCCACTCCTCAAATTGTCTAATGATTTCATAAAAAGTGTAGGTGGAACTACCAACGCATTCTACTAACAAATTGCGTCTCAAGGGAAATGTTTGATTGGCGCGAATTATTACTAATATCAATGGTCAGTTGTTTTATTGACATAACTAGATGCCCAAACAATTCGGTATTCGGTATTATGTTTCCATTGAATTTATAATCCATCCGTAATGAACTCACAGCTGGGCTATATTGTCAACAATATAAGTTTTTTGAATCGAATTGAGACTAAAGAACAAAAGAAAAGAATTAGCTTAAAAGAAAATGTTCAATAAAATCTACTTTTCTCCTCATGAAATTGCTAATTATTTGCACATATGTTCTTGCGAGATTTGTGGAAAGCAATGCAGAATTTTACAGACTGATGCAAAATATTATATAAAAAAAAAATAATGATTTATGTAAAAAATCAGAGAGCATGCGACTTGGAGAGGGCTGCATGACCAAGTCCGCGAATGTCTTGAATGAAGGGCCAAGCCAATATATGACCTCATCAACAATTTCATGCTTTTATTGATCATAAGAAAGAATGCCCTAATGGTTTTCAAATGGCTCAAATGGTTTTCAAATGACTCAAATAGTTTTCAAGAGCTCAAATGATGTTTTGTCTACGATAAAAAGACAGCAAATAACATTGAGTGAGCTATATTTAGCGAGTTATCGGGTTTATGGAGTTTTCTCCCGGAAACCTACTTAAGCAAAGGGGTATCGTTGAAATATTGAACTTTCCATCATGTACGTAAATGACTATGAAAATCAATGAAAACATTATCAATATTTCAATATTATCGCATAATCACATTGATTGTTTGGAAGTAGTCATGGTGCTTGGATTGCTTCCAATACAGGTTTATTAATAAAGCATGCATTATGGCTTAAAAATAGTTTGATATCTGCCATTTGCACTAAAGGAAGTGTTTCGATTCCATTGAGTGATTTAATAATATAAATTCTGTAACCTCAGCGATACGGAGACAATTTTAAAAATCAAAAGATATTTAAAAAAAAAGATTATATTATAAATTTATATCCACTGAAACGGTTAAAATAACCTAACTTTGTATTACCAGGTTAAAGGGGTTTTTATAAGTTCATACTTGTTAAAGTAGTTGAGCTGAAAGGACTTTATATTAAATCATGGAAGAACAGGAGAATGAAATATACGAAAGCAAACCTCCCCCACAAAAAACAATGACTAAAATCGGAAACTTATTAAAAAGTGAGGTTTATTACATTCGATACGATACGATTACAACTGAAATTAAACTGACTTCTTAAACGCCTTTTATATTTTTATAGACGTTGAATCGCTGTAAACTATTCTGTTTATAATTATTGTTTATCTTTGCATTACTTATTTTTATCCTATGTTTTGAAAAGGATTTGATTGTAATGCTGAATCCATTAACATTTTAATAAATTCTTGCTGTTCATAATTTTAATAATGACACAACTCAACAATGAAACATTAATTTCTGAGCATCCCACTGTCACAGTGTGATTAATACCACTTTATCATTAAGCGCCTGTAATTAAACGATTTTAATTTTGAAATTCTAGGTTTTTGGGCAACCAAAGACACAATTACAAATAATGAAGCTGATCTGAAAATAAAGACGACTCTCAGGGAACTAATTGTTTATATTTTGTTTTTGGCAGTCCTTTGTATCAGTGCGTATTTCAACATTTGCAAAATGAAAACCTGCTCTTGAGATGTTCTAAATTTTCGTTTTCAAGTTGCCTTCGGAATGATGAGCAGCTCGATGTTTTACTACAACCAAGCGATATTTAATTTATTCTTGGACGCTCAGGTGGAGGACAATGGGCCCACATTTACAACCATGACATCAATTGAAGATTTGTGGAAAGTAATGCAGAATCTAATACGTTATTTAACAGTAATAACAATGGTAGTATTAAAATCAATTTTGAAGTGAAATTACATATGGTAATGAGTACTCCTTCCATATGCATACATAAATAAATAATTTGCATAAATACGTTGTTTATTAACTTTGGCTAGTACTGCCTCAAATTCCGGTGTCCTTTCAAACTTCCACACGATTAAAAGATAATGTTTAATATTTGCAGTTTATAAAAAATCCTCTTTTATCGAATCTTTACCCAGAGAAGTGGTATAATGATTTCAACTTAACTGACGAAGAAAACGGATTCATCATGCATGAAAATAAATTGCTCGGAGTTCCACGATTGAGACAGTTGAGAGTGAGAAACAATTCCTGTATAATTCCAGACAATTTTCAAGAAATGATTAAAGAATGTTACGATACGTATTCCTCTTATAACGAATTCAAGCACTCGTTTGGAATAAATGGCACTGCGTAAGTTTTTTCCTTTCGAAGGTGATATATCGATTCCAAAAAATGGATTTCATTAAAAATGTAGTTGGACATACCACGATGAATCTTATCTGAAGAGTTCCAGCTACTGTGGCCAATTAGCTACATATGGTGGCGGTGGCTTCGCGCAAGATTTAGGATTGTCTTTAGAGGAATCAAGCCTTCTGGTTGACAATTTGTTTGATAATTTGTGGATTGACAGGGGCACACGGGCAGTAATAATAGAATTCACTCTTTACAATGCCAACATAAATCTATTTTGTATCATCAGGTACTTAATAATCTAATTACTATTTAAATAAAGGATAATTCACGCTTGGAATTTTTGTTAGACTGGCCGGAGAACTTCCCCCCACAGGAGGAGTTTTTCCGTCTTGGAGTCTCCAAACTGTTAAACTTCTGAGATATGTTACAACGATGGATTATTTCGTTCTGGCCTGTGAAATATTTTTTGTGATATTCCTGATTTATTATACAATTGAAGAAATTCTTGAGGTGAGAAGTTAGTGATTATTTTCCTTTTATTATTAACGAGACAAAAAAAAATTGAACTCATAATAGAAGAAAAAAACTCACTTTAAGCGAAGTTCCGGTAGATGGCGTCCCTCACAAGGTTCTTTGAGAAATAAATTAAGCTGGTATTACACTTTGTATCGTGGGATTTTTCGATGTGTTCGGAGGGCCAACTGATTTGCATAATATTTTGTTCCATACAGCGGCGTGCCGAGGGGACAGCTGGGGAATCCAAAAGGATTCAGAATAGCAGCGATGGATTTGTTGGATTATAAATTGAACCCATTAATGAAAAGTGGAATGCACAGTTATTTTAAGAATGCAAACGATGTAGTATAGGTTGTATAGCTGTTGACTGGCGACTCGGTGCCTTGTTACAAAGTTTCATACAACAGAAAAATATAATCTAAGAACACCATCAAGCAAACAGTGAATACCCCCATTATTAACCAAACTGAATTCAACAATTTTTAATTTAGTTGATGGTAATTAAATGCAATAAAAATAAGGTATACCATGTGCAGAGAAATTCAATAACTTCTCGGCGAAAAGACAGTGAAAAATCGTTCTGGTTATTCATGATTTCATACAAAATCCATACATAACCCATACCGTCATATAGCCCGCACCGCTTTTTGTGAACTCCTGGTTATAGTTTAGAAATTACGGTAGTTGGTTTTCACTGGGTATTCCGAGGATGGCAACAGGAGCAGGTGAAACAGAGGCAACAGCAGTGTTTGAAGGAATGGGGAGTAGCCGATTATGTCTCAGCTTTGTGCTTTGACATGACTTCAACCATCATGAAGGCTCCTGTTTGTTCATTGAGCAGTTGCTACAAAAAGACTTTGGTTGTCACCCTCATGAAGTGGAGTCATCATTGGATCGTTTATGGATGCATTTTGTTTGCCAATCATACTTCAAAAGAACTGTAGCTTCTTATCGACCGTAATAAATTTCAGCACATTTGAAATAAAGAAACATGTTTGCATTTTTATAATGTTTTGTCAACTACTTGAATAATTTGATAGATTTCAAACTAATTGTTTGTGCATATTCACTTAACCCAAGGTCTTATCAATTTTCCAAGAGCAATATAAATGCTGTAAACTTCTTGACCAGATGTTATTGAAGGTAATGCACAGAATTAATAATTTTAAAGTAAAAGTTTGATTTTTCAGATAAAGTTGCACAAGCTCTCGTATTTCAAAAATTTCTGGAATATTTTAGACGTCGTCAATATTTTAATCGGATTCAGCTGCTGCATCTTTGACATTTATAGAACGGTTTCCGTGGGAAATACACTCGACAAACTTCTCCAAAATCCCACCGTCTTTCCAAATTTTGTATTTCTTGGTTACTGTCAAGATTTGGCAAATTCTGCTCTTGCTATTATGGTATTCTTCTCTTGGATCAAAGTAAGTGTAAAAAGCAATTAAAAGATCTCCACCATAAGGCCTACTTCTACCAAAATTTATTCTCCAACTTCGATTAATTTTAAAATCTTGACCGAAAGCCAGTGCATTGAATACGCCTCTGAATTTTGACTATTGAATGCATTAAATTGTTCTATGTGCATCATGCAGATCTTTAAGTACATAAGTTTCAACAAAACAATGACTCAACTCTCGTCAACACTGAGCAGATGCTCAAAAGATTTGGGAGGTTTTGCGATCATGTTTTTCATATTTTTCATGGCATTCGCTCAGCTTGGTTATCTTTTGTTTGGAGCTCAAGATCCGGACTACAATTCGATTGGAACCTGCATGTAATGATTAAGTTTGAAATAGTAGTCAGTTTCTGATAACTCATTGTTGTTTTTGTTAAATTTTGCAGCTTTACGCTATTTCGTTTCATTCTTGGAGATTTCGATTTTGCCGCTCTTGAACAAGCGAACCGTGTTCTGGGGCCAATATATTTTGTTTCATATGTTTTTTTCGTCTTCTTCATCCTTCTGAATATGTTTCTAGCCATAATTAACGATACATACTCAGAAGTCAAGTCAGATTTAGCAGAGGCCAAAAATGAGTTTGAAGTGGGAGAATATTTCAAAAAGGCAAGATTCATAGCTTTTTGGTTTTCATGATTTAATTTCATATTGGGACATTAATTTCAGACAACGATTTCTTAACAGGGCGCCATAAAAATGTTGGATAAATTAAACATCAAAAAAGAAAAGCTGGTTGACATTCAGTCAGCCATGAAAACAGGCGATTTGAACAACGATGGAGTCATTGATTTTGAAGAATGGCGCCACAACATGAAAAAGTTGACTCCTTATAGAAGTTTTAACCCAATGAATCTCTACACATTTTTAGTTTATTTCATAGGAAAGGTTATGCCGACGCCGAAATAGAAGCGGTATTCTCTAAATACGACACCGATGGAAACCGAAACTTGGATGAAAATGAACAAGATAAGATGGAGTCAGATTTGGAACATCAAAAGGTTGAGAGTGTATTTCATTTGTCAGACTGAAATAATGTGTTAAATTAAAGAGCAATATGCTTTCAACTTTACTCTGTGCTTTAAGCGAATGACAGTCTAACCATAGCGTAAAATTTATAGATCGTAATTGTTGTTATTATGGGTCATGTCGCAATAATCATTAAAAGTCATTAAAACCTCATAGTCTAAATACTTTATAAAATAAATGTATTATATGCACATAATTATAAACCGAGGCCCATAAATTATTAACTTGCAACTCACCCAATCAAGTGTCCATAACAAACACTTGATGACTTCATCTCAAATTAATTACAATTGCTATTATTATTTTTATCATTATTAACTATTCCTAAGCAAATGTGTGAATAACATTATTAGCCGATATTTATGGAAGAATTGCAAACATTTCATAAATTCCAGACGAATTATCACAAAATAGTGAAATGAATATTTAGTACATTATTGCATTATAATTGAGTTAATAAATCTATTTATGCATCAAAATTATTCAGACGCAGCTAGATGAGGAGATTAATAAGAAAAGTGGACAAAGCACTAATCACGAAATTCAGTTTCTCGAAAAGAGAGTGCAAGAGTTGGAAGAAATTACATCAAAAATAAATTTAAAAGTTACTGAGATTTTGAGAAAGCTTCCAAGCGATTCCATCAGCGGATACGTCAAGTAATTGATAAAGGTAATATATATATTTAGTATATTTAATTTATATTATATTTAAATTTAGAATACTTATGGCGGGGAGGTCAAAACTTGGAGGAGGGAAACAAATTTGTAAGGGGAGGAGCAAGTTTCCTTTATTTATTTATTTTTTCTTTATTTGCCTAAACAAATGAAGGGTCATTCGATGACCACTTGCACAATTTTGTACAAGGTTTGCCAACAGAAAACAGAGCGAAACTTAAAGTTCACTTAATTGATAGGTAGTTGGTGAGATCTGAAGATGAAACACACGATTTAAAGCGAGAGAATGTTGAGGAGTTAATGATGTCAAACGGTTCCAGGGTTTGATAATTCGGTTGACGAAGAAACGCTGCCTCTGACACTCACTATCTTTATGGAGAGTTGAATGCATTTCTCAGGAGTTAGTTGTAATTGCCATTTGTTGCTCCATAACATCAACCTGTCAGGAGCAGTCTGCAAGAAGGAGCTCTGAGGAAGTGATGATTTTGAGTAAAGTTTGTTATTGTGAGCGAGTATTTTCGATCTCAAATGCCTTATTATATTAATTAAGTAATTAAGGATACAACATTGGCGACAAGGACTGAGAACTCAAGGCATAATGGGAAGATTAGAAGAACTTCGTCTCGAAATAATGGAGGATTGCAAGAGATTGCTACAAATCCAGAGAAAGGCTCAGGAAGAAATGGAGAGGAAGGATCGGGAGAAGCTGTTCTCTTTCTTTGCAGAAATTCTTGGGATGAGCAAGGTCAGCACAGAGACCTTGGCGGCACCTATCTCTGTCCGCTGCGATACATGGAAGGAGAAAGAAGAGATTAAGGATACTCCTGTCGAGACATTGAGCGAGCTCCAGGATGAACCCACGATGGGCAAGGCCATTGTAGAGGTCATTCCAATGGAAGTGACTAACACCTTGACTAAGGTTGAAGGGAAGAGGAGATAGGCTTAGTTCAGGAGACAAGAGGAACACATGCGACTGTGAAGACAGTCGATGCTGGTTCAGAAGTAGCTGAAGATAGGACAGCATTTGGGGATTCTCGAGACTTCCTTAGCAAAGAAGTCCGGGACCCATCACCTCGGGAGGCAGAGGGTCGCTACAGTGGTCACACTGGCCAAGAACGTGCCTACGTAGATGGCAGTGTTGTATTGAGAGACAGCAAGTGGACGAGCAAAGTTCCACCCCCTCAAGAAGAGCTTTGGAGTTATCTGCGAGAGAAGATAGCAGAAGCTTCGGGAAAAGGCTGGTTCATTTTCGAAGGGGCTCGGTGATGGTTTGAATCGGAGCCGAGGCCGCCCTTGATGGACCACTTTGGACAGCCCATAGTCTTTTTTCACATCTTTTCTGATAACCTGCTTCGACTACTCTGGGCGTCAAATCGTAGTTCATGAACACTTTCCTAGCGGTAGCATCTTGAGACAGTCTGAGAATTCGAGACGAAGAGATCAGATCTTTAATGAAATCGCTAAAATAAAATACTAAATCGCTCAAAAGTTAGTCAATTTGTTCCCACTTATATTTCGTGCTAAATTATATAATTAAATGACATTATTGTTTACATTTGATTTGCACGCATTGAAATTCGAAATTAATAAACCGTTTCTTTCGTTTGTAGAGTTCAGATTTTCCTTACAAATTCGGAAGAATTACAGCCAAAGACGAATTCTTTGAATCTGACTTTCTTCTTTTCTTGTAACTTGGACACAATTTTTCACTTTTCACATAATTAAAAGTTTCACTTCCACCAAACAATTTCTTGTACCACGTTGAGATGAACCAAAGTTTAAACTTATTAATTATCATAAATAAGTGTGATTATATGATTAATTAAGTTACAATTTACACATTAAAAAGCACGCAAAAATTATAATTTATTTGGACTTGTACAGTAATAAAGGAATCATAAATTATTTGTTGTTGCTAAAATTAAAACCTATGAAACTACAAAGGAAAATTGCTTCCATGAATTATCCAAGAAGTATATTAATAAAGCTCATAAATTTAGCAGTTAATACAACGTTAACTCAATTCAATTACTCCTGAAAACTGCCTCAAAAATATGTTAAATTGAGCACCTTATTTTGTTATTCTGTTGAAAGATATCTCACCAATTGGTTAATTAATTAATGATCTGCGTTTGAACTTTCGGGTCCTAAAAAATATTTAATCGAAGAAAGTCGGAGAAAATTTAAATCTCTAATCGAAAAGTTTCGGATAATTTTGCATAATTTCGAGAAATGTCAGATATTAAGCTGCTGAAGCCAATTTAACTTAATTTCGTAATTATTTCGCCCAAGACATATATTTTTTTTATTTATATAAAATTGTGACTAAAAAGATAATAAATTAAATTTATTAATCATTTTGAACATGTCAAAATATTTCTTTACTTTTTAGAAAAAAGTTCGAGGTAAATCTCTTTTGTTAATCATGAATCAGTTAAAAACAGTTTTCAAGGACTTAAAATGAACCAAAGAATGGCCGAATCTGAGCTTCAGAAGCAATCGCGTATTTTGTTTGTTCCAATTCTTGGAAAAGCAAAGTTATGTGGCATTATTTTGCCAAAACATGACGAAATATTATGGCTTTAATATATGAATAATGGTTATAATAAGTAATTATAAATATAATATGGTTAAGTGCAACATCTGTTCTGAAAACCTAAAGATGAATTAAAAGCCTCAACAAGTCCTTTGAGTTACCATCTCAGGTCCGCATATCCATTAAAACATTCTGAGGTGATAACGAGACGAAAATATTCAAAAAAAATCTAAGAATGGGCAAAAACAATAATAAATTACATGATATTAATTATCCGAAATTTTCGTTGATGGCGATAATTGCTATTCTTTAATATTTGATGTAATGTGTGGATTGATATGGGGCTTTTTTTAACATTTATCGAAATAAAACTTAATGTGTTAGAATTAATAGAAGTAAAAAAATTTTAAAATCTGTTGACAAATATCAGTCACAATTAAGTGGCCGCGGATACACCTAGTTACGGTGCCCGAGAACCAGTGATCTGCCACCGGGGCGGGCGTTCGATTCCCCCTATCCCTGATCATTTGATCTTCAAAAATCCGGAAAGCCGTTAAAATATCTAATTCGTTGGACCAATTTTAGGTTGTTGTTGTTAGTCGAAAACTTTTGCCATTTTACGTTTATATAAAGTGGTTGAACCGTGGCGCCCACGTCACCAAATCGCAATTTTAAAAGCTCGGAAGAAATTTAAAGGTTTTTTTTTATTTTTACACTTCAAAATGTCGCCCGAGGCTGAACCACCCCTTGGCACCCCACTGCCGAGAATTCATGAGTTCTGATCCAACCACCTCACATTTATTGGAGAGAACTATATAAACCAACTACTTAAATGCACCAAAACCTAATTCGCACCTTTTGCGCTTGTGATCGCATCGAAACGTTTTGTTTTTATTGAACGAAGAATATTAAGCATTTAAGAGTTGCAACCGTCTCGTCGAATTTGATATTCTTGAGAAGATGCAACTTTACTGGATGATCTTCAAACATTGTTTAATTCTGCTCATGTTTGACAGAATTTAAAACTAATCTGAAAATTTTAAAACTTAAAAAATAAGAGCTACCTCAATGCACATCTGCCAGCAGGCAACCCACAATAATCGACAAAAACCAGGTCTTTTCAGACCCTTTACCAGAACATGATTCCAATAATTCTTCTGAAATAAATATTTATTACGAGAAAAAGTTGTCCTCATTTCATTTAGTGTCGATTCTTCTTAGATTTATGTCTGCTCGGTGATCTCGATTCCGATCTTGACCTTCTTCTCTTCGGAGTTCTTGAATGGGATCTGAATACAAATGTTGAATACGTTGTAAGACAAAAATTCATTCAAATTACAATTATTGCACTTCACTGGTAGCCAAAGCATTGGATAGAATATTTCTAATGTCATTTGAAATTTCACTACAAATTTGAATCTGTTGGAGGTTTATAATCACTTTGCTTAATTTGTTTGTGACTTTCAGGCATTTTGCAAGTTTATGAAGGTGCAGGCATAAAATTATTATAATTTTGATGGTTATCCTGTTGGCTAAAACCATCTATTGTTATCATATTATTACCTAAAATTATCTAAATAATAACAATATAGATGAATTCAATGGGTTGCAGCAGCAGGGGAAAGTCATAAGATGCCAGATAATTAATTATCTTAAATAATTTCTTGTGAATGGTTAGAAAGTGAACTCAAGCCTCAACAAAATGCCTCACGTATTGTAACACCAATATGATAGACTAATACAAATAAATAACATTTATACATATACATTACCTCCTTGGAGACCTTCTTTTGTGTTTCTTTTTTTGTAAATCTTCCTGTCCTTGAGGAGATGATGAAGTTGATTTGTTATGATCCTGTTGAAAACCATTTAAATTTAGAAAACCTAAGAACCCTTATTAAAAAGATCCGATACAATAAATGATGTACTGATACATCCAGACTATTTTTTTTAGCATACCTTAGTGTGCTTGTCATTTTTGAAATCCTTTCCATCATCTCTAGACTTCCTTGTTTTTTGGTCAGATTCTTTCTTCTTGTCAACTGTATCATGAGAATTCATATCCCTTTCTGCTTTTTCAACCCAATCTTCATCATAGAGCTCCATTTCTCTGAGCAATTTTTGTCTATATTCATTGACCTGCTCTGTCACTGAGGAACTTGCCTTTCTACTCCTAGAACCTTCTAATTCATCTTGAAATTTCATAACCTTCAATTCAATTTCTCTTAACTTTGCTCTCTTGGATTCATTGATTTCTTGTTGGTTCTTTGATGCATCATCAACATGAGAAAAAGAACTTTCATCCACATGTTCAGACATGAAGCTTTTTAAATGTTTTGGCAGTTCGCAACCAGCAGACAAATCATGTTTGACATCCATAACTTCATCAACTGGTCTCCCATCTATTTCATCTTCATCAAAGATCTCATTTTCTTTTAAACTTTCGGCTTTCTTTTGATCCAAAAGTTCCCATTTAGAAACAGTCATTGCTTGTGATTCAAGCTCAGACTCATCAACTGTCTCCCATTTTGAGGGAATGAATGTTGGCTTACTGACTTTGCTAGAACTTGCCTCTTCTTCATCACCATAAGGGACAATAGACTTCGCAAATTCACTGGTATCAAAATCACTTCCACTATCTTCTGCTTGCACTTTGCTTTCAAGTGGAACACCATCAAGCTCTTCCAGAGGGATCCCATCAACATCATTATCATCATCTTCATCCTGAAACAAGTTTAATTTGTTCCCTTTTGGCAGAACAAGACCCAAAAATATATTTTGGAGGTTTATGAGGAAATCATTAGGATACACTGCCCAATCTTCCCATGCTCTAAAGCATGACATTACTTTATGTTTGAACTGTTCAGCTTTCAGACGGGCATCTATTTTATCATGAGCATCATGAAGATTTTTAAAGACTTCTTGTAATTTGCCTTCAAAGTTTCTCCTGAAGAATGATGCATGTGGTATTCTAGCACTGCTGTTGTGCAGCAAGTCTGACACCAAGAAAAGTCTGGCAATCTTTTTCGGCATGGGAGTTTCAATTATACTCAGTGACTCAGCAATGCACTCAACAATTTCTTCAGCATTCTCAGCATGATCCAAACACCAAATCATGCAATCTGCAATCTTACTTCTTTCTGGAGTTAAGTCTCTCAGTAAATTCTCTAATTTATCTCTTTGGCTGTCAGTGAGTGTACACTTTTTTACGGTTTCTTCTGGAGATATTTGAACCTGAGATTTCTGATTATTATCCACTACTAATTCTTCTGGCATGCCATGAGAAAAAGGATTCATTGGAGGAGGCCTCCACAATGAACCTCCTTTGAACATATAAAATTCATCAGTCCTCCATGAAAATGGTGAATCACCTTGAAGGATTGAGTACAACTTCCATCTGTAATAAACATGGGCAGGACTTTGGTTTTCAAACAGAAATCTGAAGAGTGGATTTTGGAGTTCTCTATTCATAATCATTGCTTCAAACATGGGTCCCTCTCTAACAACAAATTCTATCATTCGATGTATGACACTTAACAAAGTCTTTTCAGTTGGAATGACAACTTTCACAACATAATTTGTCAGATCATTATCATTACATGATAATTCACCATTTTGGGAAGGTTTGATGAGTTGAGCATTAAATGGTTGGCCTGATGGAGGTGGCGGAAGTGTGAGTTCGGAAAGAGCCGGAGGTATGTAAATGGGGTGTGGTGGAATTGGCACAGCTTTCCCCCAGCCTAATTTCATTTCAAAATCCATCACATCTTTCCCCTGTAAGTTAGCTAGTGCCCTTTCTCCATCCTTTCTGTTCATAAAAGCAACAAATCCACAATTACGCCCTCTAGCTTTCTCCTCTTCCGTTCTGGGCCACATAATTTTCACACTTGCTAATGGACCGTACTTTCCAAAGATTTCACATATCTGCATTTCTGTCATCTTTGGATTTATATTTCCAAGATACAGATTAGTGGTTTGAGTGTCATTTTCATAAGTGAAGCTACCCATTCTGATTTCTTCAGCCGTTGGCAAAATACCCATACTGATTCCTGCTGCAATTGGTTCCTCTTCAAACCTGCTTTTTCCTTTTGAGCTAACAGGATCTGACGATATTAAACCAAGATCTTGCCTCACTTTCCTTCTCTCTTGTCTTTCCTCTTGTATGACTTTTAATTCCTCTTTGAATAATTCTAGATTGGTTTTCTTCTTTTCTGAAGAAACTATGCTTTTTTTCTTCAAAGATGGTTTTTCCATATCTTTTGGTTTTGACTCTGAGGGTGCTTTTCTCTCTAGAAGTTTACTAACAGGCTTATATATCTTGCTTCCAGTTACCTTGTCTTCCCCTTTATCAGCATTAGCGATTCCACCTTTAATCCACATTTTATTGATTCCTTTACCACCATGCTCAAAAGACTCAACAAACTCTTTGTAAACTTCCTCAGCTTCTTCTTGATCTTTCTAAATAAATAATATTTGTAGTAAATATAATAAAGAAAATTCATATAACATCTAGTAAGTTGAAGAAAATCAGTTGGTTTCACTTAGAGGTTTCCAATGACTCAATATCAAGAATGAATTAAAGGTAAATTTGATCAAACACATAGTGGCTAAAACTAATCAGAAATGTTGTCAACATCAGAAATTTTATATTAATTAGCAATCCTATGTTCGCTATACTTCACCAAACTTTTCTGAGCGTACAATTTATATATTTATAATGTAAATCTTACCTTCTTTTTCATATCTTCCAATTCTTTTCTAGTAGATCCTTTCACAAGATTCATACTCCCAATGTTAAACGCTTTCAGCTTATTTTCCGGTATATTCTGCATGTATAGTAATATTATTTAAAAATTTGTTTGAATGAGCGAAATGACATCCAATGATTTAATAAAAAAAGCGAAATATTAATCCTGCTTTAGGCGATGTTTCTTAATTTAATTACTAGATAATTGTTAAAACGCACTTTTACTGAACCAGGAGTCATGGACTTGAGTCCCCACGGCAACTGTTTATCCGACATTTTTACAAATTATCCAAATACATAGATCCAAGCCAGCCACATGAACAAAACAAAATCCCAATATAAACATTTGCAATATAAAAAACCGCTTGTTAGTTTAATTTTGTCCTGGCAATAAAAGCGTAAAATAATTAATCAAAATGATAATAAATTTGTAAATTTTGATAGTTTTTAATCTCTATAACGTTTTATCTGCATATAACGCAGAGTCATGAATGATTAAAAGCCATAAAAAAAAAGTGACGGCAATCAATGGAGTTTTGTATTGTCATTTTATTTTTTAAATGCTGTAAAAGCAGAAATTATATTTCAATGAAATTATAAATGTATAATATAATGCCTTGATTTCTTTATTGATAGAAAACATATCATTTGAATTTTATCTTCTCTAAGGCTCGTCTCTGTGTCGCTTTGACCCCATATCATGTGGTGACGATGGATAATGGTTGTCAACTAGAGAGCTGCGCGGGCCGGGTTTAGAAGGGCCAGTTGACTTCAGACAAATGAGCGGGTCGGGCTTACATTCAACATTTCAAAGCGTGCTTCGATAGACCATCATGTTCTCAGTACGAATTTTTCATATTTTACCATTTCTAAGCATTCAAATCATTTTCAGTTTTACAGGATGTCCCCAATAAAATATAAAAAATTAAGCAATGCCGGACATTTAGCGAGTTATCAGGAACTCAATAGGATGTCCCCCAGAGTTTTAACCCCAAAATTCTATTTTGTATATTTCACAGGTTCTAAACTTCCAATTCAAATACCTTCAAATCCCACAAATCAGTGCCCTTTCATATAATTGAAGTTATTTGGTATGGACATGGCTGACAAAAGTTCAGAAGTAAACATGCATGAGGAGGATAATGTCGACAAATACATACCTATGTGGAATTGGCTGGCCTTGACAATCTTGATTTTCTACTATTGTGGGTGAAATCACAAAAGTCAGAAATACCATTGCTCTCTCAAATGGCGCGGTAAATATTTGAAATCCTGGCAACAAACTGTGCCAGCGAGAGAAGTCTCAGTAATGCAGAATACATCTATAGCACACAGAGAACCAATTTAGCTCTATAAACAATAGATGCACTGTCGTTTGGCATTGTAATAATAAAATTTAATAATTCTATTAAACGTGAATTAGTCACGTCAGACCATATAAGTTTAGCTTGAATATTAAAATTTTCTACGGCTTCAAAATTTGAACGGATTCATGCGGGCTGGGTTTATAGATGGAAGGTGCCGAACAGTCACTTTCGACGGATCGTGTCGGGTAAGCCACTTTCGCAGTTCCTCGTCGTATTTCTTAAATGTTATCATTCGCTTGTTAATCCCACGCCATACCTAAAACTGTAGAAACAAGAAATCAAGGAGCTCAGTATAACAGATTCTTACAAGTACCTTGGAGTGCAGATAGGGTCGAAATGAAATGCGCTCCACTTGGGGACAGGATTCAGAAGGGCCTCCATTCTATGAGACGTGTTCCGCTCACCCCCTGCCAAAGACTGCATATTTAAAATCACATCTTGTTGCCAAGTTTGGTACATCACCTCATCTTTGAAAAAGTTTCAAAAATGCTCTAAGTGCTGCTGACGCTGAGGAGGTGGCTGCGATTGCCGAAAGATGCAACTAATGCGTACCTGCATGCCTCTGTCGGTTTTGGAGGAATATGGGTTCTCCAACTATGACGCTGGATCCCCGCGGTCAGAATCAGAAATTTTTATAAAGGTTTTGCAGCAGAGATGGCTTCATCATGGACACGTTGTATAAAAATACAACGATCATGAGTGAAGTTAGAAGAGTCGGAAGGCCGCTAGTGAAGGACAGAGAA
This sequence comes from Hirudinaria manillensis, assembly GCA_034509925.1. Lineage (NCBI taxonomy): Eukaryota > Metazoa > Annelida > Clitellata > Hirudinida > Hirudinidae > Hirudinaria > Hirudinaria manillensis. The sequence continues at coordinate 4,182,139 of CM067532.1, read as the reverse complement.
GTTCAACCAGTGAGTCACGGCGTATTGCAACGGCCGAACAGTTGTATAAAATTTTCGACGGCTACGGCTTAAGGTCCTTGAAACAATGTGGTGCACCAAAACGACTACCCGTGTGGATGTCGATCAAAACACTGGTTTTAAATATTACAAAATATGGAAAGTTTTCAAAGCCAGTACATGGAAAAGGAACCGAAGGCGGGACTACAAACGTCGGAAAACAATAACTTTTAAAAATCTCCTTATTGAAGTAATATAATGCGATTTAACTTTTATTTTCGACAAATTTTTGCAATATTAATGTTGTGATTCCAGGGTGACTCCTGACCGGAATGGGTACCTTAAATATTAGGTGAGGATTTATGCTGACGATTTTAGAGATTGTTTTAGGACTGAATAAAATGTGTCGTTGAGAAGGCACGATAGACCGCACTAGTCGAACATAGTGGAGAAGTTTACAATGGTAGAAATTCCGAAAAAAGAGATTGAAACAGTCTTATGAACTTTCGACCACGGTCTTGTAAACTTGTTTTATTCTTGTAAAGCAGCATCTCTCTCAAATATCAGTGCACATTTCTTGCCTGTCAACATCAGTGGCATAAAAGTTTCCAAAATCTAAGCACTTTTGGTGAAGGACATGATGGACATCCAAATCTTCACCCTTAAGAGTTTGTGTTCAATTAAATCGATTGGCCAATACACCACGACTGTAATCCAGCCTGCTATATGGCAGACTGGTCAAAACAGCAGTTTGCATTCTGTTAAAATAATGGCGCATTCCAGTTTTCACTAATGGGTTTCAACAAATCCATCCTTAGATAATTAAAGCCTCTTTGGTGTTTCCCCAGCCACCGGCATTCAGAACCAATGGATTTAAGAAAATGCTAATTTTTGTGAAACGTCAATTAATTAGTTTTAAAAATAAATAAAAAATTACTAAATATTCGTAATCTTGTAACAGAAAGGTTAGAGGCCTATTCGTATGTTTATATTGATGTTGTTTTACTCACCTGGCGTTTCACCTACTCGTAAACACCTTAGGATTGGTATTGAAGTTGCGCTCGAATTTTTGCTAGGTTTGTTCTGACTTCTGACTGTAACCAGAATGAAGGACTTAATGCAAAAATCTACTTGGGATCACCCGTATGCTATGTATAGTTGGGGCTCCTTACTCTTTGCTCTAGCATCGGCTATTTTCTTTTTTGCTGCTTACGGTGGAACGTCCTGGTGGGTGAAATACTATTCTCGCCCTGATGGTCTGATAGCCATAGAACCGTTATCCATGGGCCTTTTCAGAATGTGTATCCGAGGTGATTGCGCTATTGATTTGACGAATCGCCTGTTGGTGGCAAAGTATGTGCCTCAAGGTAATTCTTAAATATGTGTGGTTCTACCACATACATTTTCAATTTTTAATGTAAATTTTTGATCTGCAGAATATAAACAGGTATCATTGACTGCTCTGCCTTGTAGTCAGTGGTTGATGAGTTTCAATGTGGCATTTATCATGTTGCTATTTGTTGTTTACCTTGGATTCCTTGCTGGAGCAGAAACTTATTTTGCTCAAGTTTGGTTACAGATTGTTATTTGTAAGGACTTGATTTCTTATATTTTATATTTATTCCAAATACTGATTAATTTTGTTACATATTACATTGCTAAGCTTTTTGAATGTTGTTAAAATTGTTTATAAGACTGGCAGTAAAAATTAAGATATTTGACAATGAGAATAACTAGCCTGTTGATGGGCATGCTTGACTTAAAGAAGAAAATTATCTCAGGTTGATTCTGAGTTTACCTACATAAATTAGCCAATATCAATTACCAAGATTGATCATAGTGACAACAACAATATAATATTTCTTGTCAAGCACATTAATATTATGTAGGAGAAGAGGTAGATCTTGAAGTTAGCCCTGAAAAGGACGAATAATCCAGAGACACTAAGATAGACATTTCTGTACTCTGAGCAAAGAATTTGTCAGTATCGGCTTCAAATATGGGTTTCAGAATGGGAATGTTGCTATCAATAATTCTGAAATGTAATTCGTTGGGATGATTTCAACAATAAAATAATTTGATGCTGAGATTGGATATTAGCAGAAGTCAATGGATCAAACTCTAGCTTTTGCAAAAGGATGTATCAATGCTACCTTGTGCATTACAGATGGGTTATCAGTTTTAATGAGTGATCCCCACCTCAATGACAGCAAGAATAACAAGATGACTTTCTTTCAAGGTGTTATGAAGAATACAAGTGCCTTTTTTAGCTGCTGACCATGGTTTATAAGCCATCTCAAGTATTATGGAACTTTAGACTGCTCAACCTGCAGGTTTTTGACTGAGGAAGAACTGCAGTAATGTCACATTTTTGAGTATTTCTAAAAGTTTTTCTGAAATGCTGAATTATAATGAACAATAATAATCCCAAAACAACACCAAGAATTGATTTAATCTGAGCATGGTATAGTATACACTGTGGTCTTCAATTTCAGTAGAGAGATCCCTATTTTCAGAGAATCAAGAATAGACAACAAGAACATAAGCATAGATAAATTATGTTTGGTGGAACAATTAGCATGTGTTGCCAATAATATATGCCATATGCATAGGATGTATAATGTATATATAGTAATAAAAGTTTGAAAACCTTTCAAAACTAGTTTGATCAGATTTCCACTATGTTAATCTTGCTTTCCAGATTCTTTAAGTGGTGGTTCATTTGGAATCATTTGTTTATTATTGATTCTTTTAAGCATTTTCCTTCAAACATTTGTCTAACATTTTTTTTATTTTCAAATGCCACAAGGTGTTCTGACAGTCATATCAGTTGCTGTTTATGGATCATTCTTCAGAGGGTCTCAAATGAATTTGCCTTATGGATGGTCTTTCTGGATTGCTGTTGCTGCAGCTGCCCTGTTTCTTTTGAATGCCATCTTCATGGGATTTGTGACAGCAGCTGTAAGGAAACAGAATAGGATGTCTCCTATGAAGCTGTACATCTTGCAAGATCAACAAATTTGAAGGAAGACTTGACTCTTATTGTATATATTCTCAGGAGTAAAATACCTAGATTTTATTCTACTTTTGATACATAGCATCCTGATGTTTTTGGTTAATGATTATATTTAAACAAAATTCCAAATGTTAATTATAGTTAACAAATCTGTCAAATGAAAACAAAACTGAATAGCCAACTGAATTTCTGTAGGAATGCTTTGAAAAAGTGTGAGCTGCATTTGTAATTCAACTTGTATAAAGTTGCACTGCGATAACAGTTAAATTATTTAAATCTGGGATGTCACTTAACTTCCAGGTAGCAAGCATTTAAACCGTCTTAAAGTGCCTCTACACCATTTTCCCATTTCACTAAATCCATGAAAACACGAATTTCACGTTTGGGTTTATTAAAAATCAACCTCTTGAGATAATAATGTGCGGATTATTTAAAAATATTGCTTTTGCTGCTTAGCAGAAAGCATCTCTTCTGACTCCTATGCCACTTCTGCCTGCGTACGATTTGCTCGCTTTTCTAGACCACCATAGCTAGCTATATTTTCCTGGATCTGAGTCTGCTGGAATGAGGAGAAGCAATGACAATTCTTGGAGGTTGTTTGCCAACTTCACAGACATGATGACCATCCTCGTCCCAAGCGACCAACGTCATGTGCCTTACGGATGGTCATGATCTAACAACTTGGTCAATATGAAAAATGTTGGTATTCCCGATCGATAAGCCCTCTCTATTATCGCTCACAACAATGGAGCAACCATAGCTCCACCCCCCATACATAATTTATTAATGTAGCTCCTCCTCCTGCTAATTTGTAAAAAAATTGTATATATTTTCTTAAAAAATATATTATTATATTTGAAAATATACGTTCAATATTTTAAAAATACTCAATCAAATTAAAATCAAGTAAAACAACACGTAGCTCGGGCTTCAGGAAGTGAACAATGACAAAAATTGCGCGGGAGCTGACCGTCCAATCAGAGGCTTCTGGAAAATCAGGGTTATGTTCCGCGAGATTATATATCTCAATGCCAGATTCAATTAGGGAGTTAACTTGCGCTTCCTTAAGACTGACCCTAATGAGTTTTATTTTGTATTTTAAGTTCAGTTTGTTTCATTGTGTTAATGTACCATAATTGTCTGTTTAATATTGTACATGTTCAATTTGCTATTTGTTTCTTTCAGTTGCTTTGATACCTTAATAAACTCATAAACTCAACACAAAAAAAAATTAGTTATATTCTCCACCCATAAAATCCCACATAAAGTAAAGCACAGAATATTTATTTACAACAAAAAGCAAAGAGTATTATGTACAAAATTTATACAGGATAATAGCTCGAATCAGCTCCAGCGTCCTGTCGAATAGGGATCTCCTGGGTATCAAACGGCGCCAAAGGAACTCCGCGATGTGCTCAGTACAAGTTCCTTCTCATTTTCGTTACTTGTCCTTCGCACATCTCCACATGTTCTCGACGGAGTTCGTGTTGACGCAGTTGGGGCCACAAACATCGGGATATTTTTGGTTTCACAGTGGCGTATCTAATCCAGTCACTGCCGTTAATTATAGTTTCAAATCTGTAGGCCCCCCACTGATCGCTCCAGACAGTAGTGCCTATTAAAAGGAAATTAAAGTTAATTCGTTTATTCCCACTGATTTAACAGAATTATCTAAGTTTTTTCTTACCTTCAGGAAGCATTTAAAACCGTACTGTCGTACTATCGGCAAGAGCGTTTTTTGTACTAAAATGCTTTACTTTATGTGGAATTTGATGGGTGGAGAAATAACTAATAAAGTCATATTTTCCAAAGCTTCTGATTGGACGGTGCTTAGCAGAAAGCATCCCGCGCAATTTTTGTCATTGTTCTCCTTTAGCCGAGCTACGCGTTGTTTTACTTGATTTTAATTTGATTGAGTATTTTTAAAATAGCTTGAACGTATATTTTTAAATATAATAATATTTTTTTAAAGAAATATATACAATTTTGGAGGTTTTTGCCAAATTAGCAGGAGGAGGAGCTACTGATGACCATCCTCGTAATGGGGGGTGGAGCTATGGTTGCTCCATTGTTGCGAGCGATAATAGAGAGGGCTTATCGATCGGGAATACCAAAATGTTTTCATACGCTTGAAGTTAAATCTGCCGGAGTTCAAATAAATCGAATGTCTGGAAAAGTTACAATCAAATGATTAAATAAAATAGTTAATTTGTAATAACTTTACTTTAAAAATTATTTTTAATGACTCCACAAAATTATGTTAACAATTCAACATTAGTCAGTTATCGTGTAATTGATAAATAACATTTTTAATTTATAATCGTGCAACTCATTGTTTACGTCCTGCTGAGGTCAGTTTGGTATATGTTTTGTGACGCTTTGCTCGTGTTGGCATCGTGTTCTGGAGACGTCTGTGTTTAGTTAGCTGTCAACGATTTAACATCAAAAACAATTAATTTGTTTATTTGTAGGAGAAACCCCTAAGATGGTGAACGAAATAATAATTAAAGTTTTAAATGAATTAGAGTCTTGTGCAGATTTAATTGAGCAAGGAAATGTTGTTAATGTTGGAGAAATAGAGAAAAAAGTTAATGAGTTCCTGGGCCTTAATTTGGATCTTGAGGAATGCCTAAATCTATTTAGTAAGCGGTTTTTATTTTATTTGAAGGCTTTAAATTTGAATTAGAATTTTTAACTTTTAGGATATACTTCAAAAGTATTTGTTAACTTCCAAATATGCAAATTGCTACAAAATATTGTTCTGAGGAAATGTCAAACTAATGAATTGGATACTGCCTTTGACTCACTACTCCATTTCATCAAGAACATGCCTGAAATTCCTTATTGTGTTGAAGCCTCACTGATTGAAATTTTGTGTTTAGTCAATAAACTGTTTTTGGCAAAGACTTTGTGCTCAGAGGAACACTCAGTTCTCTTATGCAAAATGATTGAAGAAATGATAGCATCTAATTTACATTTCATGGTGAGAATGAACTACCACTTTTTTATTTTTATTTAATTATCAATCTTTAATCTTTCTTATGTACACTACAGTGCATAAAAAATGGTTACAAATTCCTTGTAATTTTTGAATAACTTCTCAAGTTTTGAACCTTTAAAAACAAAATTCAAAATTAATAAGTAACGGTTTAACACACTTGTGCCAAATATCTATTGTATCAAATAATAGTGCTCATGAATTCATCAAAACATCCAACACTGGCTATGAAAAATTACAATATACTGCAGACAAATTCAGTTTGGGCTTAAATTATTAGGTAATTAACCTTTACATTTTATTCAACCTAGATATTAAGTAATTAATGACACCGCCTTTATTTACTAAAATTATAATGCATATCCTTTTCATTGATTTGCTTAATGGCCTCTTCTTCTTTTGTGAAATATGCATTTCCATTCTCTTATATTCATTGGCAATCTTTCCCAAAACATTTTCAGTTGGATTAATTGATAAGGATGGTCAACTCATAATCTCGATTTCCTTCTCATTGAAAACTTTTCCAATTTGGAAACATATGTTATCCTGTTGAAACATGAAATTATTACCATAATTTATATTAGAAAATGCCAGCAGATGCATGTCCAATGTTTCAGCATAATTATGATATTTTTGCCTTCTTTTTAGTATTGCCAATGAAGTTTCCCTTTTCATGAAATTGCTCCCAAAACCATAAGAGAGCCTCCACCCCAATGCCTGCTAAAATAAGTTTTTTTTAGAATTAAATCTTGCCAATAATATTGGCAATCGTCCATGCAGATCATTTTTTTTCTCACAAGAGATAATTAATTGATTGATTACTGATTTGAAGTCAATAATATCTTTGGATATTGTTAATTTAATATTGTTTTTCATCCTCTGATTTTCATTGAGATGCAGGACCTTCAAAATGTCTTTCATATTTAAATTTTCCATTTTTGTTTAAATAGTTGCATATTGTCTTTTGATGGAATTTCAAGGTTGTTATAAGCTGGTTTGTGAGGAAACTTCATGGAAATGGTATTCTTGGTAGATCCTTCTTTGCATTTTGGGCATGAGGTCTCCCACTAACATAGCATGTTACATACCTTTTGGATCTTGTAAAAATCTAGAAACAATGAAAACACTTTATTTAATTGTTCAAAAAACTGTATAAGCAGAATGTTTCATTTTTCGTCAATTTCCACTACAATCCATATTAAAAAATGCCATTTACTAAACTATTGAATAGAAATACCATTTATATAGTTTTCTTGCATGGATGTTATGATGTTGATTCTTCAAAGAGCTTGTAAAAATTTGCTAATTGATTTATCATAAAATTGCAAAGCTTTTGTAACATTTTTACATAACCCAAAAAATACATATTCATGGATTTACTGGCATCTTTTGTTCAATTGAAAGGAAATTTGGCACAAGTATGTTTAAGTTGTAATTTTAGGGGGTTCATAGCCTGATTGCATGCACTATGTGAAGGCACTTCATTGATTTGCCATTTCTGTAGTGTTCCTATCTAAGGATACTACCCATAGACTAGATAATGAACTCATCATAAAGACTGGTGCCATTGCTCCACATGCAGGAAGGCTACCAATTTGACCAATATGGATGTCATCTCCATTATGTCATTGTTTGATTTTTACATTTTGAAGAGAAAGAGGGGATATCTTATAATGAAAGCACTCATTTCTGAAATGCCGAACGATTCTTCCAATTTTATGATTGGAATTACTTGTGAAAAGCACAAATCTGTTAAAATGATCTTTCAGGTAAATTTATCTTTCATTAATGTTATGAAAACCCTTAACCTTCAAGCTTTTATTAAACTTTTGTTTACATAGAACAATAATTTGAAGAGAATGATGGATGTTTGTGTTTCATCATTGGATTATTATTGCCAAATTGAAGATCTACACTGTCTTTCTTTGATCTCTGAAGTCATTTCTGTTATGTTTAATTTATTTTCATGGACTTTTGTGGATGCAAATTCTCCCACAATGCCTATTTGGCATGAAATAAGTTTTCAGCATAATTTACCTGAGCTGCTTTTTAAGGTACTGCTTAATAGCAATTATAATTGATGAGATTTGTTTGTTAAGATTTGAAAGCTGTTCCATGCAGGTGCTTGTCAAAGTTAGGTTAATTAACCCTGACCTTACAGCAGAGATTCTACAATGTGTTGCACAACTTGCTTCAGTTAAGGGAAATGTAAGAGATTTTAGCTTAAGGAAAGGATTTTTGTCAAAGATGATTGGGTTTGCAACGACCTGCTTATCACTGCAAAATATTACCAAAAAAGAATTGTTTGGGATTTCATCTGTGATTCAGAGTTTAGTTAAATACTCTACATCAGAAATTGTTTCACTGGACAAGCCTCTCCTACTTAAATTCTTCATCACTACTTGTGAGACTACCTGCTTTCTTTGTCAGTTCTCCACTGATGAGGTATACATTTGTCTTATTAAATGTAATTAAAATGCTATTTTTTAAAATTCTGCTTTTTCAGGATGGAGTCATGTTAGAAGCTTTAGATAATCTTTTACAAAGCTGGTTTACTTTGATAAACAATATGACTTCACAAGATCAAGATGTAGCAAATGAAATAATAGTTTGTGCTGGAAAAATTTTTCAATTTTATCTGAAAAGTCATATAATGGCCCCTGAAGGGGATAGATGTGTGTATGATGTACTAAAAGAAAATAGCGTGGAATATAATGATGAGATAGATAATAACAAGGATGAAGTTTGTTTTTCTGACCATCTTTTAATTGTGGGAATGCTTGGAAGATTTTCTGTTGGAGAAAACCTCACACTCATCCTAAAGTATGTCTTTCATCATTGTTTTAGCCCATAGTTGATTACATAATTTAAGATTCATTTTATAAAAGCTAAGGCAGAGGTAGGTACATTTTTAGGATTAGGACAAAATCATATTCTCAGCCTTACAATTTATCCACATGCTATCTTTAAAATAATAGTACTTTGTAGTTCAAACACTATTAGAAATGCTTTATTATAATTCAAAAATCTTGGAGTGAGATTTATCATAGTTCAATTTTTGGTTCTACATGTCTTCATATGTTTAGAACTAGTGTTGCTCACCCACGCTCTGCAGTGGCTCAATCTGATTAAATTGAAAAGAAAGAAATTTAGCACATATTTTTGAATATGCTTATTTTTGTGATTTCACAATGCTTGTGGGTAAACAATATTTTTAGTTGTTCCATTGAGCCATGGCAACGCGTGGCCAGGCACAGCTAGTATCTATATAAATAAAAACATGATTGTGTTAATTAAATTATTTTATTTTACTAATATTAAATTAATGAATTTGATTATTTTAATGAATTTTAATTTTATTGTTTTAATAAAAAATTAAATGTTTGTCTTTTTTCACATCCAATGGATGGCATGGTTTTCAAAAAAGCATACATTTTACCTGTTGCAGTTGTGACGTTTATATGAAAATCACTTGTCTAATTGAGTACTATGTTACTTCAAAATTTCTAAGCAATTGGTGAAAAACTTTCACTGATTATCTATAAACACACAGTTACATTTTTATTTATTTATTAGATATTTAATTTATTTTTAGATTGAACCCATCTCTAAAAATCTACTATTGATAAATCAAATTCGATAACAACAACACGATTTCTTTTTGGAAACAACAGCCTATTCAATAGAAAGCATTTGACAAAAATTCTTATGTAACTTTGTCCACACAAACTAAAGATAAAATTTTAGCAAATCATATTATTATCATTATTCAGCAATCATGTTTCATGCTTTTTAATTTTCTTTGTTATTCATTTTAATCCATATGTATGTACCAAGCCTATTTAAGCCATATTAATTTTTTGAAGTTATTAATTTGTTTTGAAAATCTCATAAACATTGAGGGTTAAGGGTTGATTGTCAGATAAAATTGATTTAAAGAATAAACATATTATAAACATATGTCAATATTAGCAATTAAGAATTTATCATTCAACAAAATACTTCCAATGGACAATTGCACTCTATAATGTTGTTTACAACTTGTCAAGCCTTGATCATTTAAATTTGGTTATTATTTGTCTTATCATTAGCAATCTGTTATTGTATTTAGTCTTCAATTTTTTTATTGATAAATATATTTATTGATAAAAATTAAATTATTTATTCTTTCACCAGATGTCTCTTTTCCAAAACAGAAAAATTGAGAGAATGTTTCATGTTTGAATCAGAGTTATGTTTAACAAATATTTATGAAGACATGCATTGGATTTTACTTTTGTTAGGTTGGTCTGACTTTTGATCACAGATGCATAATAATGTTGATCTTATCTCCTTTGAAGTCATAAAATGCTATTTAATTTTCCAGTAATTTTAAGGAAATGTTAAATGGTTTAAAATAATTGTGCTTAAGATCCATTGCCATAATTCATAGATTCTTGATGATTCTTGGCATAATAACAAAATTTCCCTGATTGTGATCAACACAATTCAGTGGTTTACCAAAGTGGATTAAAGGATAGAATATGTTTCCAAATCTTATGGCTGCTATGGCACATTTAAAATTACTGGGGCATTTGAAAAAGAGCTTAACTAGATTTATGATTGAAATGGATTCCCATCTCAAGCAAGAGTAAAATGTTCAATGGCATTTTATTGAAGGAAGGAATATTTTGAAGTCTGGCTGCTGATGGCAGGATTGTTAACATTAAAATATTGAATACCACTGACAATTAGCTGCCAATATTGAAATCAGTATTGCCATTACTTTTTTAATGCTAGCAATACCAATACTTTCAATGCTCTGAAATTTTTATTATAAACTCATATAATTATGAATTTTTAAATGTAACCATTTTTTACTGGTGGATCTGATGGTTATGATGTCAAGGAAGGCATAAATAAAAGATTTGGTGAAATGCCAAGCAACATAGATGCTTATTTAGCAGTTGTTGCTGTTTATCCTAACACCAGAATGTGCTGGTTCAGTGATGAGGCAACAAGGATCTTGACTGTATTGTGGTTATGAGTAAATGCCATGTTGAAAGACGTTAAGAGTTGGGTTAAACCACAGACAGAGGAATTAGCCAGTAACTTTTTTACAGCAATCTAAACAAAGAGACAAATGTTACAAGTTGTTGCTGGTGCAGAGGAGGTCAATATATATCATTTAAAGGGCGCTTAGGATCTTATAAACATCAGACTTTAAAAAATTTTCATTTCCCTCAATAACAATTATGAGCCAGTGCAGCACTAGAGAGAATATTCTCATTGATATTCTCAAATGATATATTCAAACAAATAACATAATTCCGATAAATTATATAATATTATTTAAATTGTCAGCTGAGCTTATGACTGACCAGGATGGTATCTATAATACAATTCCATCTGAGCTCATGAAGTTTTCCCATGATAGATCAGTTATGAATGAAGATCTTTCTACAAATTCCTCAAATGAATTTATAAGGTATGTTAGCCTTTTAGGTGTTGTTGTGATCTTTAAGTTTTATATTATCAATAATGTGTAGTCTTTCAGTTAATGAATGCTTTAAATGAGAAAGGTCAATATTATTATTTAAAATGATATGAGAGCTTACTTATACAATAGTTATTTCTTTGTTAACCACATAATAAAACCATAATAAAAGGTATCCTAGGTGCAGTTAAATGTAAGGGCCATTATTTTAATTAACTGATTTCCAAATATTTGGATTTGTAATTTGAGTGTTGGCTAAAAAGTTCAATAGATCTGAAATTTTACATAATCTTTAACAAACATTGTTAGGCATCATTTTTCAAATTTTTATATAAAATATTTTAATGATATATAACAAATATTTATATAATATTTTTATTGCAATTTGTTTCAGCATTGTGCAATGGATCAGAATGTTTTGCAACTTGGAACATGAAGCACATAGATTGGGTATTATGGGGAGGTTTAGTCCCCTTTTAGAAGCTTCCTTCCTAGGCTTTGTGACAAGATTTTCTTCAAGTTACATCATGTACAGTGAGGATATGTATTCAGAAGTACGTGTACTTTATTGCATAAATATATACATGATTTAATTGCAATCAAATCACATTCAATTGATGGTGACATTTGACATTTACTTCTTTTAATAATATTTCAGCCAATTTCTTTTTTTATCCCATTAAATTAAGTTAATAAATAAAATTATTCCATGGGTTTGCTATCCATGGATATTCTGATGGTTAAGCCACCTAAATCTTTTGTATTATCCAATATCCCTGCTAGTCTTTATCTACAATGCATCATTTCCAGTTGCTTTCCCGTGTCAATGTTTTCGGTTTTCCTGAGCTGAAATGCCTTCATGTTTTTGTCATTTTGCAATTTTGGCATATGCCTCGTAGTTATTCCAATTTCACTATGCAAGTCAATCTCAATGTTATTAAATGTTTTCATAAAGTAAACAAATGTGAGATTATTCGGACTGTCTGATCTTTTGACAATTCAATTTTCAGTTGCTTTTCTAATATGGATTTAAATGATTTTTTAATGTATTGCAATTTCAGATTAGTTTGTGCCTAGCAACAATCTTTGGTTGTGGCGGTGAATATTCCTCATGTATGGTTCAACAATTGCTAGAAAAAGTGCAGTTTAACTTAAAAGTTTGGAGTGCAGAAGACCAAATAATTGAGAAAACATTAATTTTATTTCATGACATTTCAAGTAACAAAGAAAAGTAAGCTCCCAGATTACCGACTTTATGGAATTTATTAAATTTTCAATTTGATATGTGAAAATATATTTGTATATTAAGGAACAAGATCTGCATTGCTTCAACAACTTTTTGGGAAATTGTAAAGGATGCTCTAAGTGATCAAATCCAGTTAATGACTAAAAGCCACAAAATTAAACTTCTACAAGTTATATTTACTATTCTACCCATATCAGACAAAAATGTTTACATTGACTTGGAGAAGGTTTGTGAAAGATTAACTGAAAGAATTAGTAAAACTAAAAGCTTTAGGAAATGTTACTCAATTTTTCCATGCTTAAATCTTTTAGGTGTTTCAAATGATCATAAGAAACTTGAAAGAAGTAACTAATTCAGTTACAAAATTAACAATCTCTGCACATCCAGAATATCAGACAAATTTGTCAAACTGCTTAGATTGGTTGACAGCTTTGGTATCATCAGCCGGAATGTCAAACTACAAGTGCATATACAAATGTTTTGAAAATTCTTGGATGGGCATCTCCATAATTTTAGGTTTGATAATTCTTTGATGATTGGAAATTTTTTATGCATGCAGATTGAATGATTTTTCATAATATTGTTTCACTGATTGAACATTCATATCTTTCTTTTCCATTATATTGTCAGAAGTATGTCTAAGTAGAAGAGATCATAAGAATTTTTAAAATAGTTTTTAAAATCTTCTGCAACAACAAAAATTTGAAATTCAAAATGCCCATAGTCAAGGCAAATAAGCAAATAATGAAAAGCATTCATTTAGAATAATTTTTGTAAAGAGAAATTCAAAACTATGCTGGTAATTTATTTGATGTTAAATGATACATTCAATATAAATGTAGCACAGATGTACACACATAAAAATTGAGAAATTTAGTGAAATTGATGGAAAGACATTGATTTAGACACTCATGATTTCAGATGAAATTCATATATAACCTGCACTCCCTATTTTGATTTATTTTTGGAAAAAATTGTTGGTTATAGTCCAGAAAATATGGTATATATTTCTTCAATTCATTGTGCATATTTCTAAAATAAAAAGACATTTTCTACATCAAACTTAACCTTTTTATAATAATAACTCTTTAGATGTCTTCCATAACTACAATGAGGTTCTTGAAGATTGTTTCAATGTTTATCTTAGAGCAAGTCAATTTCTTTTTCCCCTTTTGCAAGAGGTATTTTCTGTTTACACTTTTAATTTGCTTGTGCATTTATCTATGATATATATAGAGTGAAAAATAATTTTCTTGATGTCATTCATGAGCACTTCAATCCATAAAAGGCTTAATTTAGAATGAAAACCTTAGAATTTTAACTTGTTTGTTTTCTTTCAGAATGAGGCAAGAGATCTAATGCAGTCTTTTGTCTCTTTGATTAATGTTTATGTCAGACACCAAGGAAGATCTAAAAGCTATATTGAAGTTGTGTATATGATTCAAAAAATTCTTAAAAATATCCTAGCCACAGAAATTGATGCATCAGCTTCAACCAATGGATTAATATTGGATGCGGTATCTGCCATTATTACATTGGTTACCCCAAACACTTTTGAAGTTGGTCTTTTTGAGGTCCTATTAGGGTTAATGTATTGGATATATCATTGTTGAATTGAAATTTTATCAATTTAGATTCCTGAAGGTGCTACACTGTTTTCATCACTATTGGCAGCCGTTGCTGAAAAACATGCTGAAGTTTTTCTAGGATTAGAAGAAGAAAAGTGCAATAGATTGCTGAGTCTGATTGAAAACATTTTTTGTGGAGGATGTAATAATGAAGCTATTGAAAATGGTTTGGAGTTTGTGAAACTATTTGCTGAGAACCTCATCCAAAACCAATACAATCAATTTCCTCTCTCCCACTTAATAGGACAAAAACTTTTGGAGGTGAGTTTTTTTTAAAGTTATTACTCCTTCATGTGTGCCTGTAAACCCAGATTTGGAGATTTTAGCCTTGTCATTTTTTGCAGATAGTATTACAGATGATTTTGCGTGGAAATGTAAATTCCGAGATGTATGCATGCGTTGGCTCCTCGCTTTGTGGACTAGTTACATTGTTCCCTCAAGTCTATTGGAGAATTACATTTGAATCTGCTTCTAAGTTCCACGTCAGCTCTTCTCTTTCGGAGAAGTTCAGTGCCCTATTTAACGTTCTTCAAGAAATGAGCCTTATTGGAAACGAGAAAAATAGGATAAAGCATTTGCAGTCCATTAAGTCCTTACTATTTGACATTAGGAATTTAACCCTGAAATAAAAATTTGAACTAAGTTCTGCCTTTTTTTTATCCAAACATGAAGAGAAGGCTGTTGCAACAGTAAGGGCTTTGTAATCTGAATTGTAGTATTATTTTGGGAAAATGGGATGGGACCCCAAAAGTCCCTGATGTGCTAAACATACCTAAAGCTCTGCATTTTTGTTTCGTGACATCTGAACTCAGTGGGCTTTTGCTGTCAGAGTACCACTAATGCCTAGTTGTTACATCTTATGAATAATGCAAATGACCCTGGGAAATATGCACCAGGCCAAGAGACTGGCATCTTAAACAACAAAAAAATGCATTTTTATTGGAATTAAAAATTGACAATCCAGATTCAACAAAGAATACACAAATCTAAAATCAACATGAAATGTACATTCCGCCTACAGAATGAGGCAGAGAAAGAGTTAGCATTGCTTAATGCACAAAGCAGGGTCACTTTTTTGACTTGCCCTTCCCAGCTGGTCGACCCCTCTTGCCAGACATTTGACTCTTAAATGATGGATTCTGGTTGAGACACCTTATGCAGTACCAATTTGTCTCTCTAGGGGGTTCCTTAACAATATTGACGCACACCCTGGGAATGAAAATATAAAAGGTGTTGTAATTACTATGACACTATTTTTCATAATAAGAAATAATAATGAAATGGCAAAGTTGAATATGGTTTATGGGTACAAAAAGTGATAATAATAGCCTACTGAGGCAAATTATTTATTAGCTATATTCATGCAAGAAATTAAAGTAGCTTGGCTAAATGTAATCTAGATTCCAACCTTATTCATGGAAATTTTACTTCAAGGGAATTGGATCTATTCCATAGTTAACATAGTTACAAGTTCAACAAAGGTTAAATTTTTTATGGTCATTGGCTATTCCTAACAAGATCTTGCATACAGAGCAACTTACCAATGATACCAGTCATCACATTGATCACAACCGATCATTGGTGTTCCACTGTCTGGAAATCCACAAGTTGGACATATCCAAATCACCTCACCATCAGCCTTAGTAATTTTCCCAACAGTTTCTGATGTAATGGCAGATTTCGAACATTTGTTAACAGAACTTTTATTAGTTAGACAAGACTTAGCTGGAGTGGATTTGGGCTCTAAACATAAAAACCACTAAAGTGACTAAATCTAATATGAATGCAATTGAGCAATTCTACAATCAACCTTTATTCTTTGGTTTGACTTCTGGATAAAGGTGTTTCTTAGAATTGAAAACTTTTAAACTTTGTCCTTCATGAGGTGGAGATGGTGATTCTGAATATATTGGTGACAAATTTTTTCTATTGGAAGGGCCTTCAAAGACAATAACTTCATTCAATAGTTTGAAGGTTCTGAAACATAGATTATAAAATACCAGAAGCAAGTCTGGCAATGTCATTTGGAGAAGGACTTCGAGAAGATAAAGCCACAGATGGAAGGGACAACTGATCAGGTGAAACGGATTCCCGACGAGGTAAAGGTGAAACATGAGGGGAATGAACATCAACAGGAGAAGCAGGAGCTTGCCTATTTTGTTCACCTCCATGATTGGCATTAAATGGTTTTATTACTCTGAATAAGTGATGAATCATGGTCAAATAAATATTACAAGTAAAAATAATTAAATTATACACTAAACTTACAACTTAATGGGTGCAGGCAACGAATGCCTATTTGCGTGATCAGCACTATGATCTCTCTGTGTGATAGGTGATGAGGTATCACCACCACATACAGTTGCTCCACCAAATTTTAAAGTAAGCTTTGGAATGATTGGTGCCTCAAAATTTTCCTGCTATAATCATCACATTCAAAAATTATAACTTAACTTTGGTACTTTTGAGATCCACAATGATAACCTCACCCTTCTGATTTTTTTCGATTTTGGCGTTACAGTACCATCAAAGTCTTCAAGCTTTCTTTTACCTTTCTTTTTCTTCTTTTTGTGTGTAAGTTCCGCAAATTCTGTCAAGCCTTCTTGTGTATTCTTCACAAAATCTGTATTTTGTGGTGGTTCAGCTAACCCCTTATTATTGAGGCTAATTACATCAAGCTCAGAATCATTATGATCACTGCCTTCAGACCTTCTACTCATTCTTCCAATATGACCAAAATCATTCTCCAATGTGTCTTCTGGTCTTCCTATCTTAGTGGGCAAATATTTAACATTCTGTTCTTCAGGAAATATTGTTGAGCTTTGAATTGGTTCTCCATCAAGTGACATGGCTCCTGGATCTTCTTTTGCCACATTGTGCTTATTTTTATTCTTTGGCTTCTGAACTTTCTCTTGCTTCAAGATCTTTTTTAGCTTTTTGAGCTTTTTTGATTTTTTTTTGTCTTTATCATTGTTTTGAAAGTTGTTGTCCCTGTGATGTTTCTGAAATCCATAAGTCATATTTAGTCAAATAATGATCTGATCCTTGTATGGATAAAAATGGCTTAATGTGAAACTCTGAACATATTTAGTAATTATCCAACAAAAATAGTCACAAACCTCAAGTGATACTTGCAGAGTAGAATCCATGCTTGTTCCATCACCTTGCTTTCTGAGTATTAATTCTAAACCAGTTGCTCCATGGACATTTGTGTGATCATTCTTTGGCTTTTCATCATCTGACCAGGGTAAAATTTCTTCTTCAACATCAATATTAACATGAGGATCTATGTTCAGACCATCTTTTGAAGAGCAAGAATTACCAAAGAGACCTAAATAAATGTCAAGCATCATTTAAAACCATGTTTTATGTGCATCTTAACAAAAATCCAGGAATATACCTGTATTTTGAAAAAATTCCCTATTTTGTATGGGAATTCCTGGCAGATGTGCTAGAGGACTATCACCTCCTCTGTCAGCAATTTCGACCAGCATTTCATCATTCACAGTTCCTAGTTCAAGATCATCTCCCAACATGGCCTCATTTCCACCAACAAGTGTTTCCTCCACTACTGTGTTAACCACTTCTAATAATGAATCACAACCCTTTTCAGTGACACCAGAACAAGTATCACCAGATATTTGGACTTCAACATTTACTTCATCGACCTCAACGATCTGTGGCTGAGACTTTGGGACTTTTTTAGGTTTTCTACCTGGACGTCTTTTTTTAGTTTCGTGAGTAACGTCTGATGCATCAAGTTTCACCATGCTCCTGGCCAATTTGGCAGATTTACTTTGCTTCTTTTTAGCAATAAAAGCTTCTTTTATGGTAGGCTTTCTGTGCTTTTTTGGAGTCACTAGTGGCAGTTTTTGTAATTTTGTGCTGCTAGAAGATAATCCTTCATTAGCATTTACATGATCATGTATCTGCTTCGGTAGTCTGTTTTGTGCATTATCAGCCTTCTCCTTGTGAATGTCTGCAAATGACTTGCTTAGGGTGGAGGATAAATTTTTAACTTTGGAAAATTTTTGTAAAGGCTCCTCAACTGGCAATAAATGCTGAACTTTTGAACTTGGCGCATGTCCCTTATTTTGAGGAAACAAATCACCATTTTCGAGATTAATCATGGAAAAACTCCTCATTTCATATTGACTTGCTTCTGCTTCTTCAGGAATGACTCTGTACAAAATAATATTACATTAAATAATGATATAGAAAAAAGTAAAAAAGTCTTACTTATTATTTTTGATTGGCGTCAAGCAATCACTTCCTTGTTTTTTATCTGAGGATGCTAAAGAAAAAATAAAGCCTATTAAGATACACAATATATTGCCATAACATCAGTTCAATAACTCTTTTCAAAAAGAATTAACATAATAATATGCAGGTTTGGAAACATTCTCAAATCTATCCTAACTCTGGTAATCTCGAACAGCCGTTTTGTGTTCATGTTTGTTAGCAGTTTTATGCCGTGAAGCGGGGAAGTATGGGATTGATTTAGGCAATGGGTTGTGATCTGCCAGCAAAATGTAGTCCAGTAAATCCGACAAGCTTATGTCGAGTTTGTTAAATGACATGTGGACATCTTGAAAGGAGAACTCAGAAAGACCTTCTGTTAAAGAAAAAACAAAACATTATAGCACAAAAATCAAGGTATCTTGCAAGTATAATGCTTAACTCTAAAAAATGCAAGTAACTCAATCAACAATTTGCTTGATACAACAAGCACTGTTTTGGTTTTGCATTGCTAATACAAAAATATTGTGAGGCCATATCATGACTATACTGAATAAATGGCACCATGTGAATAATATGCACCATAATTAGTGTTGGTAATCATTGCCAGCTTCTACCATGATTAAATGATAGGAACAGAACCAATGTCAAATTTACCATGCCACATCACAACACTTAATAAAATTGTAAAGATCTACAGTTTGAAATTGAAGCCCTAAATAATACTAATAAGTTTCGTGCCCACATACTTTATCAGAGCATACTCACTTATCTCAGAGGCTAAATGAGTGTGGTGGGCCACTGAAAAAAAATAGTTTTCCAGAATATTTGTAAGAGTATCGAGGGCATTTGAGGTAATACCCTCCCATCCAATGTTTATGCACATTTGTGCGATACACTTCTTTACTATTTCTCTTCGGAAGTTCATCTCGAATAACTTATCGCCAGTAGTACTTTGAACTTATATATTTCGCTTTGAGATTAAGTAGGGCAAATGTCTGTAAAATTTATGAATTATACAGAAAATAGAAATGCCCGGAGCAAATGAGCCATTAATAATCCAATGTTTACATTCCTTTGACTTAATGACTGCCATTAACCAAAGATATTTGTCATTAGAATTTTATTAATTATTAAATATTTGCAAAATAAAAGATATAATAGACATGTCTATGAAATAAAATTATCATATGTAATAATTTTATGCAAGCCATTTTTATCGATTTTTTATTAAATATTTTCAAAACGGGTCATTTTGAGCAAGTCATCAAAAATAGAAACGGAATAGGAGTACAATTTGTGCACCCCATACACATAGGCAAATTTGATTTTCAGCTTTTATAAATTTCCGTAATGAGAAGTTGGATGTCTGAATGGTTAGAAAATGACAAGCAGAATATGATAATCTCATACGCAGAGATGGATTAGGTCGGTAATCGTTCCTTCCTGAGCTGGAAGTGGTGCGAATAGAATAGGATGCTGGACCAAAAAAGTCCAAACTTTATGACGTTTAGCAATGTTGCTCCATATGAAAGTAATTTTGCTTTAATTACTTTATTCTACGAATTATTCAGCAACTTGCAACAGCCATACGACTAATCCATTGTCATTCATTCCTTCATGTGCTTAAGGCAAAAGGCTGGCTTGTGACCAGCCCCTCTTTACCTTAGTTTCCATGTCCTCTGCTAGAGAGGAGCCTTGACCCCCAACCTATGGTCACTCCTCTAGAGATCGAGAAGTCTGTGGCCTCAGTGGTCATGGCCTTCGTGGCCTCTTCGATGTTGCCTTTGTGGCCATGGCCCTTAAGGCCTCGTCGAATAGAGCCTACGTGGCTTCTATAGACATGGCCTCCATGACTTCTTCAGACTGTGTCTCTAGAGATGTCGTTTCTTGCAAACCGGCTTTAATGGCGTGATTGGGGATGGGACTCAAGTTTGTTCGGGCCATACCTTTCCTTGGCCCGGCTTGGCTAGCAGCGACATTGGTTGGGATGCATGGAAGACCGACTTTAGTTCCTTCTCAATCAATTGAAGGTTTAGCACTCGATCGCCCAGCAAGGGGACTGGGATGTCCTTTCCTGCCCATCTGAGGCCTGGCAGCGACTTCCTGCGAAATGTGGTCATCTTCGTTCTGTTCCACATATTCGTCCCCTTGCTGTGGACATCCTTGGTTTCCTTGTTTAGCAACTGTGCTTGATCCGTATGATCAGCCTTGCGTGTCTTCTTGAGCAATGTTTCCCTGTGCCATCTTGACTTCTCTTTACTCCAGAGAAACTTTGTCGCCTGCACTATGATGAAGATTTCGACTATGAAGTCCACTGGAAATAAGCCTAATCCTCCTTGGTGCGAAGTTGGGTACATGATCTAGCGACTGCCCCTCTTTCCTATTCTTGTCCATTTCCTGAGCTTTTATCATTTCTGGCAGTGCTCCTTCGGGACACCCACTCTTGATTAAGAACTGAAAACGAGTGCTGAGAAAGGTGTTGACGGCAGACAGCTGTCGCCACGGTGCGAGGTGAAAATGATGTACTTTGTTTAGATCCTTTTGGAGTTCGTTCACTGCCTTCTCTATGGATATGAATGGAGCGCCAAATTGACGGTAGAATTCAGGCTTTTTATTTATGACGACAAGAGCAACAAAAAATGACAACAAAGATAGGTGACAGCAATAGTTTTTAAATATGTTTAAAAAATATATATTATAACAAAATTTACCTGCAAAGATGTAGTTCATGGTGCAATGATTGTTCGTAATTTGAAGCTTGCTAAGCGAGTGAAGGGGTTGAAAATATTAGAATTAAATATTAGAATGTGAAGAATTTAAGAAAAAAAATAATTATAAATTATAATTATAAATTAATGCTAATTACTGTTACATTTAAAAATAATGTTGTAATACCTGAAACTACTCTTTATTTGGTTCGACTTTTCTTATTTAGAGTGATCTTGTTGATGTTATGAGTTGGGATGGATGGCCAGGGCTTAAAATCTGGGAGGAGTGGTGGAAATACGCGTACTTATTCTGAAGCGTTTAAAGGGTGGTTGTATTATCAACAATGGATTCAGCATTCGAATGTTTTGACCTGTTACTACTTAACTTCAGCTGCTTATATGTGCTCCTTTTTAAAGGAACATTCTCCGGACTTTACTAGGCCAGCTCGTACATTTCAGGGTCATGAAAATCAAGGCATCATCAACCAAACTAGAAGAGGTTGTTGATTTATCTTTGGATACCGATTTATAGAACTTGATATGATAGATGATCTACACAAATTTAAGGAAGAGTATGCGAAATACCGTCACTCTGGAGGAGGTTATTCGCGGAAACTATCGATTTTTCAATGCTTCTTTTGTTGAGGATTGGAGCATCATTAATAATCATGGACTACATCAACTTCATGTTAGTTCAGGATACTTATGAGTAAAAATGGATAAATACAAACACTGAGGTGCGATACATAAAACGAAAACCATCATCTCCATGAAAGAATTAGTTGAAAATGAGCATCCCTTCCAGCTATAAAATTGTTATATAATACATATGTAATGCCTTTCTTGACAAACCCCAGCTTTATATACAAAACCATGTTTTGGGCTCATGTACTTTTTCTATTCCATTTTTGCTGTATAAGAAGCCCCAAATCAATGCAAAAACATCTTCATTTACATAGTCACATTTTTAGAGATGTGGATGCTTATGATCCAGAAGAAATTTACAGTTTAAGTTGGAATCCCAAAATTACTGCCAATTTCACTAGAGAACTAATCATGATTGAGATCACCAACAGATTATGTGTAGCACTATTTGAGGTTCCATTCTGCATTTTTGTTTATTTTTGGATGTAGTTCATAATCACATCTATTCGAAACCAGGCCCTTTGCTTAAGAAGTGGTACCATGGGTAATATTGGTGGAGCAACACCAGGGAAAAGATTGCTTGGATTGAGAGTGGTGAGTTGCACTGAAGTAGTCATAATTGATGGGAACAAAGTTGCCGTCTACCCTGCGGACAACGTGACATTCTTGAGGTAAATTGTGCCGTTTTGAGAACCAAGCCATTCTTGAAAGCATAAATTCACGATATTGTGACCGCCTCATCATTTGTTTTCATATTTATGTTCTCATTAAGATTATTTTAATTTCAGGTGTCTCTATAGGTCTCTAATAAAGAACTTTTCATATCTGTTGTTCTTCCCATTGCCCTTCACATCATTGCTCTTTCCATTTAAAAGGGCTGCTTATGACATATTTTCTGGTTGCATTGTAGTTTACATTGGAGAGGAATATTCCAACAATTTTAGATAGACATTTGAAGATAAAACAAAATTTTGTTATGAAATAATTCCTAAAAATTAAATATTCTTTGACGTATAAAAGCAGTTATAAACTTTCACACTCATATTATCATTACACTTTATTCTCAATTGCTTCTGAGACAGGATTTTGCTCATTGTCGTTGATGATAGTGCTTCTTTGTCTGAGAGAAGGAGTAGGGCTCCTTTGCTTTGGTTGGATTGCCTGAGCTGTCTTGCTGCGTGCACAGCAAGTATCAACATGACAGGTCTTATCGGGTCCACATTCTAGAAGACAGTCATCCCCAGCCTCAAGCTTCTCAAACTGAAGATTTATCACAAAATATGAATATGCTAACAATGTATATATATTTCAAGAACAGATTTAAAGTGTACATACCTCAACAAACTCTGGTTGTATTGTGGTGGAATGGATGCCTTCATGGTGAAAAAATGATTTAACTTCTTCAGCAATTCTCATATAATCACGGAGATTCTGACACCTGATGTGAGCTGAGGCAATTATGCGGTTTCCAGCTAGTTGCCACACATGAAATTCATGGACAGCTAGCACTCCGCTAACCTAAATGATTACAAGAATTTGTATGTGCCAGAAATATTTATTAGAAGTACTTTGGTCTAACCTTTTTAACCAGTTTATCCTTAAGGGAAGCAACTTGAATGTGAGTTGGTACAGTTTGCAACAAAATGAGGGCTGATTCCTTCACTGTAAAGTCATTAGAAGCAAAAATGATTATGCCAATGAGAATGAATAAGTAAAAGATGTCACAAGTTTATAATACATAGTATAATATAGCAAATAATGAATGTAGCAAAATGGCTCCAATATGCAGTTGTTAGACCTCTAAATCATTTAAGCTATCACTTGTTTATTGAATAAAGAATTAATATTATGCTTCCCCTCATTTCTCATGGTAGCTAGAGGTATTTCCTCATTTTATTTTAGAATCTTATTGGTCTTGAACCTAATTTGTTGGCCACATTTGAATACATCTTTTAGCTGGATGTCCTTAATAAATGTAGCTAGACTCTCTTCTGTTAAAGAATCAACATCTACATCTTAAACATTCTATCCTTACTTGGATTGATGAATGGTTGAGTCAAGAGTCAGAGGGCTTTTAACTCAACAAGAATGACTTATCTTGGGCATTGTAAACCCCAAAAATAATAATTTTATATATAAAAATAACAACTTATTAGTTAATGTAATTTCTATCTTTATTATGCTACAAAGACATTCTTGAGGGTGGCTTATGACAAAAAGTTCAAAAGGTGGCTTCAAAATCCTTACTGTCAGAAAATATCAAATCTGTTGATTTTGTAGATTAGCTAAAGAAATCAGCAATAGATGAAAATACTAATGACAATGGTTATTAATAATATAGACTTCAACATGATACAATTGTAAGAGCAATTGTGAAAAAGGACTACTGGTAAAAGAGTTGATGAATTTGCTTGGTTGATCTCTTTGTCTGTAGACATGTCAAAAATTTACCTAGCATCAGAGGCACTTTGTGTCAAGGGTTTACAAAGATAAATAAATCGCAATAATACCATTAAGAACTTGAAGATTAATGATGCAAATGGTGAGGAATTACTATTTTCAATTTCTTCATGTGGTAAGTAAAAGTTGCAAAATACATTCCAAATGGAAGTTTTGTTAATTTTTAAAAAAATTTTAACCTTCAAAAGCATTAAATAAGCTTTTGAAAGTTTATTTTGCTCTGTGATCAGCTGGAAATTGGCCAACTGATTCCCATTGTATTCATTATTTTTCTTTATTAAAATTACTTCCTTTGGGACATTGAATTAACTCAACTAGTGCTAGATATATTCAAAATTCATGCATAATTCTTTACAAGCTCAGTGACACAGGTGAACAATAAAAAAATATGCAAGCTTTGAGGGCCTGTGATTCTGCACAAAACCTATTTATTTTAAGATACACTACCAATTATTTGAATAATTGATTTATGGCTCATTTTTGACTCTAATAAAGGATGCCAAAAATTAAATCCATTCACCAACAATGAAAGGGTTAAGGTTTCATAAAAACAAAAAAAGCAATGAAAATTTTGATTAATGCCAATGCACATGTGTTAAAAAGAAAATAATGTGCGTGAAAAGAATGGTTGCAGAATGTTTATTCTGTTGATGGCATCATATCGTCCGATCAATTAAGTATTTATGAAAACATTCTCCTTTCAGTTGCTGTGAAAGCTTTCATAAAGAAATTGTTTGCTGCATTACATTATAATCTTAGGATCTGTGATACTCTAACTCAAAAACTAAACTTGAGTTGAAGCATCTGAATCACTTAAATCTTGAAATAACAACTACTGGTGTTAAAGCCTGACTTAGTGATATAATTTATTCCTAATTAGTAATTCAAAATTCAACTCACATAATGGGATGGTAGTGGACAAAATAATGATCACAAGGACAATGCTGAAATGTCAAAGTAGAGTTCAGTCACCTTAATGTTTCTTTAAGCACAAATCTTATGCAAACAATCCCAATATACACTAGCATTAACCCTCACATTCATTGACTTAAGCAACACCCTTATTAATCAATGGTAACATCAATAACTTACCTCATTGTAGGATCAAATTTGTATTTCCAGTCCCCTTCTACATACATTATCAAGAGAGCACTAATGATGACAATGACAGAACCAAGTGCATCTCCAAGAACATGCAAGAAGACCCCCCTCATATTCAGTTGAGCACTAGACTCTAAAGTGCATAAATGAAACTTTGTTTTACAAAATTATTTAGACAATTATTAAGATAGCCGAATAAATTCAACAATTGAACCAACTGATTTTTGGTCTCCCTCTGATCACATCCACATCTACCTCTTCATTTTCTGAATCACTTTCAGTCTTTGCATCCTCTTCAGGGGGGTTCAATGAAAGGACCTCCTTTGAGTTTTCAATTGACACCACTAAACAATAATGTTGTGCAAGTTTAATAATTGAGATTTGGAGTGGTAGCTAGTAGCTAAAATCAAATACCTGAAGTTTCTCCTGGATTAGTAACGATGACTTTGATATCATTTTGCTCATGACTATGTCCTCCATGACTGTGACCATGGGCATGTCCTCTTAGCAACAGCAAACCAATAAGGTTTATAATTAAACCAATTACTCCAACATAGAGCATCAGCTTTTCATTTTCAACGTGCTCATTTGATGTCAGTCTCTCGACAGCCTCCACAAAAATTGTGAAGCTCAAAGCTATCAAAAACACAGAATTAACTAGTGCACCAACAACTTCAGCTCTTGCCCAGCCATAAGTGTTTTTCTGTGATCTGAGTTTGGATATCTGTATGGTAAAAGTTAAATTTCATATTATAATGAGAACCCTCAGCATGCAAAATAGAGTCTAATGATGAATAAAATCCTTTATAGATAGTAAATAGATTACAGAAAAAGTAAATGTATTATTGTGACTAGGTTCTCAATAGTGTAGTTACATCAGTTAAGCTTAGCTATGGGCAACCAGAATATGAAAAATGTGTTACTTCTATTCCTAGCTCTTAGTTTACCCTTCTGATAATAATTTAAATTATATTAAAATCTATTCGGAGAGTCTTTGTTTGCGCAAAATATTTTCTTTAAGCACTTAATAGGCCTCTTAGAAAGGAATTGGAGCTTCAAACTGATATCAATATAAAAGTACAAATAGCAGCAACAGATAAAATCAGTTCTAAGGAACACAGTTAACACAATGAACTCACTCTGAGAGAAGCCAGTCCAACAACCAGTGCTACCACGTCAGATAACATGTGATATGAATCTCCAACTAATGCAAGGGAATGTGTAAGGTGACCGACAAACAATTCAACGAGGAAAAAAATAGAAGTGAGAGTCAGCATTGAACTTAGTCGGCATGTCTTTGATTTAAAAATGCTTCTACAACTGGCCATGTTTCCAGTGATAGTGTTTCTGAAGATAAAGAAACTCTTTAAAACCAAACAACGAAAGAAACACTATCCAAAAACCCTAAAGCAATCCAACTAAACAAAAGAGGCAATTATGAAATCTTGTAGTACTTAAATTACATATTTTTAATTAATTTGACAAGCATTTTATAATTCATGAAAAATACTAGTATCTGCTCGAGTCGAAAATAGACCACTTCCACATCTCGAACATGAGCTTTTGGCCAGTTCGTTAAACGGACTTCGTAAGTACATTACTACGCCCGCTAAACTTCTTTAGCCTCAATAAAATTAATGTATAAAATGTTTGAAAACGGACTGAATAATTATTTAACACAAACCTCAGATTTTATGAATCCCTTCCTCAAGACCTTCCAAAATGAGCGTAAATTTTAAGACCGCGGAGGGTCAGCAGGAATATATACGTCCTATCACATGCCCGCATATTCGGGTAATAGAAGTCAACTTTATTTAAATTTATGATGTGACACTGGCAGGTACCGATGCGAAGACAAAACTTGTATTATAAGTTCAAATGTAAGTACTTAAAAGCTTTTAAATTGATTATTGTTAGGTTCTAATTAGTTCTGCTCTAATAGACAACAATGGAAATTTGCAGAATATTTAATATCCCATAAAAAATTGCACGGATAAAAAAGGCCTAACGTAAAAGTAATAAAAACGGTATCTAAAGGAGTAATGTCAATTGAAAAGAGTTTCGAAACCATACTTGCTGCTAATGCATTAAACCTTTAAATAAACTTCAAAATAGTTTCTCGAGTATGTAGCTTCTAAAATCTAAGCACGACCAAAACCAAGAATTCTCAAGAGTCTCTCCAATATGATCGCCTGGCTTTCGTTCAATCCATGGCCTACCCACAGCTCATTCTGCAATCCATTGCTGAAAGTCCTGAAACCGCTGATCCTTTGTTTGGTCACCTGTCTAGTAGAAGAATGTTTGTAGTGTCCTGGGCATTTCGAAATTATGGTCAGTAATAGTTTTATCAGAGAATTTAAGAAAACCGGCTTCCATGCAGTCCAGCAAGATAAAATACTGATGAGAAGTTCCAAAAATGCTCCAGTCCAGAAATTAACGATCCGCAGAAAAAAAAGCAATCGACGGCCTCGTATAGCAAAAGATAACATTTGGTATAGTACATAAAATCTGACTCGAACATCCAACTGATTAGGAGACATAGCCCCCCCCCCCCCCAAAAAAAAAACAACAAAAAAACAAAAAAAACACACACACACACAGGATCATTAAATATCATAAGTCCAAATGGTTGAAGGATTCCCTGAGGATCCACATCGGTTAGCTCCAAGATGGAGTTTCAAGAAAAAAGTTCACATCAAGACTTTCTGTAATGTCGGGGCTGGAAGCTTAGTGCCGACATTAAACCTACCCCCTTCCTACCACTTACCGAGAAGGCATCTATGCCTCCAATGTAGGAGCGCAATCCTCATAATTCTTGATATTTTTTATTACGAAGTACGCCAATGCCCACTGAAGGTCTTGTGATTGCATATTTGCATGTGGTGGTGATGACGACAAAGCTGTTTATTTATTAGTCAAGGATCAAATCATGTGGACTCAATTAATGAGTGGATGGGCAGTTGATACAGTTTCTATTTTATAATTCTAATTATGGGCAAACAAATAGTGAACAGCATCGGATTAACAAAAAACTCTGGTGACCGATGGAAGCCTGATTATGAATAGAGCTAATGGAAGCTGCTTCGACTGCAAACGAAGTGTTTTCTTAATGTTCAACACACACTGGTTTTTATCCTACTTCAATAATTATTGATGAACTAATTGTTACATAACTGTGTATCCGTGTCTTTCTCACGTGAACTAATTGAATTTTTAATGTTTCCGAAAAATCAGTTGGTGGCAAGGAAAGGAGAGGAGGCATCCTCTGATTTCTGCACCCCTATGAACATTTGGGGAACAGTAAATAGCTACAGTGTACTAGAGACCCGCAAGGGCCGGAAATTTTTCCAAGCCCGCCACTTACCGTTCTAAAAAAAAACTGCCCGCATAGGCCCGCTCGAATGCACCCATCCCATACAAGATCTTAATAATCACGCAACGTTGAGTCTATATAACTATATGTCTGATTTGAAGAGTGTTATACACTGTAAAATATGCAAATCTGAGTTGAAAAATAACGGCCCGCCAAAGCATTGAAAGCCGGCCCGTGAGTCGGGCTTTAGCGGGTTGGATCGGCCCTTGCAGGTAGTGATCGACCGGGGCGACAATTTTAGCCGGGACCGGGGCCGGGGTAGGGGGAGCGGTTGCCGGGGGCAGCCGGGACCGGGGTTCAGGCGGGCCGGGGTTAGCCGGGGCCGGGGTTGGGGAGACCATCTATAATAACGTTAACTAACGGTGCTTTTATTCTCTAAACACGTTGTAAACGTCAAATAATATATAAGTATGCTTATTATGTCAAAGAGATTCTGTAAAACCTGTAATAAAAAAAATTTCACAACGACAACTTTTCCATGCTCCGTTGCGAAAACTTAGAAAAACATTAAATCGTTGGCGAAGCTGGCAAGGATTTACCTAAGCCCACCTCCCAGTTCAAGTGATAGCGAACGGGAGTTTAAAGTGACAGTCTATTCAAAAGGGAGAATTAGACTGTTGCCCAAAAATGTTGAAACTTTAGTATTCATTAAGTATAACTTAAGAGCTCTATCGTACTCCACTAATTTTCCGGCTGTACCTGAGGACTTTAACTCTCCGAACGATATATTTTATGATTCGTCGGATGATGAATAAATTTTATTTAAGTTGACAAAGCTAAAAATTCGACTTTTGTTTACCCCCGGCTAAACCCCGGTTGAATTTAAGCCGGGGCGGGACCGGGGCCGGGGAATGTTAAAAAGCCGGGACCGGGGCCGGGACCCCGGTGGTAAAAAAGGCCGGGGTTCAGCCGGGTCCGGGGTCCCCGGTCGTTCACTACTTGCAGGTCTCTACAGTGTACGTGTCTTACTTCTTCCGCTAGAATAAAGCTGAAAATTCCTTTTATTCTCCAGGAGGAATGGAAAACTAGTTACATGAGATGCATTGTTTCTTTCAGGTATTTATTTGAGGAGGGGGGTGTCCCCTTGAAAATACAAATCAATTTGAAATTTATCGTTTATATCACTTTAAAAGAACTAAAATGACGCCAGAAACTCATTGTGTGAATAAGATTTGTTTAAGAATTTATTTTTAGATTTCTTTCTTAGTTTCTGAGATTGTATTTTAATTTGTATTTTGTGCTCTTGGTCAATAAATCTTTTTTCTTGAACTTTGGAGAAATTTGGGGAAACTATTACGGACAAGGCGGGAGAGAGGTTTAGCAAAATCTGGATTTCCACAAACTCCTTGTTTAATAAATTGAATGGGTCACAGATTCTGAAAGAAAGCCTGATCAGATTTCTTTACAAAAAAAAATTGGGACAGAATGGGAATTCACTCTCATTATTCAAATCTGTAATTAAATTAAACGACTTCTAAGCATCTTATTTTGTTATTTATAACATGCAGTTTGTGTTGAATGTCACATTTTACTAATTTGTTCGAGCCCAACATTTATTTACATTTTAATCACATTTGGAACACTTTTGAGTGCAAAATATGAGCACAATAACCAGCAACAGTGAGACCAATGAAGGTTTTGACCAACACAGGAGTAATCTACCTCCTTATACATGAGCTGGGCGGATATGTACATGAATGTTTGGTAAGTGTTGAGAAGTTGGTGTCTGACGAACAGTCAAGCCTAGCAAGTATGAGTTGAATGCTGAGATATGGGTAGGTCTCATGCGGCAAGAATGATTTTGCTTCACTTGGGGACGCGAACCTTGACGTAGCCAGTGCGAAGATCCAACCGTCTATAGCAGGTCTGGGACTGCCACTAAGGTCTATCGTAGAACTCTAAAATAAGAACGCAGTAATTGCCCAATAAATCCGCGGAGCACAGGGTGTGCGAAGTCACACTACTGCTTAGATCTGGAAGTTCTGAAAGCAGAAATTTTGTTAACTTTAACTTGAGTAAATTTTTCAACACATGTTTCTACATTTTCGTAACGCTGATCGGAGCTAGAGATTCGATCAATAAATGTAATATTTAACTTACGAATCTCGCAGCGGTCTCTTATGAAAATTCTACCCCCGCCCCTGTCGATCTTTAGTCTAAGTTCCATCAATGTATTTGCCCCTTACTCTAGGCATGCCCTCACGATATCCATATTACTATATGACTCTAAAGAGTTTGAGTAATTTGAATGAGTGCAGCCTCTGTTTTCTGTTAGTTTTATGTCAAATAGTCATCTCAAAAGTACATGACAAAATATACGTTTATCAATAGATATTTTGTCGGACAAAATCTTCTTCACAAAAAAAAAAGATAACGTATTGATTTTCTTCTACGATGATGGCCCCCGCACACATAATTACGTATAGGAGAGTGTCAGCGGGCTCCGCTGTAAGGCGGGGCTTGCGCTGGCTCTTAATACGCATCGGTTTGGTCCTGAGTCTGTCTTGCTTGGTTTTGGTCTTTCGTGACGATTGAGTGCTAAATTATGTAAGAGTAAACTTTTTGAGATATTGGAAGCTGACATGTCCTACGACTACCAAAAGAAGTTCATATGTCCCAGGTTGTTGGATTACATTCTGATCGTGGGAACTCATCATCCAAATCGCAATAATTCGGTTGCCCAAACGCCAGAGCTCCTCAGAAGATAT
Source organism: Hirudinaria manillensis (assembly GCA_034509925.1). NCBI lineage: Eukaryota > Metazoa > Annelida > Clitellata > Hirudinida > Hirudinidae > Hirudinaria > Hirudinaria manillensis. The sequence goes on along the minus strand of CM067532.1, from coordinate 4,150,541 downwards.
CCCAGAGATGATCACACCGATTTCCCACTGCCTCCTGATGTGGTCTTTTTCTGTCAACCTGAGGGCTGTTTTAGTGTTGGTCCCAAAAGACTCACGCTTAACGAATATACGTGTTTTGTCTTTACTTTGACTGACAAGGACTCTGGGAAGAGTAGATACGGTATATGCATGAATTTTTTCAGAACTTTTGAGAGAAGACATGAAAGAACCCGATTAGGCTCAGGACAGTATTCATCAAACAAGAATCTGCAAACTGTCGACAATAGTTTTTTGGTTAAACGCAAAATTTCGCCTAAGACAATAAATAAAGAAAAATCCACCAGACATGTGAAGAATAATACCCTGACTTCATTTTGTATATTGAGCCATCATCCATTTTTTTCCATGTTTAGAGAATGTCTTTTCATGTTAAAGCAAATTATTGAATCATGCTCAGAAAGATCTAGTTGCCACAGGGTTGGTGGCTCAAAAAACAGTGGAAGGTGACTTTTATGTTTGTTGTACTTTGATGTTACATATTTGCAAATAATTTGCTAGTTCATTTTTGGTTTGGAACTTTTTAAAAACTGATCTTACATTTTTAGTTTATTATATAGTTTGGAGCTGTCCAGTGATACTTTGCAGTATTTAATGTTTGATTATGTTAGGACAAATTGTACTGACAGTTTTTTTAATCCAGTAGAGAGTTATGTTATTCTACAATATAAATTAAAGACATTGGCAGGGTTTTTATTAACGTTTACTCTTTGATGGTGGTTGCTTTCTGATCATGACCATTTGCATTGGCTGATTCAGAGCTGAATTCAGATTTGAGGTTTCATTGGGGGGGGGGGGGGGAACTTCATCCATGTATGTTTCACAGAATTTCTTTTAAATTGATCAGTTAATTTTACTCTCAGGAAAATTACCTCCTTTGAGATGTGAATTGAGGCATTGATCTGCTGCAAAGGAAGGTCATGATTTTCCAACTTTGAAAATTGTCTCAAAAGGACAAAACATTCCTAGATTGAGAGCAGTAGCAATGAGAATTTAATCATTCAAGGGCCATTTTCCTCTCCCATATGGCTATGGTAGTTGAGTTGCAAAGCATATTTAAGCTCGAGCCCATCAAGGATCATTGATGTGGCCCACCACAACTACTAGGTCCCCTTTAGAATTGTTGTAATGCCTGCAAGAATCTTGTTCTTCCTCTTTCTCCTTTTCCCTTGGATTATTAACAAAATTCTAATTGGAAAGATTGCGTTTGATCATTATACAAAGTTGTTCCAATCTATGGCATGGTAGATCCTTTTGACAAGATCTCCTAAAACTTAATGATTTCTTCCTATTTTCTGCTTTCAATAATGAATTTTTAATTTTGTGATGAATTTTAAAATTTATGGCAAATTAGATTTAGAGTTCCCTTCAAATAAATTCCCCTTGTAATGAATTTGTTTTTAAGTTTTTTGTTGCAATACTGAATTAAGGTATTTAACAATTTATTTTACATTATTAACTTTATATTATTTAAAACAAATTTTACAGTTTGGATTTGTATTGATAAATTTATAGTAAAAAATATGAATGATCTTATAGAAAGGTTTAAAGAATTGCATAGTAATAAATATGCAGGTTCAGATCTTTTCCCTAATTAAAGATGCAAAACACTTCCAATTTCAAATTTCTTCTAGATAATTTTTCAGTTATTATATGACATTTGATTTAGTAAATAGATTGTTACCCATGTTATTTTGTTGCTCTATATTTTGTGCTTTGCTTAGATTTTGTTTTGCAAATCAACAATTTTGGTTTATAGGGACACAGTTTGGGGTGTGCTGACTGGCTTTGTTACAGACAGTTGTCCAAACCTTGTCATGCATGAAGTCAGAGAAATTGAAACTTGGATTTTTAGACTTCTCAGTGCCCCTGTTCCCGTTCCTAGTAAAACCAGAGTTGAGGTCTTACTATTTTTTTGAATAAATTTGAATAATTTAGTAATAAATCCTATTATTCATACATTCACAATTTATGACATAAACTATAAATTCTATTATAACTGCTTCAAGAGTGTAAAAGATATTGATTCAGGTTAAAGTGCTTCCTTTGAGGCATCACAATCCACTAGTTTTTGCTATGCCTGATCATACAAGGTTCTCTCTAGTTGACTTTCCCCTCCATCTACCTCTGGAACTGCTTGGAGTTGACACATGCCTCAGAGTCTTGACATTGATCATGCTTGAAAATAAAGTATGAATTGCACATTTTATTTGAATCAATCATAGGTTTTTGTCAAAATAGTTGGACAAGATGAAGCTAGATTACATTTGCAATTTACTTGACTCCTTAGTTTATTATGTGTGGGTTAGCAATATTAGAGTTTGAACAAAATAGTGGTATAATGCATATGCTAAATATAAGTTTTTGAATGATACATTTTCATTAGAATTTATAATAACACACTCTCATTTCAATCAGGCTCAATAAAGTTACTAAAATTAATTTTCTAACCGACGATTTAAATTTGTTTCAGATTATCATACAGAGCCGAGATTATAATGCACTGTCAAAGAGCGTTATGGCCTTTGTAGCAATGTTGTATCCACTTGAGTATATGTTTCCTGTGATCCCTCTGTTGCCAACTTGCATGAGTAGTGCAGAACAGGTTTGAGGATTATATAAATTTCTATAGATTCAGTTTGATGAACGGCTTTTCAATTTGCCTACTCTTATAAATTACTTCACATTTAAATATTTAATAAAATTTGATCAACTTTCAATCATTAATTACTTAATTAAAATTTTACCAAAAATTTAAGAAAATTGGGGAGTAATTTGCTTTATTTGTTAAGTAATTTATGTTTTTACTATATGTTTTACAAGGATGTGAGTGCAATGATGCCAAACCACTGTCAAAGTTTGTTTGTGTACCACCAAATTTGTATTTGTAATTAATTGAGTTTTTGGGTATCTCCATGATGGGTTAAGCTCAGAACCTAAATATGACAAAGTGATTGTTTTGTTAAGCTTTTTTCCTCATATCTGGTGCATATTTTTTATTTTAAAAATTCTTTATTGTAGTTACTTCTTGTCCCCACTCCATATATCATTGGCATTCCAGCATCATTCTTGATGTACAAGAAAAACTTTCAATTACCGGATGATGTCTGGTTGGTTGATCTGGATTCCAACAAGGTTAATTTTGAATGACACTTTATGAAGCTGCAAAAATAGTTTTTACGGAGACCAATTTGAAAAACCTTTCCAAGATTTCACACCTTTTTTTATGACTTCGACATTTTCACTAAATGGTCCTCTCAAATTTAGTGAGGGCTGTGATAGCTCCCTTTTGTCTTTCTTTTGCCAAGAGTTTCTGTAGCAATTCTTTGGGATTTTGTTTTATTTTGGGAATATTAGTTTGATTAAGTGATCCTATCAATTAGGCAAATTAATATAAGTCTATGTTAAGTAAGCATATGCTAGAGATTAAGGTCCAGGTTTGGCCATTTGGATTAATTTTGGGTCACGAAAAATGTTTATTTAATCAATTGCAGAAAGAATGGAATAATTTAAATCTTTATCCTAAGAGAATTTAGCATAATTTTGGGTAATGTCAGTTATTAATCTAATGAAGTCAATTTGATATAATTTCATAATCCCTTTGCCTAACAAACATATTCTTGTTTACATAAAATTATGACTAAAAGAAAATAAATTAAATTTATTAATTATTTTGAATACATTTTCCATTTCTTTACTTTAAAAAAAAATTGTTTTTACTGAAAATCTCTTTGGTTGCTCCTTAATCGTGAATCAATTAAAAACCTAAAATTAAGTCCTCAAAATTTTAAATTGAACCAAGGAACAGCTGAATCTGTGCATTGGAAATAATAAGTGTTGAGATTCATTCCAATTCTTGTGGCTTTATTTTGCCAGAACAAAATGACAAAGTGCATCATTTGTTCTAAAAGCCTAAATAAATAGAAAGCCTCAGCAAGTTCTCTGAGATGCCAACTCAGGTCTGCACGTTCATTGAACCATTCAGAGATTCAGAGATCACCTATAATAATGTGATGAAGAGAGCAAAGACAAAAATTTATGAATCAACAAAAACACTAATAAACAATAATAAATTATGTAATATTGGTAATCCAAAATTTTTTGACAATTCCAAAATTGCCATACAAAATGCTTTGGTTAATGTTGGATAATGCTAAAACCCATCTCCTATCACATCAGATCAGAGAAAAAAGTGGGATAATTTGTTAGTTCCAGAATAAGTGCGGATCCTTACCAAAAATACATGCTATGAAGGTTTATCGTTGAAGGGTTATTTGTCTCATAGATGATATTTACAATTTTAGATTGTATCACCAAGTTATGCAGAAGAAATACCTGATTTACCTGAACCTGAAGGTAGTGTATTGAAAAACCATTTGAAACAAGTTAGTAAGATTATATTAACTTTTACATACATTTTGTAATCCATATTTTGATATTGTTTTTAAATTAAATTCAGTTCAATTAATGGTATTTTGGTGCTTTAACTATGCAATTAACTATTTAATTACAAAATCCTTGTTGTTTTTGACCAAAATGTTTGTTATTTCCTAAAGGTATATAAAATAAAGGTAAAATAAAATTTTGAATGATTTATTTATGACTCCTGGATTAAACCTTCATTTCAGGATGTTGGATAAATGTAACACATAACCTTAATTCTTTCAGGCACTTGCCAGTATGAGTGTCAGTCCTCAGCCAATCAAAGACATAGATGAACTAAAGTCTTCGATGGAATTTTTTTCAGATCATGTAGAGGCAGGTTCTTCGAATAATGGCTTCAATCCCCTAATATATGGCAATGATGTTGACTCAGTGGATGTTGCAACCAGAGTTGCCATGGTATGATTATTAGTTTAGTTCATTTAGTTCACATGTTGTTGACAATATTTTAATCCTTTAGGTTCGCTTTTTTAACTCTCCAAATATTTTGGGAAATTTTGCCGAACACACAAGAACATTAAGACTCTTTCCAAGGCCTGTAGTTGCTTTTCAGTTGATTAGCTTTCTTAGATCAAGACCAGTTAAAACAAAGTTTACATCAAGACTTGCCAAAACGCAGGTTAAATGCTGAAAATTGTTTGTTTGGTTCACAATTTTTCTCTAATTTTATTAAATTATCATTGTAAAAAGTGTTTAATCCCAAAACAGGATTAAAATTTTAGTTTACACCCTGCACCTATGACACCGCTTCTATGCCAATAATCCATCCTTTTTGTAGAGCACAACTTATATTTGAAGGATAATTTTGGATTATTAACTACTGAAGCTATTCTTTATTACAGGCTGTGGAATATTTTGTGGAATGGGCACTTAATCCGACCAATGCAGTATTTCTGAGAGTACAGACAGGAATTTTTGATCCACTATTGATTGGTGACAAGCCAAAATGGTTTAGTAATTCTCTTCAAAAAGTTGAATTTTCTGTTTATGATGAAGCCAGCACCTTGGCTTCTGCTTTAGAGCAAATGCAGGCAAAGCATTTGATTGATAGCAATCCTACAGGTAATGAACTTTACTTTGTCTAAGTGTCCTAGCATTTCTAGTCAAAATATGTTTGCACTATATTTACTTGCTAATATTTTGGTTTGTGGACTAAATTAATAGTTCATCTAATATCAAAAGTAAATTTTTATTTATGTTAAGTGAAAGAATTATTAATATTAATATAATATAAAATATTAATGATTTGTTGTATTAAATAAATAAATAAATTGTTGTCTGATTCAAACTTGTGGTTAAAAGATGAGAGTGGAAGTGATTCTGATGGTGCTGAAAGTACCAGTTCATCTTATTCATCATTGAGTGATTTTGTGACTGACATCCAGAACAGTGACATTAATGGAGACACACCATGTAAGCTAATTCTTTTGATGTCAAGTTAAATTTACTCTAATGATATTAGTAATTCAGAATTAAATTATATAATTTATGTTACAGCTTACAATCTCTCTGAGAAGCAGATGTTAGCTGTGGATGAATCCAAAGTTTTCCAGCCACCCAGTGAGCTGCAAGTTCCTGATGATTCAAACCTCACACAGAATGATGCAGCCTGCATCGAAGAAAGTGATGATAATTATGATGATGATGATTATGATGACAGCTCAGAGATATCTTATAGTAACGAGGATTTCATTGATACGGCACAACAGGAAGATACTAAAGTATTTATGATTTCCTTCTTTCAGGAGTTTGCAAGTGATCATATGACATATACCTAACAAAATTCTTGAATAATATAAAATGGGCATGTCAAACATTTGCAAAAATATTTCTGCAGGAGTAAAATTTGATTACAAAAATAGACAAAAATAATGAACATCATACTTTTCAAATGAAGTAATATTCAAGTACTGAAGTTATATTAGCATGCTTTAAAGTGAAGCTCTACTAGTCCATATATCATCACAGTTTACATGCCATTGGTTGCCTCTCATTGTAACTGTTTTGTATTTACAAATGTCTATTTCTCCTCCAACTAAGAAGAAAAATCTTTCAAAACTAGTAGTAATTGCAGCACATTTTCACAAAATGAAAAAAAAACATGTAGTTTGATTTCCAACATCTGCATTGAAACTCCAAAAGAGTTCAACTTGAAAATTTATGGAAATGTCATCAGATTTTCTAATCTGAGCAAAGTATATTGAAATGAAAACATCAGATTTCTTTTCTTAAAAAAGTTTTAAAAAATTGGAAAAATTATTTATTTTGACAATGTTTGGAAATATTCCTGAAATCAGCAAAAACTTCTTGGAGAACATTGATCAACATTTGTTATTTCTGATCAAAGTTGGAACCTTACAGAGATTTCAGATATAGCTAGGTTACTGGCAAAAAGTCAAGCTTGAGGATAAAGCAATGATTAATTTATAGCAAATAAATACTTGATTTGTGTATTTATTTATCTTATCATTTGAGTGCCTTTATATGCCCGGGAGGTATATGAAGACACTAGCTAATCCGTGCCTGTTTGTATAGAATCCCAATGGTTATTCAATCAGCCACCTGAACCTTGTGGGCTGTTACGATTGTATTGCTGTTGGAGAGTTTTAATATGTATTTAATATGTATAAATATCTGTAATTCAATCACATATGACCCACACATGGTCCTCAAGATGGCACAGATGTTACAATGCAGCCCTTGATGGTTCACATGTTTGACGTGCTGGGTGAAATTTGAAATAGAATATAAAATATTACCAGTTAATCTTTGGAAGTGAATCTCTATTTGAAATGAATTTAAGTAAACATTAGATGGATAGTGTGACATTAAATTAAGAATTACTTTAATTTAGCTTGAATGCACCAATACTATAAAGTGCCTCCTCAGGGTGCTAATGGTCTGAGCATCAATTGACATATAAAATGCACTTAACTTATCATCAACAGACTTCAGATGAAATCAATCCAAAAGGAAGAGAATCCAGTGAACTAAAAAATTCCTGTGCTGAGCAGAATGAGTTTGTACCTCTTGATTTTTAATAAACAGAATTCAGGCTGATGTTTGTGGCAGTGGTAGTGGTGATGGTGATAGAGCTGGCATCAATGGTGGCTATGGTAAATACATATTTATGTATGTATGTATGTATGTATGTATTTCATTGCATGCTGGCATAAAGAAAGGAAATATTTTCAATTTGATCTTGAAGAGCCATAACAACATTTGATTTAATTTTAGGTCTGTAAATCAAGTAGAAGAGACGAAAGATGTTCATAAAACTAAGATCCCTCCAAAAAGACCACCACCACCCAATCCTGCCTTCTTAAATAGGGTAAACAAAACTATTGGTAATAAGTCTGCAAAATATGAAATGTCATTGAAATTGAAATCAGTAATTGAAATTGCCTGCTAATTAGAGTCAATTTTTTAGTTATTGTTAATAGTTGAAAAAAATCATTAGGTGCCCTCTTTACCCCCATCTTTAACTCAACGTGTGAATAAATCCACTGCAAAGCAGACTTCACTGCCTCAACAAAGAACTTCATCGAGCCAATCTGAAACAATCGACAAAACATCTATCATAAATTCATTAACCGGAGAAATCAACACTTATGCTCAAAATGCAAGCAATACTCTAACTGAATTTATAGGTATGACTTTTTAAGGATTCTGCCATTTTCAAATGATTCAGATTATCATTGCTTTAGGAGATGCATTAAAATTAAAAATGGACTTTCCCAACATCGCTGGTTCTATCACTTCTACTTTGGTAGAGAGCGGTTAGTTTAGCTTTGTTTTTAAAGTTGAAGTTATTTGTCATCCGTGGTCATTAAGTCCAAACTCTTAAATTTTGCAAATGTTCTTATGAATTGGAGGTAACCCTAGAAGCTCTGCTATTTTCTTTTATGATGCTTATTTATATTTGGTTTTGCTTGTTTTAATTGTTTTTTTTATAATATTTTTCAGAGTTTCACTTCTGTTATACATAAATTTATTTAAAATGATGGATTTGTTTCTTATAAAACATGAAAGCTTCTCTTTTGTAATTTTCTGTTTTTAACTAAAATGTTTTAGACCAAACTCTTGGTTCTACAAAAACAAACAAGCCTTTCACACCTCTGGGTAAACAATGAAAGTGTTATACATTTTTACCAGTTGTAATATTTATTGGTTATTTCATCAGGTAACAAAAAAGCTTTAATCGAAAAGTCAGTTCTTGTCAAGCATGCCCCCATTCAAAGAAAAAGCAAGATATTTATAAAACAACAATCAGTAATGGAGCAAAAGAATGTTCAGCACAGGTGAATCTCACTTTTACTAGATTGTTAAGTAATTTGTGAGTTTATTGTAGCAAAGTTGGTTTTACGTGCAGTGAAAACCAGCAATTCTTGAAAGAAGTATCGCAAGCGGTGCTGGAAGGTCGGGGGATTGGATGGTTGAAAATGGGAAGAGTGAAAAAATTGATGGAGGATGAGAATTACAGGAACTTTGTTGTCAGTCGACTGAATAATGCTCTGGAAAAAAAATTATCTAATGAAAGCCAGCATTTAGATGATGTGGTAAGAATTGGTTCTATTTAATTTATTAATAGTTATTTTAGTCATTTAATTTGTTAATTAATTTCCCAATAATTCCTCTCATTTGTTTATCACTGTGCAGTGTGTTTCCAAGCAAGTTTTTAAAGGAATGCTGACAATGTTGAAAGCATTAATATATGGCTTGGAAGTTACGTACCAAAACCACGGCACGGGAGGTATGGCATCTGCAATGATGGTCCTCGAAATTGCTCACACACATTATTGGGAAAGAGAAGGGAGCAGCAAGAGTGATACTAGCAATCAATCATTAGTATGACATACATGATATTGCATATGATGCAACGAATGTTATAATTTTGTTTACATATTAGGCCAGTTCTCCCTTTGGGAGCAATGAAGCATTGTCAACACTATCAGATACAAAAACTGAAAACAGAGATGATGTGCCAGTCACAGCTCTTGGTTTGTTTGTAAAATGTTTAACCATGTTTTTAAGATGACCAAAAGTTGTATGAGATGAGTGCTTATAAATTCTAGTATTTGCTTAAAGGCTCTCCTGTTGTTGTTAATGGAGATGAATTTGAAAATATAGAACTTCATCAAGGACAAGCAGATGGGGAAAAGTTATCAAAGGCAAAAGCGATTGTGAAAAATAAATCTGACGTTGACAACAATAACGTTGAGGAAATCAGGGGAGCCATTGGCGTTCAATGTGCAATTTATACAGATAAGCAAAGAGACAGTTCAGGTTATGCCAGTGAAAGTGGAGATATGTTGAGAGAATTGGTTAAGAATAAGGAATTACTAGAAAATACAAAAATGAAAAATCTAATAAAGACGAATTCATTGGAATCCGATGTGTCTGACTTCAGTCTAAATGTACGTTCCTTAAGAATTTAGAATTTTAAATATATATTTATAATGGTATCTCGACATTGCAGGCAAATACAACCAAGAGAAAACGCAGTAACAGTAGCTTTCTGAGTTCAAAGAGTCATCTAAGTGGAGGCTACAGGTACAGGGAAGGAAGGATGCATAATCTAAATTTTCCTCAGCAGGAATGCACAAGAAATTATCTTTTTGAATTGCTTATTGGTTTGTCTCCCTTAACAGATTTCAATGCCTTTCTTTAATTAGTTTTTGCTTCATTTTTGGTCGTCATTGTAGGCAAAGATCGTTCGAGCTTGTGGGATCAAATACAGTTCTGGGAAGATGTGTTTCTTGATGCTGTTTCTCAGGAGAGAGACATTGTTGGAATGGATCAGGGTCCTAATGAAATGATGGAGAGGTTAGTTATTGCTATATACGTAGTATTGAAGGTCAGCCAAGTTACCGTATTATTTAAACCACTTGAAATGTACTTCACAATAAAAATTCATAGACTATATAGTAAACTTGTATATTTGAGATGTACCAATGCAAAACAACCAATCCAGAAACAACAACTTGAGGCCAACCACTAAAACTATACACAAACTCCACACAAAACTTTAATTGAACTTGAAAACACACCTGTATTAAAGCCAAAGAAAGTCAATATGTGAAATCAAAACTCATATGTACACAACATTTATGAAATCCTAGACCATTTCTCCCATAATCACTTTGTCCCTAAAATAAAAAAAGAATGCATCATCCATATGCACTGTATTCCAGAAGATCAAACTCTTTCTGACATTTGCTGTTGCTTATCAAAAAATGTCAGGGCAACAGCCATTCTGCCATTGCCACATTCTTCTTGTTTCTACCAATTTACTTTAAACTAGAATGGTCAATTATTACATTTCCACAGGTACAAATCTCTCAATGATTCGGAAAAGAAGAGATTGGAATGTGACGAAGATCATTTATTGGGGTGCATGCTTTATAATATGATCTCTTTCATGGTCATGATGTCTGTCAATAAGAATGAAATTAAAAGAAAAGTGAGGAGGCTTTTGGGCAAATGCCATATTGGTCTTTCTTGCAGTTATGATATCAATCAGCTGCTGGATCAGATAGAAAGTCTTGTGAGTGGCAGACGGAATGACAATGCAGCCACCTATATTAAGAAAAAAATATATTCATTCTTCTCAGGTTGGTAACGACATTGATCTCAAACCGTTAGGTAGCAGATTGATGCAGAAGCAGTCTTTCACTGTTCACTGGGGACCTGATAATACTGGGGACATGCTCTTTATGGAGGTTTGTATATTTGTTTTTATTAACTTTGGGAAGTTTAACTCCATGCTATGCATTAAATGCTAATTTTGTTACAGGTATGTGATGACTGTTTGATCCTGAGAAGTGTCAATGGAGCCATATGTGACAGATGGTGGTATGAAAAGCTCATCAATATGACATATTGTCCAAAAACAAAAGTCTTCTGCTTGTGGCGCAAACATGACGGTCAAACTCAGCTAAACAAGTTTTATACCAAGAAGGTCTGCATGCAATTTTTCATGTTTAAAATTAACCAGTTAGTCTTAGTTTTTTGGGGATTTTTGTACAATTTTTGTTAATGGATCAAATATATGTAAAGTGAATGTAATTAACTTTGACAAAATTTCTGACAAAGTTTTTAACTATGCATTAAATTGGAATGGTAGTCAAAAGGTCAGAACAAAAATTTCAATATATTTGTTCATCAAAACCGGTAATACGAGACAAGATGCCTCAGTTCTTAGAAACTTTGGAATGGATCAAATTAATGTGCTCTTTCCATGTAAGGCTTTCGTCTAACAATGCACCAAGAAATGCTGCAAGAACTTAATCTTTAATTACTTGTAGAACTTTTCCAAAATAGGATTTCAAAGCCAGCTTACATAAAGCATCTCAAATGACCTATGTACTGCATAAAAAATATTTAACTTTATGAAAACAAAAAAAAAGTCAAATTCTAATTAAATGGAAAGATTCTTAAAGATTATAAAATTGTAAAAAAAAATAATTGTATAAAATGTTCTTAATCATGAAGTTCAAATTTTGTTTTTAAGAACATACATTTCAGACAAAAAAGATTGAAAGAGTCTAGGCATGGAATAGATCTTATGCAGGGGATGTTTTTTCTTGATTTGCTGTTTAATGCCCATGCTTTGATGCTTGAAGGAACATTTTGAATTGTCATAAGCTTTGCAATTTTGGCAATATGCTTTCTATTAATTTATACATTTTTACACTTAAAGAATGCAGACAAGAGTGTCAATATCATTTATAAACTATGTAACCTTGTGTCCAGTTCTGAGATATTAAGTTCAGAATTGAAAAACCCTACTCGTCATTCATGTTACATCCTTGAACGTTGGATAAAGCAAAGAAAACAAAATTATTGACTGATTTATCCTCATCATTTTAGTGTAAAGAGCTGTACAACTGTGTTAAATCCTCAATGGAAAAGGCAGCTTCAAAAAATAATGGAAAAATTCCAGGTTTTTTTTAATTAATAACTTTTAAAAGGAAAATCATGATATGTAGTACATACTGGTTAGGAGTTAGCCAAAATAATGATTATTTTTAGATATAAGAATTGTTTTGGAATAGAAAATTAATATGTAAATAAATACTTAAATGGGAAAAAGCAATTCTAGTATAAATATATGCTTTATGGATTATGAAAAGATTGAACAATGAATTTCTTTGAAGGCTTGGAGTTGGGAAGTGAGTTTCCTGTTCATGATTTGAAGTCAGGCCAAGGAGGACTGCTGCAGGTTTGCATGGAAGGCATTGGACTTCTATTTGCAAATAGCAAGGTACATCTTAAGCATTGACTCAGTGTATCATGTAATGTAGTTTTATGCAGACGATAGTCCCTCAACTTGATAGTTTAGATGATGAGTAGAATGATGTCTAGTTTTAATTTTCCTGCTATGTTATTTATTTGATTTATAGAGAAGTTAATATTAATTAATTGAGAGAATTCAGTTTGGCATTTTATTTGTTGATTTATTGCCTGCCACTAATCCTTTTGTTTGGACTTTCTGAAAAATCGGAGATTAAGTTTCTTTTCTGCTTTTAATGCATTTGTCTCATAAATTTTAAATATATGGAGACGTATTACCAGACATTCTCTTTGATCTGGCTATGGGCTATTTTGTTTCGGTTCTTCTTTAGTTGGACTTTGACAAATTTAAAGATTTCTTTCCTCTGAAACTTGATGACCTTAATTACTAAAGACTAATTGAGCAATGTTTATGTTAGTATGCTGTCCAAATCTGTTAAGATATAAGTTCCATTTTAAAAAATAGTTTAAAGTACTTCTCTTATGTTCCTGGATTTCGTTGACCTGCATGAACTTTTGAGATGGTCTGAGCAGAGTCACAGTGAATATCAAAGGAAATCTTTAAGGCCCTCGGTTTTAGAATCTTTCAAGAATTATTTCCTAAAAATGCATGATCTCAATTACTTGTGTTTCACCAAATGCTGACTCTAAATAATCCAAGGATTTAGAGGTATTTGTGCTTCTAGTTACTTTTCCTTGTTCTGTTTGCAATTAGTCACAAGAGTTATGTAGATTAGTTTGCACCTAGCAGCTTGCATTGTTTCGTATCATTTTGTTTTTTCCAGTCCTGATTTTCACGGGTCGATGCAAAGCACGCACGAGCACACGACACAGAGGGCACATGATATACTCCTTCACCTCTTTACATTTCCAATGTTAATGCTTTTATATCAGTGGCATCCTAGGCATTTCTGATATATCTTTCTGACGCTGTTGTCAAACTAGGATAAATGAAAAAGCACTTGAAGTTTTAGGTTGGAGATCACCATACAATTTGAATATGAGGATAGGCTCAATAAATCTTGGTTGGATGGCCATCTCTAAAGTTCTGTAGTTGGTGTTGTAGCATGGTGTCTGACATTTAGTTTCTTGTTTAGTTTTTAATTTTATTTTATTTGGATGGTTATCACCAAATTTTGTTGTTTTGCATCCCCAAGTTCACTCAAACATTTTGTTTCATCAGTTAATTTGTAGCTTTCTAATAGTTGGGAAATTTATTCCTTTCAGTTATTTATTGAGCTATGTCGTATCAAGAAATGTTTCACGGTGAAAGGAGGAATATTTGTTCTTGAGGAATTTGGTAAGAGATTCTAAATTTTATACCTCAGTTTCATTTTGTTGCTTTACATTTCATTTTCAGTTTAAATTGGCTTTGCAATAATTTTCGTAGAGAGACATGATATGATTCCATCTGATTTCACAGATAATATTTTACATTTATTTTTACACCAATTGTGTGGTTGTCCTAATGATGCACTAGTTAGACTATTTACGAAAGTAGTGGTAGAGCCTCTGTTTTGTTTATTTCATTCATGTAGATTTATAATGGCTGTCCAATCAAGTCGTATTTGTATCCTGTTAACCTCTTTGTTAGGAAGTAATAATTTGTTATGACAATTATTTAGTATTAGGACACATTGTTGCTTTTAATACGATACATCTCTTGGTGCTGGTCGTCATCTTTCTACGAAAGAATTTTTTTCAGAAATTCCATTAGCATCAATGGATCCAAATAGACTCAGAGCATGTTTTCAGTGTAAGGTCTTCGTGCTTCGAAGCTTGGGGTGGCCAGGCACGGTCTTTCAAGTGGTTTTAAGCTGCCTGCAGGAGAATTTGGCAAAAACCATCAATGGATTTTATCCAACAAATTAATCAAATAATATTAATCTAAATGCAAAAGCTGCTAACAAGAAATTTGGCTATTACAAGCTATTAACTACTTTACTTTTTGAAATACTGCAAACTTTGGTAATTTCATGTTAAGTATACTTAACAATCTTCTCCTTCTACTAAGAAGCATAAAATGGAGAGAGAGAAACATGTTTTCTCCAAAGAGATTATTAACTAGATAGTTACAAAAGTATGTAGACGAACAATTTGCTTGATATTCATTCTGAAAGCAATGAAATATAAATAATAATAATAGAGATGATAAAAGTTGAGAGGTATTTTCATGGAGGTTCATATCTTAAGAATATGGAGCTTCAGTTCAACTTCTCCATTCAAAGAAATTCACCTGCATTAATTGGCCGTGCACTAAAAGAAATTTCCCGATTGGTGTCTTAGATTTCTATGGATAGTTGCAGGCTGATAAATTTACAAATATGAGTTTTGCAAGTAAATGTTTTTGTTTTGTATTTGCATAAATTAGTGAAAGCTCTCTCTAAGCAGATATAATTATATTGTCAGGTTCAAATATTGTAACCAGTCTTAAAATTTCTTGTGGAAAGTTTTTAACAGATTTAAAAAAAATTGCTAAGCAGTGAACTTATCTTTAGCACTTATCTCTTTGGTTTATTTCTTAATAAAAAGTTTAAATATAATAATAGTGGTTTTCGTTATCAAAAGACACTAGTAACGGAAAATCCTTAAAAAACGTTTTTGTCTGGTATAGAAACTAATCTAATTTATGTGTTGAACTATTATAGTTAATGTCACATGAAGTGACTCAAATGTTTTCTTACTTTGCGTTTGCAGATTATTTCATTCGAATAAAATTATATGGATTTCTTATGACAAATTTCATATTTAGATAAAATATTTGATTGGAAGTTTTTCTGATTATTTCTTAACTGTTTTTGATTAATTAGGCTGTAATGTATTTATCAGTTTGTAATATTTGTTGGAAATATCATATCACTGCATATTTCATTAATGAGCCAAAATGTCTACGTTAACCAGATGACTTTTATGTATGGCTACTTGTTGTCTATTTCATATCTCCTTATAATTAATTTTACACTGATCTTTAATATGCTAAATGCCATGAAATATATTTTACAAAAGTTCATTTTAATTCAATTAAATAATAAATGTAACTCAAAGGCTTAAAGTAATTATTTGTTTCCATATAGATCCCAAAAGTAGGAAAGTAGTGCAAAGGCGTTACAAATCAAGCATGGTATACAACTAACTTCACATTTTGTTTGATTTTGTAAACTTATTTGTAAATGTAAATGTAGACAATTTTTAAAAAGTGCTATTTGGATAACACCATAAATGGTTCCCATTTATATAGCTCTTGTGGCAGTGCAAACTGGGTTTCAAAATATGACTATTGCTGTCACCATCACATGCAGAAACCATCCAAGCTAACTTTCATGCCAACCATTTATGTAGTACTATCTCACATAGACACTGTCATTGCAGGCTGGGTTGAAAGCAAATGTAATGACTGTTGCTTTCCACCATCGTTCATAGCCTATTAAGTGTGATCTTTAAAGTATTTATTGTTAATATTACTAAATTGTGTCTCTTTGTCATTTTAGGCAGCTCAGATCTGCTATGCAGTGCTGTGCATATTCTCTTATGTTGCAGCTGGCATGGACCATAAAACAAAGGCTTCTGTTCATTACAATGCAGTTGATAATAGGCCTGTAACAATATCACTATCAGGCTCAAAGACTCTTTAGTTCATTGTTTATTATATAATCATTGTTTTTAAATTGATGAAGTCTGTTGAATATCTACCTACATGTAATCCAATTTATTTGAATTCTCTTGATGTGGTAAAGCATTATTTAATATTTTGATTCATTTTAAAATTTTAGCTGTCAAATGCCTTACATTCCATTGATGTTAGAACTTTTTAAGATCTTCTAGGATGCTAATGTACCATACTTATGTAAGGAAATAAAAGGTTAAAGAAGCCATACATAAAACAATTTGTAAAGTCTGTTAGGGTGATTTTATGTAATGGAAGCAACTGCGCAGTGAGATTAAATCCTAGCAAATGTGAGCCTGCTGAAAAGACCCATTGTTAGACTAGGAAAAAATTGTAACCCAAAGCACAACAGTTCCACTGAACCAATTTTACAAATAAATATGCTAAACGAATCAGGAAACTATCCTCTATACTTCGTATTTTTTAAATTTCCTGGCGCTCTTTTTACTTATTTCTTTAAGCCCAAAATGTCATGGACTTCTGCCCTGACCTTTATGAAATTTAAGTATTTTTGTTTAATTATAATTTAAGTATGATTGAGGTCAGTCTTGAATGGCCATCTGCAGTCACTACTTCCAACACACTGGGAAAAGGAATGGAGTCCGCCAACTGAATTGTAGAGGCTTTCGGCGGTTTCATACTTTAATTGTTTCTTAGCTGAGGGTCTATTTGACTTTCCGAACTTTTTATGTTCGCAGAAGATCACACGGTTGTCTTTCAGATTTTCGAGCAGAAATTCGTCCTCGTTGTGCTTGGACCGGGCCACCATCGTTAACATTCTGTTGGTTCTAATAATCGGAGTCCATTTTCCCAATTCAACAATCCGAACCCTCCAAATTTGAGATCAGCATAGAAAAAAGAGGTTGGTATGTCTTTCGGCAGGCGCAGTCATTGCCTGACAATAATTTTTAGTAATATTCGAACCCATGTGGACTGTCATAACTAAAAATGTTTTAAATCTGAAAAAGTGCAGTACTCAAATTCACCTCCAAACTCACCATCTTCTCGAACCAATTCAATTGGATCTTTTTGATTTTGATCATCTGTCAAGTATGGCTTTCGCTAGCGCTTTCCAAACTCTAAAAATCCGCTTTTCCGAAGGTATCTACAACTAAACATTTAAGTAGTGATCTTAACCACTATGATTTATAGCTTTATTATTTTGTGCTCGAAAAAAATTTACGATATTTATTTGGAAGAATTTAAAATTACTTATAAATAAAAAATACAGATCTTTAAGAGGTTGTCATGTTTACTTTCTGAGAAGTGTGCTTCGATCGTTCGGATTTATTATTCCACTATTTTTGGGTTCTTTGTTCTGTTCTATTGGCGATATGGATCCCAGAAGCGATATCACTAGGATTACTTCGTTGGAACAGTTTGCTGAAATACAAAAGAATTACGGCGGGTAGTTAAAAGTTTATTAATTTGCAACTTTTCCCGTTGATTATTCACATTACATATTTTGTATTTCATGACTGATCTCTTGTTTATAATTGATGGGCACGTCATTCTTTCTAATAACATCATTTTTCCTATGTTTTTATTTACTTTCACTGATTTAATTTGCATGTGAAACAAGTTGGCTAGTCATTGTTCACTTCACTGCAAAGTGGTCCCCTCATTGCAAACAGCTCCATGAAGCTCTGCAAGAAATTAGGAAGCAAACCTTGGGAAAAGAAGCAATTATTGTTGAGGTTCGAAATTGTTTGAACGATTTCATATTTTTAGTTAATCTCTATGATTATTCCAACTAGATCGAAGCAGAAGATTATCCCACCATTTCTCAAAGATTTAGTGTTATTGCAGTCCCAACATGCGTATTACTAAAGGTTATTAAAGCGAAATACTTGGTTTATCACTTTTAATGGTACAAACATCTTTTAAAAATGTTGTTGGTAAATTTTTGCTTCATGCAGAATGGATTAGAGTTGTCAAGAGTTGAGGGAATTGATGTTCATGAGATTCATGTCAGAGTTCAGCACTATTTGAATAGCTCTAATGGAGAAAAGGTAGAACTTAGTTTGTTAATAAAATGTTTGATGAACATGATTTCCTATGGTTAAGACATTAAAAGTAAGACTTTTGGAGTTTGATCAAGGTCACATTATCATTCCAGGATCTAAATTCTACTCTAAAGTCTTTGATAAATCAGTCTTTGGTGATGGTCTTCATGAAGGGGACTCCAGAACACCCAAGATGCGGTCAGCAAAGAAACTTGAAATTTGTACTTTGTAGCTTTATCATTGTATGATTATATGTCCAGGTTTTAGCAAGACTCTGATGAATTTGTTGAATCAAGAAGGAGTTAAATTTGGTTCTTTTGATATATTAACAAATGAGGAAGTTAGGCAAGGTTAGTGATACAATGCTTTAACATATTGTCACCATATATGAATTTAATAAAAATATTAATATTTCATTGTTTCAGGGTTAAAAACATATTCCAACTGGCCAACATACCCACAGGTCTACATCAATGGAGAGCTAATAGGTGGACTGGATATTGTAAAAGAATTAATTGAAAGTGGGGAGTTCAAATCTCTTTTGCCCAAGGAAGATAATCTAGAAAAAAGACTAACAGATCTAATAAATCAAGAAAAAGTAATGCTGTTCCTGAAAGGTTCTCCAGACAATGTTAAGTGTGGATTCAGTAAATCCATTGTTGAGATCCTAAACTCTAAAAGGTAAATGGGTTTTTGTCAGGTGTTGACCTTTATGAACTGTAACAAACTTCACATTTGTAACAAATTAACCACTTTACTACTATGCACAAACACATCCTTTACTTGAACCCTTAGCATTTATCTACTTTATAGGTTGAAATATGGACACTTTGATATCTTAACAAATGAAGAGATCAGACAAGGTCTTAAAGAATTCTCAAAATGGCCAACTTATCCCCAACTTTTCATTAATGGAGATCTTGTTGGGGGATTAGACATTGTCAAAGTAATGTTTTCTGGAATTGCACCTCAAAAACTAAGCCATAACTTTATTTTTTAAAATTTTAGGAACTGGACCAATCAGGAGAACTTGATAAATTGCTAAAGGATTGATTCATTTATTAGTTCAACACAGCTTTTGAAATAAAGCTCACAAATAAATGTTTGTCAGAGTTATTATTGGGAGCCAGAGGCATCTCCCTCTGGTTGAGTTTGAGATGCAGCTTCTTTCTGGATTCTCTTTGCGTGTAGGTAGGTCTGGGGATGGATGGGGAGGAAACCAGAAAGACCTGACATTGAGTTGATAAAGTTTTTAGATGGTTCAAGATAATTAAGTGATTTAAGCACTCACCTAAGAGCTTCTCGACATGGAGAGACATTACTGCCCCTTGCGCGAGCCAGTACTTCACTCTATCAAAGTTGAACGAAACAAGCTTTTCATTGTATTTGTTTGGCAAGGGGTCATAAGAGCCAAGTTGCTCCTCGCCTGGGTGGTCCCTAGGTAAATTCTGCCTGGCTACAACAATGTGGAAAAACGGTCTGTTTTTACATCCGAAGTAAGCAAGACGTATCGAGTAAGGATGAACCATTGGTAATCTGGAAGGTAAACCTCGAGCTATATTTCGCTGTTTAGGACGATATTTGTCCCAACTAAGACTCACAAAGTCGACTACGACGCCAAAGCTATGCTAAACGAATAGAATCTAAAAACAAAGTGAGAGCATCGATAGAAAAACCTTAACAATGTGAAATCAGATTAACGATGATAAATAAATTGATTGTTATTTCAGGAACAATCTTTTAAATTATTTTAATTGTTAAATTTTATTAAATGAATATTAAAAATATTTTCTACGCGTTAAATTTTGTTGATTTATTGTCATGAAGGTGCATGGGAGTTTGACACGATTTCCGGATTATTATATTTTTAATTATGGTTATTTACTATATAATTTAATTATATTTATACTTTTGCCTGAGCGAGTTAGCTTTTGCCTCCAGGTAATGCTAAATGCTCTTAAGTGAAATATGCAGAGGGTAGGAACCAGTTCGAATATTCAAAAAAATTAACAATTACATAAAGTTGTTAGATGTTTATTACATACAAATTTAAAATAGTTAGTAGTTAAACAAAGTTTTGGTATGTTTACAATCCACCCGAAATGGTGCTGCATTTTACAAGGTGGGACAGGTTGCACTTGCCCCTTTTGTGGTTTTATTTTTCGAGATAGAGAATTTTTATAAAAAGCGAATTTGAAGCCAGGATACATAGCTTAAACATGGTACACAATGATTTTAGTTTACTCCACCAATAAAAACGTGCGAAGACGAAATTAGAAAAGGTATGCGTTTAGCCCCACTCTCCACTACCTAGCGCAACCATTCACTAGATGTAGCCAATGGCTGATCTTGAACACTTTGCCTGGGGGTTGGCATTTTTTTGAAGATGGTACGGGCTGCACCAGAAAGTAACCCATACGAGGCTGTCATCACCGGCACGCCATCCACGTGAGATCAGATTTTACGAATCGGCCACACAAACGAACATAAAGATGTCCCCGGAAGCTTTTTGCAAACATAACGTAGCCACATTCATAGTACTTTTTTTGTTATAAATTTTCATAGTTCATAAAGCGGCAGGGTGGCCCGATCTGGTGATACAGCACCAAAAACTCTAAGCATTCAAACACACTCATCAGAATCCAACGCAAATTTATTTTCAAGCAAAAGATCCATTTAAATTAACCTAGCTAAGAAATGAAATAACAAACTCTATAAGTTATATCTTTAACAACATTATCCTAACATCCACTCATTCAAAGATTTAAGAAGCATAAGCAATGCAATGCTGTGAAGTGCTGAAAATAAACTTCCCCTCAAATGGGAAGTTCAAACTTAACATTCACTGCAACTTCCTGAGCTAATCCAACTATGTCAGCCAATTTGACAGCCTGCAAAAAAAAGTGGATTATAATTTACAACTCATGACAGATTAATTTGAGAAAAAAATACCATTTTGGCAGCATCATCAAGATTATCACATGCAAGAATCCTCAGTGAGCTGGAAGCAATCAGGGCTTTAGCATCATCAACCTGGGTGCCCTGAAGTCTGACAATAATGGGTATCTTCAGTTGAAGAGTATGAGCAGCATCAATGATTCCTTTAGCTATGACATCACATCTCATGATACCCCCAAAAATATTCACAAGGATGGCCTTAACCTGTCCACATAAATCAATATTATCTTACAAAGTCAAAAAGACACAAAAAGTCAAATTTAGTTAAAACTTGCTTTTGGATCAGAAGAAATGAGTCTAAAAGCCTCAGTAACTTGTTGGGAGGTAGCACCTCCTCCAACATCCAAGAAATTAGCAGGATAACCACCATGTAACCTGATTATATCCATAGTTGACATGGCCAAACCAGCTCCATTTACTTAAATAAGGATTATCCCATATATCAATTGAAAATTAATAATACTAAATTGCAAAATCAGTTAAACATGTCTCCACAATGGGCCATTATTATACATACAATACATAAACCTTTATCATTACTGAATAACTTTTAGCAATAATTTCTAGTACCTAGGCATCCAATGGTTCCATCAAGAGCGATGTAATTAAGATTGGCATCAGAGGCTATTTTTTCCTTTTCATCAACTTGAGTCCAGTCCTTCAGATCAAATATTTCCTTCTGTCTATATTCAGCATTGTCATCAAAATTTAACTTGCAGTCCATGCAGATAACTGGGAGAAATGATGAGGTTTAGTTTCAAAACTTGTTTCTTTGTACATAATGATACCTTTGCCGTTCGAAAGCTCAGCCATGGGATTAATCTCCAAAAGTGTACAATCATATTTTGTAAATAATCCATAAAGCTTGGTGAAATGGTCCATAGCCTGTAAGCATCAGAAAATCAGTGGTGATCTCAAAAAGAGTTTTTTTTTTAATTTTGCCTTGCCTGGGTCAAGCAATCCCCTTCAAATCCAACGAAAGTACCAATTTTCAATGCATCTTCAGGCTGAATTCCTTTCACTATGTCGATTGGCTGACGGATTATGCTTTCCGGACTGTCACGAGCCACGTCCTCAATGTTTACACCTCCTTGAGAACTTGCTAATATTACTGGTCCCTTAAATGAATATTATCAACTTTGAAGAAAAATTATCTGATAGATACAAAATGCTAGACACTCACAGCAGCAACTCTGTCCAAGGCAATGGCAAAATAATATTCTTTTCTGGAATAAACTCTTTCACTGACCATCACCTTTCTACATATTGTTCCTGCTTCTCCAGTTTGTTTTGTGAAAATTTTAGAGTCAATCATTTTTGAAGCAATATCTTTGGCCTGATTGCAACTGCACAAGGAAAATTTCATATATAAATCTATTGAATAAATCATTCTTTAAAACTTTCTTGAAGTTGCTTGGAAATAATAAACATTAGATAACATGAAATCATCATTAACAAAATTACATAAGGAAAGGCATATCTATTTCTTAACTTGTTAAAAAGTTGTAAGAAGTAAAAACACAACTGACTCAAAAACCACTTTGACTCCCCCTTTCAATCCACTTTCAAAATGGCCCTTTCCTCTTCCTCCAGCAAGCACCTGAGCCTTCACTACCACATCCTTGGTGCCCGTGGCCTCGGCTTTAGAGGAATCGTTTAATCAAAGATGTTTTCAAAACTAAAGTAAATTCACCAACCAAATGACTTTGCAATATCATGAGCTTCCTGAGCTGAAGATGCAACTTGATATTGCGGAGTTGAGACTCCAGAAGCACGAAGCAAATCCATTGCCTGATATTCATGGATGCTCAGGAATCTTTTGCTAAGGTGCTGGACAGACTTGCCATGGTGCTGATATAAAATTATACATTCACAGTACATAGACAAAGGCAAAATAAAAGAATTTACCTTTGGCCCATGCAATGACTTGCAGAGAAATTTGAAAACACTGGACATCTATTAAGCATAGAAGTGTAAGATTTTAGTTATACTCAACCAACATTTTCATGGGAATTTTATTTCAAAAATTATTTCATTTCTTCATAAAAACTATTTGGAGCCTGCTTAAGTTAAAGATGGTTAAAACGCTTAGCCACCAAACAAATTATTAAATCGTGCACTAGAAAATGTGACACAAGATTTTATACGTCCTCCAAAAAGTTAATCATATCATACCAAAACCATTTCAATAAGGAATGCGGAACTTAGAATAGGCTTATTAGCAGACAAAGTCTATGTCTAGAAGCTAGGTCGTAATAATTCGTCCTTCTCAGGCACCTAAGACCAGATGCAAAGCTAATCAGTGCAAAAAATATGATTAAATTCCACCTTCCACCACTATTAAAAGGATCGCTCTCAGCCTCTCAACGAGAAGAGAAACACAGGATGCAGAGGAAAAATATGCCGACCAAAGACAAGAAAAGGTTGAATTAATAAAAAATGGTTGCTCCAGGAAGCAAAACAGATCTTTTGGTTATATTAAATTGCATTCGCATGCTTTATGCGTTCTAATGCGAGCATTGCTAAAAATTTAATATGCCACACTTTGAAAGATTTATACTTTTATTAAGTCAAACGAATAAACATAAATAAACATATAAACGATGCTAAACCAATAATTAAATATTAATTATCATTTATTATTATTATTATTATTAAATTAACAATTTAAATGTATGCAGGCAATCCAAATATGGCCGATAACAAGGACTTGAAGATACTATACTTATTTATAATGTGATAGCCACACTTCGTCGGTGTTCCCTCGTGGTACAATGGTTAAGACAGCCACTTCTTACTATGGCAGCATCGATTCGAATGCCGTCGCAAAAGTGCTGCTCTAATCACCTAATTACTTATCGGACGTTAAAGTTTAAACGACGTCAACGCTATTTATCAAACATGAAAAACGATGCTATTTGCCCGTCCCACTTTCACTTATTTCAATCAAGTTTTGTCAAAACCTTTCAAGAAACCCAATCGGACCATCTCCTTCACCTCTATTACAAAATTAAACTGCTAAATTGCGAGATGATCCACCATATTTTTTGATTGCTCTCCGAGAGAATAAAAAATGATCATAATAGAAATTGAGATTCCACGAAAAATTTCATGAAAAAATTTGTAGTTTGGAAGGATTTCACAAGAAAAATCACATTCATCTCATTCATCCGAAACTTCGGTGAAAGGGCTACGAATTCAGAGATATTCCCCGTAATACTAAATATTCATAAAATAATTCAGGGAGGGATACGAATCGTGTTTATGAAATGTTTCAGCATAATTTTTTAAATTTATTTTCATTCTTAAAACTTGAAAAAAGTCTTTAAACTTGAAAGTCCTTAAAAACTCTAAAAAAAAAGGTCCCAAATTTTTATAAATTTAGTATAATTAAAAATAATTAACTAACTCATGCTCAGAATCGTTCGTTCTAGTAGCCGGTAGGAGAGGAACTTTTTCTCAGCTCGTCTCAGCCCGACCCGCCACCTACCATTTAATATCACGGCCCGCACAGCACCACTCGAATTATGCATCCATTCCATACAAGATCTTAATCACACTACATTATATAAATCGGATATGCAAAATCATGATTAATAGACCCATGAAATTTTATTATAATGCAAATCCATCCACTGTGGCTTGAGCTAAAATGGTTCTATGTTCACTAGAGAGCTACGGATGCCGAGTTCATTACCTATCATAATCGACCGTTTCCCGCCATATAAGCCGGCTTCTCAACTTAAAATTGTTTTTCAATTGTTATTGAAATAACTGACCAGAAAAGCTTCAAGTTGTTGAAGTACACTCCGCCCAATATAGATAGGAAATAGCCACATTTTTTAAGTAACTCATTTTACATATCAAGGAAATTACTCAAATTTTAGTATGTTATGTAAATGGTGTCTACGAAGTTATTTATAAAATTTGGTTAAATATTAATTTAGCATTAATTAAAAATTATCGAAAACGTATTTCTGAGGCACCCGAAAGTGATAGGAATGCAACGATAAAAGCCAGTAATAACAACGGCAATTTATTTTATTGACACAACAGTGATTCACTGTAACATTGTATTTCTTTATTATTTCAAAACATCTGATATTCAAGGATAAAATTAATTTTCTTTCCGACTTCATCTTCCAAGGGGTTGTGATGACATCTTCTAATTTTGCCCTAATTTGAATGAAATTGTTCTCCATCTTTATATACCGCTCGTGATAATTAACCCCGAGCATTTTCAATTTAATTAAGGTCAAGCGAACGACTCAAAACTTTAATGTTTTTCTCCTGAAAGAAGTTTCTTGCCTGTTTCGAGGTGTAGATAAGAGCATTGTCTTGCTTGAATACAGAATTAAGCCCATATTTCTTCTCGGCGAACAGCAGGAGATAATTAATCAACACTTGGATATAGCCTGCTGAGTTTTATCTTCCTTAGAGAAGGGTCAAAATCAATAACTCCAGCAGGCGAGATTCCAGGCCAAATAATGACTGATCCAGCTCCATGATTTCTGCTAAAAAATGACTCTTTTTTTTCTCAAGCCATGCCAATAACACTGATAACCATAAAGTCCATCTAGATTGAATTTTTTTGTCAGAAAATATTATGTTGGCCCAACTTTCTCTGTTTGATAATATTTTTTTTGCTCACCGAATTCTGGCAACTGTGATATTTTTTCAGAGCTGGAACTTTTAATCTTTTTTTCACATTTTTAAATACTGCTGCCATTTAAGTACTTTAAAACTGTGCGTTTAAACACGGTTAAATTTAAGTCTGTTCTTAGCTGATTTGCAGAAAATCTATCTGATGATGCTTTCATCACCAACGGTTTTGGCTGGAGGACATCCTTACGTGGATTTCATGCTTCCATAAGGTTCAGGAACATTCATATAATTAGAAATAACATGTAATATCTATTGAGTTATTTAGCAATCATCGAACATGAATAATTATCTTTCCAGAAATCTGCAATCAGTCCCTTTTCATTTTCAGATAAAGTTTTACTTCTACCCATCGCAAAACTAAAACGGCCATATTCGCTTCAAATTGGTTTCGGAACAGTCTCCTTTCTTTCGACTTTGAATCCAAGTAACAGAACCGCTCCTGAAGCTGCTGAAGATCTTTGATAACCTCATATACAAATGATGTGGAGTTCGTAACTTACTCTTATCAGAACTTTCTCACAACTTAGTCATCTAATTGCTCTGTAATGTAAAGTCGTGTGATTCTGTATACGTCCGCACGTATCCTAAGTTATTCCCCTGAGCACTCCGCTATAACCTCTTCAACAAGCTTCTTGCGTCTAAAAAGAATGTTCCAGAACGCACAAAGCTTTGCACCACAAAGTAGTTCGTAACTAACTGACAGGTCAAACGCAAATTCCCGAAATGTTTTCCATATTCTCAAAAATCCCTGCGGGCAGGATGATAGAGCCGTAGTTTGGAGACCCCTTGCCCAAGATGAATTTAAATTTACTGAGCACTGCTTCAGCCTAGATTTGCGCTTTACTCCTCTTGGATATTTAACTTTATAACCAAAACGTTGTACTTGCCATGAGAGGATTATTGAGAAAATTTTGAATTGTTTGCTTCATTGCAGATAATAATTTAACATGATTAATCTCTGTGGCAATTGAGTATCCTCTAAATATTGCTAAAATTAATCCAAATTTGGAAGAAATAAAAAGAACAAAATTTAAATAAGCCTGTATAACATCGAATTCAAACAATTTTTCAGACTGCTTTATTATATAGTTGGTGAATTAAAATCAAGTTGATTGGATTCAAGGCAAAACATATAAAACATTAGTTTATCAAGTATTAGAGGTGTGAAATTGTGTTAAAAGATCTAGTTTTCCTTATGTCCACATAAAATTGATATTATTACTAAAAAGTGATATTGCCGATTGTTGCAACAGCCCATTCATATCTTATCAGGCATTCTTATCTTATCAGGCAGGGCAATGAAAAGTTGATTTAAACATGAGTTTTTATTGATGACTAAATACTTGACATCTGCCAACAAGAGCACTGTTGAATGGTTGCTCTGACCACTAGTATATGTGCACTGAAGCAATATGACTTAAACAATAATCGTGGAGCATTTGACTTATAATGTTTATTTGAAGTCTTTAGCTTAAAACATTTTGTGGTGTCAAATGTCTTCTTGAGAACCTTTCAAAAATGGATATCAATATGTTACCAGGTACCTTTTGATGCTTGGTAATTAAATCTTCTATTGAGGCTTTGACCTTAATATCAATTAGGTGATGATCAAATATTAAATGATTTCAATAGTGGCTCAAAAGTTAATGGAATGAAAAAATAACCTGCTCTGCTATTTGATCGACTGTCATAGATGAGTGAATGTAGAAAGGATGACCAAGAAATGTCCTGTAAAATGAATTAACTACAAATGCAATGATTGTCAATCTAAACTTAAATCAAATCACTGAGGAAACTGTTAACTAACGTGAGTTTAACTGGAAATCCACCGTATATCGGTGTAATGGGCCACCTATATCTTTCATATATGTTACGGAAAAGCCCTTAAAGAAGAAAACAAACATCTTTGTGTGGTTGAATTAGCATTAATAATCCTGAAAGATTCTTTAAAATCAACTTTATTTTGGCTCCAGAGATAATTTCTAAAATCTCACTGACATTTAGAGATGTTTAGAGTTCTGAAAGCTTCTCGTGAATTCTTTGTAAAAACTGGAATCACTGGCTAAATTAATAACCACATAATCACAAGATCATTAATAAATGGGAAGAAAATGCCACCTCCAGCTATCAATCTACTTCCATCATTTTAAATAAAATCATTTAAACTCTAACTTTAACTGATGTGGCTTAAGATGTTTTGAAGTAATAGAAAATAAAGAAACATTATTTCCAATAAATTTGTTTTCATATTTAACAAGAGTTTTAATAATCTTTTAGAAATTTTTGAAAGTATCATGATTATTGGATGCCACAAAAATAAACTTTCAAATGTTTAGATTAATGAAAAACAATATTTCAACAAAAATTTCAAGGATGACCAGAAATGCATAGATACTGTACATTTAAATTTTCTATTTCTATTATATGGTAAGTTAGCAAATTAAGAGAAATTCAGTCCATAGTGTGGACTTCTCCTTTTATTCCAGATTTAAATGTATACTACCTGCATTTTGCCTTTACTTTTTGGAGCATATTTATATATTATATATTCACATCTATTGCTGATGTTATAAAACAAACTGGAGATGGCACAAGGTATATTAAAAATATCTTACAACTTTAGCTTCTTTAATAACTTTGGCAAAGCCTTTTCTCTGACCCCATAACAAATTGTAATATTCATCCCCAAACAATGCTTCTCTCACACCTCCTAAATTTAACAAAGAAAATGTCTGGAAATTGTTGAAATATGATAGTAATAAATAGAACTCCCTCAATGTTTAATCATTAAAAAGCCAAGCAACTATTTCATTTGCAAATTAAGCTATGCAAAAGCCAAAGCACTAAACCTGACAGCTACATTTTACAAAAAAGTGTCCTTATGGGTGGGTTGTCCCTTTTGTTGGGACATATGTTTATGTTATACTAAAATGAAATTTATTCCCAAAAAATGGGCCCTTAAGATAGGTTTTACCTTATTCTTGGGCGTTCCAATTCAAAGGTTTTATTAGATTTAATTAAATATCTTATATTTGCAACACCAAATACTTTTAATGTATTTTCATTAAGTGTAAAAACATAATACTTTACATGATCTTGAATTGACATTGAATCAAAATACCAGGAGCCACAGCCAGAAGGTTTCCAGCTTTTAATAGTTCTACACAAGACGTTACAGTCCCTGGAATAACCCTCAGCTCCTTCATCATCTTCTTAAAACCTCAAAAATATTGTTTCATTTGGTTTAAAACCCAAATAACAAGCTAGGCTTATTTAATTACAAATTGTACAATGCAATCATTAAATATTTCACCTGGTATTTTATATAACAAGTTATCCCCAACACAATAAACGACTCGATTTTTCCTGGAATAGATAGTGGCCAATAAATAATACAGATCAATTGGGAGAGTAGCATGGTAATAGATGATTATTGCTGGTCCACTTTCTGGAACGTTTTCAAGACCTATGACTTCATAATCTGTATTAAAGTATGACTGAATTTAACCAAATTAAGCATAAAAGAACTAAAGTAAATCATCACCATGCCATATTTTGCCATGGGCTGTCCACAGTGTAGCCAACAATTTTGTTGATGCAATTTGTGTGTTGGTATAACTAATGTTGAAGAGATAACCTCGAAGATGGAACAGTTGTATAAGAAGGGCACAGAAATATAACATTATTAAAATTCCAAGAGGTAGAAGAAATGTTGCTACCACAGGGCTTAACAACCAAAACAGCCATTCCAGATATAATTTATCTCCAATTGATAAAAACCTTTCAAAAAAATCTGTCATATGATTTTATAAATTTAATTAGCATTTTGAAGGTAAAGTCCTCTCCACTAGCTTATAAAACTCATAGATTTTTACATCAACTTCTTTACAAAGACTACTGATTATAAACATTCCACCAAATGGTTTTCTCTATCTTAAAATTCTATTATGCATAAAACTTAAATTACTATTTTGAGATATATGTGATCACTAACAAATAAACACTTATAAAATAACAAAAACAGCTAAAGTCAATAATTAATTCCCAACAATTAATACTCAAAACTCCAGAACCTAAAATTTAATTTTGAAGCATTATCATACTTTTATATAGTAAAACAAATTTAATTTCATTGACATTTTGAATTACTTAATGCTCAACCCCGTTAATCTCATTTACAAATCAAAATCACACACAAAACTAGCTTATAATAATTCTTTTCTTTAAGTTAATATAATAAATAGTATTTTATTTACTCAGAATTAAAATGCATCTCATAACACTATTGACTCTAGCAACATATTCTATTTCACTGTTATTAAAGATCCAAACCATATGCACCGCAACTATTCATCTTTATAAATTTTATTCCTAAATATTAATTGGATAGTCACTCCGACTTATCACTTGTACCTGGAATCATCGTACAAAGCAATCTACAAAGAACATAAGTTTCAAATATAAACACAAAGAAGAAATAATATTGTTGCGAACCAGACCAGACAAAAAATTCTTTGTAATTAAGGTGCCTAATTTGCATTAAAATTAAACAATTCTCCTGTGGCCCTGCTCTTCCCTATTTCTATATAGAATTTTAAAAACCGATATTTGATACATCGATAAAATACCATTAACTATAACTGCCCCAAAGACTTTGCAACTTCAACTCATTACTGACGGTATCAAGCTTTTTATTTGGAGATCTTGACTTGATTTTTAAGTTCGTAATATCATGAATATTTGGGCCTGGTTCTAATGACATCAGGTCCAGTTTGACCATTGACTTCTACATCATCGTTATTTATTATTAGACCAGCTTGTGAGCATCGTAGTCAAATCATGGCAATAGACAACACGACGAAATAGAGGATAAGGTACTGCCATCGAGATAGCTTTTGCAAGTCATACATCCAACATTTCAAACCTTAAGGTAAACTTCTTGAGGAAAAGCCGAGGCTTGAGGCAAAGCAAGCGCTGGCCAAATCGATCGAGACATTCTGTAAGAAAAATCACCGTCATGGAAACGGTCAATATATTCTCTTTAGAAATCTCGTTCTAGATGGCTCATTTGGCTTGCGAATAAAATAGCCTATATCCGCAGATGTCCTTCTTTTGGTTTCTCTAGTGGTTGCTTTCCGTTATAATAATGGCGTTTCGGTATGGCTGAATCCTCCTTCGCTCAATCACATTTATCATAAAAGAGTTTACTTGGACTTAAATTCATTATATCATATAATTTTGCATTCATATAAAGCAGAACAAAATCTGATGCGCAGTCTTTTGTGTGTTTGTGTGTTTTTTGGGTTTATGGATTTTCCGTAATTGTAGTTTTAAAGTTGGTGTGGTGTTAATATTTGAGACAAACTAATATTTTCACAGACTGCTTCGTTAGACCAATTGTTAATATTAAATTCTGAAAGTCTTTGATAACGTTAGTTGGTCTCCGAAACTGTATAGATTAATGACTTTTCATGATGTGGTCGCTTGATTTCGAACTAATTTTTTAAAATTTTGCAATGGTAATTTACTTAGCCTTCAAACCTGCCTTTTCTATGTACAAAGTTTTATTTCGTTAACCAAAAATGTAAGAAATCAAACCCAATTAAGGTGTCATTAAGGATGTGTTATTATTCATTTTAATCACTTTAATTTTCATTGTGGTGCTTGATACTGATTTGTATAACCATATCATAAAGTTTTTTTATGTTACAAATTTAGAAATAGCAAAGTTCTATAAGTAATATTATTGGATAGACAGTGAAATTATAACAGATAATCTTCAATTTATAAGTCATATAAAGAAATATTTATGGTTTCATTATTATTGAAGTTTATTTATGGTTCATATTTACATTTCTACACTGGAAAATAGATTCAATTCTTAAGTATATTTTACAGGTAATGAGAATGTCACGACAAAAACTTAGGCCATGGCTGGAAGGAATTCTTAACCAAGGTGGTGTACCTGGTACTTATTGGATAGATAGTGAAATAAAGAAGTTTAGACTCCCATGGCCACGAGTTAACGATGAAAATCCATGCAAGCAGATATTTGAGGTAAATTATTTAAGATAATACATTTGCTATCTAATTGATAGTTACATGCACTATTTCATTGAATAACTAGACATGAAAATTGATTACATCTAAATTTAACATAGAGTCAGAAATAATCAAGCTGGTCCTTACATATACTTTCATTAAGGATGAAAATTTAACTTGTTCAGAGCATGAAAGCTATGTCAAATTCAAAGTTGCTAATCATGTAGGCATATTGTACTATTATAACTCAAGAAAAGTTTGATCTAGAGAGCTGCCAAAGCCATGCCCTCTCCTTAGAAATGAGGCCTGCTTGGATCTACCCCTTATAAACCCTTAAAATTTACATTGGTGGTAAACCAGTTCTCTGTTCAATGAATTATACTCACTTCAGTAATAGAGTTTGTTGTTGCAAAAATTGTTCCTAACTAATTTTAAGGGCAGAACCATTTTAGTATTTTTTGGTTTCTGCTACTGTAGGACATGGTTTACATAAAGTGAGAATGGAAGCAATGTATAACCATTTGCTAATAGTAACAATATATGTATTTAATAATGTCTATGAGCAAAACCCCATAAACCTGATAACTCAATAAATAAGTTTTACTTTTTTGCGATATAAACACTATTTCATAATTTTATTGCAATCAAAATATCATTTAAGTATTTGAGGGAGTGTTAAGAACCATGAGGACTCTATCTTCCTCATGACCAACAAAGCATAAATTGCTGAAGGTAAGGGTCACAAATTAGCCTATTGAAATTCCAAGTGCCATCCTGCTCATTTTCATTTTGAGGTCTTTGTGAGTTTGTAAAATCTGCTAAAAACCTCAGATGGTCATTACCATCTTTAATCTCTAGTCCCATCACATTAATTTGTAATAGAAAATAGCACATCAAGTAGAGCAACTATTTTCTTTGGAGATAAATTAAACATCTTATGTAACAGTTAAATATTGTGAGGTTTGTTTGGTGATTGACATTATTTCATATGATTTCAGATGGTTTCTTACAAATTAAGAAAAATATTATTTCATTTAGTTACTTGTGATTTTGCAATCGTAATTTGAAGAAATGGGCAATTCATACTGGAAAATATCGGCAAGGGATAGATAACAAGGAATTCAGCAAGTGGAAAGCCCGCTTAAGATGTGCAATGAACAAGGCAAAAGACATCATTTTCATTAAAGAGGAAAGCAGGCCTGATGATCCTGAAGATCCATACCACATTTATTGCTTTATAAACATTGAAAGTAAGTTCAATAAACTTTGTTTATAAAAAAGTGCAATTAAATTTGTTTATTTTATATATAATGCATTATTCAATTTCATATTTAGAGATTCTTTTAATCTAGGTGGGATTGATGCCAAAAAAATGAATTTTAGGACTGACTCTGAAATGAGGCAACAAACAATTACAAATCCTTTCCATGATAACCAGGTTCTCCTGATTTGCTTGTTATTTAACTTTTTTATTATAAAATTTAACTTGGAAAAAAATTTGGTCTTCTAGAAAGTGGAAAATCCTCATTCTACAAATAGTGAGAATTGACTTTATTAAATAAATCTTTTGCATCATTATCAATTATCTTTATTTCTTTGATTAAGTTGATTCAAATCCAGAACTTTTGGATCTGCCTGCTGATTTGCATGGAATCAAAAGTTCAGACTTAATGAGTTTTGATACTTTTGATTTCAATAAATATATCTCTGAAATGCCAGAAAAATTAGATTCATTGCAGCTTAAAGATCAAAACTCATGTGGTAAATTTAAATTTACATTAACCAGTGAGATTTTGGATTGAAAAGTTACTCATATTGCTCAGGCTTTGAGGTATACCTCGAAATAGAATTTTGTAATTCTCTAAAATTTAGAGAAAATTTGGAAACTTGCAATTCTGGATTCCTCATATCCCCTAAGAATTCTGATTATGGGGGGAAATATGAACAGATGCAAATAATTAAGCTAGATTTCCAAGAACTGAATGAAGAGTTCTCTCCTGGATTAATGTTATATGTTGATGGAGGTGCGATATATGGACACAGTCTAGTCCTGTAGGTCACTTATTCTATATTTCCTTAAAATTTCTATTTATTATTACTATTTAACATTTTGGACTTAGAGTTTAATTGATTTGTCATTTAATAATTTTTTAATTCAAGGGCCCCTTTATTGTGCAAAAAAGTTGGGCTGGATGAGCTTATCACATCAGAATTTGTGATGAAAAATGACAGGACGCTATTACTTGAAGATCAAGACATTCTGACCGAGCATGTGCGAAAGGTGATAATTAGTAAATCTGGAGGAATGCTCACAATTGCTATTGGCACAAAATCACTTCATGTACGAATTTGTTATTTACATTTTATGAATTTTGCTTAAAGTTTCTATTTGCCCAAGTTTGAAACATTTTAACTTAAGGATTCCATAAAAAACAAGGAAAACAATTTTGAAGAGTCAGAAAAAAGTGAATTGAAATCTCCTAAATCACAAGTTGTTGAAATACCAAAACTGATGGAAACAGAATATGCTTTGTTGGGAGACATTACTTTTTATGATTTGAAAGCTACTGAATCTAACACAAGCTGCTATGATGAATTATGGATGCCCTCATCCCTAAATGACTGAGTCTTAAACGCGATTTATTATAATTGTTTGATATATGTATCTAAGAAGATGCCAATGAAGAAGGTGTCAATGTTTCCTAACATTTTCTGGCAAAGGTTTGTTTTCATAAAATCCCAAAATCGTACGCTAAGCTTATTTTGAACTTTTATTTTTATTGAATGCAATGGATATTCGTTGTCAAGGCATGAGAGCAATGGCTTAAGATCAGGATGACAACTTATTGAATTAAAAGTTAAATTTAAAATTAAATACACTCATCGATTACTTGGTTGAATAAATAAATTATTACTGACATGTAAGACGAAATCACTAAAACAAATAAAGCTTGGTATTGACTCTAAAACATCAGAACAATGACCAGTAGTCCTCCCAAGAATGCTTGGTTATCGGCACCTATGGTAAGGACCGATTTGCACTGATCCTATAGTTCTCATCACGAGACTGATGTATAATTGGGTTTAGGTTTATCAAAGAACCCTTACCAAAAGCCAAATG
This sequence comes from Hirudinaria manillensis, assembly GCA_034509925.1. Classification (NCBI taxonomy): domain Eukaryota; kingdom Metazoa; phylum Annelida; class Clitellata; order Hirudinida; family Hirudinidae; genus Hirudinaria; species Hirudinaria manillensis. Next base: position 4,115,311 of record CM067532.1, on the reverse strand, counting down.
GTTCCCACTCATAATGTCAAAAGGTTTTAAGAGGCAATTGCTGCCAACTTGAATTGCACACTTATGAACCCGAGGGAACATTTCAAGTTTCAACTTTGCATAGTCTGAGTGGGGGAAAGTGAGTTTTTTTATTTACTAGCTCTGACGTTGATTCTATTTGGACATCAAGTTGGACTCAGGTATGGTAATGTTCATATAGCTTGTTTATTACATAAAGTGTTTTGTCAGGATTCCCCTTTTGAATAGAAATTTTGTTCTAAACTTAATTGATATCATCTTTGTCACTGTCACTATCATAGTCAATATTTGATAAGGTATGTTCACATATAAATGTTCCATTGCTATTGCTGGCATATTTCTCTTTGCCATTTGAAGCACATGGCAAAACAGAACCATTGTTAGATGTTGAATTGTTCATATCCAGACCAACTGCACTCTCACTTCCCAGAGCTTTCAATCTGAAAATTATGAAATGAGAAAGAGGATTTTCATATAATATATCACCTGAAAAAACACATGACCCACATAGTATAACTTTCAGATCTGATAAGACGTCTGGGCTTTTTAGTGGTCGTTTCTCCTTCATCTTCATCATCGTAAGTATCAAGAGTAGTAGTTGGCAGGACCACAGGCTTGTTATTTTCGTTAAGCCAGTGACATTTTTGCAAATTACCTAACAAAAATGATTTGCCCTCTTTTACTTCATTTCCTGAAAGGAAATTGATTGAGCAGATTTTATATGACAAATATAAAAAATTTACAGATTTCATGAGAAATATTGGAGTGAATAATAATCATTTAATAAAGATCAAAAAAGCTAAGAAATTCAGTAAAAATTTTGCTTATGTTTTAGTCATGCTACATGTTCATTGTACTCAAGGAACTTCTACATAAAATAACAAATTCAGAACCCATAGCTATCGGCAGAATCAGAATTGAGATGAGGCATTACAAAGCAACGAATGATAGTAGCTCCCATTCAAGCAATTCCAAGTTGACATATACTAACTTTTAATAATTAATTCAAAAATTTGAGATGTTGAATCATTGGAAATAAATCTTAATCATTATAGGGCATGAAGGAAAATATGAGATTCCAGACATATAGATTTGAAAGAGTTATTTCAGTAGCCATGCGTTAACCAATAATCATGAACACTAATTTGAGAGGAAAGATGATTTAATTAGTTGCCCGACTGATACTCTATAAATTATATTATGTATTAACTCATGAAAATCCCAAATTATATTATATTGGAATTATAATATTTTGAATATCTTTTCCACTACATACATATTTATTGTATTATTTAGATTACTTGTGATTCTCTCTGAATTTAATATGCTTTCTTAAAAAAACTAAAACTTTGGTGAGAAGAGACCTCTAAATATTGTCCAATTCTTCAATAATTTAGAAAAAAAACAAACAAAAAGCTACTTTTTATCATCACAGATTTGGTAGGGATTGCAGACTTGGGCCTTATAGATGAATCACCACCAGCCTTTTGGAAACAGGTTGAATTTCTTTATTATGAATGCAATTTTCCAAGTTTAAATATTTAAGTTTAATGACCTTGCTTATAAATGTAGCCTTCCTGAAGGGTTGAGTCACCATATTCATATTTTTTGAAATGCTTCTGTCTTTTAAGGGTTCTCTCCCCCCTAAGCAAATCCAATCAGAAAGTTAAAAGCAACATTTTTCTTATAAGAATATATTCTTCAAAGAATATACAGACCAATCACTTGATTCTTTTCAAGCTTCTTTTGGATGTTCACAATCTGTTCCTCAATACTTTTTATCAACTTGCCTGTGGATGATGATCCAGATATCTCTAAATAATTTAATAATCCCTTTTGAAAATATAACATAATTATGAATTATCTCTTTAATATCCTTAAATAAATATGCATAAAGATCAGTTTTTGTAGGAAGGAAAGCAATAGAGCTACCACCTAATTTACTTGAAAAGTAACTTATGTTTGCTAAGAACTTTATGATCAAGACATGTTCACTTTAATACTTGATGCCTTGGAATTAGATTATGAACTGACTTAAAGGATATGCTTAATATATATCCTCAAAGTTAAAAAATATCTCAAGACTTTCGAGTGTAATTAATAATTATATTGCTTTGAAAATGCCCATGATATGTTTAAATGACAGTTAAAATGGTTGTTCCTCGTGTCTTTAATAAATTATTCAATGTACCATTTTTAGAGATCAAGAGCTCAGACTTAAATCCAAGAATTTGTGGCACACCATTAATCTGAAAAATTTAAAAAAAAAAGAAAAAAATCATAAATAGTGGATAAGAATTATAAATCTAAAAAAATAAGTAGAGACCAAATTCAAGTCATCTGCACAAAAATATTTTGCATTTATCATGCAAAGCTTTCTGTGCAACTGTTTTAAGTCATTTTGGATTTTGAGGTTCTCTTCTTGCCAAAAAGAAAATCTTTCGTCTTTCTTGATTGAGCTTAAACATTAAAAATCATGATGCATTAAAATGTATGCCCTTTTGATCAAGTTCAGTAACTATAAGTAATTAACTTGATTGATTAATTACAATTTACAATAATCAAGAAACCTTTGCAAATAAGTATGTTTACAAGTATTTTAAATAACATATTTCCAAGACTATAACCCTCGGTTATTTTCTAAAGAACAGGGCTCAAAATTGTGGGTGCAGGCTAGTTACATATATAAGGATTTCGTTTAAAATCATCAGTGGCCGAATCAATATCTGTTTGCTGAGCAGATATATAAGCCATATACATCTGCATCACATTTGTACAGAGACTATCAGTTTAAGCATCAGTTAGCCTCTAGTAAATAAACTTTTATTATTTATGTTTTTTGAGATCTTAACTAATATTTAATTTGCTACAAAATATAATTATATTTGCTGATCCCCAAGTCTAATATTTCACTTGACCACTATGAAAAGAAAATTATTATCCCCATTACAATAGTGTATATATGGTTACAGTGTGGAAAGTATGGTATTTAACTGTTGACTGAAACATGGAAACTAATGCAATCATTTATCAACATACCTATTCTTCAAATAGCTTTTCACTCCATCTTCCTTTGACAAGCTTTCTTGAAATTTTGTTCCTAGCAAATAATTTAAATTCCTATCAAATTTTGTAGAACAAAAATAAAGCCCAAATTAAATGTTCACATCCATAATCTTTAATGGAGATTAGCCCAATGCATTTAAATTAAAATTTCTAAAAATTACAATACAAACCAGGAAGCACACATCTTTTTTCTGAAAGTAAACAATTAAGCTTTTCTTTCAAACTCCTAATTTCTTTTTCATCTTTCTTTGCAGCATTTTTATGCTGCATATTTATACTTCTTAAAAGGACCTGCAGATTTCTTACCTATTGAAAAAAAAATTGAAATAAGAAATCTATCCCATATCCAATCAAGATTTTTCATGAGAAAATTCTTGTGATCATATAGTAATTTAAAATGTGAAATTGTTTAGAAAGGCTGACCGGCCAGACTCGGCCATGAACATCATAAGATCAACACTAGTCACCAAAAAAATTTGGAAGAGATGAGAGTATTTTTCAGGCCTGTCTGGATGGCTTAAGAGCAGTGGAGTCTGCCAAGTAGTGGATTTGAGCTGAAGGATGTAGTTTAATTAAAGGGGCCAAGCAAACCTTTAAAATTTGGAATGCATGATGTCTTTTAATGACTATATTATGCTGGTAGCACATTCATGAACAGAAAATTATAGGATCAGCATGAGTGGTGTAATGGTGGACTAGTTGTCTACCAAGCAATGAGTGCATGAGATGAGAGTCAAACATAGGATTAAATGCTCAGATTAATGTGATAAACTTTAAGAAAGATTTTGTTTGATTTTTTATCTGTGTTTTGTTTGCTTATTTATTCCTGAATTTTATATTTAGTCCAACATTTAAATTTCTGTACTTATGCTAAGTGAAAGTCTCCTGATGAGAGCAGTGAAATGGAATTATTTGAATAATAAAAGGTTGGTTTCTGGCATTAAATTGTTGCCTGCAGTGAAATGCAATTAGGAAACTTATGATTAGTTAAAATTAACCACATTTAAATGAAGCATAATACCAAATTAGAATGTAAACATTATGATAAACCTCATCTTTATCAGATTTCACTTTAATTTCTTTTTCAGTAAGTTCTTTGCTGAGAAAGTCCACCTTATTTTTGTATGTGATCAACTCTTTCTCAGATGCATCCAACTTTGACTTCAGCCGCCTTTTCTCTGCTTGCACTCGTTCCACCTCACTAAGTGCTTTGTGCCTGCTATGTACATGTTCAAAGCAATATATTAAATGTTTTTCTTGTTTTCCAATGAGTGATGCATTAATAAATGCAATAAGAATAAAATAATAATAATTTAAAATCCAGGTTTCCATAAAATATTTATTTTTGGAGTGGAAAATCACTAACCTTTCTTCCAAGGAATCCCTGTTGACAATTGATTGATGAATTTTTTGTAGAAGCCCAAACATAGAATTGATGATTGAGGAGATTTTGAAGTCATTTGGATCAGTAAACATGCAGTTCATCCCACGATTGATCAACTCCTAAGAATTAATTAGAACTGTTAACAGCTCTTTAAAAGCCCAATCAAATCATTCACTGATCTAAATGTTAAAGTATAAATTTAATGTACGATATCCTTATGCAAGGAAAAAATCCAACTGAGATGAGAGGTATGCCCTCAATTGTTTTACATAATATAGAAGCTAGGCAGTAAGTTTTGCTTGGAAATAGAATTTGATCTTCTGACTATTGCTGACTAAGCTCTCTAATAGTTTTATCCAGCAAGACATCTTAGCAAATAAATCAGGCCTCATTTTCTGTTTCTTTTGATGATGGAACAGTGAATTGGTGACTCCTACTGTTCATCCCTTGAGTTTGAGATTCTACTGCTTCATCATTCCCAATAAGCTCCAAATTTTCAGCATATCAAACTGCTGAACAGTTAATGAACCATTCATTTATTGTGATCTTTTTGATGATATATTTGCTGAGTCTCAGTTTACAGCTCCCATTTTTCTTATGCCCATTCTACTTTTTTTACTAGATATTTGCATATGCCAAAGCAAGAAAAATTCAACACTGTAATAGTTTAAGGTCAGCTTCTCAAATATCCTTTTTCATACTTTGCATAGAAAGTAACCTGTTTCCCAGATGGCAATTTATTAACTTCAATCTCAAAGACGATCTCAAAAATTTGTGAAAGAAATGTCAGATAAAATTCTATGAACATAAGTTTAGCAAATTAAAATATCTAAAACAGACCGGCAGCAAAGTATTACAAATTATTTGAATGCCAAATAATGCCAATGCTCATGTTACATCATGTGCTTACTGAAACTAAATCTAAAAAGAAAACTGAAAACACTTTTTATGCTTTTTCCACATTTAATGTTTAAAATGATCATGTTCTTGAAAGAACGTCTAAATTAGCATTTAGACAAGTCATGATTGTTTTGTTAAATTTGATTTTCTTTAGAAAATCTATCAAAATTGTTGAGTGATCTACAAATAATATCCAATTCTTTTCATAATTTTTAATAACTTAGTTATTTTTTATATGCTGGAACTCATCAGGCAGATCAGTGAAATTTTAAAACTTCAAAAATTAAGAGCACCCAAATGTACATTCCAAATACTAAAAAATCCTCATGAAAATAAAATAAAATCTACTTGGCAATGAAATAGTGACATATCAACAAACCTGATTCAGGTAAATCAAGCAGTCATTAATATTTTCTTCATTGCAAAATTCTTGAGTATTAAGCACTGGAGGATGGATGTTATCCTGATTAATTTGTGATTTGAAAGTACATCCCACTAACTCTCTGACTTCATAATCACCTTCCACAACTTCCATCCTAAATAAATTAACATTATATTTACATCTCTTTCAATGGGCAACATCAACAACCATGTGTAAGAAAACTTGAAAAACAAAAGTGAAATTGATCAAATGATGTGATAAGTACAAATACAAAGTACAAAGTTGATTTCATGTCAATTCAATGTGCTCATTCAAATATTTAGTATATATCAAATTTAAGAGATCCCATTTCCGAGTTCATAACGTAATAACACAGCGTAGGATTCTGTTTAAAACATTTATGTTACAAATTATATGGGTTAGGGATAAAAGTTTTGCATCATAAACTCCATTCAACGTGACGTTCACACCCATCCCATTAAAACCTATAGAAAATGACTACATTTTAAAAACATAATCTAAAAGTGTATTAAGAGATACCTTTCCATAAAATATAAATGTATAAATTCCCAAATGACCGCAAACGATTATGACGTTAGCAGATCTAGGCCAAAACTTCGAGCATCAATATCTTCGCAACAGGAAAGAATAGAGTAAACTTTTTGAATTGAAATGAGATATAAATGATGTGTCCACAAAAGCAAACCAGACTTAAATTTATCACAATTATCTGAAATTCAGACCTGTTTTGCCAAAAACAAATGGTATGATTAAATTTCAAAAACAAATAAAAAATCTACATTCAAATACCTCTTGCTAATCTGTGATCAGTTAAAATAACCAAAAAAATCCGTCCGACGAAAAAAAAAACAAAAACTGAACTGTCCAGTTTTGTTTACATTTGGAACCAAAGACATCGAAGTATTTGAAATTTAAAATGTTTTTCTCACTCATCAAAATTACGTATGAGGTCGGAGTTCATAAGATTTGGAAATGTCATAACCTATCTAAATTATGCAAATTAAGGTCTTAATAAAGTGGATGAAATCGAGGGACGGGGCAGAGATTAAAGGATCTCATATGTGTCTTAGATTTATAAACAAGATCTTAAAGCACGTTGCAAAACTTTTTAGATAACCCCGCAATTCGATAATTTTTATAGGTACATGAAACAATTTAAAATCATTATAGCTTTTTCCTAGCCTCCTAAACCTTTTGTCTACAGTTTTAATTTGTTTATTGGATGGATTTTAGGTTGTCAGTTCATTTATTATTGGCCAGCTGGAATTTCATGCGGACCGAACCAATAGAAGTTAGTTTTTAGTGAATCGAACTTATAAAATAGCATACATTGTTTTAATATTTCAACAATACATAATTTTTATGTTAGATAATTAAGTTCATCTATTTTATTTTTAAATTACGACCGGTTCATTTATTGTTTACCCTGGGCTGAGGTATTTTTGTGGTGGGTTCGATTTCGGTAAAGAAGATGGAATTATCGGGCGTTGATGGCGATGACGGTACTTGTGATTTAAAAACCGAACTATCTAATGAATATAGACAACAAATACAAGAGGCATTCGATTTGTTCGATGTCGATAAAGACAAGACTATAGACTTTCAAGAACTCAGAGTAAATTATCCGTCCATTGACTAATGACTGCATTGGACTATTCACACTAATGAAATTTGTTTCAGACAGCAATGAGAGCTTTAGGATTTGATATGAAAAAGAATGAAGTACTTAAGGTTTTGGAATTGCATGGCCTCAATGCTGACTGCAAAATTACTTTTAATAAGTTCAACAAAGCCAGTGAGCATTATAATATTTCTTTGATATTCATCTGTAATTGGTCTAAAAATTAAAAAATAGTGACAGAATTGATGCTGAAAAGAGACCCAACTGAAGAAGTTGTCAAAGCTTTTAAATTATTTGATGATGATAATTCAGGCAAAATTAACATAAGAAACCTTAGGAGAGTTGCAAGGTTGGTCAATGATAATTTGTTGTTTCTAGGATGTCCATTTTAATTTGTATATTCATTATGTAATTCTGGTCAAACTTTTTCATCACATGAAAATTTTTCTTGGCCGAGGGCACCATAAGTATGCAAGATTATTTCTGGAAATTATAGACTTTACTATGCATTAATTTCAGAGGTACTATTTCTAGGACCAAGTTGATATCAAAACTAAATGATTTCAATGAATTTTTCTTAAATTCTGGATAAAGTTTGTTACCGCCATGCTTGTTATGCTAAAACTTCATTCACATTATGTCCTGTTCTATATTATAAAATTCTTTTTAGCATATTCCTTCAAACAGGTCCATTTGTTTTGAGCACATAATTTAATGTTTTTAGGATGGTCTTTCATGTGGGTCTCCCATCTACATGAAAGTATCTCAATATTGCTAAATATTAGTTATTAAGGTATAAGAATATTTCCATTTTTTTTCAACTTGATTTCAATTGTTTATTATTATAGAGAATTAGGAGAAAATATATCTGATGAAGATTTGAGATCGATGATCAATGAATTTGATGGCAACAGAGATGGAGAAAGTGAGTTAGGAATATTTTTTAATATAGTTGAAAACTGGCTAATATAGGCATAGGCCATTTTGATTAGATTTTTGCTAGTTTGAAGGCATTTCCAGAAAGGAATGTTAATCAGTTATTTGTTAACTTCCTCTTAACTAATAATCTGTGGTTAATTATTTTGGTTGATTATTACCAAACCAACTGTCCTAGTTATCTCAACTTGGAACCCTCAATTCAAATTCAATGCACATCCTTATTGTCAAACTAGAAGGTATCCATTTAGTGTGTTCATCAGTATTTATAGCAAAAGCCACATCATAATTCATCGGCTGTTGTGAAACATTTAAGTTGTGTTAATGTCAGGCATCAGTCTTCCCCATGTAGACTACATAGTCTATTTTATTTACCTAATTATAATTCTTTCAAGAACTGATTTTGTCTCTCAAAAAGCTATCATAAGAATCTGTGACACTATATAAATTCATTTTTTATATATAGTTATTTTTGAATAATTTCTAAACAAAACCAGAGCCTTATCATTTTTAAGCCACAATAATTCAATTCAATGACTTTCTCTACGTTCCACATCTTGACAAGAATTTTTATTAGTTGACTTACAGGAATTCATGGCAATAATGATGGATGAAACAGGGTAAAGCAAGAAAGAACAACATCTTAATGTATGACTCTGTGTTCAAGTCTTTTATATTTTGCAATGTAGCATTTGGAAAGTACCATATATATTTTCTTTTGTCTTGTGTGTATCTGCATGTATAAAGGAAATATGTAAAAATTAGAATGTCTTTTGAATAAAGTTGGTGAATGCAAATTTTAAAAAATTTTTTAGTAGTTTCCTTTTTTGCTTGTTTGAATTTGGTACCATTTCATTTACATTACGTCAGAGGAATTATTTAAATGGGTCAAAATTGGTAGGAAGGTAAAGAGGAATGAACTTTGTAATGCTTAGGATCAAACTTAAAATTATTGAGACAATGGTAAAAATTTCACAGAAGGAAAATTTCCTTTCAGTTTTGCTTTTATGCCTATGCGCTTTGTTTAATGTTAAATGACTAGCAAAAGTACAAATTTTGAAAAAAAATGCACCCGAAATCATAGTTATTTAATCATATTAATGTAAAATAATAGGAAAAAGTGCTGTGTAGAAAACCGGCACAATTCCGAAATCGCATAACTTCATTAAAATAAGTTAATTGACGTACAACAGTTTCACGTCGAAGTCGTGATGTGGCTTGTGTATTAGGCAAAATGATTATTATTGTATTTTTAATTTTTTTCACTTGACTGGGGCAATTCTCTGCTTTTCAAAACCTTATATCTGAATTGAAATTCCTTTTGGAATGTCACACCAATTCAGCCATCCTCCATCCATTTGTGATTTTAATGTCATTATTTATCTATTTATGAAACCCAACCGAATCATTAACACAAATTTGTTCATGATTATCCAAACGAGGAAAAATTAGAAGTCAAGGTGTAAGTTTGAATATTATTGAAATCAAGTTCTGATTTTAGTGAGGTAAAGTTTAAGCCTGTACCAGAGATTACAACTTCGAGGGGTGGAGAGTTCCACGAATTTATTATCCTGTTGCAAAAGGACTGTTTGAAGGAATCTGAGGAGAATTTGTTATGATTAAGTTTAAAATTATGTCCTCTTGTGCTTGAGTTTTTCTGCACAGCTAGGAGATTTCCCAGGGGAGAGTGCCAAGCCATTAATTATATTTTGAAACGGAATGGTAGGTCAGTTAGAAGACGGCGTTTTCCGAAGGTTTGAAGAAGTTTCACTCTATGTAGGGAACTCATGCTAGAGATGATGTTGACTTGGTAAATTTTTTATTTTTTTATTTTTTCCATTAAAGTATTTTGTTCCAGATAGGTGACCCTGAACGAAAAAGACAAGTTCTAGGGCATCCCGCTCTCTGGTAGAAATAATCATCCATGAGACTATAGCAGATTTACAAGTAATCTTTTCTATCTAATCTAATATGGGCCGCAAACTTCAAGCAGGAATCTTTTTGAAAACATATTTTATTCCTTCCTGATCTTAAGCTGATACATCGAATTAATATGGAAAATAAGCCATTAACAATAATAACATAATAAATAATTAACAATTAACATAATAAATAATTCTTAACAGTCCTGAAAATTTGGATAGGATAAAATTAATTTTGTAATATGGTTAATTCATTTAAAGCATTATTCGATATAAAAAAAATTTCGATAGATGCTCAAGATGACAAAGTTTCACATTGTGTAATAAAGTGGAAGATACCTTTATTTCGGACCAGCTAACGTTCGACGCAAAATCCCGTATGTTCACCGAACGCCAAATTTCTCTTTTGGCGGAGATGACAACGGAGACCTAATCGGGCATGAACCAACTTGCAAAGAAATTTTTTAGGTCCTGTTCTGCGGGCTCATTCGCTAGGTTTAACTCATAATGAGCCGTGTTTGTGGCATTCCCTTTTAATTTCGTTTTTAATTTGCAAATTCCTATGTTGCTCAATCTTGCTCTTTATCCTTACTTTCTCGACACAGTCATTCTTAATTGTGTTAACATCTCGTTTCTTCAGCCAACTGTGACACTAGCTGCAGTGAATTGCAATATACATTTTCAAGCTTTAGTTTTCTCTGAGTCTAACTGATAAGTAAATTGAAAGATTTCATTAAAAAAAACCATTATGTGAACGCCTCAAAATAGCAAAATTGACGCGCTTGGTCGTGGTCAAAAAATAGAATTTTGCCGGCCCATATGTGTTCAAATATGTGGCCCGCTCGATGTTATTCGTATAATGACAAATTTAGCTAAAGAAAGAAAGGTGCGGCTCCAATCATACTTCTAGGTGCATGCTATTCAATTTCAAAGTGTTTTTTATTTTTGTTAATTATTGCTTATAATAAATATAATCTTTATTACTCTAGCTTGGCTTCGAAATGTTGCTTCATCAGTTCCAACTCGGACACATTGTTCGGACGTTCATTCGTAAAAAAAGACAAAATAAATGAATTTTTTGTCTGTATTGTAGATAAATTTTCTAGTGCAACCAGAAAAATTCCATAATTTCTAAAAGGATGAATTAAAATTTACATTAAAAAAAGTATTTTTATTTGCAAAGTCAGACGACAAAACTTTATTTCGGATCGGCTGTGATCCTTTCCAGGTTGACAGCTACTAAACATTTTTTTATTCCATTTTCTCCTGCATAAATTAGGACGGTTCCTAAAATGTCTCGATTTTCGGAGATGCTGGAGAGGTCAGGGACAATGAAGAAGCGGGATTTTTTTCATATTTCTTAATTTTTAATTATTAAAAATATCTTTCGTCTGAAAGTAATAACTATACTAAACCTTTATATCTCCTTTATCTCAGACGAATTTGGTCCATCTTACTAAATCTACCTGAAAATTCATTATGGATTTGGATTTTAGATCCAAGTACGAATAGAAAGATCTTCTACGATTACTTAAAAAACTGTGATAATAGGAGACACCGATAATTTCGATAACTGACAAATCCATCCTACTCACTAACGTTAGAATTATTATTTATTCATAGTTTGACTTTTATTATTAGACATTTATATGCGGAAAGGTTTTTCTGTGGAGGGAGGCGTGAGCGGTGAGCAAAAATGTTTTGGAATTATTGCTATAAACTACGCTATGTATTGATATAAACTCAGCCCCAGGCAAGAAACTTACAAATATATTTTACGCAACATAAACCGAAAAACAACTTATTGTTCTTATTATTTAAATCTTATTCAAATATCCACATTATGTCACTTTAGCATGTATAAAACTTTGACTGGCATAGTTCCTCTGGGCGTCTTCCATAAATTCTTAAGTATTTTAAAACCATGTAGGAAAGTTGATATTCTCTACGAAAATATTTCTATCCCAGAATGGCACAGTGTGAAAAGCAAGCAAAGTGATGAGGAAGTGAATGCTCCCTGTTGCTGAAAATATCTTATACCTTTCCTTTGGATACTATTTATATCATTAAACAACTTATTCTCAACTCGAAGAATTGTCTCACATGTAAGATGTCAAAAACCTTAATAAGTGACATGAAGATTAAAAAAATATTCTAAATAAAAACGTAACTTGGGGCACAGCTGTTAAAAAATGTTGATAATTCAAGTAATGTGAATGATCCAGTAATATTCCAGAGTTACTGAAGCTGCAAAGCAGCTCTTCTAGCGAATTGCTCGTTTCTACTCTCAAGATGCCCCAGCAGGCGCGGATGCATGCCTATTAAGCGGGCGATTCGCAACTTTGCGATTCAGTCGGATTATTGTTCGGGATCAACTTCGGGCCGATTCTTTATCAACCGATTTTGAAGCATTCTATATTTCTGGTCTTTTGGTTTTTTCGATCAATTCACACTAAACAACCAAAATGTTGGGTGCAAGCACAATGGATGCAATCAAGAAGAAGATGCAGGCTATGAGGCTAGAAAGAGAAAATGCTGTAATTAAAGCTCAAACTCTCGAAGAGAAAGTTGCTGAGCAAAAGGGAATTAATGAAAAGGTATGTTTCACTTATATTTCGGTTTTAATTTTATGGATGTGAATATTCTCTATATATCCTGTAGTAAGATATTGTATGTATACCACATTACACAAATACCACACGTATTTTAGCAAGAGGAGGATATTCAAACTCTGCAAAAGACAATTGCTCAGTTGGAAGGTGAGCTTGATGAAGCACAAACTCACTTGGCAGAAGCCAACGCTAAGCTTGAAAGCACTGAAAAGCAATTGGCAAATGTGGGTTTATAATTCATATGTAATTAATTCTATTTGATCACTTATCAAATTTATCGGTCCTTCGTCACCAATTAATAGGCCGAGGGCGAAGTTGGGGGCCTCACAAGAAGGATCAGCCTGCTGGAAGTTGATTACGAACAGACTGCTGTGCGCTTGACCACGGCTGCAGAAAAACTTGAAGAAGCTTCAAAAATTGCTGAGGAGGCTGAAAGGTTTTGACTGAGATTTTGCCTTAATAGATATTTTTATTTTAACAAGAATTCTGTTTTTTTTTGTGTTTAATTTAAAGAGCTCGAAAATCCCTCGAGAGTCGCAGCTTGGCAGATGATGAGAGATTGACGTTTTTGGAGACTCAGCTAAAAGAGGCCAAATATATTTCAGAAGATGCCGATAGAAAATATGATGAAGTCAGTAAAATGTTGTGGTTATTTGCTAGCAGGTCATTGCTAAGGGTTCCCTTTTCATCGTCAGGCTGCAAGGAAGCTGGCAATAGCTGAAGTTGACTTGAATAAGTCAGAAGCAAGACTCGAAGCCGCTGAGCAGTTAGTTTTTAACAGGATTTTTGCTGATGATGCTGATATAATTTAAAGAATTTAATGTAAACATTTGATAGAAAAATCAGCGTTCTCGAGGAAGAATTGAAAGTAATCGGTAACAATATGAAGGCTCTTGAGATTGCCGAGCAAGAAGTAAGGAATGTTGTGTCAGAGAAAATTGTAAGAGGTTTCAAAAATCTCATACTTTATTTAGTGTCTCCAAAGAGAGGATAGTTACGAAGAAACAATACGCGATCTCACCCAAAGATTGAAAGAGGTTGTATTTATAAACATAGCTGTTTGAGACTGAATAACGATCTAAATTTTAAATTATGATTTTTTCAGGCTGAAAACCGTGCTTCAGAAGCAGAAAGAACTGTTTCCAAGTTGCAGAAAGAAATCGACCGACTGGAAGGTGCGTTCAATGGTTTATTGATATTGATGTTCATAATTTTTAAATTATTAAATAAACCCAATCGTAGACGAGTTGCTCCAAGAAAAGGAGAAGTACAGAGCCATCAGCGAAGAACTGGATGGCACCTTCTCAGAATTGGCCACCCTTTAATTCAGTCGCTTCACGCGCAGGATTGCGGGCCTCGATTAATTCATGTCTTCGTAAATTACACTTTCGGTTGTTGTTTTACGTTAGTCAATATTTCATTGAAATGTCATTTTTCAGAATTAATGTAGACCGCCGTCATAAGCCATTTTTTATCAACTCAAAAATCACAGTTGATCAAAATTCAATCATTGGGACTATGGATGCGTTTAAATGTCGTTTAAATAAATACAGTTCAAGTCTGTTTTTGACAGTAATTTATGTAAATCATCGCTTAAACGATTGTAAATCGATCCAACATTACGTTTTAAAGTACATATGGTTGTGGGTTTAATACTTTTTTATGATGTCTTTTAAGACATTTAAAACTAATTTAGAATACAAATTGAGGTATTACCAGAAATTGCTCCAAAACCATTTAGAATGAATCCGATAAAAAATAATTTTTTGATGGTTTGGCTGGTTAAGAAGGACAAATGGATCCCCATCCCATAAAGAACAAACCCTAATAGGTCTTATAATACCAGGTTTTGGACATTCAGTACGTTAGGCGAACACAGGTTCCACCCATTAAAGTGAAATTGTTTTCAGAATTCTTAATTAATTGATTAATTAATTAAGTAATTCTAAACCTTCCTACGTATTCCTAGCTGAGCATCAATGAATATCTTTGAAGTAACTGATTTAAACCTTCCTACGTATTGCTATCTGAGCATCAACGAATATCTTTGAAGTAACTGATTTTAAAAACCACTATTGTAAAAATGGATTGTGGGCGAAGAATTTTTTTTTAATTTGGAGGTCAATGGGTGAACTCAGTGGTGAATCTAGTTATCTAGAATATTAGCTTTTGAGGGTAGAACTTGGAGAGGGAGAAAAGTTTGACATGGGAGACAGGTCAGGAGAAAATGAGTGTAAAAATATATTGGAGTCCAAAAGGTCTGTCCTTATATTTCCCTATATCCACCATCGGTTAAATCTTTTGCATTATGGAAAGGGATGTCTCCATCATGACTTCTTTGAAACATGACCGTTATTGTCTTTGCTAGCCACAACAGGACTTGTGAGAAAAGTTGCAGTACTTATCTTAACATGATCTTCAAACAGATCATGCAAGGACATCTCTGGTTATTTCGCAGAAGTTAGAACAACATGACAGGAGTTAAAGCTATGAAACTTATGATATTGTGATGATTATGTTTGTCATGCCATGCGCCTTTGATGGTTGGCTTATGGGTCACAATGTTCCAGTTCTTGCAAAGTCTATGAAGGCCGACCCTCGCAGGTCCGTCCATGCCAGGGTATTTTCAAAACAACACAATTTAGCTCTTTTTTGACCTCTGGTTCTCCATGTAACACTTGCCATCATGCCAACTTTAATTCACTCATATTGGTATCTTATCACATGTGCGTATCGTAACTGTCATGTCTTAGCATGGCCAGCCAGTTCTTTTTTCTTTCCGCCACTTATAAACCTCTTCATACTAATGAACTGGACTCTTGTCCAAGGAAGATGCAGCAGTTTTTTGACGCATTTGCTCTTCTTACTTAAACATTCTCAAGAGGAGATCCTCATTTTGCTCGATGGACCTGCCTTCGAGCGTAGCATAATTGGCGTGTGGGAGGAAGAGGGAGCCTCTGGATGTGGACCTGAGACTGCTTCTGCCCTGGAGATATGCGCTTCGGGTGAATGGCGGTGAGCAGCCCAAGAGCGATTTGAAGACCAACGTGGCGATCTTATAGTCGATGAGTTGATGGATGCGCAGCCAATGAAGCGTACCGTCGGCTCTGATCATGGGAACCGTTATTGTTTACATTGGAAACAGACGCCTCATGTCGGAACAGATCAACCCACTGTCTTCGAAAGACAAGCATCTCATCGAAGTACCGCAACGCGTACTGCAAAATACTTTAGAGCAATTTGTACTAAGCTTCACTTTACTAGCAGCCTCAACATGGATGACACCCGAACAGATGAAACTTATACCAATAACCGTAATGTGGTTCGTTGTGGGTGGAATTCTCTTCTGGGTGGGTTACTCCAATCCAGAATATGCCAGAACCAAGAGATCTCTCGGGTTCTCTCACTTTCCAACCTTAGGTTTTCTTTGCCATTTATTGCATATGCAAGACAATCTCACTTGTATAAGGTGCAACAATATCTAATTGTTTTCTGACACCGTGTTAGTTTAATAAATCCTAAAAGTGTTTAAATGATTACAGTTTCCCATTTTGTCTGAATGTTCCAAGCAAAATTTTTAAAAACATTTCATGGTCGCAACAGCGAAAAGAAACAAAATGGATGAATTAGCACAATATTTATATTAAAACAATTTCTTTGAACTTGATGTTGTAATTGTATCGTTGCTCAGTTGTAATGCTTCTCAATCGGATGGCCTCTTCTCTGCAAATTTTATGGTGTGTTCCTCAGCATTTTCCAGAAATTTTTTCCTATCCTTGGTGTACTCTTCAGCCAAATCAGGCCTCAGTGGATGATCAGGTTCAGGGTCATTTACCAAAGCCACCAGAGCTTGTATTACTTAAAGTAAAACAAATTATTTAAATTAACAATTCCTTTTCAATGTTAATCATTCGTATTACCTTGGTCAGTCCTAGTTGATGGCTTCCAATTTTCAGAAGAGATGATTGGCAAGCAGATTTGTCCCTTCTCATCAATGTTTGGATGGTAAATCTTGGTTTGAAAGGTTATCTTTGAAGGCTTAAAGGGGTAATCTGCCGGGAAGTCTATCCTAATTCTGAATGCCCCTTTGTTGTAAGGTGGATTTTCCTTGAAAACAATTATTGTTTTAATAAACTGATTAAAATACGAGTGAAAACATGAATTATGCTTACAGGGACCACAAGTCCTGACCACTGTAAAATGTTGCTCTCATCTACATATATATCACGAAACACTTTCGGGCTAAAACCCCTGATATCTTGCAGTTCCTGAAAAATAATTCATCATTAAATAATATTATCAAACAAATATCCACCGATCACACCAATTCTTCTTCTTAATATTCACGTTAGGAAAATGTCAAACAAAGCATCATAGGACATACCACTGATAGCCAATAACGATTAGATCAAGAGTCACAAATCAGGGCGCGAACATTTTCTAGCAATTGATAAAGCACTTTTTTTTTTTACCTCGCTCCGGAAATTTCTTAGCACAATTTTAACGAATAGATGAGATACTTTAAACTTAAGCGATGTCTTTCATTAGATATTGGCACTAGACATTCAGATCCACATAAGGCAATATAACCAGTAACAATACAAATCTTGACTTTCATAAATATAATAAAACTTATTGGGAAAAATACTAACCTTCGTCAATCTCCTACTAGCCATCACAGGATTAATAGAAATGAAACACAGGCTATTCAAAAGTGAGATGTTCTATAACAGCAAATTACCATACATAAAAAGATTAAGTACCAGCTAGTTGTCTGAAAAACTTTATTACTATGGTTAATCATAAAATCTTAACAATGTTAAATTTTAAATATTTATTAAAGTAATAAATTATTTAACATTCAAACTAAAAAATATTTAACTTCCCAGCTAACACACCCCGGAGTGGCCTGCACGTGTCCCGCGTTGGTTTTGTCATCGGGGGCGCAAGGGTCCGAGGTCTTCACTGCGGGATCCAGTCTGTTCCATGTCCTCGGGCCAACGACGTCGATGGACCTGCCGTCGAACGTAGCGCGATTGACTTGTGGGCGGAAGGAGCCTCTTGATATGGACTTGAGGCCGCTTCTGCCCTAGAGATGTGCGCTTCAGGTGAATGTCAGGTAGGACGGTGAGCAGCCCAGGAGCGATTTGAAGACCCAGGTGGAGATCTTATAGTCGATGCGCTGGTGGATGCGCAACCAGTGAAGCTCGTAAAGGAGCGGCCACACATGGTAGTACTTCCTCTTGTTGAAGATGAGCTTGGATGCCTTGTTGATGACTCTTTGCAGCTGCTCCAGGCTACAGGAGGGGAAACCCGCAAGCACAGAATTTCCATAATCGATCCTTGAAGATGCTCTTCCTAACCTCGAAGGAGAGAGAAGAGGCAATGCTGTAGATATCCCTGAGGGACGCGAAGCAGGGGCGAGAGATGTTGTTAATGTGTGTGCTCATGGAGCCGTCTGAGTCTAGCCAGATCCCCAGCTTGTGGACGTAATGTACGGGATAGATTAGATCAGAACAGATGGAGACCGGGCTGGAAGGGAGCTCCGAGGCATGTCTTGGCGAGGAAGTCCACATCACCTCGGTTTTGCTATTCAGTTGCAGATGGCTGCTGAACATCCAGTCGCTGATGACTCTCATACATCGGGACATCCTGGAAGGGGAGCCTCGGTATGGTCGGGTTTGCTGTGACCGTAGACTTGGGTGTCGTCGTCATACATGTGACAGTGAATGATGCTTTCAAGTTCCGTTGTGTACATCGAGAAAAGGAGCGGGTCGAGGACGGAGCCTTGGGGCACACCACAGGTTGTCAGGGCGTTGGGCGACTCGAGTTGACCATGACCGACGCAGAAGGAGCGATCGGCGAGGTAAGACCGGAACCACTCAAGGACGCAGTCCGCGAAGCCGAAAGATCTCTCAAGTCGTTAGAGGAGCATATTGTGATCGACAGTGTCGAAGGCGGTCGAAAAGTCGAGAAGGACGAGCAGCGACACTTCGACGGCTCCCGCGGCGCGGAGGAGGTCCGAGGAGACGCGGAGTATGGCGGTTTCGGTGGAGTGATGTTGACGGTAGGCAGATTGATGCGCAGGGAAAAGTTTATGGTGATCCAGGGTGGTCCATGACCCTGCGGAGCACGAGGCGCTCTAAGATTTTTGAAAAGACGGAGAGATTGGAGGTGGACCGGTAGGAGCTTCAGGATCGAGCGTTTTTTCAGAAGAGTGATGATGTAGCAAGATTTGAAAGGGGTGGTGAATTTGCCGACGGTGATAGAATTATTGAAGATTATTGTGGGGTGAGATGAAAGCTGATATATTCATGAGGAGCCAGGTGGGCATGGGGTCAAGCGAGCATTGCTTGTTTGGAAGGGTATGAATCAGTCTCGTCACATTACATTACGTATAAAATCTTAATAATTGAAACAACAAAATGTTCGAAAGAAAATGTTACTTTTTAAAGATCATAATTTCTTATTTGGGAAAGGTTATTCAGTTTTGATCACAGCAGAAATTTTTTTTTAAATCACGGCCTCCTATCCCTCTTCGCCAGTGGAGTCTGCTAACTTGGCCTGTGATAAGGTCAAATTTATTTTTTTATAATTATGTCAATGTCTCTGGCAGGGGAGAAAACAAAAAAGATCACATCATCGTGAAGAATTGAGAAAGTTTGTTCCTTTTGAAAATTGTGATACGTCCTGTTGAAAATGAATTTACTTAATTTTCGATGTTCAAGTCAGATTCGGATGCATTTTTTTTTCAAAAATTTTCGATTGTTTAAACAATTATTTAAACAACTATTATATATTAATTTGTATTTACACTTATATTTCTAAATACTTTAAAAGGCCTTATATATATTAATGCTTCGCTAGTTCCAACTATTTTAATGAGGCTTTCCAGTTCAAAGTCTTAGCAAGATGCTCAACGCATGGGTTGGGGGGGTTGTGCTCGCTGTTGTTTCATGTCTGCTTTTATGTTTCTCATTGTGGGCGAAAGTTAGAGGATTGAAATATATATTACTCAACTATCGATGGATATTTGTGACGTTTTTTCTTCTGCCCGTTTCATTGATCTATGATGTTGTATTCCATGCCAGAAACTGGCTGATATTTAAGTTAAACAGTGCCCCCTCCAGGCATTGTGAGAAGGTATCTTACGTCCAAAAACAGGTATGTTTGCGCATATTCAGAACATGGCTGGATACTATTCTTATTGTCTGATTTATCCAGGTTGATAGATGGAATAGACTGGGAAGGAATACACCTATGTGTACGGCCAGACCTGGGTGGATGGCTATGAGTTTGAGGAATGCCCGCTACAAATCTTTTTATACCAAAATTGAAATAAACTTGGTGGACATTCTTGAGGTCGACACTACAAATAAAGTAGTAAGAGTTGAGCCACTTGTCTCCATGGGTCAGATCACTGCTGCCTTGTCAAAATTAGGATGGACTTTGCCTGTTGTGCCTGAGCTTGATGACCTAACAATTGGTTATTTTTCTGGCTTTTTTTAAAAGATTCCACAAGTAATAATTTGTATTTACTAAATGAGTCATTCAGAGCTTGCCAAAGCATTTTATTGACTTAAAGTAGTTTATTAGGTGGCCTTATTATGGGAGTTGGAATAGAGACTTCATCTCACAAGTATGGCCTAATGCAGCACATTCTTGTTGCTGCTGAAGTTGTGGTTTCTGATGGCTCTCTAATAAAATGCTCTAAAGTAAGTTGCTTCTGAAATCTTCAGCAATAAATTATCCTTTATCATTTGGGGTCAATTTCTAAATTTGGTAAATATTAAGCTTTTGCTCACAGTTTTTACTCAATCATTGACTATAATTTTGTCCAAAATAGAATTATCCAATTTTATGTTTGCTCTAGGAAGAAAACTCTGATTTATTTCATGCATTACCCTGGTCTCACGGTACATTGGGTTTCCTCGTAGCAGCAGAGCTGCAAATTATTCCTGCAAAGAAATATGTCAGGCTGTCCTATTTTCCTTTGCATTCATTACAAGAAACTGTGGACATTTTTTCAAGTGAAGCTAGAAATAAAGATAATGATTTTGTGGAGGGATTAATGTTTTCAAAGAATCAATGTGTTGTTATGACTGGACACCTGACAGACATCGCCGAACCTGAGAAGGTAATTCTCGGAGCTCTAAAAGCTTGTAATTCCTATGAAGATATGTCAGAGATTATGGAAAATTTTGATCCAGGTGAATGCCATAGGTAGATATTACAAGCAGTGGTTTTATAAGCATGTTGAGGGAATATTGAACTCAGGTCCCAAAGTTGAATACATACCTTTAAGGCATTACTACCACAGGCATTCCAAAAGCATTTTCTGGCAAATGCAGGTAATTTTGTTGCAATTGAAAAACTGGAGTTTTACATAAATGTATCTATATAAATGTTTGCATACCCATCAGGATATTGTGCCTTTTGGAAATAACACGATGTTTCGATATCTGTTTGGCTGGATGATGCCGCCTAAAGTATCTCTCCTAAAATTGACTCACAACCAGACCATAAAAGACATGTATGAAAGATATCAGATTATTCAAGACATGCTTCTTCCCCTGGAGAACATGAAAGAAGCACTGAAATTCTTCCATGAGGAACTAGAGGTAATTGGGAACATATTTTATTCCTCAAAATAAACACTATTTCTAAAAGCAAGACACTAGGATCTTAGTTCAGAAACATTGTTTATTATAAAAGTATGATGTCCATATAGACTAGCTAAAAATGATCCAAATATAATTATCAGCCCATAAGGTTATATTTATCTCTGGAATAAATCTGATTAACTGATCAACATTTCCAATTATTGAATTTATATTGAGAAATGGAAATGAAATATTGAAGCAAAACAATTTTTTAGCTTTATCCACTCTGGCTATGTCCCTTTTGGCTCCCATCACATCCAGGGTTCATTCAGTCACATAACATGGAAGGGGGATACTTTATAGACATTGGAGCTTATGGAGCCCCAAAGGTGCCAAATTACAATTCTTACCAGGCTGTTCGTAACTTGGAAAACTTTGTTCTTAAACATAATGGGTGAGAATAACACTGTAACCTTAAGTTCAATAACTTTTATTGACTTTCCTGGTATCTTCAGGTTTCAGATGCTGTATGCTGATTCTCATCTTACAAGAAAAGAATTTCATGAAATGTTTGACCATTCACTGTATGAGAGAGTTAGAAATAAATATAATGCCAAAGGTGCCTTTCCAGAAGTTTATGATAAAGTCAACAGGAAAGCCAGGATCTGAGTACTAGTCAAAGCATATGATTAACAATTAACAACCATTAATCACTTCAGATTTGGATTATAATTGGAAATAAATTCTGTCATTGCAAATTTTGTTCTGCTTATTGCTTACATAAGTTTGTTGTAAATTCACTAGACAAACCAGTGGCACAACATGGGGACACCAAAGGGCCTCTTGGATTATATGTTGAACCCATTCATGGAAACCAGAATGCACTTATTTCAACAGAATACAAACTGTACTGTTTCACCAGCTCCTCTTAGGAATTAAGATTTGAATGTCCAGGCATGACCTCTGCCAATAAGTCTAGATTTTGGAAACTTTCATTCCACTGATGTTGACAGGCAAGAATTTTGCATTGATAATGTAGCTATAATTTTGCTGTTGAAAGCTAAGAGATAATGGTGCCAGCAGTCAGGAGTTGGGGAGTCAATCCTGGCATTTTGCCCTGGGCACCAAATGTCATCACCAAGGCACTGCTAAACTAAGCACAAAATTCAATTCCATCGGTTAATCTGTTCACTAGCCCGTCTTCACTCGACTCCCGCAGGCTACTATTCAGCCATTTTGATAATATATTTAGATCTGGTCACAGCTATTTCTTTGTCTTAATCTAACTAATTTTCAACAGTATAATATTAAAATTTGTCATCTATACAGCAAATTCATTCAGCCAGCTAAGGCAAAAAAAGCTTCAAGCGTGAATGCCAACGCAGCAAAAATAAAAGCCTGTGTCACTACTTAAGCATTCTGCACAATTCCAAGCCTTGTCACCACCAACAAACTGTTTCAATCATACTCAACCTTCCCAACATCTGAATCAGCAATGCTTACCAAAGCTCATCTAACTAAAAGTGAGTTGCACTTTGACACAACATGCTGCTTGCTAAAAATCTAGACTGGTGGCAATCTACATGTTCGCATCTTAATTAGTTGATATTCAATTAGTTGAGTGAGTGAGTGGTCTTTGTACCCAGGCAGAAACTAGTTGCCATTAAGTCCCAGTCTTCCAGATCTCCTCAGATTGTAGTTACCACTCTCCGATCCCAAGCAAAAGATTAAGAGAATCTGAAAACTTGTCAGCTCAAATTGTCTAATTGCCTTCCCAGACTCTTATCAATATGCATCCAATATGCATCCAATATGCAAACAAAACCAACCTCTATTATACAATTTATTGAAAACACAAAAACAAATAAATTACCGTCCCTGAGATGTAACAATATTACTTACTTTGAGTTTTGGCAATATAGACCAGCTTTCAACATCTGGCAAAGGTGTCAATTTTTTTACAAATAATTTAACTATAAGTTGTTATGTCACATCACAACCTGAAAAGAAGCTGGAATCACACGACCCTAAATGTTCATCAACAGACAAGTCCAATGATATGAAATTTTGGATGTCTATTGCACTCTTTGAACCTGAATTAAGACTTTAAAAAATTCTTAATTTGATTTCTGTCACCCTAATGCCATAAAATGTCATAAAACTTACAGCTTATCAGGCTCGTGATTGCACGAGTCCTTTAAAATATGTTTAACATTTTTTCCTAGAACATGATGCATTGGACAAGAATCTCTTGGACAGCAACCTTTGACAGAATAATCTGGACACATATATACATGCTTCCTTTTGCACTTCAAAAGAGATTAAACATCTTCACAAATATAGCAGAAATAAAATAAAGGATCAAACCACCTCATTGCCCAAGGAACAGTGACCATCTATGAAGGCTTGACAGACCTCAGCATTTTTACCAACATTAACATGACTATATGGGCAATCTTTTCTGAGGCACAATCCTTTCAAAAAATATGTACATGTTGGCATTTTGTCTTTTAAAATCTTGTGTGAAAATGGACAATTTGAGATGTTACACGTTCCTCGGAGAAACCTGACAAATTGATTATCAGACTATGCATCATTGAACAATAATATTGGTTGTTTGGCTTTCACCTTGTACAAACTGAAATTTTATCAGGATCATGAATGTCAGGGCATTTGATACCCCTATGGCATCTGCCAAACTTGTTAAAGAACAGGCAAAATTTGCTTGACTTTTGTTTTGCCAATAACTTGGAGCTCCTGGATACCAATCGGCTAAAAAATTACCAAAGATTACAAGAACAATTCAAAAACATTCTTAAATAAAAAATTCAACCTAGCTAAATGTTTCTTTATAGACATGTTCAGTGACTGTCGTCCTTAAAAATTAATGAGTTTTTAAAATTTAGCAGTAATTAATAATAAAAATATGAACTTGGTACATAATTTAGTTAATGTACCTTGCACAAATCTTCCTTTTGCCACATTGGGCATTGGAGTTCTGACTCTCGACTTGTTTTTAAACTTTAAGTGAGCATTAACAAACTTGTATTTATTTTTACTTAGATTTCCAACTTTTCGACCTAAGACCTTATTAATGGACACATTCCTGGTTGAAGATTCTAAAGTTCAAAGAAAATATTTTCATAAACACTTTAGAATCCACTAAAACAGAGACTTTCCAAAAACTTGCCAGTTTGGACCCTTTTGAGAGCATATTTACCAACAAATGTCTTTGATGCATTATTTAAATGTTGACAATTATCATTTCCAAGCACCCAATTGGAAACGTTTCTGGATTTGATATATGGGTGGAAAAGCACATCAGCTTTAGGAAAAGTCTTGCCATGTAGTTGAATAATGTGCTGATAATTTTGTATTTTGTTCTTCCTATTTCCAAGCTTGAAAGGTGAGGAAACAGTCATGTTCCCTTGAACTAGTCTGATTTTGTCAGAATATGGCCGTTTCTTGGTGGCTAAAACATTACGGCCATCACCTCCAATAAATTTTCTATTTATTTTCGTAGCTTTATTCCCATATAGATTTCTAAGCAGACCTAAAACGAATTAGATTCCAGAATGTAATGCTACATTAAAATTAAGACTTAATCTGACACTGTTTTGTTTGAAAATATTTTTAAAATGCTAAAATGTCTTTCATTGAAATATTATGTACTTATGAGACGAATGCTTGGTCATGGGTGCATGAGGGATTGAGCGTTAGAACTAGTAAGTGACACTTATCGAAATATTGGTACGTGACACTCAGAGAAGCTGAACAAATCAATATCATTACAAATTTCCATTTCTTAACAACCGAACAACTTAAAGTCTTCAAAGCTAATTAAGTCAGCAGCAGCTTGGATGAATTACAATTCTGTGATCGACATTTAGCACGATACGTTTATTGTAATCCAAACAGAAGTGACTAAAGATACAATAACCAACCCGAATAATATTCGTACTCCTTCTTCAAATGCTCAACTTCCGATCCCGACATTTTTAAAGGAAATAGATGGCGACGAGCGAGCGAGGCGCGGACGATAATCTGACTAATCAAGGCGTCTAACTAGTGCTTTTAATATATGAATGGTATGAATCTAATACAAGCATAATTTACAATTTAATGCAGTAATAAATAAATAAAAAGATAGCCTAAAAACTTCAAATTATGTTTGGAATTTAATATTGTTTGAATACATGCTAGTCATCATTACTTATAATGATTTAGAGGCAGGTTATGTTACATAACTTTCCAACAAGATTTAAAAGTTAAAGCAAAAAAAAAAAACAGAAAAATCTCGGTGACGTAGAATTCCAAAGATATTTGTGAATACCCATAATAAATGATGCTTTGTATGTGAGGATGGTAATGGAGGCACATTTGTGATGATATGTGACAATAGGGGATTGAAGATGAAAAATATGTCTTCATATCAATTGAGGGTCTAAATGAAAAACTTGAATATCAACTCGTAAAATCATAGATATATTAGAAATAAAATTATCCGCGAAAATGTGTTTTGTTGGATTCGCCATCATCCAATTTATTCCTTTGGGTGTTCAAAGCGAAGCTGATGCTCTGAGAGAAACAATAAATGGACAGCGGTGTAGCGAGGGGATGGGGGGGGCGATTGTAAGATGTTACTGGATACTAACCAAGATATGGGCATCAGGGATTCAGGGGCGCGTTTTGCCCTGGGCGTCAAGTATCCTCGCTACGTCTGTACTGTAAATAAGGAAGGCTGCATCCACTTCCCTCACTTCATCCAGTGCGTTGTAGAAGAATGATTGTGCTGTCACACCAAGGAATGACTTCCCTTCACACTGTCAGTGCTGTGTGTTCTTGTTCGCCGAAGTTCAAGCTAGCCTAGTGAGCTAGCATTCAGACTTTACCTAAAACGATGCCTAGTCTGTCCTATCGGCTGCAGGCTTCGTAGGCATTTTTGTCAAAGTTTATCTCTTCCACCACATTTTATTGATTTCTGTCAAAACCTACCATAAGCTCAGTCTTTCCATGCTTAGAAGCATGGCTCCTGCCAAGCCTGTGATTGCGCTGTGTGCATAGCACTTCTTGAGCTGAACTTATGCAAGAAGCTCATTGAAGACGACATAAATGAAATTTTTGCTGTTGAATTTATTATCATTGATACTTGATATTGCCGTCTTGTAAGAACGTGCATTTTGATTTCCATTAATTATATAAATAAAAATGCAATGTGTGGTTTGTATCATGTAAATGTTCTCTGAAAGTACTTAAACAATTGCAAAATTTTGATACAACACAGTGCTCGATTAGAGGAGTGTCTTTATATAGGTTTCATATATATGCCACAACTATATCACGTAAAAATACGCTTTTTTCGAAAATCCTGCCATCTTGCCACGAACATGAAAAAAGGCGAACATTTAAATTTTTAAGAACACGCATTTTGATTTCTATTAATTTTGAATAAAAATATCACTGTTTCAACACTTTGTTTTTTTTCTGGCGTCACTAAGAGCCGATTTCGTGTGAACGACGAGAAGTTAAAGGAAGCGCCTAATGGAAGTGGAGAAGTGGACATTGTGAATCAGGTATCGGGAATATAGTTTATTTCCTACAAAGATAGAGAATAACCTTAAAGTTGATTGAGTGGTGCATGGGTTGCTTGAGTTGCTTCATGTAATCAGAGCCTCCGTTTTTGTTGAAGACGAATCTAATTGATACATAAATTCTTGAAGAAGTTAATGAAGTATTTACGACAATGAGTTCAGAGTCGTTATATTTCTAATCATCGTTATTGTCTTTTTCAGTGTATTTCATAGATCGTCGAATCATTCATCGTTGCGAACAATGGCTTCATATGTCATTGATGTAGAGGCAATAAACGTTTATTGTTCTGAAGGCGAGGATAGTTTTCCACAGTGGATTATATTTTATCAGACCAATTGTTTTTATTTTCTGTTTTCTTTTAAATAAGTTGGATAATTTTACTTTCATAATTTAAAGACTGAACTTAGGCATTTAAATCTTAATACGTGATGTTAGGGCATAAGAAACACAAAAAGAATTGTGACAAAATGTGGAATAGTAATGAGTATTCAGCTCTCAATAACTCGTCTTAACATGAAATGAAGTCGCAAGTTATCCCGATTTAATTTGAAAATTACCTAGTTTAACTTTACCTAGTTCTTGATTCGATTAAATGAACGAATATACTTTTTTTGCGAATATAAAATTTGCCGATTAATTTTTTTTTGCTAAAATTGCTTGTTTGGTCCCAAAAGTGTTTTATTGAAACGCAACATGAGCATTTTCTTTTAATACCCTCAGGAGACTTTTAGGATGGAAATTGTTGCATTCATTTGGTCCTGTTAGGTGATTTTATTCTTTTCGTCATATTTTTTTTATCAATTGGATTAACATTATCTTTACAAACTACTCGCTGATAAGACCACTTATAAGGCTTTTGGGAAGTTTATCTATAAGAATCGGTTAGTCAAATCAATGGCATACCCACGGAGAATCAACGTGTCCCTCGCATGGAAATAAAAAAAATCACCATCCATTTAAGCACAATTTGCCCCATCATTTCTTTATTTTAAAAATCCCAGATTGGCTGCAGAGTAAAACCTTAAACTTTAATTCTAAACGAAATTTCACTGAAAAAAGTACATCTTCAATCCCGATCTGTCCCCGTTCAAGTTTAATTTTAACGTTCTCATGAACCCGATTGCTCAGAAATACTCAAAATTTTACGGAGTTAAATAAATTCGCAAGTTTATGGGGCAATCCAAGCACTGTGAAATGGCAAATTTATTTTGATAGATGTTTGTTGAGAATATCAGAGTTGAGAATATCATGTTGACGTGTATTAAACATTCATCCAGTATGTATTGACTGGAGGAAAAACTTGTTTATGTTTTATAATAAATTAATAGAAATAATTAATCGAACGACTCAATGAAGATGTTTCATTTTGCATCATGATCATAATTAAGTCTCAATTTAATCATATTTATTTACTTCTTTTAACTATTATAAAGGGTTTCGGAGTGGTCATGGTTATTCTTAGTTGTATGTTCGCTGGTCTGAAATATTAATGAAAATGCTGAGGAGCCACGTCGATGAATTAAGCATTTCTTACGATCCGAGGATTTGTGGAGTGAAAAGTAATCCACGTGTGGATTGATTGGATGTTATCACATCACACTCGTGAAATTGGACATTCATCATCGTCTGAGTTCGAGTCTCGACAGAATGAATTAGGATTTACAGGCACCTTCCTCAAATATCCGAACCTTCTTTATTGGGATTAGAAGGATGATTGCAAGGCCCTTAACTTGCCGCTTCTTGTGGCGTATGGACATATTATACTACATTCATGTTTAATAAATTTACCTTTCAGATTAAGTTTAAGCTGGACTTAATGCTTCTTCATTTAAAATTCGAATCCATTCGAACAGAAAGAAAAACGGATCCGAATATAATTGTGCGATTCAATCTTTGAGGGATCTCACCTGTAGTTGATTAGTTGAATAAGGAGACAAGATCACACCTCATGAGGAGGCGACATTTTAATTAAGAAACTCCTGTCTTATATTTCACCACAAATATGAGTAAAGAAAAAGATTTTAATTCAGATGATGATGTTGTTCGTAGGGGCATAAAGATACGTTCCAATTTGTACGTTCCTAAATATCTACGTATTTGAATAAAACAGGAAAATAATTATTTTTCAAAGTTCGTTTAAAATTTGGCGCTGTTTTTTCATCTCAATTTTCTATGCAAAGTTATAAAAAAAAATGCAAGAAAAAATTTTCAAATTGCTATAAAGTGTACAATAGTTAATTATGCTATCAATAACATTAGCGAGCGATTGTCCTAACTGCATGCAGTCGGCAACATATAAAGTCCCGAACATTCCTTTGGATGTTCTCTATTCTGTGCTTAGTGCAAACATTTTTGCTTCAACACCATTTCAAGATCGTATGATATTTATTAACTCCACACAGTTCGAAATGCTCGTTTTTTACATAATTAATTAATCACTTAGTCGAAAGATAGCCATTTACAATAATAATAGTTAACCCCCAAAAAGGTGAACGGGAATCTTAGAAAAGATAAATATTTTTTGTGTAAAATACGCAAATTTCCAGACAGTTAAAGATGCTTATGTCTCTGTCGGCGTTGATATTTGTGTTCATGCCTTGTTCAGGTGAGAAAATTTACCTGTTGATCCACCTTGATTGATCGCCTCGTCAATTAATATTTGATTTTTATTGCAACAAAGGTTTCGCGAACAAAGAATTGGTTGAAACTTAAGGTTTCCAACAGATTTTTGTTCTTCGCATTTTATTTAAAAAACAAAAATAACTTTTGTTTGCTCGTAAACATTTGAAGGGCTTCTCAAATTACACATCCAAATATTTAAGGTCCAGAATGATTAAATTGAATCGTTAATAAATAAACTGAATTATTTCCAAAAATTTGAAGTCGGTACAAATGAAATTTAGCGACATTTGGGTTAGACGACCATGTCATTTTAAAGGGCAATTGAAAATGATAAATTGAAATAGGTATTGTGCATGTGGATGCAAGCGATGGCATTTAAAAGATAAAAACTTTAAATTTTTTGAAGCATTTGAGCAAACGTCTGATTAATCGAAATCTTTTGAATTAATATTTTCCAACTGTTGGGACGCATTAATGATACTCCGATTTTGTGCTTCAGCCTCCAGTCCAAAGATATGTTCCAATAGACATCATGTGTTGCCATATTTTTTTAAATATTTAATTATTATTATTATTATATTATAAATGATTTTTTTTACAATAATTTTAAAAAAAATTAAAACAAATTTTCTTATTATGATCTCATTCGCATAACAGTCGGGATTGGTATTTTTTGGTACGAGCTGCCTAAATTCTAAGATCTTTTTCTATTAAAATACTATGTGAAACACGCTTTTCTAAATAATGTTCTAAATCAATAGTCTTTAATGTATAACAGTGCGTCTTAGCTTTTTTGTCAAAATTATTGCTTTTCTAACAATATATTTTAAATCGATTACCTTAAATTAGAGACTACCAGCTCTAAGATTTCTGGGAACAAAGTCTAACGTGCAAGGCTATGTATTCAAGGCTAGAATTCATTTTACCGCAATCAAAAAGTAATGAAAAACTTTTCTTAAAAAATATTTTTAAAAGGGTTTGTTAGAAAAATCATGAACTTAGGTGAATGTTTCAAACAGACATTCAGGAAATGATTACTTGATGTCGAAGTATTCATCTTTCATTGGTAACATGATGATCTGCTAGGAATGTTATTTACAATATTCCTGCCCACTTATGATCCAGTGATCAACTGGATGCGACCCAACCCCCTTAAAGCTCCTAAAGAGATTCAAGGTCGAAACGTTTGAATACGGGAAACTCATTCGATGATCCATATCGTAGAGTATGAGGCAGAGTATCACATTTATATAAATGCGTTGAATAATTTAAAATCAATTATGTCTCTGATTTACGGCCAACGTAATACCAGATAATAGTTATCGAGCTACAAGTTCTTTATAAAATAGGATGTCATTTGAAATTTAAAAAAATGCAAATTTTAAGTATTAAATATTCATCTGTTGAGAAAGAAGTTGTGCACGTGTTTGAAATATTGGCTGATTTGTTTGCCAGCTTGTTTGATTTCAAATGGACTGTTATGTCTCCTGATGTTTCAGCATAATTTAGCGGTTTACAACATCGCCATCATATAATAATGTATGAGGTTAGTACCAATGCTTTTGAAAACACAATAATAAAATGAACATTTACAATGGCATTTACAGCAACAACTGAAATTATATCGACAAAGGATAGGAGTGAGCGTTAATTTCATACCAATCGCTGTTCATTAAATGAGGTTATAATTGATGACAAAAACAACGAAGACAATAAGAATAGTAATGTTTGGTCTAAGTAATTTTTTGGTATTTTTTAAATACACGTTGAGTTGAACCAGATTTGAAACAGGAACGTTAATAATAAGAAATAATTTTGACTTTATTCCATTCATTTGTTTTTCGTTCAAAAGGAGAAACATAAAGAAGTACTTTCAAAACCATCTTTCCGTCTGTCTTTAAGGTTCGATTTCAAATAATTTCCCACGCACTCGACTGCTAAAGCGCATTCCTTCATATAATAATACTTCATGCAACAATACCTCATATAATAATACTTCATGCAACAATACCTCATATAATAATACTTCATGCAACAATACCTCATATAATAATACTTCTTACAACATTACTTCATAAAGTATCATTTTATATGAAGATCAACGGCACTGAAAGTGCTTTTGAAATTTAACAAACTTTAATAAAATATTTAAAGCGGTTCCCCTACACTCAATTCTCATATTACTGATGTCATTTAATAGAAAATTAAAGACATTCCTCAGTCATTTAGCTAATTTATTCTATTTTAATTGGGTTGCGCATTTTTAGACTACGATTTATAATTGACCCATGATCGTGGGGAAATGCCTGATACTATACTCAAAATACATTTTTTATTTCACTCATTTGATCGACCAAAGATCGAAACTTAGTGGGGCAGCGGAGAAAAACACAAAAACGGAAAGGCTCAGAAACGGAAGCCTCCCATGCATTACTTTTGTCGATATTTCGCCTTTATTCAACTGGAAAATACTTACGGTGGGAACGTGTAAATTCAAAAACGAAAACAAACATTTAACCGTAATTCTGGAAGGCAGAGGTGAGCGTCATTTTAGCAAACCATTTACATTGTAATTGTTCTCATCTGCACTATTTCTGATCACTTTGAACAACAATGAACGTTGCATCTTTCGTCGACCCATTGGTCCTTTTTTCCAGTGATGGACCGGATCCTAGCCATGGACAATTCATTTCTGATATTTGGAAGACTTTTTTAAAATATAATTCGTGATTGTCAAAGCCATGATTGGTGTTTGGGGCAT
Source organism: Hirudinaria manillensis (assembly GCA_034509925.1). NCBI lineage: Eukaryota > Metazoa > Annelida > Clitellata > Hirudinida > Hirudinidae > Hirudinaria > Hirudinaria manillensis. The sequence continues at coordinate 4,082,871 of CM067532.1, read as the reverse complement.
TAGAGGTAAGAGAATCCTGTTAGGAAGAAGAAAAACTGGAGATGAACTAACTCCATGAAATTGTGATTGAGTCAACTTATTGACTCATAATAAGTAGTCTTGTTTAAAACAATATTAAACAGCAAAAGACATACATGCTTGAAATCGGCGTCCAATGGCCTTTTTACGTGAGAACGCTCATTTCGAAGACAAATTATGAAAAAGACATCTTTTGTTGAGAACAACAAACAACGAATTCCAAATTTTTGCAAGGAAATACTTGACCTATATTTGAGCTCAAATATATTCTTATTAACATTAAATATTTTTTTTATTATCTTATTATTACTAGGCCTGTCTTACTTATTAGTTTTAAATACTACAAGATAATGAATTAATTCCCTTTTGAACAGAGTGGAAATAACAGTTTTGGCATAAAATCTAATTTTGTAGTCAAAACAGATACAAATACTGTACTAGTAAACGTAAACAATATTCAAATCCTAGAACGCGTGGTCTCCCTTTTGGGTTGAGATCGGATGCATGCATCGATTTAAAACACTAATTTCAAGTAATGATCTGAACCTGTGTTCATAACTGTCTCAGACTAACTTTGGGAAACTCTTTGTTTGCCACCTCGTTCGACCTCTGCTTGTTATTTTTTCGTCTTAATATTGTCGGTCATATTAGCGACCCTTTTAGGGTCCTACGACTGGTTGGGAAAATAAATAAATAAAATATTGACTTCTCAATTTGAATAAGTAATAATTTATAAAGTAATGTCGCCAACACAATGAAAATTATTACAATAAAAGTTTGTATCATCGGCTCACGCATTTTTTATTAAGAGCTCATATCATTTTATTAAGAGCTCATATTATTATAAAATGTAAGGTTAATAGTAATAATAGTGATATTATAAAATGTAATATTATTAATAATAATTAATGATATTATGGAACATAATATTATTAGTAATAAATAATGATATTATAATAATATTATAAAATGTAATATGATGTAAAATGTAATAAAAAATGACATTATAAAACAAAATAGTAAATAATAATATTATATTTTATAATATTATTAGTGGTAAATATATGGTATTATAAAATGTAATATAATGGAAAATGTAATAAATAATGATATTATGAGACATAATATTATTAATAGTAAATAATGGTATTATAAAATGTAATATAATGTAAAATGCAATAAATAATGATGTGAGACATATATATATATAAAATATAATATTATTAGTATTAAATAATGGTATTATAAAATGTAATATGATATAAAATGTAATAAATAATGATATGATGAAACACAATATTACTAGTAATAAATAAGGATATTATAAAATATAATATTATCAGTAGTAAATAATGACGTCAAGAGTAGCGGCACTGGAATGTTTGTGAGACTCAATCAACTCGTAGATCACGTGGTACTCCTCCTGGATTTACAACATCTCCTTATTGGTGGCAATTTGAAAATATGGGTCGTGGGAGGTGTTGAACTTCCGGTAACAAATCCGGTTGCAACGTTATTCAGTTGATCACATAACGAATAGGGGTCGTTATAATAATTGTTTGTTATTTAATTGTTATTATTATTTGTTATTTAATAATAATTGTTATTATTGTTTGTTATTTTAGTAATAATTGTTATTATAATAATATATATTGTTATTGTAATAATAACAATTAATGCTTGTTATTTTAATAATAATTGTTGTTAATGTTTGTTACTTTAATAATAATTGTTATTATTGTTCTTGTGACAACAACCAGCTATATTAACAACAAGAACATCGTCACTTTAGAATATCATTATTATTCTCATTTTTGAGTCAGTCAAGAAGGAGAATTCTCGTGACAAAGTTGTTTACTTGTTCGAGTTAACGGATTGATCGTAAAACCGTGTTCGTTTTTAATGCAGAAATCTTGTAACGATGAACAAACAATATATCTTTGGAATGCATCGAAAATTTCACATCCTCACGACGTCATCCGGACAGAGTATGGACTTGGAACTCCTAAGTTAACACGATGATTGTAGCCATTCTTATCGCATTGATAAGTAAAATATCACTTAATGATAGAAGGTTAGACAAGTAGATTTATAGGTGCAAAACTACTCAGTGCGCTTCGTAATTTTATAACAGGTTTTTGACGAAAACTTATTTACTGGAATAAGGCCAGTTTTTCTGCACCGAGGTGAAAACTTTGCATCTAAAGGCAATTTCGAATTTTAAAATTAGAAAAAAATAGTTTGTCCAAATTTTATGGAAAACTGGAAAAGCGAAATTGTGATGTTAAGAATAGTTTTGCTTCTTTGTGTTCATTGTTGACACCGTTTTCGTTCTAGGGACGCGAAAGCTATGAACTGACGAGCGGTTGTTTCATATTTTTGTTTCAAGCAATTTCAGTTGAAAAATAATGTTTCAATGTTAAAAATGTTGCTCCTTTTCATTACGATCTTTTTTTTTATATATAAATAACTAGACTAGGATGTTAGAAAGTCTCTACGATGATCGTGTAATCAAACGGCAATCTTATGTCTAAATGTTGTGCCAGTTACGCTAGAAGTTCACTTAGATATGTACGTATCCAAGATTACTAAATCCTTTGAGACTACGTATTCACTCGAACATGGACTGATGAGATTCCTAAAACCTAGAATATTCTACTCGAATCTATAATTTTTGTTTTTGAGAAAAAGGGTAAGTATATGAAGCTTCTCCATTTCTTGCGATCTCGTTTTGCCGTCAAACAGGTGAAACGTGTTTGTAGCAAGAACAGCTCTTCAACGCTATTGTTGTAAAAAATTTATTTTAAAATAAAACTTAATTTTTATAAAATAAAATTTATTAACAATTAAATAAAGTTTAATGTGAAATTTGTCTTAAAAGTTACAAAACAAGAAATTCGTTGACTGGAAAAATAAAACTTCTAAGGGTTGAGTATCGGAAATTAAATGAGGCCCTACAAATGCATTAACGGCGATGATTAAAATAATATTAACTGGAATTATTAATCATATTAATTCTTAATATTTCTTTTAGTTATATTTTATTTCAATTTAATTCAAATTAATTTTTAACTAATTATTTTTAATTAATTGTATATATTTAATTACGCTTTGAATTTCAATATTTATCAAGTTAATCAGATTTAATAATCAATTAGTTAATCGATGTGATTAGAGTTATCAATAAGAGCTTCAAAAATCTGTAACAAATCAGACGATCTTTGAGAACTGACAACAATAAGGACGACGATGATGATGAAGCAATGGAGCGATTATTATTTAAACAAATGTTTCTAATATATTTCATGTGTTGCTAAAAAATACTTTGCCAAGTAATAGTTAATTCAAATTAATGTAATTGATTTTTAATTAATTAATTTGTAATTGATAATTAAACTAAATTTAACGAAAAAAAACTACGAAGCCAAACAAATGAAATTCTGACACGAACGGGTTACAGATGGGTTACAGCGGGTTACAGATGCAAGTTAAACGGAGTGACGGATCGACAAGTTGAGAGTGACTTAAAGAGTCTCATTAAATCTCATTCATAGACGAGATATCACGTTAAGGCGCCACTACGGGGATGTAAAAAATAAAATGGAAGGAGATAATTAATCCGGTTAATTACCTTTTGTTAGCGACGAGTGCAAAGTTTGTCGATGACGAGCACAAAGTCGATTCTCGGGTCTCGTGGTAATTGAGACTTCAATTAACTTTTCATCGTTCAGCCACTCAGCCCGGGGTCTCCATTTCCGTCGGATCATCGCATCACGTGACTTTTCCCGGCGAGAACGTGACCTTGACGTGCAGGGTTCAAGGTCACAACCAGTTCATGGAAGATCAGAGCGTGAGTTGGATAAAAACCGTCAACAATGAGGACACTCAGATTGTATCGTTCAATGACGTCATCAGGGGTCCCTACTCGTTCACGAAAAGATACCAGGCCGAAACCGTACCCGTAACCACGGCCATTATCTCCATCCTCAACATTTACGGTTCTTTCTTTTATTCATTCATTCATTCTGTTCGACTTGGATTCCATTCTAATTAATGAAGAAATAATTAGCGAAGAATAGGAATGATGATGTATAATTGCTTTCATGTTCTTTCACGTAATCTGCTTAACCGACATACAACTCCTTCTACGTGTGTAGTCATTATTACCGAAGCAATTACCGAGCAAGTTTTCGGGTTTGTTAATATCGGCGCGTAATATAATTGTCTTAATTACAATCCTCTTACGCAATCCAATAAAATGCAATGCAATAAAATGCTATGCAGTTGGAAAATCATGCCGAGAAAATTTTCCGGTGCTAAAGTTTAATTGAGAAAAAGTTAAATTTTGATGAGGCAACGGATAAATCAATTTTTTGCTTCTGAATTCCTGAAAGAGACTGAAAATGTTCGAGCAGCCCCGTTAACGTCTCAAATTGTTTTATTCTTTCGGACGTTAAAGAACGCTAAGTTGATGTCTCAACCGATTTCGAGTTTCGGCAAATGATCGCGTGTATATGTTAAAAGTTAATTTTAATTTAATTTATTCATCTGCTGATGATCAGTTTTACAAACGTCTTGAATTCTTAATTATTAAATTAATAAATAAATAAATAATTTATTTCTCGTTTTCCATTTCAGATGTTAGAGCCGAAGACACGGGGTTCATAGGATGTTTTTTCTCTTCATTTTTCAGAAACAAAGTTTTCACCACGTTGCAAGTAGCAAGTAATTCGGTTTTGAATTTTTGATCGAGTCATAAATAAATACGGACCACCATTCGATGATAATTATTTGCTTAATAATTGTTTAATAATTAATTTCTTGCTTTTCTGAAGGCTCCAATGATAATCATTATAATCTGAACAAAGTCAAGCGCAAAACGCTTTCAAATAAACGTTTTAGTTTCGAAATCTTATGTAAAAGTTTGACTTGAACTGAATTATTTACAAAATAATTCCTTCGACGAACGAACGAACGAACGAACGAAGAAAGTCTTCTTAAGGAGCAAATAAACAAGCTATGCTTGCGTCTCGCGAGCACAAATGATCTAAATTAGGAAAACAAAACGTTGTCCGCTGTTCAGCGAAGCATGAAATTGTTGGAAGCACAAATAATGAAGAAAACTCCTGCAAACACACCTGGACATCCGATGAAACGTCAGCCTCTTGGGAGAGGACATTTGATTGGCACATCAGAGAACGGGGTCACGTGGTGTTGTGACCTCCGTGAAAAATTCATCAACCCTTCTAAGAGGGCTTCCGATAATTAACGACCTCTCTCCTATTCGTTCAACCGTGATGTCACGCATGATTGAACACAAAGTTCCCGATGTTTCCGAGAGAATTCAAAGCTCAATTAGCTGATTCTTGAAGATAATTCAGGAGGCGTATTTATTGCTATTTAGAAAACATTATTTTAAGGATAATTTAAATTAATTGTTTGACATAAAATTCTCCTGGCATTGCAAAATGGCCGACGTCTGATTAGAGACTGATATCTCATTAACCGTGGTGTGATGGTGGATTCCTTTGTTCCTTCGTTGGTCCGAAAGGGGTTCTGGAGGATGTGGGGTCCGGTTTGGGGTTGTTCTTTGCTTTGTTGAGGTGCTGCGCTGGGCTGGAAGGTTGCTGGTCGATAGATTCCATGTTATGGAGGGGAACTTTGGCTTCAAGGAGAGAAATTAAAAAGATCACTTGCTGATAAATAAATAAATAATATATTATTTTATTTTATTTTATCATCGAATATATAAATATCTCTGCCATTCGAGTTAGTTTATTCAGAAAAGTCATTCATTCAATAAATGAACAAAAGCTTTTTGCCATTTTTAAGAAAGTTTCGTGCACTTGAACAGATTAAGTTGCCGTTTCCGATCTGAAGACGTTTATTACGAATGAAGGATGAAGTGTAAACGCGTCCCTTAATTAATTAATTATTTATTTATTTTATTTGTTTGTTTTTGTTTGATATTCTTCATTTAGCTTTCAATGCAGTGCTTGTAAAATATTTTAAGGTCCATCTATCAGAGGCGTTTCCTTGAATTAATTAATTTTAATTAATGAAATTAATTATACGCTACTCTCTTATACGCTTCAGGTGTGATTAATAAACGTGACTCAAAAAAAAAACAATTTAAAAAAAATAATTAATAATAAATAATTAAGGATCGACGAGAATAAGGAATTATTTCAGAATCACCGAGCAACATCGAGTTGACGACGAACGCTGACGGAAGGATTTTGTTCTCGAACGACCAGCTTCAGGCCGCTTGTTCCGTTTACGACGTCGTCCCAGTACCACAGGTGACGATTCACCTGGGCGGAAAGGAATTATCCACCTGGAGTACGAACAACGTGAGCACGAACGTCAGATGTTCGACCAAGGAGAGCCAATCGTCCTGTCCAGTTCACCTCTCTTACAACGTCCACACTCACCTGAGCAGATACAAAGTTTCAGACAAAGACGACGGTCAGCTCTTGAGCTGCGAAGTCAACACCTCGAACAACTCGACGAACGATCCGAGACGTCAACATCGACATTATCACGAGATTATTTTCTCCAGCAGGTCGTTTGCAGTTAACGTTCGATGTAAGTGCTTTGTGCTCTTGTAGGTAAATTACGATTTCTATTTATTTATTTAATAATAATAATAATAATAATAATAATATATTAATATAATAGGAATAATAATACTATTATTATTGTTATTTGTTGTGTTTTTATATGTTTAAACGTCGAGAACAGTTATTATATTTCAACTTTATTCACACGAATGCAAGCCACCAGTAAGTCAACAATAATCAACAACTAATAATGAACGCTCCTTCAATTACGGCGTCACAACGTTATTATTAAAAATAATAATGATAATATAATACCTTTACAATTTGTTCAGCATTAGGGTTAGGGTTAGGGTTAGGGTTAGGGTTAGGGTTAGGGTTAGAGTTAGGGTCAAGCTAAGAGACAAAAAGTGATTTTTTTAAAATTATGTTATTTACTGACTTGTTAATTTTTATCCATCAGATCCTCCAATCTTCAACTGTTCCAGGCTTCAATACGTGGACATTCACGCGCACAACTTTGCAATTGAATGCGTTTTGTCTTTTAATCCGAAACCTCATCACGTCAGCGTTTGGTGGGAAGGACACATTCTTGAACTCGATCAGATGAAAGACGGAGTCATGCTGGAGCAGATTGTGAGCAACCTTATAATTTGAAATCAAGGAATTATTTTAATCTCCACGACTTGTACGAATCATTCCCGGCATTCACTCGTTCCATCAGACTTTCCATTGTTACCTGCTTTACGACAAACATTGCTGCATTTTTGCTGAATGTTTTCCATTTAGAGCGAAACATAAAATTATTTTCAAGTGACTCACCATTCCGAATGTAAAAAGCACAAATGAATTGCTTTCATTTTCGCCTCAGCAATTACGTTTAATAAGTAAATTATTATCTTTTTCTCGATCTTTGATAACCACTGATCATCTGATTGGAATTTAAGCGGTACAATTGATTTAAGTATGCTTAAAACTTGATTAATGAAACATTAAAGTTATACCAGCATACCATCTATTTATTATACCCTAACCATTTATTAATCAATGGCTATTATGGTATTGATTGATGTGATAATAATTATTTCAACATTTAAATAAATATTTACAAATATTAATGTACAAAAATAGAGTTTCCTAAATCATACGGAACTTACATTATTATGTGAGACAGCTTGACCAATATTAAATACGAAAGAGAATTTGAAGATGAGTGCTATATCAATTGACATATCAATTGACTACGCAACCACAACTTAGGAAAGAAATATTACTTTACTCAATTTTGCATGTGCTAGTATTTTTTTTTTAGGATTTTGCACTAACGAAGTGCATTATCGAAATGTATGCCTAAAAATCAAAAAGCTATTAAACTTATATAATAAACTGGACCTAAAAGCACAGGTAGGGCGTTAATAACTGGAACGAAATTGGAAAATCACACAAATACCTGAAAAAAATGTTTTGGACTCGCGATAACATTTTCTATGGAATTTTTAGTTTTTTTTAGTGAATTTTGAGAAAACCTCTGTTGATTTCAATCTTAAAACTTCAGCAATTACCATATTCATATTTCAAAGAATATAAGGAGCCCCCGTTTACAAAGAACCCGCTGGATTTGACATAAACAACACCCCCTGGTCACTAAACATAACTTTTTTTATCATCAGCCTAAATGAATCCGTTGGCGTTATTGCATCAGTCCAATAATAGTCCAACCACGCCGTATTTGTTTTGTTGATTTTAATACAGAAACTGTGATCACAATAAATGGTTTTAGAGCTTTTAACAATCGATGATAACATTTTTAGTAATAATCATTCATTTGTTAAATATTTGCAGCATTTATCGTCAAGGAAAATGATGGTGAGGCTGGTTCTAACGGAGGTGACGCAGAAATATTTAACAACGTTCCACTTCGTTGCATCCAATGACGTCAACACCACCGCTCATAACGTACACCTCAGACAGTCTCACTCCAGTCAGTTTATTTTTAGTCATTAATAATTGATAAGTTCTCATGTGGTATATTATTAAATATACGTGATGTCTTAATTGCGTTCTTAAAAATAAATTAGAATTAATTAATTATTAGGAGATTTTCTAAAGAAGCAAATTTGATGTTTCAGAATTGCACATGGAATCCAAGTTAGTTCCGATGAAACCCTCGCACAATCAGGCCATGTTTGGTCTGCCAGCCTGGACTAATAAAGCATCACTAACAAATTATTTTGAAAACTATTTGCTTTTAATAGTATTTTTGCTCCTAACGTCTACATTTTAAACTGCGATCAAATTAATTTATTAGCGTCCGCCTTAAGTCACGTTATCAAGTAACGTAATCTTCGGTCACGCTAAAGAAATTATTTTAAAGAAAATATTTTAATGAGAGCGAATTTCTTTTAATTAAAAGCGCACGTTAAAGTTAGCAACGAGTCAGAACTCAAGTCTTTTGCTAATGAAATATGGCAAATTGGCTTATTGGCATCAGTCAGTAAATGGGAATTCCCAATAGGCTCGAGAGTAAAACTACTAATGAAAAGGTGCTATAGAGTAAAGGGTTAATATAAGTCCCCAAGCAAAGAATTGCGCCTGTAGCAATACGGAAAATCCTACGAACGGTGGTTTGCAAAATCACCCAATTCCAAAGTTCCGAGTTTCTTCGACGGACTAATCAACTGATTGATTCTCGCCGTTGAATTCTGGAATCTTACTAGCCTTTGCCGGATTAAGAGATTAAGACCAGTTTAACTGTTAGTCCCAAGACGCTCAGAGGAACCGAAGATCAACCGGATTACCACGAGGAGCTTTCGGCCAAGGTTGAGAAGATTCTACAGAGGATCGGAACGAAAGTTGAATTGTGATTGGACGTTGATTGAAGCTTTTTATTTTATATTATATACTATAGTATATATGATAATTTTATGTTCATCCATCTCTTCTTGTCTCTTGAGATTTTCCAAACCCTCTTTTTCCGATTTCTTTTGGCCCTGGAAATAATGTTACGACAGCTTTTGCGTTAGACTTATTTTACGTGTTGTAAGTTTAAGTTAAAGATTTAAAGGCTTAAAAAATGATATTATAATTAATAAGGGTTTTCCAATCTCGTTGGATCTCACTTGTTGCAGACTGCCTTTACCCAAGACATCTACATTTCGCGCCTCGACATAAACGGCTGAGATGCTGGCTAATTTAAGCGTTGGAGTCAGGTGATCAAATGTTATTAGACGAACTATACTAGAGGTTTCCAAATCTTTTTTGCTGCGGGCAATATGCATCTCTGGGCCAATCACTCGAGATGAATTGCCACACCACATAAAATTTAAATATTGTCACATCTGGTTTATTCTTTAAGGGTAAATTATTACATTTAAAAAGTAATAAATAAATAAATTGGAATAAACCAATGAGAATGAGGTGGGAAATATATAACATTATAAAGTTTTATAAAAAAAAAATAAAAAAACCACGCTTTTATCGAATGTTGTCACTTGTAATCATGTAGGTTTCAACTTTGGGCCACATTCGTTGTTTTTTGGAATTTGTCAATAAAATAGGACCGTACTTTGAATACGCCTGATCTAAACTGTTATGATGGAAAGCCTTTAGGCGTGAAAACTATGAAACTTTTACTCATGTACTAACATTCGTCACTCAAGAACTACTACCTGAAAAAGGTACAGAGTGTAAACATAACTAAACATAATTAAAACATACAGATATGCACTTAGAACTGGTGCTCGCTCTCATATCCAGATTTAAAAATTTTTCGTCACCCAGAAAGCGTTTGACGTCAGCTTTGGGTCTCAATCGTTGAAGCCTTTATTTATTTAAAGCCCGTCGCTTTATATATTTATCGGTGATTTTTGATTATTTTGACAGCGCTTGCGGCATATCAGTTGTGTTATAATATTGCTGCTATTAAACGCGAGAAGTTCCCCCGCCACCGTTTAAGGTGGATTCTAAATCTCAGGAAATGAAATTACCACCTAATGCAGAATCTCTAAACGCCTTTAACAAAGCAACCAATCTTCCCAAAGTTTTCAAAGCTAAACAAACCAAACCATACCATCAAAGCCAAACATCCCGAAACCCAATCCATAAGAAGCTTAAGTCCATCATTTGACGGAAAATCTCATGACGTACGAGAAAGTCAACAGGTGTTAGATCAGCTGCATAATCTTGTTAAACAAGTTGAATTTCAGTCTGAAAATTAAGTAACATATTTAAGTAAATTTCCCTCTGTCAGCAACACTTGAATAAAACATTAAATAAGCCCTCTTTGGATGGTTTATATTTCAAAGTTGTACAAGTCTTAATAATGATAATGATAATAATAATAATAATAACAACAGAAGTGACAATTATCGTGACATGAAACTATCGAAGAGCCATTCAAATGCAAACGATTCTACAATAACGAACTCCCGCGACGTGCCATCAGCCCTGCGAGGATTTCGAGGTATCGGCGAGATTAGATTGCCGTCCGCTCGTGACTTCTCGTGAAGATTTGCTTAAAAAGTCCAATGCAGTCAAGCAATATGTCTAGGATGCTTTTTAGTTGAGCAGTGATGAAACAACAGTAATCATGATTCATCCAATTCAAGTTCATCTGATGGAAATGCTCTCCAGGATGATTTTAAACCAGGAGAAACGAATATGGCGACGTGCACAAAAATAAATAGCCGTGCCGACAGAAGGGCACGTACATCCGATCGAAGTCGATGCAGCTGCTGGTTACAAATAACTCTTCACGAATTTCAGCCAATTCGCCTTTCGACGCGGAACGGGCGGGAATCATCGTGCGGCATCGTCATTCGCCAATTTAGTCCATTCACGTCAAGAAGGTGGTAAATGACCTGATAAATTATTAATGTTGACAACAAAAACAACTACAAAATCATAACGGTAGTAAAACAGTTCCTCTGGAGAATGTAAGAAGGGGCCGTGCCGTGTGCGGCACGACGGGCAATGCGATAAAATATATTCGGTCCGACGTTCGAATATCTCCACGTACGTTTATAAACAATCATGCTGACTTCTGTATACTACATAACTATAACAAGCAAGTGAATGCGAACAACTGTACACCCCTCCGTCCCGTTATTATTTTATACACTCAAACATGCCTCGAGGAGACAAAAATAATGTAATCTCAGTGGAAGATTGTTCTGTACATCAAAATGTCACAATACGTCACTAGAAATGTACACGACACGAGTCTCTGCGTCGCGACCGCCGTGGACTTCAAACCGCGGAAGCCAACGTTTCTCGTAAAACTCGAATTCATAAATACAAATGGGAAAAACCATGTTAAATAATAGCTAAGAATTGTCATACCAAAGAGCACATTTGCAACATGCATGCAGTGAGCCTGACTGTCCCATCAACAATTTTGAAAGGCCAACTGAATTTCTAGTGCCATTTAAGGATTGTAGGCATGAGACTGCACTACATTCAGAATCCAAGCCTCCCACTCCATTATAAACAATAACCTAGTAACCTGTTAACACTTTATCTTCTTTCAAAATGGCCAAGATGAGAATGTTTTCTTTAAATATTCTTTGGCAAAGTTTACAATCAATTTCACATATTCAGTTAATATTTTCTTACACTTGAATTATGGAACAAATTGGACGACTCGAGGTCCCGTCACGAACGAACCGATCGTAAAAAATGGAATTGGCATAGTCTTTTTTCTCCTCTCAAATGTCAGTAATAGAACCACAGATAGGTTCCATCAGTTGATGCTGATTGCATCAGGAATTGTAGATATCAGATAAAAGTTTTGATACCATGATAGAGTTGCATGAGGACCAACATGTGAATAGGAAGGCAAGACCTCCTGTCGTTTGTTGCCGGATCGATTGTTAACCACGACAAGGTGTTGTACGTTTCCAATACGTGCCTGTATCAATGGAAAATTATAAAAAAAAATTAATTATAGAGAAGAAAATAAATATCTAATCGTGCATCGATAGTGCCTTTTTCCACAGACAAAGCACAAAAAGCTTATTACCACTCTCACTTACAGTCATCACTTTTTACAAACTTAGAATTCATATGGCAACATTCCATGAATTGCCATCTATAAATTACCTGAGAACATCACAAGTGAGGTAAGAGTCAAGAGGATGAGTTGGTTTCTTGTGAGCACTTGATTGGTGTATGAGATCATCTTGATTCTGTTGAACCATTGGACAATGCAGATGTAAGGAAGCCTGCCAATAACAAACGAGCATAGTTTAGCAGATCTTACTGATATCAAATCACATTTTAATAACAATCGGTCTAACCTTGAAGCAAACTGGACAATGTCCTTCCCTCTGAGGACAAGACGACCAAAACCACTGAGGCAGAGGTCCGGGTTGTGCCGTCGAGACGTAAAATCCCATGGCCTGCGGCTGTTGGAGAAGGTTCAGATTGTTGCTCTCTTCCTGTTCTATGGCAGCCTGGCTGTTCATGCTGCGTGAATGATTCGAACCTCCCGTCAAATCTGCCCCTCCGAAGATGGAGCCCGGATCGTCGTGGGGGGACATGTCGTCTTCCATCATCCGGTTCGGAGAATCATCGAGGTTGCCCCAAAAGTCGCTGATCATCTCTTGATCCTCCGTCCCGAAATCGTTCAGCAATTCCTCTTCGTTGAGAAGTTCGTTAGCTGTGAAATCCATGTGCGTATCTGCGGAACTATTGTCCGATGCCTGCACCAAAGACATTCATTTGTTATGAACAGGACTGAAATGCCTGTGGCAAGCAACTATTGCACAATGTTCTAGATAATGCAGACTCAAATCTGAACCAAATTGTACACATAATTAAAGCCAAAAGCTAATTAAGTTTTAACCTGAGCTGTGGCTGATGTTGGATAAACAAGAATGTGAGTGCAGGATGCATCTCGAGGGGTGGATAGTTGCCTTTTGCTGCTTTGGTTCTCTTCTCTTTTGACAGAATCGATCATAATGTGGATGCTAGGGTGGAGCTCCGTCGATACCAAGCAGGCACTTAGGATGGCCGGACACTGGCCGGTGGATGACAAGCCACACATTTGGCAAATTCGTCGAAGGTGGTGACTGCTTGCCAGCAAATTTCTCTTGCTCAGAATAGTAGACCATCCTTAAAGCATTGATAAAGTTTTAAGTATTCATAATTCACTAACATCAGCCTAACATAGATTAGAGACAAGATGTATAAATACAATGAAACATTTGTGCAACCTTTCAATTCTCCGTGTCCTAATCTTCCAAATCTGCCAACGACGAGTCTCCAAGCCCTGGTAGTGCATGCAATCACTCCTAGGATAAAATCCCACAATTTCTGCAGGGCGAATCGTCTGACGGCCGCCCTCCTGCGAGAGCTCCTGTTTGGAACGTCGATGTTAATGCAGGACGTCTCGAGCAGTTCCCCCGTTGCATCTACCAAAGTAGCCAGGAGAAATCTCTGATCTTCGCTGAGGCAGTAGGCACAAAGTAAGATGCCGCTTTTTTCTGTGGGCTCTTTCCACGATTCGGGAAGTATGGAATTTCCGGCCGCAGACTGCACGGTCGGGGGAGCGAGAACGTACGGCGGACAATAAAGTGTCGCTGTAGTGACGGTCGCGACCGGAGCATTTGCAGGGAGGCACACGTTGAACGTAACCGTGCCGGTGCCCGAGGAGTCTAACTTAGGAGAAGGATAAAGCTTTTTTATGAGCTTGTTGGCTGAAGCAGCAGGTCCAAAGCCAGTCAACGTCCTTCCAAGCGTGGAATGCTTGAGAGTCCTGCGACAGCCCGAATAAACTGAAAAGCATAGACTCTTCATGGCCTGAGTTGTTGCAGGTTGACTTATGCTTAGCAAGGTTTGCTGAGGAACGATCTGAAGATAATCAATATGTTAATAATTGCTATTGAGGCTAATTAAGGAATCAAATCGAACTATTTGTATCGGACCTGCAACTGAATGGACGACCTAAAATGCTCGGGCACGAGCTTCACCATATTGTGGAACATCCTGAGAAGACCGAGGAATGCGAGTCTGTTGTTTTCTTCGTGTTCGCCAGGACCCCCGGACGTAAACGGATCGATCACATAAATGACCACGTAAGGCATTTGACCGGCTGCGACGACGTCGAGACTAAAGCCCGAATTGTGCAAATCCGAAAATTCGTGAGATTCGGGATCCAACGAGTGCTGGTCCCTTTGCGACTGTTCGCCGTGGTCTGATGGATTGAATTTAAAGAATAATTTCCTTAGTTAAGACAAAAAGTCAAGGCTAAAGTTAAGACAAGCTAAAACAAAAACCTCTGTCCAAGGAGAATACATTCGAGTGAATGGAATCTGCATGTCCAAATGGAAGGGACTGCATCACGTTCTGAGGTAGTCCGGGGTTGTGGCCGTGCAGGGATTGCGGAGGATGTAATACTGATGACGTCGAAGACGAGGAAGTGCTGTAAAGAGAAGAGGGAGGCTGGTCGGGATTGCTGATGCTGAACCGAGACCCGCCAGCTGCCGAGTGGGATTTTGCAGCTTCTTCGTACAAGGACCTCTTCTCTGTTAAACTCTTGATAAGCAGGTTAACTGGTAGAACGAAATGACGAGAAGGTTCGTCAATTACACGAACGTACTTTGAAAACTAAGAAATGGTTATCAAAAAGCGAAAGTAAATACCGACCCAACAGCTTGCAACATATCTTTGCGTACAGTCTCAACTTGGCCGCCACCGGTGAATTACCTGAAGGGTACAACAGCATAAGACAAACGGACTCGGACGTCGTCGAAGCACCTTCGACTCACCGATGTCCTTGAACCAATCGTCGTCGAGTTCCTTCTCCACCATCGATTCGCTCCTTTTCCCGATCCTCATGACTCCGCCTCTCAGCTTCTCGTGGAGTACCCTGTGCCGACCCAACTTGCACTGCTCGTATAGAACTCCCAGCTCGTTGAAAAAAGTCGTCGCGTGATTCAAAATAACTTCGTTGTCCGGCGCGACGACCAAATAAAGGACGTCGCGGGGTTCGCTCAGAGGTTCCAAGGTTAATTTATCCTGAAAACAAAATGGCATTTACTAATTGTAGTTTGCAAAGTTCACACAATTATGAAACGTAATCAAAATTGTAATGGAGATGAATGAACTAACCCAGTGCTTGATGGCATGGGGAGAGAGTGCCATCCATTCTTTATCATAGCCAACAAGAAGATATGGAATGGACTTGGGCTCGCTGGTTTCTTTACAACCTACGAATTAAAGGGTCGGAATATGGAACAAGTGTAATCACACAACACCACATAACAATTAGCGTCATATGGCACTAAAGTGACTTTAATCATGAAAATTTCAAATCAAAACAAAGAAAATTTGAATATATCAACCAATACATCAATATAAATGCTTAATTTTTATTGATCCATCAATGCCACTGAGAAAATAGTTATGTTTATATATGTATAAATTAGTAATAGACCACAGACCTCTTCCAGCAAGCAAGTGAAAGTCCTTCCATGTCAGTGGTCCTGAAATGGTATAAACAGACTCCCAAAGCCTTGTTATCCTTTTCTTTTGTATAGCATCTTGAAGCAGTGGTTGTAGTTGTTTCAGCAGTCTGACGACGTCTTGCGAATTCGAGGCAACGGGGGCCGAAGCTACGACGCGACATAAAAAATAAGTTATTATTGCTCTTAACGATCGATTATCAACGGGTCGGACGGTTTCGAACGGATCGTAATCATTCCACAAACCTTGATGAAAAGGCCAAGAATGGAGACAGATTTTGTTCCTGTCGACAAACGATTGACTCGTGCAATTATCGACGATCATCTGTCGACCGAATTCTAACGCCGCGTAGCAAGCCTCGCTGCAGTCTGCGAATGTACAAAAAATACCGTCATTGAAAATGATTGCGAACCGAGCGGATTAGTAAAGTTCGGTTCGTGAAGATTAAGAGGACCTTTCATCTCCAGGTTTCTAGCATACTCTGGACCAGGTGCTCTATTGTTTTGAGCTTTGAAGTTGGCAAGAACAGCCATTGATGGGAATTGTGTAGAGAACTGTTCCCTTAAAAGACCAAAAACTTCCTGAGATAACTCCTCTGTAATTGATCCCACATTGGTTCCTTGGTTATTTATATTGTTGTTTCCAGCCTGAAGCTGTTTGTCTTGACTCTTATTTACTAACAGACCAGATTTGTAAACATTATCGAAGTGGTTGTGATAAATTCCCGTGATCTCGACCTCGTCTTCGTAAAACAATCCCGATTTCAAACCATACCTGAAGCAAATGATTGAGACATCAGGAGACAAGAAAAATTGGAATGGTATTATAATGACAATAATACCTCCGATTAACGATGGCACTGAAGGCACACGTGCATCTGAACTGATCTTCAGAGGTGGTTGATGGCCTATTGTGCACAAGGTAAGTATTGATATCACTGCCATCAATGTTTCGATTGCAAGCACAAAGTGTGCAGCTATCAAAATTATGGTCCTTGAATATGTTCAACATAGAATCTGAGAGGATGATGTTAACCACGAGGCTGCTCACCTGTTCAAAGAAGAATAATGAAGCTTCAAATAGGTAAATGTATTTTATATATATATTATGAAATAATTATATTAACTGAAAATTCTTATAAACTAAGTTTTTACATTAGTAAACATCATCCATCTGATTGACATTAACATTATCATAAGTTTAAGGGTTGCTTTTCCAAGATATGTTAGGTTAGATGTTAAGCTTTGAACATGAAATGCATTGACTGCATTGCTTTCACTACTAGTGCTTCTGGGAATGTAACCCTCTGAGCCAACCAAATCATACTTAATAAAATTTAGAGTGCTTTATGGATAATGAGTAAAGTTGTGCATTTAGTGTCTTGGGAATAACACTGTGGTGTTACATATAATATGGTGTTATATATATAATTGTGGTATTATATGTTTTTCATGGCTTGTAATATCATTTGCATTACGGTGCATAGAGCATTGCATGTCGCAGGTATATTA
Organism: Hirudinaria manillensis; assembly: GCA_034509925.1. Classification (NCBI taxonomy): domain Eukaryota; kingdom Metazoa; phylum Annelida; class Clitellata; order Hirudinida; family Hirudinidae; genus Hirudinaria; species Hirudinaria manillensis. The sequence continues at coordinate 4,065,317 of CM067532.1, read as the reverse complement.
GAGTACCAAAAATAAAAGTCAAATGATTTGTCTTGCTCTTTTGCAGTCAGTTTAAAAGAGAAAACATGCTGATGACTTTAGCCAATTGGCTAGGATGACTTGGAAAAATAATGTTTTCCAAGATGTTTACAACTACAGAAAATATAACATAATTTAAACTTTAATAATAAGCCAAAGGCTACTAAAATGTTTAAAGCCATCTAAGTTAAAGTAAAGTCTAAATCATTATTATTATTTCAATTAAAATGTTAAAAACCGACCTCGCTGGTCGAGCCCGGATGACTGTTGTCGATGGAGTTGATGGGTCTGCTAAGGGACGAAGCGTTTGAAGCTGGCGACATGAGGTCGTAGCTGAGAGGAGTCCTTTGCTGCTGCAGGAGATGTTGCTGTTGTACGATCAGGGAGTTCATGGCATTACTGCCCTGTTGAGAAGCATAAAAAGGAGCCACAAATTCTGCCCTACGACCGGTGGATGGATTCACACCATGGGCTGCATCTGTAGAACTGTAGAATCGATGATGTTAAATTCACTGCACGTACATAAAAATCACAAATTGATTATAAATGCATTGTAAAACAAAATAAAACAACATATTATGTCCATTTTTTAAAATATATAACTAGTAATTACCATCCACTTTTCAGAATTCCATGTCATAAAATTACATTAATAATTAATTAAGCTATTATTATTTATTAATAAATGCTAGATGCAAATCATGTCGAGGAAAATGTCGATCGCAGACAGCAGAGGAAGCAATAACCTTGAAACAAATTTGGACGCAGAGGTGTGGCGCTCCGTCGGTTGATGTTGCTGCAAGGAGACAGAAGTAGGGATTTGTGGCTTGTAAACGAGGTTTGAAGGAAGAGTAGGTCTGTTGTCTTGCGGAAGTTCGATCGGATCGTAATCGGTCGACGCGGGCATCTTACATCTGAGAGGCATCTTGTACAGATTTGCATATTCCTTTTAATCAAAACAATAAAATAATATCATTATTTATCTCAAGGGTTATTCATCTTAGACACCAAAACAAAATGTACAATGAAAAATTTACAATGTAAGATGTGCTTTGCCATGCAATAATATTACAAATTAATTAAAGACGTATTTTTGTCAATATTTTCTATGTTTTTGATATGTACAATAAGTACTTTAATATTATTTAAAGTGACGTAATTTACTTTTTTCAGTGATGCCAATGCAGCAGAAATGGAACCCAGCTCTTCCTTTATAAATGGAAACTGAACAGTTGAATACTGATGTTGCAGCTGTTGGGGGGGTTGTTGTGAAAAATGATGGTTTTCGTGGTGCATGTCCGATTCAGCAGTGCCCTGCATCATGGGGGAAGGTTCGCTGCAAGGGTTGTCTGCAGACGGTGGCGTGGGGTACATGCGGGAAAGCTCTTTCGTCGTCAGGACGCCCTGGTTGTGGACGAGAGAGCCGTGGTTAACGGAGGTCGAGGTAGTTCGGAAAGGACCGTAGACGTCTTCTCTCGCGCACTTCTCCGGTCTCGGCATTGCCGAAGGCTTTACGGAAACGACGGGCAAATTAAGCATTGGAAATTGCAAAAAATTTTTCGTTTTTTAAGAACAAATAATAAATTTGTTATATAAAATTGTTAACAAATAAAAATATAAGTCGTATCCATCGATATCAAAAGTTCGCTTAATAAATAGTGATATTCAAAAATCACAACTGAGTCAGGGTCACACTCTTCATCAGTGTCAAACAACTTCTCCAGATCTTGAATATTTGGTATGAGGTCATTTTCCCTCATCAAAGTTGTCGTCATTGGTGCCAATCTGCCAGTTGGTGAAGGAGGCAGTTCTAGAAAAGAACAAATTAAATAAATCAGAATAATTAAACAAATCAAATAAATAAATAAAAACAAATTTATCACTAAAGCTTAGCAGATTATGAAATTTAATTTCATACCAACTAACAATTTGCATCCATACAAACATTGTATTATTTACAAACATGGCTCAATCATAGAAATGTAGATTAATGGCACAATTGTTGCATGAACCATGCAAAATGTGAATTTTTTTAAAGACCATTTTTATAAGCATTTGCAACCCAGCCTAAAACGCTATGGTACAAATGGAATGTGGTTGCTACGCAAGTCATTGGCATATTTCACTATTTTCACTAGCAAAGTCTTATATTTAATTAATTTAGATGTATTTGATTAGCCCAACCTAAGGCATTTCTAGTGTCATTATAGCCGTTAGGATGACATTCCGAGCTCAAGACACTCTCCTGACCATCCTCCTAAAAAATAATCAATCATGACTCAGTGGCTGATCAATAAGAGTTCAATAAAATAATACAGTTGACCTTGACTTTAAAATAATAAAAGAATGAAATTTTTAAACAACCGACCAGCTTAATCTGAGGAAGGAGAGAAGAATATTCCTCCTTTATATTGAGAGCCATTCTACCATCCTTCAATCTGGAGCTAATGAATCCTGTCTCTCCATAATGGTCTAAAACAGTTGCAAATACATTGTTTTTTTGTTACAAACATAAGATGTGGAACTTACCATTTAAGATATTGTTTTTTATCAGAAGACTGTGTTCACCCTTGGAATTAGATCTTTGATTCACCAGACAACTAAGGCTGCATCAAATCAAAAATGAAAATAAAGCAAAAGTAATAGAAAGAAAACTGCTTGTAGCTTTAATTTAGAAATATCTGACGATATTATGAACTAATAAAATTAAATTTAATTGAAAATTGAAATATGTTACTTTAACAGTGTAATTTAACAATTTAAGAATTTAAAATTCAATTATACTCACAAAGCATCTGACCGATATTCATAGAGGGACCTCCAGTTTGCATCGTCGCAGTCTTCTTCAAAGAGGGGTGTGAGTGTGGGCCTTTTGATGGATGATGAGGCAAGCATCTTAGACTTTTTTTTAATTTGTTTCTCTAACCACGTTTTGCCAATGTCGGCGGGTTTGATGCGAGGCACACAAGAGCAAGAATCCGTCTGGAAAGTTCTGGCATCCGATTCGGATTTGATTTCGACGTTAAATCCGGACCTCGAATTGCCGGGAACGAAAGCAGACGACTCGTTGTTGCAACCGGCATCCGACAATTGGACGTTCGACGGTTTGAAGGAACTCTCCGAACTTCCGGTTTCTTTCGAGCTCGGCCTGCCGTCGCCGCCGCCTCCGGTCTTCGTGGGCGGTTGAGGGCTGAGCGTGGGCATGGTGGGATCGCCGCCGTTGTGGCTAATGGAAGACAGCTGACTCTGAGTAGTTGCCATGAGCGGGGACGGAGCCGCAGAGTTCGGCGAGGAGTCGAGACCTCCGGTCATCTGCTGTAGGAAGATTTTGGAATTCGCGTGCATCCCTGCAGCTGAAAGAAATAAAATTCGTTTGAATTTTGTGCTCGACGTGACTAATTCGATTCAAAATGCCATCGTATCCGTGCAAATGCCGAAGAGGTAACAACCTTGTTGATCGTTGTGTGGAAAACTTGATGAACTGTTTAAGGAAGACATGAATGCAGATGTGGCAGGCATCGATGGCTTGTTGTTCGAGAACCCAAAATTGTTAGGAATGGAATAATTGGCATTGGTACATTTATCTTGGGCACTAGATGAGGCAAAGATGAAATTTTTGTTCCGCCTGTGGTACGGGGTGTGAACTCTGTGATGCCGAGGACGGTGTTCCGTCGAACCCTTCTCTCCTTTTAAGCTGCTCGCATGTTGGTGCTGCTTCCACGAATTTAAGCCGCTCGATCCGAAGCCCAACAACGACTGCGCGGTTTTGTTCGTGCCGCCGGAAGATGTCGACGAAGACGGCACGTTTCGGAGGTGCTTCGACGGTCTTCTGTTAAGTTGTAAAAAAGTTTGTAAAAAAAATATTTTAAACATTATTGACCGGATAAAAAACGTGCGACATACCTCAGACAACCACAATTTCCCTTTTGAATTGGATCTCCAAAATTCCACGTTACTCTGTCTTGAACGGCTGAATTGTTCGGATCTGTTCTCGCCTCGATCGATTCAATTTGGCTATTCAATCAACAACATAAAAACAATTTTACTAAAGAAATTATCATAAAACATAAAAATGTTTGCAATTTAACCTATGAGATGTGAGCCCACTTGCAACAATCCAATCCTGCCATGACTTCTCAACAACTCTCCTCGAGATCAAAAGTTTTATTAATGAATTTAGTCTGGCGTCGACAGGCCTGAGCCTATGGCTAAATTGTGACAATGGATTCCTATTGTTATTGTTGGAATTCTGGGGAACAGAAGAAGGGGATGTTTGTTTCATCTTGAACACTTCCATCTCCACTTCCATTGCAACCAAAACGTAGCTACTCGGGTAACGGAGCCTTACGCCAGCTGGTAAAATAAGGTCCGACTCATTAACAAATATTACTTTTTTCATTATCGCACTTTGATTCAACTTACCCACAACGACCTCGACAACACTAGGAAGTGAATTGCTAGATTCTGGTGTTTCTTCAACTTTATTGATGTAGTAAAACTTTTTCCATTCCTCAAGCAACTGTTGTGCTTTCGGGTCCGAATCTCCCGAAGAACGCCCCGTTAACTGCCCAGACAATCCATAAGGAGCCAAAAGGACTGAAAATTAAATGATCCAAATAATTTCATTAAAAAAAACACATAATATATATGCTAGCAATGCAGAGAATAAAAAAGTTAGAAACCCATAAGCTTAAATTTATTTATATTTAGCTACAACATAGGGTCCACGTGGGACGAGATGAGGTTCTTCAAAGCAGCTTTATATAAAACTCATATCATTGCCTGAGTAGCTTCAGATATTCCATGGTTCCTTCCCTAGTGCGAGATGGGTTTCAAGTGCAATACATTAAAACTATCTCCATTATGATGTGTGCCAAGCTGCAACCCTCCTTGCTAATTTGCATGCCAGTGGTGTTGATAATCATACAAATTTTGTAAAAAAAAGTTGAGAATCACTTTTCTATATTTCTATCTTAAAGCATGAACCATTAGCAATTTAAATAATGTCTTGTAGTATAAGATGCTGGTCTAAATTATACTATTATACATGATTGAGTCTGGCTGATGCATTTAAAGGGGATATTCCTGGAATATGGAAAATCTGCAAACCAGTCCCAGGTAAAAATTTGTTTAGAGTAAAAGATTTAAACAGATCAAAAAACCTGGGGTTCCTTGCTGAAAATGGGAAGCCAAGCTGATGTGATGATTGGAGAGACCAAATAAGGGAGGATGCTGCCTGACATCAACACTCGCACAGACTGTGCTGTCTCCATGCAGGAAGAAATTGAAACTCATAGATAAGTGGAACCTTTAGAATTTAGTTCATAAATATTAGTTCAGGAGTATGAAAACATGCATTATAAAATGATGTGTTAACCTGTCTTTTTGTAATTGTTCCATGTTATTATATGGTTGTACAAACCATTTCCCTACCCTGACAAAGTTCTGAGACAAGAGACTCCTTTAAATTTATAACATTAAAATAGAAATTTGGATGTCATTTATAAATGAATTTTTGGCTCTTAATAATTGAGTTGTATTTTGACAATTTTGATAAAAAATAAAATTTTGCAATAATGTTTTATAATAATTTAGTTACATGTAATGCACCTTATGCATACATGTTATTTTATTATAACATTTTATAAAGATTTAGTATAACAACCTCTCAATAAGATTATGGAGAGCTTTGAAGAGAAGAGTTCTACACTCGTATGATAAAGGACCAGTATCCCAACTCCCTGATTCAATTTCTACAGCAACAAAAATGTTTTCAATAAACAAGTACCTTTGTTATTCAGTTATAGATTCTGTAATATTGTTCATTTTATATGATTTTATGTGATGGAGTTTCTTAAAAATCATGAACCATTTAAATAGATAAAATAAAAACATTTTAATCATGATCCAAGCATTTCTAATGAAAACTAATAATAACTATTCCAGTTACTAACCATAGAGATCGTGTGATATGAATGAAGGGAGTGAAGATGGCTCTTCTCCATACCAAAACAACCAAAGCTCCTTAGGACTAGCTGGACCGTGATCTGCCAGACTTTTATTTCCATTGTTAACACCACTTCCAGCAACTCTGGGCTGCCTCCTCCATACACAGAGTAAATCTGCTTGAACACATTTTGAGTAGGAGCTCAGCACTGGGTCTTCAAGGAGATCAACAGAAAATGTGGCTTCAGATTGAGTGCCCAAACGTCTCCACTTAATTCCCGACAGGTCAGCCTGAATTCGCAAAACAGAAAATTATTTTCTTCAGGATCACTAAATATTCAATCCCAAATTGATCTCAAATGAAAATACATGAGTGAAGTAACGAAATAATACCATGAATTACTATGAATCTAAGAAATTTATAATTACAATCATGTATCAAAAAGTCCTTACATTTTAAATTATAAAAATCACATAGTTGCAAAAACTGAAGTCACCAATGGTAAAATCTTAGATCCTAAGTTTAATTTATTGAAATTACTTATAATTAAAAAAATGTCGATTCAATTCATAAAGATGTCTTGTAAACAATAATGATTTATATGACAAAGTGAAGCAATGTTTATAAATATTTGCTGAGAATTCAAATGAAATTTTAATTCCATATTGAGGTAGCAACCCTTTCCAATTCCTTTCACTTACAAACAATGACAATTTGTTTCAAAGTGTTACTACAAAATCATGTTTATAAATTATCACGATAATATATCAAGATTGTTTCAAATCAGACACGTTCAAATTAAAAATATTTGGATTATTGCAAATAACCCATTGACATTCAATTGTAATTTTAGTGATTTGTATCTTGGGATGACCTGTAATCTAGTAAAAAACCTATGTGCTTTCATTGAATACAGAAAGATGATTTTTAGTAAATGGATCCGTTTCACATAGCCTTGCATCAGCGGTTTGGCGGGATTGAATCAAACTTAAATGTTTGTTGGTAATCAATCGGTGCCATCTTTGTAATTTCGTCTCATTTTTAGTAGCTTCGGTGGCTTAAGCCGAAAATCGGTACTAAGAAAAAGTCAGAACCCACTTACCAAAGCAAATAAATTAGTGTGGCAATCTTCAAGACTGCACCCGTTTTCGGCCATGTTTCAATAAATTTCCATCTTGTTCGATCCAAACAAAACAAAACTTCACATCAAAGAAATCAACTTAATACTTTACTAATTAGCTTAAATCTAGTAAAACAATTTGTAAGTCAGAATAAATTAATGAAATGTCCGGTTTAAAAATAAAATAAAAAACATTATTAAAATGGCGAAAGTCGTATCAAACATCAAAGACTATACATGTACCAGCAAGTGGTAAACACGAATTAAAAGCGTTTAACAAATAAATATTTTCTATTGTGCAAACAATACAAACGACATCAACTATTTAAGAAAAATTAATGATCTCAAATGTAAATAAATTTTAGCAAGAATCAGAAAATATAGCGAAAGAAATAATAATATTCGCAACAATAGAGTGATGTTTTACTATTATGTTATGTAATACTCTCCAATTAATATTACAAACATTAACATACTTTCATATTACATGAATTAAATGTCTGTAATTATCCTTATCAAAAGAGGAAACTTTTGCTGGACGGATTTGTTGGGCTATTGCTAAAGAACAACCACTAAAATTCCTCTTGAATATGTACAACATAACGAATTTGACTACAAAGTCTGACGGCAAATGGGCCCAATCAATTGGATACTCAAAATGCTTGAGGGAGGAATCGTAGTGGGATAAAGAGCTACGCCATCCTTTGCGACCTTGGAATTCCTCAAAGTACACCGCACCTTTAAATATCTATAACAAAATCTTGTTATCTGGGCAATGCAGCCGTCAATTCCTCTCAGTTGATTCTACCTCTGCTCCTGAACGTTATCAAGTCTCTCCGTCTGGACTACTGCAGCTCGCATCTCTACGACTCAAATGCTTCCTCGATTCACTCTTATCTCAACAGCCTCGCTCATCTCAGTCATACTTCTAATCATTGTCACTCATAATTTGGTGTTCATCTTCAACCAAATTATCCCTCGTCAAGCGAAGCTTCTTTAATGTTTCGTGTGTCATCATAAATGTTCCACTTCAAACATCAGTAGAGCTTTTCTAAAGACAATTCAAGGTTTTCATTTATTCAGAATAGCCGGAGTCTATCTAGGAATAGTAGGAAAGACCCTCTGATGCTTTGCCTACGAACGAATGAATTACTATTAATCTTATTAGGGTTTGAACTATAACGGGTTATAATAATAATGGTACGATTGCTTTATCTGCAATATCTATAGTTTTTTTTTTTTGAATTTATTCGTATTCATTGAGAAAATAAGGTAGTTCTATAGTGGGAACAAATGAAAATCATTGTCATTTACCTTTTAGTCTTCTTTTACTTTTTAACCGCTTCAAAAACCTTAAAAATTAATAATATTATTATTAACATGAAGATCCTAGAATGGTCTAAAACATCAATGATCAAGATCATGCATAATGCTTCAAAACAGTAAGTACACCTACTACTTTCGAGTTGGTATTTAATGCAGCACATCTATTGACATACAACATACACGAAAAGTACATTACAGGGAAATATTCTTGTTGGACCCTTATCAAGTTCATGATTGTTCCTCAAATTGATTGCCTTCTTCAATCTCGAAAGTGTACATAGGACCATTCCAACTCATTATTTGTATATTCTATTAAATGTTTAGAATTCTTTAGATCGCAATAGAAAGATCTGGAAAGATTTATGTGGTGCGAGTTATTTGTTAGTTTACTGATTTGACTAGACATACAAAATATTTGAAATCCCTCTGAAAATGGAGATTTTGTCAGCCACCTATGAGGAGTTGGGTAGGACAGTAAAGTACTTACAGGAAATCTGGATGCAATTGGGCACATTATTAGAATTTTGGCAAAGTGACAGGCAAAAGACAACTGAAAGGCAACAAAATTTCTCATACCTTAAGCTAACCCCATCAACACCCTACCCAGACCCTACCATAGCCCTACCATACTTTCGAACTCTGGAAATCCATGGCAAACCGGTGCCTCTGAGTTGTCTTTTTCCGCCACTTATCCAGGTACCCATTATTCTTGGGGTCAGTAGAAGGGCATGACGTAACACAGATCTAGTACACTCATCTAGTTGATCAAGGGTCTGGCTCAGTACGTCCTCTCTATCTGAAACGGCCTCAAAATACTTGTCGATCTCTGGTTGAAAGTAATCGAATTTCAGTAGTTTATGTGTCAAAATTAAATTTTGATCAATAATTCAATTAAGCATTAATAAAATTAATAAAGTAAGTGTCAAACGTCAAATTTATAGTAGCGGGTTTTAAAAGTGGAGGTCCTCATTCGTATCTAACGTGACATGCTGAGATTTGTGTATTGACCGTCAGGTTTTATAAATGTGCTCGTGGTGGATTTTATATACCTTTATACCCATTCTTATTGGAATAACTCTTACGCAATACAAGAGCGACATTTTGAAACTCATTCGTCACCAAATTTTCATTGGTATATCTATGAATTCAATGCCGTTTTTCTTCAATGCGCTGGCTACGGTTCCGTCTAAAATTGTTTTTACGTAGTTTTAGCTTGTGTCTTACATGTGTTTATATTTTTGTGATATAGATCAAAATGTCTGACGATATCAAACAAAATCCTAATAAAACTTAACCCGAGGACACTCTACCCAACCCCTTCCAAGGGACCCTATGGGCCCCTAAATCTCACCTCTAAAAGGGCGCAAACATTTTCTTCATTAAATTCTAAAATGATAGCCAAGATAAAGATGGAACTCAAACTCAATCTTACTGGTTCCATATATGTAAACCATAGCCAGTGCGTTTCTTTAATTGTGTTTAGACCAAGTCTTTCTTTTTTCAGATTCCCATGAATGGGATGTGGTCGTCTATGTTCCATCTGCAAGGAGTCACTTCAAAGAAAGGGAGATTATAAGGAAAACATGGTGGCATCACATTCAGATGAACAAATCCTTAAGTTTGAGGTGTGACCTTTTGTAAACTAAATCCTAGATAATCAATTTCCTTTAATTTTATTGATATTAGACATATTAAAAGCAAAGCTTGCGATCATTTTTGAGGTGATTTTTGAAAGTTTGGAGACAATGTTTGCCAACTTTGGTATCTGAGCAAAAACCTTAGGGGAATTTTGAATGAGAGAAATTTTTGTAATCTTTTTATGATGAATTTGGCAAACTTGATAGCTGAAATATTATATGTAAATTTGTTTTTAATTGAGTGTTTAGAATCATTAATATCACAAATGAAATATTTGCAGAGCTACAATGAAATTTGTTATTGGTGACCAGGCCTGTCCTGTAAATGAGGAAGACCTCAAAGATGCTTTTTCTTGTGAAGAGTGGAAATGGCCAAATCTTTCTGATGGTAGAATTATTGTTTTGGATTATTTGATGGAGTTGACATGCTTCATTATAGCCAATTTAATAGTAGTAGCGATAGTTCAGAATACTTGGAAGCATCTTGGTTTTGTCTACACTTCTCTAGGAGTTAAGTTGGTGCTTGAAAGATCTATTGATGATACCCATGGATATAATTATCACTTGATATATTAAGTAAATATACTGGAAATTTTCAGTTCAAAAGCATCTGATGTTTTTGATATTTTAAAAATTTAAAAAAATGATAGGTATTGAACTACAATTTAGAAGTTTTGTCAGTATCACCAATAGTTTTTTAAAAGTATTAACAACCCCGGATATAAAATACATGATTTGATATTTTAAAATTAATAATTTATTGATAGGAAAATTATAATTTTGAATCATTATCTGAGGTTTGCACTTTTTTTGCTTTTATCGCATTTACAATTTACATTTAATTACATGGTATTGCAAGGAAAACTTATTACTTTACAAAGTCTGTTTCATTATGCTTATTATTATTTGGCCTCTAAGTGCACTGATGGATGGCATCCTTGCATCTAATTACATTTTGTGTCTGTAATTAAGTTTATTTTCATGTCATGGAAGAGAATGGCTTAGCCATATCTGATTTATAGAGATATTAGTGCTCTCCAACTATGGAAATTCTGACAACTTAAAGTTTATAAAGGGTACAATGCTACACATAGGAAGCCTTGATGAACTTAACTGCCATTTAATGATCCATGGTGCTTACTAAAAATTTATTTTAAGATGGTGTTTTAAAATTACAATTGATAATTTGAGGTTGATGTAAAATTTGTGGTTCACTGGAGTCACATTTCATAGAAATCATTGTGAAAGTTGATTCTTTTTAGTAAATAACCAAACGAGAAGAGCTATAGACATCAAATTAGTGAATGAAGATGAAAAGCAGGATTCTGTTTATTCCATGCAGTCACTCAAGTTTATAGTTGAGTCCTATTTATTTTATTGTCAAGATGTCCATTTCTGAATATTAATCACTTTTAAGATATTGATGTTTTAAATAATTTGATTGATTAGGTTCATCACCCAGTTGTGTTGATGAAACTGGGTGTACATGATAGTTGTCGATCATCACAAACATCTGTGAGGCTTCAAGAGGCCACTACCTCAGCAAGTGATTGATTTTTGTTAAAACTATAATAAAATGTGATATGATATAACATTTAATTACAAGAAAATTTGGAATTATAATTATTGTTCTAATTGATTATCTAGAAAGAAATTGTACATGCAACTTTTGATGCAAGGCCTGATTTAGTGAAGCCATGGAAATTGTCCCCTGAAGATCAGGTCGAGAAGTTCCGTTACAAGAAAATCCACCCGCCCTACATCTTACCCAAGGTTGTATTTTTGTAATTGTTAATTGCTAATTGTAAGATATACCATGCATTGCACATAATAAGCTTTTGATTTTACATTACATTTGCCTATCAGATTTTAAAGATAAGATATGATATCTATATAAATAAAAATGCAATGTGTGTTTGTAACATGCAAATGTTCTCTGAAAGTACTTAACCAATTGTTTGAAATTTTGACACAACATAGTGCTCGATTAGGGGAGTGTTTGTATATAGGTTTCATATATATATACAACTACATCATGTAAAAATGCACTTTTTTCGAAAATCCTGCCATCTTTCCACGACGACGTCATGACCTAATCTATGTAAATAAACTTTAGCGAGACCTTAAAAAGGTTAAACTATCGTAACCCTCAAGCAAATTTGTGAAATTGTAAAAAATAAACATATTAGAAAACTTCTTTCTTATAAAATTAAGCAGATTGAGCCACAGCAATGCGTGGCTGGGCACCACTAGTGATAAATAAACAGACTATTGTTTAGCTACTGGCATCAAAAATGTGTTTAAAATCATTTTCCCTAGGGAGAGAAAATAGATGGGAATTCACTAAGCAAAAATTGTGCCTTTCTAAGTGGTGGGGTTGTGTGAACCAATTTTTTGTAGGATATATTAAAACACAGAATATTTTTCTGGCAAGCAATCCCTTCATGATTTTGATGGGGTTCAAGTATATTTATCAAGTTTGAGTACATCACATGTTTATACGTATTACTATTATTATGTTTTTCACACTGCACTGTGAAATTGTAAATTTTTATTTGAAAGTCTTGTCTTCAATGTGAAAACAGTATGAAATAAAAGTCTCAAGCCTTAAAAATCTGTATAGATGGTGGCTTTATTAATGCAGTATCTTAATTTTAAAGACTAGCATACAGAGAAAGTACTATATAACTCTTTATAAATAATTATAAATAATTATAATTGTAATTCTTTATACATGGCTAACAGTAATTGTTTCAGGGTTTTAGGGGAGAAATTATTTTGGACAATTTGGAATCTGGAAGTTCGAGGTGTAATTTTGCCAGCTGGAATTTTCCTTGGAAGACATCATTAAATTCCTGGGATGTTATTGAATTTCTAGAGGTAAACTTTATAAATTGTGAACTATTTAAGCTATTATATGATTTAATCACAGGAAGACAAAATTCCCTTGAATCATTATGTGGAAGAAGATTCTTGGAGGAGCAGACCTGTTCATCTCTTCAACTTTATCTTCATCATTCATGGTTTGCACCAGCATATTTAAACCACTTTAAATTCAAACTTTTTGTGTTTATCTTTATTATAGCATTATGTTGGTTTATTTTGAGGAGACTCACACTTTGAATTAAATTGTTTAGAAACGGATGAACTTAGGACAAAAATTGAAAATAAATCTGTCAGACAAGAGGAATTGGAACTCAAAATCATGAAGGAATCTGAAGCTCTCAAAAAGGAATCATCAGGATATGGCGATCTTCTTTTCGTTGATGTTGTTGATGTCTATCGAAGCCTTCCCAATAAACTTCTTCAATTCTCATCATGGTTTGAAAGTAAATTAGCAACCTTTTAGAAAAGTTGTTAATATTATTCCAAAATTTCAGGGCTTCTAAGAATCTCAAATTCAAATTTGTATTGAAGACAGATGATGATTGTTATCTTGATGTGGAAAAAGTCCTAGACAAATTGGATAGCCTTTCTTCTTTCAACAATACTTGGCTTGGAAGGTTGGAAAAAATAGTAAATACAGTGGTTGGCATATCTTTAAGAGACCCACATTGCATAACTTCCCTAAATTTTAATTTTTATAACCTAAAGTAAATTAAATATCAATGTAAATTCACATTCTAGTTGGTGGTCAATTAGATGGCAGAGACAGGAGATGTGATAAAAAAAAAGTTATCCACCAGATTCTTACTTTCCTAATTACATTCAAATTAAGATTCTGTAATGCTGGGGCCTATCCAGTTAACTTGGCTCCAAGCCGACTCAATAAGGAGTTATGATCAGCATTCTTGCTTCACAAATATTACTTAGTAAAGTCTAGTGTGAAGGATGCTTAGTCTACTGCTTGACCTTTTCAAAAACATCTTAATGTTCCTGCAGCATCACTGTTCAAATAACATCTGGTGGTAGTATTTAATGATTTTGATTTTGGGAAGACTGATGTTCAGAAAGGTCTCGCAGATGACACCATAACCCTTACATTTGTAATCTTTTATATCTCTTTATCAGTTTTAAGTCTGGTGGACATTTACACATCATGTGGCTGCATGCCACAAGTAACCATCTAAAGAACACCTTATCCATTGTTTATGACCAAAACATATAAGATTCCCTCATATGAACATTTAACATTATCTTGAAAAATATGTTTCACATACACAAATTGTCGATATACAATGGTCATCATATCTTTTAGTAGACAACAGTTTTCTTCATAACTTTCTTAGATTAGTTGATAAATTAAATTAATTTTATGTTGTAAAATTTGGTTGCATAGTTTAAAAATTAGTATGAAATCTTATTATATATCTTTAAGAGGGATATCAAGTATCTGTATAATTAATTATTTGTTGGGGAAGTGATTATTGTTTGATTAGTTATGTGTAAATATATCAATTATAACAAAAGAATATATATTTACTCATAGAATGTGCTTGCCATCCAAGTGGTACCAAAGGCAATAGGGACTGAGATCCCCATGATGTGCTTGGGTAGAGGGATGTTTAAGCCTTCAGTAAAAGTTTTCATGGATGACACCACCATCGTTCTAAACAGGCAGCAGATTCTCCAAAGAGCTCTTGACAAGCTCAATGATCTACTCCAATGGCTCTGAAGTCCAAAAAATCCTGGAGTCTTTCTCTTACGAGAGGGAGAGTTCACAGCAACGTATGCTTCACTGCCAGAGGACAACGCATTCCAACGGTCTCAGAAGAACCAGTAAAGAGCCTGGGAAGAGTTTTTGATGAGTTCCTCTGTGACAAAAACCAGGAGGCAGCCACTGTCGGTAGGATGACCGACGGTCTGAAAGCGATTGCTGAATCGTCGCTAGAGGGCAGATTCAAAGTCTGGCTCCTGCAGTTCGTTCTGCAACCAAGACTGATGTGGCCACTAACCATCTACGAAATAGGCCTGCAGTCAGTAGAAGAGATGGAAAGGAAAATAAATCGGTGTACAAGGAAATGGTTCGGGTTGCTGCCTTCATTATTGTCAGTCGCCCTGTACAGCAAGAGCACACGGTTGAGGCTGCCCACAGATCAACAACGGTGTTGAAGAATACAAAATCATCAAAATCAGAACCAAATGGTCACTCAACAACTCCATTGACAGCAGGGTCCTCCCAGGAAGCAAATTCAGAGTCTAGGAAGAAATTGAGGAGTCTGAGGCACTCCTAACCTTCGAGGAGAAAAGAGGACCTGTTCAGGTAGACAGCCATGGAGTCGGATGGAACAACTTCTCAAGATGGTCAGAGAATGTGCATACAAAAGCTGCCATGATAATCCAAGAGAGAAGGAGAGATATGGAGACCAAAAGGATTGCGCTGGCAGTGCAGCAAAGCCAGCAAGGCCAGTGGACAACCTGGGAAGACATCATCCAAAGATCCATCACATGGAAAGACATTTGGAGAAAGTCTCCCCTCCACTTGGCATTCCTCATAAGATCAGTTTACGACATGCTCCCTTCCAACTTGCAGAAGTGGGGGATAATTCAAGACGCTAGCTGTGAGCTCTCCGGAGGTGTACAGTCACTCTGACACGTGCTTTCATCATGCACCTTCACCCTTGCTCACAGTATCTATACATGGGGACATAATCAAGTCCTGCAGGTCGAGGCGGCAAAAACGACATGTTCCCAGGCAAATGCCTGAGAAAGTGTGGCAACAAGAAGGATGTACTTCTTAAGAGAGGGCTCAATACAGCACCACAGGAAGAGCATGGCCCAAATGAGGGACTTGTTGTCCATAGCCAAAGAACGGACATTCGCAGCAGACCTGCAGGGAGAGAGGCGCTACTACTAGGTGCTACGAGAGAGTGGCAAGCGGCCTGACTAGATGTTTATGTCAGCAGCAACAGATTCCTTTATCATGGTTGAGCTAATGGACAGAATGGATCTCAGCGATGCTCCAAAGAGCGATCAGTTTGATGAGCTGCAATGGATTTAGAGGGGGAAGGTTACAGCGCCCTTGTGATGCCCATAGAAGTCAGAGTGAGAGGGCTGGTCTGCCCACACCTTTCTCAGGGAAATAGGCCTTACAAACAGGCAAACAAAGCAGTTCGTCCAGAGAATGGCCGAGTCCGCAGAATCGGCTTCTCACTGGATTTGGACCACAAAGAACCGCAGGTAAGCCTCAGGCACTGCAATGTAAGTCATCCCTGTCCACCCCACCAAACAGGGATACCAGATTAAGGCCAAGAAAGAGACACCCTGGACTGCATTAACACCAAAGTGATTTAAGAAGCGCTTCAATAGCAACTTTGACAGTTTTTTGGGGTGGCGGGGCCCTTGTGGAGTTTTTCTTGAAATGTTGGTGTGAGTACTAGTTGTTTGCCAGAAGTCCTTGATGTTTTGTTATCGGAAGGAACAAGCTGGCAGGGACATCTGCTTAATCACCAGATGAGGCGCAACCCCTGAGAATGTCAGGATTCAGGGCAGAAACACTTGTCGAGGGGGCCAATCCTCTGAAGATCTCTGCCAAAATGCTTGTCCAAGAGTTTCAATCAATGTTACATCATTTATGAATGGCCCAATATGGATAAACAATGAACTATGAAATTTGTGTATTGTCTTTCTCTTTGCATTGGCTGTTGTTTTTCTCAAGAACTTCCCTTGAGCTCAGCCTTGTCTTGCATTTCATAAGAAAATATAATTTAGAATGATGCGCCGATCGTGTATACTTGCTGCTGCATTTTCAGGTTTCGGTACAATTGGAGATTGGATAATTATGGAAAGTGGGCTGAAAAAGTTTACACATCATCACTATATCCAAGGTTTGCATGTGGATCTGGATATGTGCTCTCAGAAGATTTGATCAGGTGGCTTTCCAAGAACTCTAATGACTTGAGATGTTATCAGGTTTGAATTTGCTCATGTATTTAATTTAAATCATGTCAGAATTTAATATACTATTTTTATTTTTATTTTATATTCATGTTTTGTAGTTTCTCTTTCATTTATCTTCTGAGCAATTATTTACCAAATGGCCAGATCATGAATGTTTTGCATGGAAAGGGCATTGCATTGCTATAAAACTTAAAATGATCTCTTTAGATATAGATTCAGCTTTGAAATGGATTGTTGATGACATATAAAAATATACTTTTATCATCTTAGTTTATTGAATTGAGTTGTTTTTCAATTGATTTTCTTCTAAAATTTTTATTTAACAT
Source organism: Hirudinaria manillensis (assembly GCA_034509925.1). Classification (NCBI taxonomy): domain Eukaryota; kingdom Metazoa; phylum Annelida; class Clitellata; order Hirudinida; family Hirudinidae; genus Hirudinaria; species Hirudinaria manillensis. The sequence continues at coordinate 4,048,103 of CM067532.1, read as the reverse complement.
TCCTTTAGGGAGAAGACACATCTCTTGGTATATGGATGTCATCCATTGATCCCATAATTGTTGATGTGAGTTTCTTTTGATTAATTTTGATTAATTGAGGGCATCTTTTATTTTATTTGTAATAATATCAGGAACCTCTATGGTTATGTGAGAAAGAATGCTTGTCAGACATGTACAGCATGCCTGATCTTGGTGCTGATGAGATGGATACTTATTGGTCCAGAAGAATGAAATGTTCTGATCCTTGTGGATGTGACTGAAGCTTTTTTGTTTTGAAAATCAGTCTTAATGTTTATGTGTCCACTGATAAGAATGTCCAATACAGTCTAATCATTTCTATAATCAGTCAATAAATGCATTTTTGAGATTTATTTTATTAAAGGGGAGTTGTTTAAATGCTTTGATCTAACTTTGTTTCCTATTTTAGAATGAAACCTTTACAGGTTCTCTAGAAGGATGATAAATATTTTCACTAGGGAATCGAGCTGATTCAGTAGAATTATTTGAAATAGCGCTCAGAATTCGGTTACTGAAAAGAGTTTTTTGTCACATAGACTTTAGTCTGCTTAAATCAATACAAATTACAATTGAGTTAAGATTAACGATTTATGGAATCCGAAATTCGGACATCTCTAGTTTTCAATAAAGAAATGTTTGAAATGGTAGCAGACGTAGTATGAGGGTCGTGCTTAAAAAATGTCAGGTGGATAGGCATGGCCCTGCGTAGATGATTGGCCATCATTTTGCGTTTCAATGACTACGGCGATCCCGAATGGCCCGAATAGGTTATTTCGATTATTTCACGATTCTACTTTCACTTAAAAGTTTTCGGTAACTGAAAGCAAACTTTGAATACGAATGGCACACCACGGAAAAATCTCTTTATATTCCTAACCATATTTTCTGGACGCAGATTTAAACGGTTTATTCTATCATAGTCAGGTATTGTCACGTCCCTCTCTCATTGACGAGGGATCGTAACGGTCTCGAAGATGAAGATTTTTAATTGTCAGCTTTTTTTTGAAAAAAATGTCTATTATTTTATTAATAATACTACGCTTAATTAGAGTAATGTCCCAGAAACCAGATTATATACACCGAATTAACTATTAATGTCAGTCCGACGACACTCTCACTGACTCCACCACACTCTCAGACTCCCGACCACATACTCTGTATATAAACATATACATAATCTTTTTATACTATCAGACGATTCCAACCCATTCTTTCCCTTCACCCAATTATCGAACTTTTCAGATCTTTTATAATCAGGTTTCATCCAACCAATCGTCACATATACGTTACCCTGGGAAAACAAATTAAATTTAAACCCCAAAAATCGTCTTAAAAATACAAGCTCCTCTCAGTTAGCTCCCAACCTGGGAAACTGTCCATAATAAGGAGTTTAAGTCAATATTGTCAGGAACGGGAGACCCTGACAGGTATTTTGATGATTTTAATTAAACCTAAAATCCAGAAAACATTGTGAATGATTTAAAGTCATTAAATTTAGAAATCGAACCAATCCAACAAGTTGAACATGAATTTTTCAAAACGAGTCTCTCGAAAATGGAATTTTATTGAAGGTTAAATTTATTTGGTCGATGATGTTGAAGCATTTCATTAAATGTTTTCGGGTTGAAGACATTTCTTATCCAATACATAAGTGTCAGTGGACGGCTCGGAAGTGAACGTTGCGTTCTTATATTGGCCCAAAACGCCTATATGAACCGAGCATGCTGAAGTAGAATCCTTCTTCATGCTCGCCACCTCACAATTCCTTATGCCAATGCAATATATTAAACAATAGAAAAGGTTGTCAAAAGTTGCTGGAGTCAGTCCCTCAACGGTTTGGCCTTCGTGTTTGGTCCAACACACTTTACCTAAAAATACTTTCTTTTGGAAAAGGGAAAAATACCTTAATTAAATTGACAGAGAAATCTTCCAATGAATGTTTGCATTTTAACTTATTTCATGCAGCAATTAACGACTCGTTGAATCATGAATTTTATGATTTTACCTTCGTAAACGCTTCTATCCAAAAGATAAACTTTTACCGAGTCCCCGATTGTACCATTTTCGACGACTTCAATTGGGCCAGTTTGAAGAAAGCAAGGAGGATCTGCGTTTGTGTCAAACATTGCAACATTGCAATACTCGACATAAAGACACACTTGCAGACACACCGGCAACGTGTACAAAGACACATGGGTGAGTCCACTGTACAGGACTTTTTCTTCAGTCCAGCATGAATCTCCTTAAAAGTAATAAAAGTTTGTAAAGAAAAAAGTGGCCTTTAAAAACCGTTCAAAGACATATTCAGCATGTACTTGCCAGCAGCGGACACCAGGATGTAAGGCAAAACGAAAAGCAATAGCATCATGATCTACAGAGAGCAAAATTGTCAGAATAATATTTCAATTTCGTTTTACCTTAAACGGACGTCTTATGAATGGGTGATGAACAATACTTATACTTATTTTAGCTATCGATCCGGTCAGCGTCAAAAACACATGTCTGCACCAATCTTCAAGAATGTTGATTTGCAAATTGATTCTTTTGATTTGATTATTATCAATGCCTTGGAATACTTCATATCTTAGAAAAAAAACTCTGGTTGTTTTATTAAAAAATCAAGTCTGGCAGACTTAAGTACAGTCTTAGTGTTAAACTGAAAATTTAGAGTGATTTTAATGATAGTTATAGATATAGAATATAATTTTATCATCTCAGTGAAATTAAATTATTACGTTATTTCTATAATTAATTATTCGTAGGCAATTATTCAACAACAGATTGTTTTGACATGTTTAAATAAGTGAGTTTATTCTACGATTCACTAGCTTTTTGATAAGTCTGAAGCTGGACCTTTCACCGTTTTAGAAATTTATTGATGCTTAATTATGTCTTCTAACATCTGGTCGACATTTAATGTATTTTCAAAGCAATGAGTAACGCAGAAAAAAGTTAATTCATTCATTTATCAAGGACCAAACCAATCATTTGATTCAAAGACTATTTAACTTCCTTCATTTCACTTAAATTGTTGCTTCTACTGGCATTTCAATATCTTAAGGGAATGTATGTTACATTGTTAATTTTGATTATAATTGAATGTAATGATAAGTATAACATAAACTGTAGCAAATTAATCTGCTCTACATGTTCTATGGTCCAACCTACACCTTTTAAAATATAAAGATACTACTGGCACATAACGGCAATAATTTAAATAATAGTAAACCACGCTCGTGCCATTACGCATATGAGGATGGTCCATGTTGAGTAGTACTAAGGTGTTCATGAACAGTGTTGACAATTTAGACAACCCAGATTATTTTATTCCTCAAGCTGTGATCGCTAATTATTATTTCTTAATTTATATCTGCATATCTATCGCCTTTCATATAAATACAAAATTCACAAACAAAGGTTGTATTAATAGCAGTATCCAAAGCATACTCGGGCACAATTACAAATTAATAGAAGGTCTATTTCATGCTTTTCGCAAAATATTCACTTTTGGAAGGGACATCCTTGCGGAAGCAAACGACTAACCGTCGCTGCAGAGTCGAGAATTGAGACTTTAGGAGGGATAAGGCACTACCCCCAAGTGCTAATTGAAAGAGGCAAGAGGCTGGATAAGGTTCTTATGTCACCGTCGACGAACGCTATCGTCTTAGTGGTACGGACAGTTCTGTTGGATGATAAACTCAAGTACAGAAATGCGCCCAAAGAGAAAAAGTATGCAGATCCTATCAGCAAAAGGGTACCGGATCGTCCTCTTCCGCATCAAAGTTGGCGCAAGGGGTATAGTCGGAAAGTCGAACCACGCCTTCCTCACCCGGATCGGTTTGTCTGGCCGAGAAAGAAGGCTCTAACAAAAATGTCTGAGGCTGCGGCCCCATTCTGAATCTGACACATGAGAAGTCAGAATAACTCTTCGGAAGCCAATGAGGAAAGACCGGAAGGAGAAAGCAGTCGATCGGTATCAAACGTCCACCAGAGCGTTAAGCACTCTAACATTTTTTGGAGTGAATTCAACATTTTCACGGATCACAAGCCACTCACATTTGCCTTCCAGAAAGGTTTAATTCGAATAAACTCCTGAAATATCGTCTCTAATTTGTTACCGCTACAGTACTCAATGAGTCTGACTTCACCAATCATGCTTCTGTTGGGATTGAAATAATATATATGTCCGAGTACCACAATCTTAAATACTGATAAAATTCAATAGAAAAACCACTTGCTATTCCAGAAAAATTGAGGATGAGGTCCCTAAAGAAACTAACATTTTAATTTCCTGGATGAAGCAGTTCAGTAGTATGAAAGAAAAATTACGTATTCAAATTTTGTTTTAGTCTATTTAATTTAAAAATAAATAAGTAAAGAATACTTCGGAAAGAGCATTCATTCAGACCACTTCCTTTTCTTGATCATAACGAATTTGTTTACATTTTTAACCTTTGGCCATGTGGTGTGCTCAGCGATGTTACAAGATAGGCCAGGCGTTCAGTGTCTCTTGCAATGTGGCTTCTGTTTTGAAGCAGCCAGTTTTTATGGTAAATACACATGAGATTAGATATAATTAAAGATTTTAATTGTGGGATTCATAGATCTACTTGTGCTGATAGAGAACAATTGCGAAGCCAAGGGTAGGCATTGTAAGGCACACTGGAAATGTTGCTGAAGCGATTACGAACCAGCAGAAGTCAGTAGGGAAGTGGTTACTGGCATGTTCTGGCATGTGCTTTGGAGCAGTCGTCATAGGAGGAATAACAAGGTTATTTTAGCTACTTTTGTTTAAGTTTTGTGGTTACTTTTTTTGACGTAAATTAGTTTACATCCATTTTACAGAACATTGCACAGCTGAATAGATATTAAGGATTGTTATATACTTATTTCATTTGATTTGTTGGACATTTACTAATATATGTTTAACATCAAGATATACTTGGTTGTCTTCTGGTTTAAAGGCTTACAGAGTCAGGTCTCTCCATAACCCAATGGAATGTTATAAAGGGCATGAAACCACCAAGAACTGAAGAAGAATGGATAGCTGAATTTGAGGCTTATAAACAATTCCCTGAGTACAAATAGTTAGTTTCTATTTTAATTTACTCATAAATTATGAAGCATTGAATAATGGTCACTTTAAACATTAGTCTGGAAAGGGAATTAACTTTGGAGGGATTCAAGAAAATTTTTTTCTGGGAATACTTGCATAGAATGTGGGGAAGAAGCATTGGGCTTGTCTTCACTCTACCTGCAATTTATTTCTGGAAACGAGGCTATTTAAGTAGCCCAATGAAAAAGAGGGTGTTGGTTTATGGACTTCTCATTGGGATGCAGGTCAGATTTGATTTTTCTGTGAAATAGTAGGCAACTTGATCAATAATTATAATAATATTAGTAATGATAATATGGAATTTATATGATGCCAAATGCATGGAAAAGCATCTCAATATGAAGAGGGATTTCTAGATAGGCCGAATATGAAAAATTTCTACCAACTATTCTTATTGCTCATGAATTACATGGAAATTCAAACTTAAAAATGACAACTCAGAATGACAACTTGATGGATATGCAATCATTAGAGCATCTTCTTTTAATACCCTTTTTGTTCATTTTTATTTTATTGAACAATCTAGAGGGAAATTCAGATCATTGAAACTTATTCTGTTCAGTTTACATATTGCATCAGTATTGAATGGCATTGCTAATTAGATGCATTTTAAATAACCTCTAAAGCAATAGTTTCCTGTTAATGCATATGATATGATGCAATACTTGAGTTTACAATTTTGATTGATAACTCATTAGTAAGGATTTCACAATTCTGTTGCAAAAATGACATTTGATGGTATCTGTGGTAAGTTTGTTGCATCCTATTTTGATATTGTGACCTCTTGTGTTTTAGTAATTCTGAACATTGAGCAGATGTTTTAGTGGAAAGTCAAACCATTTAGTAATTTGAAGCAGAAGGTCTGAGAAGGGAAGATTGAGAAGTTTTAGTCTTTCCATATAAGGATAGGCAAGAAATGGTGTTGATTTGGTGGACATTTTTTTATTTTTCTGAATTCAACAATTAGGTATTTGAGATGAGGATTCCACACTGGCCAAGTACAGAATTAGTCTGACTTAGTGAAGAAGGCAACCATTAGGACATCCTGGTTTCTGATAGAGAAAAATATCCTGATCATCCATGAAACAGATTTTTGAATGATGGCTTCAATGTGCAGATTTTGCAATTCCAAGATCTATAATTTTGTCCTGATTTGAACGGACTGATCATTGATGGAGAACTTATGATGTTCAGTGATATATTTCATATTGCAACCTGCTGAAGAGAGAGCCTAACTGAGAAAGGAGGACTTCAATGCTTTGCAAAGTCACTTTAATTATATGTAAATGCCTGGCAGCAGGAAACTTGCCTGAAGTTATATAACAGTCAATCACATGATTTTTGCATTTATTTATAAATAATTGAGAATGTCACCTTAATAGTCAAAAGTGAGAACAAAGAACTCAGGCACACCATAAACAACAAAAACTGGGGCAAAAACTGTTGCAACATTTGTCAGAAACATAAGATTGGCCATTTGCAAATATACACTCTAACGTGCATTGCATGTTATCTAACAGAATTGGACAACCTTTCTGATAACTAGAAAAAAAACACATTACATTTTTAAAGAAAATGCCTTTGTGTTGATTATGTGAGAAACTAATTTTATTTTCTCAAACCTGTGATAGCTTTTTCTTATGAGAAATCTTTGATACTTCAATCACTAAATATATTAAAATGTTTTTTACCAAACTTTGCAAATAAATTCTTTTAATCAAATGGAGCCATTAGAGAGTTGGATTTAACATTAAAAAAAGCTTCCACTACATAAAGTCCACCTAAGTTACCACCTACAATTCTCTAGTAATCTTAACCTGATTTCAAAAAGATTATTTAGCAGTTATTAATGAAATTTGGCTTATTTTCAGGGAGCATTGGGATGGTTCATGGTAAAAAGTGGTTTGGAAAACCAAGAAGATAAAACCATCACTCCTAGGGTCTCACCCTATCGATTGGCAGCCCACTTGGGATCAGCTCTAGTTTTGTATTCTTTGTTTTTCTTCCAAGGTCTTAACCACATTTTAGAGCCATACAAGGTAACATATAGTAACTATTAGAGTGTTATTTTAATAGTTTGATTTAGTATATTTTTCAATTTAGCTTGTCAACACCCCAGGAGTGCAGAGGTTGAAGATGCTTGGTCATACAACAAAGTTGATGGTCTTTTTGTCTGCTATTTCAGGTAATAGAGCTATTTGGCAATCTTAATTTGCTAGTGTTAATGTTTATGACAAATTTTAATTTTTATAAACAAGTAATAAATTTGAGAAAAACAATACAGTTATTTTTTGGCTAATTAAAATTACATGATACAGAGAGGTTGTGAATGTAGTTGATTTTGTAAAATCAAAGACTTTGTGCTAGCCATTTGTGTGGCACTCTCCCACAAGGATGCTTGGAGACCATTTATGTAACTCTTAAACATTCTTTCTTAGGAGCTTTTGTGGCTGGATTGGATGCAGGATTGGTTTATAATACCTGGCCAAAAATGGCTGACAAATGGATTCCTGATGATCTCATCGTTTTACAACCAAAGTGGAAAAACTTTTGCGAGAATACAACAGCAGTACAATTCCTGCATAGACATTGTGTACGTCTTAATTCTTGGAGCTCTTAAGCAAATGCATAATAGTTATTTTTCTACAAATAGGGAGAACTTACAGGACTCACAATAGCATCACTCTGGCTATATAGCAGGAAACTGAAGCTTCCTGCCAGAACAAGGGTTGTTGTCAATCTCCTTGGATTTGCTGGGATGGTGCAGGTACCAATTGAAACTTCTGATATGTGAAGACTCATTCATTTAAAAATTACCTTTTATCATAGATGGATATAGCAATTCTTAGAAAGTCTTAATTATTGTTGATATTATTTCAGGGACTTTTGGGAGTTGCTACTTTGCTGAACTACGTACCTGTGCACCTTGCAAGTGCTCACCAAGGTGGTGCCCTTGCTGTTTTGAGCTTTGCTCTGTGGTTAACCCATGAACTGAGAAGATTACCAAAATGAAATCACTGGCCTCTATTACTTTTATTACCCTTAAAAAATTTTATTGCATTTTGATAATAAAGTACATCATATACAATATATATAAAGGTATATTTATACACATACACCTCACCAAATGGTCAAATACAGAGTTGTAGATTCATCTGCCTATAATATGAAAGAGCAAAATGTTCAGAATGACACATAACATCAACAAGAAAATAGCTAAATTCTAAGCCCGGAATAATTTCTGAGACCGTGTCACCATTCGCGAAGGTTTTTCTCGTTGTTTGTCCTTGTAACGTCTGAAGTGTCCATTAAAGTCACTTTTATCCAACCTCTCTAAAATGACTGAACAATTTCTTGTTTTGACCGTGCTAGATGTGGATGGCGTTGTGTTTTCAATCGCGTGGCCCGGCGTCCACTTCTGCACTTCTGACTTCGTCAACCTCGTGATTGAGACGAAGGGTAGTAAGGCTTTTTTGATGGTGTCTACGGGTGGACTGTGAGATAATTTTTGACGCTTCGAAGGCTTTGCATTTTTGTGCCTCGCTTCTGGTGTCTTTGATATGCTTTTGTGACACAGTTCACACTTGTCATCAAAAATATTCTTTCTCACTGAAGATACTTTTGCGGCTTTTGAAACGGAGTCTTTGTTGTAGTCCGAGTAAGGAGGAGAATAAGGAGACAGCGGAGAAATATTGCATAACCTCGAAGGTTCTTCTGCATTTAAGAGATATTCTTTCGTGGGACTTTCAATATATATTTTGCTCTGGAGAAAGTTGTCTGCTCCCTCCTTTTCAGCACCAGTCTCTATCGATGCTTCATCTTCAGTATGAAAGGAATGAATGATCTTGGCATATCTTTCAACAGCAGGGGAAGTAGGTTCTCCGAGGTCGCTCTGTTGCAATCTCTTGGGTGAAACCGTCACGTTAAAATCTAATGCCAAGTTATGATTTTCAAAGTTTAATTTCAAGTGTTCAGTGTCAATGCACATGAGTGGATTATGTCGATTGCTAAAGAGTTTCTTCTTGCGTTTTCTACAGGATAGGCATTTTTTCACCTGAGATTTGGTGGTTATTATGTTTGGGGTATGTAGACACTCATCCAATGAGTCACTGGCTTGTGGATAGATTTTAAGTTTCAGGAAAGACAAGGTTAGTTCATTAACTGAAGTCCACTTTATGGCATCATCCTTCTTTCTTGACTTTATTTGGGTGAAACTTTGCTTCTGAACATGCATTTTCTCGGCGATGGGTTGATCCCTGTTTCCGCAAAAATGGGAAAAGTTTGATCGTGAACAGCTCGTGTCATTTTCAATGTCGTTCCGCTCATCATTATAAGGGGGATTGGGAATATTTATGCAGCAATTGTCCTTGTGACTGCTGCTTTGAATCACTGGCACCATAGAAAGTTCTTGCTGAATACAACTAGATTTAACAAAAACATAAAAACGTTAGTAAACCATGAATTAAATAAATTGTCAGTAACATACCAAGGCAATTACATTAAAGTTGTTCATTAAAAAAACAGAACAATCAATTATTACTCATTTCAATTCAATGTTTTCAGTATGAATCATGTCTTGGCAATCATTGAAGCTACATAACAGGTGATACTTGTTTACAGATTAAATAGATGGATAAGGATACCCTATTCTAAATTTCATGTAATTAAGACACTGTACGGGGGGATTAGTATGACTTTCTGCGGTGTATTTTATGACTTCATCCACTCTATCATACGACGCAGCTATATAAATGACTATTGGATATGTTATTACCTAGATCAATTATAAAATGGTTGTAATAGGCTTTTGTTTGCACGTGTAGATGACATAAGAAAACCTTTAAATGAATTAGTAAAGCATCCGCGAATAAGGTAACCGACAGATTGTCACGTCAAGTCTAAATGGATTATATCAATAAACATGATTTTAATGCATTTAAATTAAGCGTCAATCATCGATTGATGGTTAACAAATAAAGACAAAAAATACAAACCTGGCGGTAACACATAACAACAAACATACCCAAATAAGAAAATTCTGTTTTCGAAATAAATGTATCTCTAATAATATTTCAAATTTTGATCTTTGCAAAATGATCTGTTTAAAATCAAGATGAAACAAATAATAACAATGATGAAATATCACAATATTAAGGAGCAGAATAGTTTTAGGTTAAAAAGTTAGTTTTCGTAAATTTATAGCGTCAAGCAATTTCAAACAATTTAGCAGACGCAATATAATATCCACTTAAATAACCATAACACTTATTGCAAATAAATCATTTAATGTAATTTAAAGTGGGTTTTTTTTTACCGAACATTATGTGTATGTTTCACCATATTTCTATGAATCAAACAAATTTAACACAATTAAATACTGTGATCCAGAACATTTTGATGGGGCCGCAGATAAAACGTAGACTAGTAATCGAACGATGGTAGGATCGGGTTGGAAATAGATCGATTCTGCTTCACAACAGGTGGAAACTAAATTCAACTTTAGGGGGTGTTACCGGAGCATTAGGTTATGATTTAATACTGGTTCACAATCGCATGACTGCTTTTGATCAATGTCGTGTTGATTTCTAATGCGTCATTTACAATGTATTTACATTTACATTGAATTTGTGTATAAATTTTAACTATTTATGGTAGGGCATAAATCTCCAAAACCTGTCCCCATAAGCGCGCCACTAATTGAGATGTCCAGATAGCGGGTACCAATCCCGTAAGACCAACCCTTGGGTTGGTAGTACCACTTTCGTTTATGGCAATGCACTTACGTTTGGTTATTAAGCTCAATAAAAAAAACGGCTCAGTTTGATTATGTGCTTTTTTGATTATGGGATTATTTGGCACACAAACGCTTTCTTCAACTTGGTAGTGTTGCAGATTTTTTTTGACATTTTGCAGATTTTACTTTCAAGCCAAGTGCGTAAGGATTAATAATTTTATTGTTCTAGATTTTTATACAAAAATAAAATTAACTACAACGTTCGAAACATTAACAGTTTTCACACAGAAAACTGTAGGAATGAAATCATTTTTTCACAAATATTTTTCCCAGGGAATATTCAGCAAAAATATAATCATCGAATGTATTTACAAAGTTGGGGATCTTTTGAGAGCTTTAACGATAAACAAATCAATAGAAAATTTAAGAAATTCTAACAGCAACCTTAAATTCATCTTTTACCGTCTGAGAAGTCGAGATGAAAAAGAAAAGGATGATAAATTTAACAGATCATGCACGTAATACTTGAAAGCGCAAACGTAAAAGTAGCTGGCCAAGAGTTTGTTTATTTTTTTTTTACAGCCAATAAGCTTTTGAAAGCCAACTTAAAATAGTAAAATCGTAATGCAAGTGGCATGTTTGAATTACTGATAAAACTGCGTTATGTTCGTAAAAATATATATCAAATGGATTGCTCGGTGTTAAGTGTACAAACAGCTAAAACGCCTCCAATATCAAAAGCATGACAAGCATTGATAACGGCAAGATAGGGTCCAAGCTTAATAGCGGTCGACGCCCGTTGAAGCGATAGTTTTGCTGCAATGTAATTGCCATAGCAGTGAAGATGCGGCATTTCTCAAAATTATATGTCGATGTCAGCGGAGAAATTGGATCTTAAATGTTCCCCAAAATAATACGAAATGATTCAAGTAGGATATTTAAATAAATTATTGAAGTAATGCTCATGCGTCGATGTAAGAATTACGGTTTTAATTAGAATTATTATTTAGAATTAAATATTATCAGAAGTAGCTATCGACAACGATGAAGCTTTGTACTTTTTACCATTATGTTTAATATTAACAACGATGAAGCTTCTTTCGCAGAGCATGCTATTTACGTTTCTAGTGTAACTGGTTTCACGACTTTCACGTTTCTAAAAAAATACACCATCACTTCTTGACATGACTTTCTAAAAATAACTAAATACGTAAGTGACCATCTATTAGTGAAATGCGAGGAAATAACGTAATGACTATCATCAATGGACAACATCACTAGGACGTGTAAGGACAAAACCATTCGTAAAAACTTCAACAAGACTTGATCACCGTTTTTAGTCATTTCTTCGTGTTGCACTAAAATGCACCCGTAACCAAGGACGCGAACATTTTGCAAACACAAATAATGAAACAGGTGAGCGGAAATGACGTCATCTTGTGACCTGATGTTGAGATGGCGCTTCGAGGCACTTGAGTATAGTGAAATATTTGTTTCCCGCCGCTTTGTGAAACCTGCTTGTTGCTTCTGTGCAGATCCTCGTGCTGCTGCTGGTGCTGTTGTTGTTGATGATGATGATGATGGTCGGAGATTGAAGTCAGATTCTTTTGAGTTTGACGTCGATGGGTTTTTTGCTGATTGTGAGCTAACTTCCGGTTGTTAAAGTTACCGTCCATGACCTTGAACTTGTGACCTGACCAAATGAATCACGACACAATTACATTCATTTGCATTATATGGCTAATTAGTTTAATTTAGAGATTGTAGTTTAATTAATAATTCCACCTCGATGCCTCGGTACGATTGGTTGATGGCTGTCTTCAAAGGTTGGAGGTCTTGTCGCGTGAGGTCGCTTATTGTGATGTCTCCTTGTAGGTGGTCTCGGAGCTTCTGCCGTATTAATAGCAATATCATTATCATCATCATCGTCGTCGTCATTTGTTGTTGTTAATATGGAAATTTTTTTTGCTATTTCTCCCCTGCTACCATCAACTGAGATATTCTTGTATCCACAAGAAGGGGCGCAAAATGGAAAAATTCTCGAATTCTCAGTGGCCCAGTCAGCCTTTCGCAAAGTCTTTTCTCGGCATTCCGTGTGCTTCTTCAACTGGCGCGACAACCTTGGTTTTCCACATTCGATTAATTTCTATTTACAAATCCTTTGAATTACTCGATGACTTTTCAGCTACTTTAAGCGCGGTGTTTTTGTCGCCGGGAATAGAACGGAAGCCTCAATCGGCATACAAAACTTAGACTTTCCATCAGGGATATTCGAAATTTTTCTGCCCTTAATTAGTAGTCTCATAAGGTGATACATGCGTACACCTTGGAGTATGTGTTTATACTAAAATAACTAGGGTTCAGCAAGCTATGAAGAGAAGGTTTATTGTCAGCCATTATTGGACTTTTACTATGGGTAATTCCCGGAATCTGGAATTGACTGGGCTGTTTAATTGTCCAACCTGTTCTCTCCCATTTCTTAATAGTTACCCTTAAGAGATGAAGTCGATTTATGGAGGTATATTGCATAATAAGAATTGCATACAGGTAGAAGCGCTCTTACCCTATACAATGTATATAGCTAAAGCTGTATGGAACACGCACGTTATGATTGTTACCATCACCATCCTTTGCATCGAACGCGGTCCATCTGAGATAACTCGCACATTATTCTAAATATACTTAAAAAAACTTTAATTAATTAATTGGCATTATTTCCGCCACAATAATACAATAATTTTTTTTGTGGATTTCTACGGGGTTATATTTTCCTAGGCCTTGCTATCTGTAATTTCCAATTTGGTCCTGCGTTTCTAAGGTCGCAAGCTTCATTCTTTGGTCCCAGCCCAACCAAGGACTTCTTAACCAAGAACAGTTTGCTTCTCTCGTCAACAAAGGGTCATCTAAGACTATATATTCAAATTGTCATGTTCTGGTAACATATCGGGGATTTCGGATGGCAGAAATCACCTCATTGCAGGTCAGTTGATTAGCAATTCATACAAAAACTCCTCCAATAGCTGACGTTTATCTTCCACCTTTAAATGAATTTTTCTCGAGAAATGTTATCCTCAATAATTCTTCCACAGAATGGGCTCATGATGCCGGATTCTTTTTTACTGTTATTTTTACTCGGTGTGATCTTTACATTCACAAACTTTCGACCTTAATCTTTGAGGTTCATTTCCGCAGTCTTTGGTTGACTTTTGTACGGTAGTTGGGGATAAGAGGTTTTCAGTCCATTTACAAAATGTTACATCAGTTAAGTTTGGCTGGGTACTCTTGTCTAACCTATCTATGAATCGAATTAATAATAATACCAATACCATTATTTCCTCTATTATATATAATAATAATATTATTATTATTATTATTCTGATTAATGAATAGAAATTCCAACGATTTTCCTAAAAATTCCTTCCCAATAATTTTTAAAAGCTCCTAGGAAGCTTGAAATATAAAAATAAAAGTTCGAAGAATCGAGTCAAATAATTTCAATATAAGTGAAGCACATCTTTTGTCAGGGATTCATTTTAAAAGTAAAGTCATTTTCAATCTGAAACCTAAAATAATTGTTCTTCTGCCATGCAAAAATAAAGTGAAAATAATTTTATTTAACTGAAATGTAGAAAATTATACTTGAAAATCAACTTCTTACTAGAATCACGTAAAAAGAATTGGAGACTGATTAAAATAGCTTAAATGTATTAAATGACTGAGACAAAATTAAATAGGGTGTTGTACCTGTGATCTGATAAAATTCATTATCCACGTCACCATAATTTTCATCTGCAAAAGCAATCATTGTTTTTAAATATTATAAAGAGAGTCAAGCTTTAAATAATAGTTATATGAATTACTTAATATTTAACCAGATAATGATATTTAAGCATACCAAAGAAGAAGTAATCAGGATTGTCAGAGTTGATCCTAATCATGAGTTTCATATTTTGTTGGTGGCACGCTCCGTGGTCTGCATTGTTTATTCCATCCGCCTTCGAGGTTGATGTTGCTAATACGATTGCAACATGTCGTTAATGTTATGAGTTAAGCAATATGAATTACATTCATTTCCATATCATTAATATAAATGCTTTTCAAGAACAGCCAAAATTATATTATTTTTCCAAGAAGACGAACTCACTGATGTAATAATACGTTTCACCAGGTTTGTATTCAGGTGCGTTCGGAATGGACTGACGTGTTTGAAAGATGATGGTGTACCTCCTACGTTGATGGGGTTGACTGCAGTTGAGAATCAGCGACGCTTCGGTACTCAAACTGCACAACTTGTATTCACTTTCAGGAACCTGGTTAAATGAATAGAAATTGGATGCTCCAGCCATTCCATCAAATCGAAAGAATGTTCATAATATTCACAACCTTTTCATTTAGCGAATTATTGCAACTGACAGCTGGATGATGGATTGTGTAGTAATTAGCCACGTGATCGAAACGTCATGAAGGAACATCACAATTAACTGCAAGGCATGCGTAACATGGTAAAATGTAGCATGGCGATTAATGACGACAAATGTATCGTGCCATCAGAAATAAGAAATTCTCGTAAGAAATATTTTTATGATCAAGATTTCTTTTTAAAAAATGGTAAGAAACAGGAAGCTTTTGACGAAAACTGAGAAGAAAAGAAAATTTGAGAGAAGATCATTAGGCCTTGAATTTCAGAGAAAACAGTTGATAGGCATTGTTTCCATGTATCACCGTTCCTGCTTAGAACTTAAAAAAATAAAATTGTTCCAAATATATCAACAAGATGCACGTCCTGATAATGATCACTCCCAACAAGCACCGTTGTGGACATAAACTCGAGCGGGATAAAGGCGCGTAAAACCACAGAAGGTTGGAATGACACCCACAGGACTCGCAACGTGGCTGATATGTGCTCTGGAGAATGCCTCAAATCACTGCCTTCTTCGTTTCAGCAGTTTTCAGTATCCCAATTGATTGGTTATGCATTTAGTCGGCGTATTAATCAATTTCAATAAATAAATAAATAAGTAAATAAATGAATAAATGAATAAATGAATAAATGAATAAATGAATAAATGAATAAATGAATAAATGAATAAATGAATAAATGAATAAATGAATAAATGAATAAATGAATAAATAAATAAATAAATAAATAAATAAATAAATGAATAAATGAATAAATGAATAAATAAATAAATAAATCAATCAATCAATCAATCAATCAATCAATCAATCAATCGATCGATCGTTCGATCAATCAAAAAAGTTTAAAAAATCACTGGCTCAAGAACAGTGACGTCACATTTGTTAGATAGTTTGCATCGCAATCTTCCAATCGCATTAAAAAGCAATTTATTACACAATTCGCTACCTTTGAAATGCATTTCTGATTAAATAGATTAAGATAGGAATCCTAATTTTTTAAAACTTAATAAATGAGCTTTGGTTGAAGCCCCAGCTATGCTATCGTTGAAATCTTGTTATTTTAATTAATAATTATATCCAGGGCTATGCTGGCGGTCAGAAAAACTGCGATCATTATTAATAATTGCAATAATTATTTAATTTGTAACAATGATAATATATTATCATTATCATGTATTGTTGGAATAAAGAATAAAAACCAAAATTTGTCGTTCCACAAACTCGCAGCCAAAACTTTTGGCCAACAACGACGAAAATTTGAACAAAAAAGCGGAATCTTATTCAAACGATTTGAATGTGGAATTTGTGTAACGTAGAAAGTTTGCAAATGTGAAGCAAAAATATACACAATTTTCTGCAACTTTTTTTTATATTCTTTAAAAGAAAAAATAAACTTCGTTTTAGTTATAAATAATGGATCGTGTTCTTCGGATAGTCATCCATGGCCTATCAAACGATGTATAAAATATCCAGCACAATGAATCCGACACTCTTTTGTGATCTTGATGTTTTAGAATTTGCCAAGCTAATCCTAAATTCAACAAATCATCATCTATTTTGATTACTTCTCCTCTCACCTCTAACTCAGGACAACATAACACTTTACCAATTCGGGATGTTGGTTTAGTCTCTAACTATAAAGACGGTCTCATTGGTAATGTTCCTTTCACTTAAGACTTTTAGACGGAAACCAAGGAGATTGTGAATATTTCGGGGATGGTTTTGATACATTACGATACGTAGATGTTCATTAGCTACTGATATTTTGTAATTTAAGCAAAAAACTGGAAATATGATAAAAAGTGAAAGTCGGTGAACCTCATATGAAAGCAAAAATCTTTATTTCCGGTTGAAACAAACGTTGCTGACAATGTGTTTTGTCATTCTTTTCATTGATTTCAACAAGAGTTTTATCATCTCGCTCAGACATTTTGTGCTAGGTTTTTGCAACATTAGAATATACTTGATTATTGAGGAATCCCAACACATTTTCAGTAGGAATTTGGGCCGGAAGTCGAATCAGACCAGGAAAATAACCTTTTTTGGTATTGAGATGTGGATGGAACCATTATTTTGTTAAAAGATAACCTTATCCATTTTAAATCTAATGTATAGGCATAGGAGGTTTTTTTTTTATAATTTAAACACATTCTGAGCAATTTTGTTTCCCCTTTAAGACCACCACGTCTGATGAACCAAGAGAAGAAATGGCAGCCCAACAATGACCTCCAAAATTTCTTTTCAAAGAGTGATTTTGGGGACTTCTGACATTATGCCAATAACATTTGGACCCATATGGACTGTCAAACTTAAAATGTTTCTCATCTGAAAAATTGCAATGCTCCAAATCACATTCAAACTCATCATCTCTTCGAGCCAATTCAATCAAATCCTTTTGTGATGTTTTGTCAAGAATGTCTTCTACTGGCGCTTTCTATGCTTTAAAAATTGGCTTCTCCGAAGGTATCTACATATTGGAGACTTGGTTAAATTCAATTTCAACTTTTTTTCAAGCCCCGTTGAAGAGAATTCTCCCTTGCAAGCTTCACGAACAAGAATTCTCTTCTGACGATGATCCAGTGTTCGAGGTCTTCCTTATACTTAGGTGGTTCTATAACTATCTGGATCCTTTAAAAATCATCTGAGAACATTTCTGGAACATTTAAACACTTTTGAAATTTCAGAAAATGACTTTATTTAGCTCATTTAATACCTTAATTTGTCCTTTCTCCATTTCAGCAAGAATCCAATTATAATAAGCTTAACTAGCATTTTTATTACCCTTCTATATAACCTTATTATAATAGCCACTAGTAGTGGTCCATGTAATAAAATGCTATTTCCTGCACAGGAAGAGACACCATCCTTAATCTTTGAAACGCCTCTAAACAACATCAAAGGGATTTTTCCAAGTAGTGTCATTCATATTCAAATTATGCTTTGGGCAATTACACGCTACGGATTTTCAGAAAACTAGACAAAATGTAAAACTTTAGCCCCTGTCCCAACCTTATGACACGCACTGTACATTACGATGATCAAAGTTACATTTATCTAATGTTGACGACAACTTTGGTATATATTTTTAATTCAGTATCTCAGTATTTAGAAATAAAATACGAAACAAAAAAAAAATGAAGGAAAAGGTTTTTCGTCCATTGTTCCATGCCACTAACCTCGTAGCTTCGAGGTTTGATATCGATACATTGATGTTTCTGCCGACGATATCATTAAGTGATGTTCAAATATCGACATTTTCGAGATTCCGAATTTTGAAAATATCTAAAATAAACTAAAATTCGGATACTTTCTTAACTTGCTGCCGCTCAAAATTTATCTTCAATATTTTCTTCACTAAATTTCTTCATATCCGTTGTGTTTCTCACAATTCGCTCAAAGATGATTAGAATACTTTAAATCACGAAGTTCATCAGATACTACGAACTATTTTTGACATCACGTCAAATTGGGATGTTGGTGGACTTTGGAGATAAATCTGGACATCATCAGCATACACATGGGAAGGGGAGTCTAGGGAAGAGAGGAGCAGGTCAAACGTGGAATACGTAAAGAAGGAGTCCTAGAATCGATCCATAAGGAACCTCTTGCGTTATCCTGAACCCATGGAGATTTGGCAGAACTGAGAATGCCTTGTTGGATCCGTTAAAAAGATTTAAACTATACTTAGAATGTCGGAAGTGATATTAAAGTTTGAAGACCTAATGAGGAGAATAGGGTAAACAACAATGTCGAAGGAAGCTGAGATTAGCGAAACAAGACGAGCAAGGTAAGATGCCGCATATGGATGGCATCATAGAAATTTGAGAGATGAAAGAACAATGTGAATATTTTCGAGTGCTGGAATGTCAGAAATTACATTAAATTTTGAAGGGTTTTAGGGAAAAGCGTAGCCGAGGGGAAGGGTCGAAAGTCTGACTGGTTTGAGAGTTTAGAGAAGACTAGTAACCATTCATTCGCTTTTGAATGGACTTAGAATGAAAAAAAGATTTATAGATTTTAAGGGATCATTGGAGGTCAGCTATTGGAGCTAACTTGAAATACTATTTCTTGATTTATTTACATAGATGTCTTTGACTCTCATCGAATCCTAAGTATTTCCATTAAGGATTCACCAGGACCGAATATTACAAGGGTATGCTACGTAGTTTAATATCAGCAATGTGAAATAAAATATAATAAGCTAATCTTACACTGCATGCTCTGACCTAGACGTTTAAAAAAAAAACACAGAGAATTTGCTGTTATGTGTGTTATGTTAATAATTTAAATGATAATTTCCTCTTTGCATGGTGGTATCACGTGTTGTCTCTTACATTAGCTTCAGATCAATAAATCTGAATGTTGCGTAGCCAAACTAAACAATGATTATAAAACAATTACTTACTAAACAATTAACTGTAATAGGCTGAAGATCTTAGAAAACGCAACTGGTGAAGATTTTGTTTAATTTATTTAATTTTACCAAGTTTCTCATTTCATGAGATCCCAATTTGGTCTGGTTGTTTGTTTCAAACATGTTTTAACCAAATCAAATAAATTGATGTATTTTGGTAGTCATTACTAATGTTAATGATAAGTATAACTATACATACAGCTACATATAACGATTTCCGTTTGTCAAATTCCTTCCAATTGGAATTAGCGTTTGGCATGCTGCAAACTGTCGCATACAGAATTGAACCGATGATAGTGATTTTGATGTACGAGCAAGACATTTTAAAACTTTGTCAATTAATACATTTTGCTCGTATGTTTAATGGTTCGCTTAATTATATCATCATAATTCAACAGGGAATACAAAGTTTTTTGAGTTTTATTTAGTCAATCTTTAATGATATAACGATATTTGGTTGTTTTAATGCAAGAGCATAAGTACACTGAACATTAATCAGTTGTTTCGACAATCGGTTTAAATTCTTAGACGCGATCATCAAGATTTTTAACTGCTCCCTTGAATCCTTTGCATTTTGGTCGACAAATTTTCTAAGACATTTACTTTCAACTTTCATTCAAATGAAAGTAATTCACCTGCAATTTTCGTTCCACAATTGGCTTTTTTTTTTGCACGTCTCGGTCTCGGCATAATAATAACAGTGATAATAAGTGTATTTATATAGCGCCAAAAGCGTAAGCATCAGGGGCGCTTAGACCAATTATGCAGCGGTCTCCCGTAGGGTCTATGTGCTGGAAAAGGGTGGAACGCAAACGCGACTCGTAAACGACTTGTGGCTTTTATCGCCGCTCGCAGGAGTACATACCTCCATCAAGTTGCGCAATTACTCCCTAAGAAACCTCATTAAAGATATAAATAAATAAATAAGATTCCGAAATTGCATTTAACTTTCTTAGAAATGCGATTTATGGCAAATGATGTTATTTACAGTGTGTCTAAGTTCTTATTAATTAAGGTAAAAGCAATGTACATTACAACAGCATTGTTAGTCGTTATTGGCACATCAACACAACCATGCACTTTGAAGGCAAAAAAAAAAAGATGTTACCATTGTTTTCAGTGATATTATTTATAATCTTGTACAAATCGAATTTTAAGTTTAATCATTTTTCAATCTTTAATATAATATTCTTTCTGATTCTATCCGAGACTGTGGATGGCAAATTAACTTCTTTTTTTTTCAGTGATTCTGCTACGTTGGCTCTGCTATCGTGCTCATAAAATATCATGGCAGTTTTATAAAGGCTCTCTGATGATTCAGCAACATTCAAATTTCTTTAACGTCATCATAAATTACTTAAATTCATGATATTTTAATATTCTGAAGAAGCACGTCCACATTTTCATAAGTTTCTTTCATTGCAGATGCTAGGATGTTTCCAATTTTGTGCAAAGGAACTGCTTTTAAACTTCGCATGGAAGAATCATCAAACTTAGTTCACTTGCATTGTATTCGTCCTTCCCACTAAGTGATCAATCCATAATTATTGGAGCTGAGATTCAAATCTTATTCAGCGTTTCTAGCATTGGGAGCTTGTACTTGTCAGTAAATTTTTCATTTCCAAATGTGAGTGTTCTCTAGAAGCTCTGCTGAGAATTTTTGCAGGTTTAAATCTCGAAAGAGACCACATAATTTTCAGCCTACGAAGTAAAACTATATTTTCTATGATGGTATCATCAGCATCTTCTGAACTTCACTCAATTTCTTTTTATGTTGTTTCTGTCATATATATCGTACAATAAATCGTACAATATTCTTTGGTATAGCAAAAGGAATGCTGTCTTCATGGGGTATCAGTCTCAAAGGTGGTTAAATGTATAAAATATCTTGAAAACTTTTTATTACTATTAATGTAGCATTATTAATATATTATTACTAATAAAGCATTTAGTATTTTATGAAAAGAATGCGTTTATTTATAATTATCACATGAGGCAAACTGCATTTTATTCCATTTTGTAGAATTCCATTTTGTTTTAAAAAACTCTAGCGATATCTAAAATTGGACAAATTTTATGTTGACGGCAGAACATGAAACATCACGCATACCAGTGCTATTTGTACAGTTGTACGTCATGAAATTATTCGCAAGATTTCATGACTTGTCGCTTCTAACCGAGCAATAAAAAAAAAAAAAGAAAGATCGGTGGATGGAGAAAAAGGAATAAAGCACGGATGAGGAAGCAACGCGAGATGAAGCAGCAGGAGCTGAAAGAAATTTTCGAAGAATTCAGTGTGCACGAATCGTAGCGGTGGGTCATGTTAATCTTACACTGTATATGAGATAGTACTCGTAATGGCTTTCGTTGTCTTCCGAGGGATAGAAAGGGCAGATGAAGTCGATATCATCACCAGGATTCACTTCAACGATGTGATCATTCTTGCTCGATTTGAATCTGCAAAAATATATAATATATATATATAATATAAAATATATATAATAAATATAATATAACAAATTCTCTTTATGTGTTCAATACTAGTATTTGGTAACTACAAATGAATCATAACATTTGGTAACTTAAATGTTTTTATTCGTCAATCAATAAAAAAAAAAAATTCTCGACTCCATTACGAGATGAGTGCGAGGAAAAGATGACGTGTTTTAATCAAAATATTAACTTTCATTACGTCCATTTGGCTGCTTTGCTCAGATGAAGAAGAATGAAAGAGAGCGATGATGGCGATGACAGCGATGACGACGACAACGACGACGATGATGACGATGACGATGATAATCGTGTTGTCACCGTCTCCGTCGACATCACGTGATCATCAATTATTTTCATTGGAAATACTTTTAAAGAACGTCATGATGCATTTAGAACTCAAGTCTTTTTCCTTCATTAATTTTCACTAATACGTCCAATTATTGCAGCTAAATTTATTTCGCTTTAGATCGACCAGATTTCTCCTGGTCTCCTATTTTGAAAACAGAACTTTTCACTTTAATGTCTTTAATTTATTTAGCATGCGTTCGTGGAATAATTTCAATAATCTATTAACGTCTCTCTTGACAGTGTTTACTTATTAGTATTTATTTAGTAACGATGCGCTTTATAAATGCACAGCTCAGCCACGACTCCTTAGGAAAAATTGATCCTCATCAACATAGACTGCGAAGCCGCACGAAGGACATCAACATCTGCCATATTTATGCCGACCCGAGTTGCTCGTGACGTCATCAACGATTAGTCACCTGCATGCAATCAGCATCTAAGATGGTCAGAATTGCTTGGGCGTTTTGAACTTTCAACCCAGACGAGGGTAACACAGACGCGCACGACCATATATTTCGATGCTTAATGCTAAAGTAGGTTGTTCTCTGGAAACGATTGATTCAGAAAATTGGAGGAAATTAAGTTTGACTTTGTTTTGGCTTGTTATCAATGCATCACTACAACTTCTTACTGTTATTATGATGATGACGATAATAATTATCAATAATAATAATAATTATTATTATTATCATTTTCATCATTATTATTTAGCAGCCACCAGTAAACAGTAAATGACGTGGAATCCTAGGAACAAACTCCATTATTCTTGACAGCTTAGCTTATTTAATCCAAAATCTGAAGAAAATATAGGTGGTTCAGTAAATGGCATTTCCAGGCGTTCACGATCTATAAGATTTTATCGAGTTGCACCCACCCACTCAATGGCACTCTCCCTTAAGAACAGATGGACGATTCAGCAGTTGAGTTGCGTGACTCAACTTCAGTTCAACGAGACTTTCATTCACCAAATTCCCTGGAGACAATTTAGCTTAATCATCACCGAATCATTATCATTGACATTAGTGAACGTTTAATTATTTCTTCAATTATCGAAATAATGGCATTTTAAAATTTATTTCTTCAATTATCGAAATAATAACATTTATTAGAATTTTGAAGTAATGCGAATATGATCCATTAACCGAATTATAAACTTTATCATGCAAATAATTACTTGGAAATCGTAAACATCACTCTTAAAATTTGAAATACTGAAAATACTCAATTTTTGACATTATGTACGCTTTAACGTTTATGCCAAAAGCAGCGTTTATAATGAATTTAACAAATAAATGAAGGAAAATCATGGCCGACGATTATTTTTAATATTATTTTTATGGTTGTTGTAACTGTTGTTACGTCGTGACACTTCTGCTTTGTCAACTCTATTGATTTTCTCTTCACACGATTTTCACGGCTTTACAACAACAAATATAATGGCGAGTATAATTTATTTAGCGATTAAATATTTTTACAGAATATTTATTCAATAATTAGTTTTATTCCTCTTTTGATGTGCCCGTAAATCAAGTTTCGTCCTTAAGACCAGTGCACGTTGTCATTGGCAACGGAGTTTAATTAATGCAATCCTAGATTACATTGAATATTTTTATTTGAATATCGTTACAAAAGTTATTGTAAACAAGAAATAACATGAAATAACATAATAGAATTGAAAGTTGCAACGCTATGAAGAGCTGCCACCTAACCTCCGACGCTATGCATATGGCGCTCTACAAATTAACTACTATTATTATTTTTGTTATTATTATTATTGTTATTATTATTAACCAGAATATAATGGTTTAACACATATTAAGTGTACATTTATATGTAATATTTTGAAAATAGTTTTTAGAAAATATTTAGAATAATGTTTATCAGCAAGTTTAACATATTTTACTTCATTTGCTATTTACAGTGTGTTGCATCTTTGCTTATTGTTAGTATTGTCAGGCTTTAAAATTTATCAAAAGATAAATTATTTAAAAAGTAATTAAGATAAAGGATCGAATTGTTTTTTAAAAGCATACAATATTTTAAAAAGTGTAGCACTCTTCGATGAAATTGAGACTTTTAGACGCGTCGGTTATTTTTTTCTGATTAAAAAATAAAAGGAAGATTAATATTATAATATTATGGATAATACTAATAATAATAATTATGATATTATACTATTATGGAACGGTGCACCTTATCACGTTCGTGACCTTATCACGTTATCATATTACTTAGGTCACTTGAGAAACTTTAAAATAAATTCTTGTTAAAACTGATTTAAAATCTATTTGAAAATATTGCTGAATTACATTGAACTTGTAAGCTTCATACAAATGCATGCATAACCTTTAACAACAGAGAGCTAGCGATTTTACTTTTGCCTGCCAATAAATCAGGTTTATTTGGTTGACCACTTGTACAAAATATTATACTTCTTAATCATTTCTGCCACTTGCACTCAATACCGAATAGGGCATTTCCACGAGATTCTGGCGGTCTTTTCTGATATTTTCATGTGATATTTGCTCGAAAGGAAATTGCGAAAAGATCTGAGCATTTGCAAATATTTTGGAGATAATAAAAATAGGCTGTTGGATGAAACTATTACTTTTTGGTCAAACTATCTATCAAGGAATTTAAGGATCCGAGTTAACCTTTAAGGAATTCCTGCACGTTTGAGATAGAATATATTTAAAACCTTAAAGGCAGACACCTGGTATGTAATTAACCATATCCATTATAAATTATACCTGCTACTACAACATCTCCATTCAAACAAATTTTGCATTAAAGGGTTTCTCCGATTTCGTTTTAAGAATTTTTCCACTTTTAATTTTCAATTAGCTTAGGTTCGTATTTATAATTGGCCAATTTTGATAATGCCTTCTATATTTTGATCAGGCGTGACAATATATTGAAATTATATTCTTCTAAAAATGGTGGAGGCTGGATTGAAAAACAATAAGCCTGACAATCGTTAAGCGCTTCTTGGAGCGCTTCTCGTAAAAAATCAGCCAACAGGGCTAACTTGACTTAAATTTATCGCCATATCCATGCCGTTCCGCATCCTTTTACTTCGGTTATTTTTTCAAATTTGAGTTGGTTTTACGTTTACATTTATCTGAGATAATTAAATCAATATAATTGAAAAAAAGTATAAATCAACGACTTAAGGAAATAAAAAAAGTCTAAATGCTGATATAAAATTTTTCTTTGAAAAATGACGGGCGGATGGATGGATAGATATGAAATAACCTTACATAGAGTTTGGTTCTAAGCTTGCATTATAACGGAATATAATAGCGCTAACAGGCACAAGACTTTTACCTTTTTAATCAGTAGCTAAGGTTTTTGGTTCCTATCTAAGGTGTGCAGCATATTGTCAGAGAACCGTTAAATGTATTGCCTCTGTATTTTTAAATTTTTATAACTTAATTTCGTGTCTCTAATCTCATATTAGCTGTGAGGCGTTGTCTATTTCATTAATTACAGATAACTTTTTATAAAACGGGAACAAAATTGACAAGGCATAAAAAAAGAATAAAATCTGACAGTACAGTAAAAAGAAACCGTACAGTAACTTATATCTTGAATTGATAATAACATAATGCGTCACGTCACCCTTTCTGTTACTCCCAGAAGTCGATTTTTCGTTGATTGCATGAGGTACAAACATTGACGACATTGTAGGAAATTTTCTGGTTGTTCAACTCTTTCCATGCTTCTTTCAGAACTTTTAACCAATTCGTTGGATGCCAGAATTGCCTATATCAAAATATACTACTTTTTAAAGCAGTTCCTGTACATTTTCAATTGGATTTAAGTCCGTCGAGCCAGGCCAAAAGAGCGAGATTCTTTTCCCGGAAGAATAATCATATGACTATCGAGATGTGGATGGAGGCACTGCCTTGGAAAATAACTTTATTATTTTCGATACTCACACTTTCTCAGAGTCTCAATATATTTTAGGAAGTCCTGCTTTCCCTTCAAAGTCAAGAAGCTCCAAATGAAGAAATAGCAATTAATTTACTTCAAACATTAAAAAAATTAAGTTGAACAAACTCATTTTAACAAAGATGATAAGATACTTTCGTAACATAAACTTTGGAATAAACCAATAATAATCAAAGTTAAAGTTTTTGCTAGTTATAATATGTAGTACTCTAATACTATATATAATAATATTGACATATCATTACAAAAATTTATTAAAGTCTAGAAACATTTAGTTCCCTAGCAATCGACCACCACTTGCAAAGGTTTGGCCTGGTTGTTGCATTAAACAAACATGCAAGGATTTTGCATCAACCTATTTATCACACAAACATTTTTTAAATGATTCGAAATTGCACTGCTTTTTAAAAGTACAGCTAGTATTCATGGCACCCTAAGAAGCCACTATCATCTGCATGGTCTGACCATATGCCATTTTTCAGGTACTGAATCTAGTATGCCCAAATGATAAACAATAAAGAGGCCAACCAGACACGATCAGCTGAAGATGACTCGACGAATTTTTATTTCTTGACCGCAGGCTGTTTATCTTTCTCAGAAGTCAATGACATTTTGATTTTATTTCATCTATTTCTATTAGTACTGGGTTTTTTTTTGTCGAGTTTTAATAATTTAATTGTCCTTTTTTGCCTTTAATTTTTTTCCTGCAAAATTGAGTCACAGCGTTTGTGACAGGTTTATCTTTCAGAGTTGAAGTGCAACGTTTTTGCAAGTTTCTAATTGCTTTTCTTGCTTCAGTTACCTTGGAAATGGTTGAATTTATTGAGGTGTGAAAAACGAATCGAGTCTGGTTGTAGGAATGAATTCGTAGGGAATTTGAACGACGGAAATCATTATTTACGAGCATCATTTACGGTTAGCAGTGGTAGTGACTGCTAAAATGTTTGACTGATTAAGACGTATTTGCATACAACAACACGTTAGGATCTTAGTTGATAACAAATTCAATAAAATATAAATTATTTAACGTTTGATTTTTATAAATCTCTAAACT
Organism: Hirudinaria manillensis; assembly: GCA_034509925.1. Taxonomy (NCBI): domain Eukaryota; kingdom Metazoa; phylum Annelida; class Clitellata; order Hirudinida; family Hirudinidae; genus Hirudinaria; species Hirudinaria manillensis. The sequence continues at coordinate 4,020,553 of CM067532.1, read as the reverse complement.
AATGATATATAATTTATTAATTTGCAAATAAGAAACAAGATAGTATTTACTGACCTACTTATAGAAGTGAGAAAAAGACAAAACATAAATAAATTATTGTCAGTTAAATTATAGCCAAGATGTCAACTTTTTTATTTCTTAAACGTTTGGGTTCAGACCATAGAAAATATAATAATTAGAATAAACTGCCTCTGATGATAATGACGATTATGATGAAGATGGTGGCGATGAATGTGATAAAATAATAGTGGACGTTCCAAGCAACAGAGAGTCCCAGTGTCTGAAACTTTAATGTTCTCTCTTTACATGCCTCATATCGACGTTAATGATCTCCAAATGACTGGCATGGAATCAAAGACCAACCATCTTTATTGACGATGCTTTCACTGAGGAGGTGGTCCACGTTAGCCGAGGTCATCAGCACTCTTTAGCAGCGGTGTGATCGTGAACAATGTGCTAAAGGCATTGCATCATCCTTCATTTAACACCTTTTATCGACATCATCGTCAGCATAGTCGTCATCGTCGTCATCATAAGCATCATCGTCATCATCACCATCGTTGTCGTGACAACTTATACATCCAGAGGGTGACTGGTGTTGGTAAAAGCGCTCCAGTAATTCAATTCCAGCGCTGGAGACATGAGTCGATATCTGAGCGAGCATGTACTGGCCTGAGATGGATGGATGAATGGACAGACGGACGGACAGATGAATGGACAAATAGACGGACGGATGGATAGGTGAATGGACGGATGGATAGATGAATGATCTCAGCATTAACATTCTACATATGTATACGTAATATTCTATTAATCTAGTTTTAAAATGAAATTAAAAGAAAAATAATTTCTGTTAAATTAAATAAAAACAAATGATAAATATAAAATTATGATAATTTCTTGTAAATGAATGTCAATCGTAAAAATAAATTAACAAATAATCAAATAAATTACTAAAACAATTTATTACGGTCTTTAAAGTCAATTAATGTTATCCAGAATTAGAGGCTAATTTTACATTCACGTCTCGGTATGACGCGGATTATAATAGTCGTCATCAATTCACTCTCTGTGTAATATTCTCAGTCATTCGATCAATCTTTCTCGACCGTTCAGTCATTCATCCGTGCATTTTTCCATGAATTCATTCATGAAATGTTCCTGTTTCACTCCTTTTATTTCTTGCACTTTCCTCCATTTTAGAAATAAATTCATATCAATTAAACGCTGCTTTTAAGCAATAGCGATCTTATTACTGAGTTAAATGAATTCTATCAACGTAGAATATTTAAATCACGGTTGCATGAAAGATTACCGACTATATTCCACAATAATGTTATTTGATAATCACACTTAGTGGCGTTAAAAACAAAAACAAAAATAATAATCGAAAGTGTTTTATTGGAATAATTGCGTTTAAATTTTAAAATTGGATCAAATATTGTATGCTTTTTAAAGTCTTCTTAAAGTTTTTAAAACGTTAAAAGTAATGTATTAAAATGTTAAAAATAACACGTTGAAACTTATGCTGAGATCGAGAAATGCCAAATGAGTCAATTTTGAATTAAGAAATGCGGCCGAACTTGTATTTGTAAACAAACTTTGGATTGAAAATTTGCAAAAAAAATTCAAAAGTCTCAAGAAAACGTTTGAGGACCTTGTCCGACTCAACCGTTTGCTGAACTTAACAGCATTTGTGTAGCGCCCATTTTTGTTGCATTTGTCGCCTTCATTCAGTTTCCTTCTCCGGCAGGAATGCAAACCCCTGAGGTGATAGATTCCCCCAACTTCCACAAACCTTCCATTTCATCAAGTTGTTTTATTTACAAAAAGATTATTTTGTCTTCTTCGACGACGTTCGAGTTTTCACCATCACTTTCTTTTAATCTCAAGAGCTGCAAATATCCAGGGATTGGAGGTTCTAACCCTTAAACACCACTATTAATAAAAAAAATTAGTTACAAATATTAAATATTATAAATAATAAATAAATAGTTTATTAGCTGGTAACATTAAAATGCTAACATGATAACTAAAATAAATATTTTAAAATGCATATTACAATGTGAAATACCAGCATGTATTCTGTCACTTCTAGTGGCGCACCAAAGGATTAAGGTCAAGAATGGTTCGTAATCAGAGTAATTTAAAGTTTCTAATGCCTATATAGTGTACATTATACAGAAAATGCCAAATTTATTGGTTCCCCTGCTGATGTGGAAAGACCATTCTATCAATCGGACCCATACGTTCTCAAGGCAAGTGAACAAGAAAGACCTCCAAATTCATCCCTTGGAGCAAAGTGATTATAGCCCAATATCTTAGTAAGGGTGACGAATCACACTTGAAAATGATTAAATCTCATAATCTAAATGATTAGACATATACCGGTTTAAATATTTGAATATATTCTGAAGGTTTTGATACATTTTTCTGCTTTCAGTCTCAGAAAACAATCTGAAAAGAATCATGAGTGAGAATTGCAGACCACATCTCACCATCTCAAAATCAATTTAAAACGATTACTGGATTTTTCTGGAAATTGGGTCTGTAATATTTAAAGCCATCTGGACCATACAAATTCAATTTCTTTTCGTCGGAAAAAATAACTGTTAAGTTGCAGTCCATCACTGAAATGACCATGTCATTTGGCAAGTCTAATCGGTTCTTCTTATGGGCGTGTTTGAAGTAGCCGATTTGTGCCGGTTTCGAACAAATTTCAGAAAAGCCTCTGAAAACTCCTTTGAAGGCATCTAAGCATGGTAGATCGACTTACCTACAAAATTAGAATATCCTTTGCGAATCTTATTGAGTGAAATTCTTTGGGTTGCCCACCAAGGATACCTTGGCTCTGTAAAATTCCATTTAGGTTTTTATGGTTTTCTCGGAGAAACAATTGTTTCGAAATCATTGGAATAATCAATTAACTTTTCTTAAAATATCTGAAATTCAAGTTCAAGGCCTTTATTTGGACCTTTTCAATATCGTTAATTTTCGTTCTAAAGCTATTATATAACAAAGATGATATAAATCTATGAACGTGAAGTCGTACATTTATGAACCTGAACATAAATCAAATATTTATTTAAAATTTAAGGAGAAAGAACTTGATGGCACGTACGTCTACAGGTGGAGATCTCTGTATTAATATGCAACAAAAAATTAGCAAATAATATGCTTATTGTAAATTTGCTTTACAACCTTAGTAAATATAGAAGTGTAAATATACATGTTATCAGTAAAATCTGAACACAGGATACTTGGATAATTTTGTGAAACTCATTAACATCTGCACCAACAAGTGACAAAAATCACATTGAAAATGTTATTTGAATAAAAAGTTGCATTTTTTCCAGACGGTACGGACACCTTGTGGATCCTTTGTCGTAAAGCACGATATCCAGTTTAATATCATTCATGATCTTTGAAAGACTTTTGGAAGATAAAAGAGATTCTTTCATGGTGTTTCATTGATATTAAAACTTTACTAACCTATTTATTATTAAATGTGATTAAAAGCTTTATGCTTTTAATTTATTATTTATGTAAAAGAACTTTGAACAGGTATGTGTTAGTTTTTCGGATAATTGGACAAAATATAATATTCTTTCTGTCGCAGCTGTATAGCAGACACGCGCAGCATGCAATAAAAAAAAGCAAATGACAGTACAAACGGATGATGATTATTATTTGAGATGTTCGTTGATGATTCACTTCTCTTCAACCAGTCATCAAGTGAGCGTGTCAAGTGCTCTCCTAGAGACAGGTAGCAATCCTAGAGGATTTTAATTGGAGCCCTACATGCACTCACGCGCTCTTCCTGTATATCGCCTGAGTGTACATGCCGTCCTTTGTGCACTCTGTGTGCATTTCTGTGCAAAGAGTCACAAGAGACAAAGCTCTGCAAGCGAATGTGCAAAATCTGTATAGACGGAAATGGTAATGACGAGAATATCAATAATAATTTATTAATAGAATTACTTTTGCGTTGAAAAGAGGACATAGATAAGAAAAGCATGAAATTAGTTTTAAAATGAGGAATTTCTAGAACTTCAGGAAGAGGATAATATCGAACCAATTATTTCTGATGACTTAATTATTGACAGCCGAATATTGTTGTCAATGTGATGTCTCCATTTGAAGCAATTGTTATCGTAAACAAATTTAATTACAAATCGCTAGTTAAATATCGGATATGCACATGATAATGTTGTAACCATGGACCTAGAAAAATGAAAAATTATTATAATAATATTTCGATTAATATTTCCAATCAGCACATTATTTAGTTTGCAAAACCTCCGAATATATAACAGTCTGTTGCATTTCATTTTGCAACATCATTTTAAAAGTTAGGCACATCCCTATAAGTATTAATACTCAAAAACATATACAAGAAGAAGCGTTTCTCAGTAAAGTTTCACAGAATCAGTGGAGTTTTTGTCATCTTTTTTTAATACAAGTTATGCAGCACCTGCTGTATGGTTATTGCATTATAACGAATTTGGCATTTTGTTCAGTCTTAATAACATTTTAATAGAAATGGAAAATCAAATTTGAATTTTTTTCGAAAAACTCCTCTGAAATGTTAAGCATTTCCAAGATTAAGAATTGTATCTTTTTCTGTGCCCTTCTTAGCAACTAATGTTACAGGGAATTATTTTCTCTTTTATTACACTCCGATGACTCAGGAGTTCCGCCGTCTGAAAATATTTGACCCTTGTATTTCTTTTACAATGTTTTTTTTTTGAGAGGAGGGGGTTAGCCGGATATCTCTGACGATTTATTCCTTCTGGATTCTTTGCTAGACCCGCCTATTAGAAGCCTGTTGGCTGCCTGGACTCATTAGATTCTTTATGTTGCTCTACGGTCTACAGACAGCCTACAAACTTGTTCTTCGTTTTGCCTTCATTTTCTATCTCTGACAGATGATTTCGCTTGGGACCATGTCGGAAAGTGGCTCGTTCATGGATCATCTTCTTGTTTTAGTAGCAGAGATGAGTCTCCCGGGTTTCGGGTCAAGGGGTCGGGTGACTGGGCTAAAAATCTTGACCCATTTCCATTTCTGGGCAGATGAAATCTTAGGCAGAAATGACAGAATTTATTCAAATTCAGGAATCGAAAATAGTTAAAGATATTTAAGTTCAAATTAAGTTTATAAACATGATAAATATTAATAATAATGTTAATAATACTTGTATTTCATTCAACACAGAAGTAAGTTGGTACTTCTCAACAAAAAAATAGCCTGGCAGGAATTTGAACAGCATGAGTCTAGACTTTATTGCCCTCGTACCAATTAGGGAACGACCTTATTCATTTATTATTCACTTCATTCAACCCATTCAACTAATTGAGTTTGAAGCCATAGATTTGGAATGAGCTTCTTAAATAATAGCTGTTATTTTGAGAGAAAAAGATCCAAGCGAGCGGATTATTCTGGTCAAATGGAGTTAAAAATTCTATTGCAAGACCAAGGTTAAGGGGGTGTGCCAAAAAAGATCACATACCGTAAAAGTAAAGTTTATCCCTTCAATACCTAAATATTTCAAAATTCTGGTCGGGTTAGCATTCTAACTAGGAAACGTCGTCTCAGTCTTACACTTGGAAAGATATCATCCCGGAGGGTTTGATAGATTCATTGCAACAGCAGAGATTCGTTAATAAACAGTATCACCCAGTAACCGAACCGCTAATAATTAAGTTGATTTTTTTTAATCGTTGATGCACTTCTGTTATATAAGGTATATAACACTTTTACTGTGTGGAGGGACCGGCAAATATTAATAGAACAAATCAGAATGTTGTACGACTTTCTTTTCACGGAAAATTTATTTGGGGCGGAAAGATGAAAATTATTAACTTCGTTTTCGATTGGCGGCCTAATGAAGATGTCTCCGAAAAAAGGGGGAATATTTTAAATTCAGTAATCTTTGCTAACGCAAGCGGTTCTTGACAGAAGTTCATGAAAAGATCTCATTTAACTGGGTAGGGAAGTGGTGACATTTTGTAATAAATCTTCGTTATTCAGTTTCGTTATTTTATTTTTTTAGGTAAAAACATTTAATTTGGGGGTTCAGACGATTCAAATATTAATAATAATAACTTGGTGCAAAAAGACTTCAAACTTATTTAAAAGGAATGTTTGGAGATGGATCTACCCTATCTTGCATTTGGATTTTTTCAGTTTAGAGAAGAAACTGGATCTCAAAATATTTGAGAATCCGTGAAAGTACAATATTACCCCTAACAGTTTCTAAAGCGATATAGTTATTTTCAACGTAAGATAACAATAATATAACATTATAAATGCTAATAATAATACAAGGTATCCTTCCACTACCATCCACACCTCGAAAGTCACAAGACTGATTTTCCAGAGAGGAATTTCAATGTTTTGAAGCGACCCGTTTGCTCTCTCGCAACCTTGAAATGTCAAAAATTTGGCATCTGAAAAATGGAGAAAAGTTCCGAAAGACTCTGGAAAAATTTGCAAGAGCAGAGTCTAAAAATCTTATTGGAATCAATGAAATATTGATTTCGGTAAGTAATTAGTTAAAAGGATTGACAAGACACATTGTTAACTTTATATTTTAATTTAAAGCTTTGTTTTTTATCTGGTTTTCCCCAAATTACAAAAAGTTGTTATTTGTAATAACTGAAACTAATATTTTCTCACATTTACTTGAACACATCTTGTGTGACAAATAAGACACGCGTCAATAAAATTAAACCAAAAGATAAAGGCAATAACGGGCGCAATAATACTTGCTTATTACTTTAAAATGCTTATAGAAAAGCAAGAAGCAAAATTTAAATTAGCATATCAAAATGTTCATATGAACACAGAATTTACTGAATTTATCAATTAATTAATTGTTCAATAAACAAAAAAAGTATTTTTAAAAAAAGGATCTAAGAAAAGACTTTTTATCTTCGTTCCAATGTTCCAAAAAGCATTCGTGTAAGTCCAAGGACCTTGAAGATTTAATTTCAAAGCCAGGTTGAATCGACGAAAACGGTAGGACTGAAGAGGCGTTCGTTATTTCCTTCCTTAAACACACAAGAAAATAAGTGGCGAAAGATTAGTCGTCAGCTAATTACACATTGCTTCTTAGAGTAAATTACTTAAAGCAAAACACGTTCATGTTGAGCATCAAAATCAAATTTCCAATTTTAAAAGGACGTCCTGTGACCAATAAAATGACATAATATAATATATGAAATTGAGTAGTGCCGGACTTATATTTAGCGAGTTATCAGGGAATTACGTGGTCCCACAACAGTTTTTTTGGCAACCAAATACTATTTTGAATTTTAAGATCTAAACTTAGTTTCAAATTAATTCAAATTTTTTTAACGACCACAAGTCAACGTCTTGTCAGATTATTGAAAGTATTTGATACGACGGACATCGTTGACAAAAGAACAGAAGTAAGGAACGTAGAGAAGGATGGGGTATGTGTATATGTGTTTATTTATATGCATAGAACAGGTTGGCCTTGACGATCTTCAATTTTTACTATTGGTGGAAGATTCAGAATTCAATAATGCCATCGCTCTCATGACCGGCGCGGAAAATTTTGAAATCCTGGCAAATTGCCAGTGAGAGTAATATCAGGATATAACCACAGTGAATGGAGAACCTTTTTAACTTTAGAAACAAAAAATAAATACACATTTATGCATTGTAATAATAAAGTTCACTAATTCTACTAAACATGATTTCGCATGTCAGACTATGTAAGTTTAGTGTGAATGTTAAGAATTTTTATGTCTGGATTTTTAAATGGCTGCGGGCTTGGGTCAAAAACCTCCTGCCCGTGCAACTCTATGTAGGGGGAACATTTCACAGATGCTTGATGTGATTCTAAATATTCATGAAACGTACCTAATTAAAATTCTTTCTAAATAAGCTAAAGATTCCGTGACCGGCGAACATCAAAAAATGATTTAATCAAAGATTTTTCTTTTCTTTTAATGAATTTTAAATTTAAAATACCGGTAAATCGTTGATCTGGAATCAAATTAATGAGATAAATATTTAAATGCGAATCATCAGAAAAATCTCAAAAAATTATTTTATAATGTATAATGTCCTTCGTATATGTGTGTGCCTTAAGAATTTTTATAAATTAAATTAGAGAGCCTATTATAAGGTTGCGAAGTTAACAAGATGTTTATATCTTCTTTTTAGATCCATTTATCTGAGTTACTGCCATATCTACTTCCAATTTTTTCGTGTCTACATTCTTATGTAATAATATTTTGATGGATTTGTAAAATAAAATAAAGGTTTTGCTGCCTCTTCCTGGACAAGAAATAATACTTTATTGAAGCAATCGTAAAGTTTGACTGCTACAACATAATTCAACATACAGATAGCAATGTTAAATAATGCTTCAGTTTGAAAAAAATGGTTCTTAAGTGGGTTTTAGGGAAGCCTCTTTGAGATATAGAGAAAGGATAAATAAAGGCAAATAAAAAAATTTTGCTGAAATGTCATTATTGAAAATTAAAGGAAAAAAGATTAAAAACCTTTCAGAAATGCTGTCAGATGTTTTCTGAAGAATCCAAAATCTGACGCAAAATATGGAACAAATTACATTTCAGGAAGCTCTCAAAAATTCAAAATGAGTCAGAAAAAATTCTTTTCCGTGAAGCTTCCAAGAGGAAATGCTTTTCAATGGAGCCTTAAAACAAGCTAAATTTGGATCTGGTCCAGTTGAAAAATGTTAATGCCTTCGGAAAAGTATATTTTTGGGGTTTTAATAAGAGCTGAGTGTTCTCGAAATCAATGAAAAATCGATTGAAAGTGGCAACTAAAATAAGGGCAACATTACATAACATTACACTCTTTAAAATCATTATTTTTGACACAAATAAAAAGAATTTATGAAGCGTGAAATGAACTGATTCGATTATGAATTAAAAATTAATCATTTCACAAACAATTTGCACTTATTGAAGCACAACTCCTTCTAAGAATTCGTAGCCAAAGATTTCAATCTCCTCTCAATTAATCGCCTCGTTAAATTTAATCATAACTGACGTCCACGGCGAAGTCGGTGTGTTTCCAATAATACTTGCGATCCCCTCAGCATGTTTATTGCACTGAAATTTATTTTCATACTACAAATAAAATGTGATAAATCACCCACTTATTCTAGATTCCATGACCTAGATTCGCACAGAATATGAAATGCATATTATCAAATTAAATATCAAAAAGGCGGTAAAAGCTCTAATAATAATAATAATAATAATTTTTCGTAATAATATTGACTAATATATTACCATCTTTTTAATTACTTTTAAATGAATTTCGATGACTGATTAATTTAACAATTCACAAGAAATTTCGAAATATTTTTAATAACTTATCGAATTTGAACGAAACAACAAACCAAGCGAAAGAGCATCGTCCCTGCACGAGAAAGTAATGACAACGTGGTACTGCAGACGAATTGGTTCCATTCGATGTAATTACACTTCACAAGTTGCTGGTATTACCTGCTAATGCGACCACTTGCCCAGTGCATGTAGGATTTGATGCCGACAGGATTTGGTTGGAGTATTATTTTTTCATGTAATGTATTTATTAAAGAATTACATTAGAACAATAATTAACTGCTCATAGTTAATTAGGAATTCAATTAATGGCTTAAGACCGGGGTTATCACTTGGTTATTGCATGATATAATGATGCGTGTTAAGTCAACTAAGTATTGTATTGTTCCAACTATTGAAAACGAAATCTAGTATACATAAAGTGACTGATTTACTTAGTGAAGATAACTCTCTTTCAAACTCTTACAAAGTACATTGCACAATAAATTTAAATACAGTCAATTCTTCCAAGAATGTTTACTTAAAGGTACTTTAAGAACAACAAATGCAATCTTATTTTTACTGCATAATTTCGGGACTTTAACAAACAGTTACTGTTTAGTGGCAATAACATGATTAATCTCATTTATATCACCAAAGAAATACCAAATATTTTGCTCCTAATTTTGGTTCGATGAGTCTCGTCACGTTGTCCACCAAGAGTCATCAGGCATCGACAGGTTACAGATGCATTGATGTGGTTTTGGTGCTGTACTTCATCAAGTTTTTATACCAGCCGAAACTAATTTAAGGATATGCAATTGGCAATATAATTTATAACTTTCGTCTTTAAAAGATTTCCAGGCAAAGAGTTCTGGTCCAACTAACCATTTGTCATTCAAATTATGTCAAATCTAAGGATCAACAATCTTCTCTTTGATCTTACTTTCAGTTATTCTTGGGAATTTATGTCTGAAAACTTTGGCTTTCTTTATTCATTGCTTCCAGGAAATTCCTTCACAAGTTCCAATTTTCTACGAAGACTGGGTAGAATTTGTCGAGTAGAAGCATAACGATACAGTCTGAAACTGTAAATATATGGCCTCTACGCACAATTCCAATGAGAAGCAGCTATTATGCAATCAACTTTTACAGCCTGCTGAAAGTGTCGTTCTGGCTGGCCGGGCATGCCTATAATAATGTAGGATGGCTTGTGCTCGGACTGCATACTTCAACGGAGCAGCTTCCAGTATAGATTGATATCATTCCTGAACATACTCAAACCATGCTATTTAACGCTGGAATTCAACCCCCTTCTTAGAGAAACGTAAATTTTTTTTGTGCCCACAATACCAAGAAAAACATGCAAAGACAAAGATTTAAAAACTGATAATTGGTGGACACAAACGGATATGATTTTCTTGATCAGCAGCCACACATTCATACCCAGCTGTGTACAGGAAACAAAATCTCTGCGTTGTCGTACGACAAATTTTTATTCCATTTTTATAAAATATTATTGAAAAGATAATGTAATTCAAAATGGAAATATTCACTTCTATGTATCATAAATGTTAGATTTTAATTCGAGGGCTCGGTAACAGTAATACGTTTAAATTTACAGGTAAAAATTGTTAAAACATTGATGGCGACGACTTTGTTTCTTAATATCTTAACCAATAAAAAAATAATTATTCACAATTTTAATCACTTTATTATGTTTATTTAATGAGTGCATTATATTTAATACTGAAGTCACTTGAACTGAACTATGTGATTCGTTTCTAATATTCCAGAGAACATTTTTAACGCTTGAAATTCTAAGAAGGAATAAAATGTTTATGAGTTACTGAAAAGTGAATGCTGAAGAGAAAATTCTTTTCTAAAGTGGCTTCATGAAGACGTAATTCTTCCATCTATTTACAGAATTCAATAGAAAATCTGCCCGAACCAAAGTGAGGGGGCAACAACCATTCAGGGAGAATTTAGGGGTCTTCCTCGAAATCAGAGGAAAAGAGGAGGCCACCATGGGAAATCCACGGATCTTTGTTGTTAAGGACCCGCTTGTAAAAGAATATATTTTTATTAATAATAATAAATATAAATATCATAGAAAAATAAATTTTATTATTGATTGTTATCACTCACTCATCATCTGATTGCTCACAGAATTTATTACTCAACAATCTTTTGTATGATTCTCCATTAAATTAGGACGGTTATCTGCGATGAAATTTGCTTTGTTTTCTGAATTTTTAATCTGCTTTAGAGGAATTAATTTGTTTTATTCCTAATGAAGGTTTTCTCGATCTTCACCGGGCATTAATTCATGGTCACACCAGGCTATATATTTTTGAGCATTTCAATGTCAGTGACAAGCTTTTTAACAGCTGTTGCTGGCGATGTGGATTCGATGTAAATGATGATGATGATGATGATGATGACGATGACGATGACGATGGTGATGGTACAGCACATGACAGAGAATGGATCTTTCATTGCGCTAACTTGCTACGTCCATTAGAGACATCAGGTGATTTATCTGCGCAACAAGTCGTCATTTAGAGTGTGGACAAGGAGATTTCATTGAGTCATCGTATGAAACTTGAATCAGAAATAAAAATAAAAAAATCGAAGATTTTAATCAATAAAGAAAAAAATTACTCGAGTAAATTCAAACTATTTTAAAAGAAATTAATTTAAAAAAAAAAATAATATTCTTTGAAACAATTTGTTTGCATTATTAATCAATGTCGAAAAGAACTCCACCTTTTGAAGATTCGTGGAGCGCATAAATATTTTTCATTGAGAGAGAAGCGCCTCGTAAGCATCACACCTTGTTTTGAAACTACAGGCGACGTGTTGCTATCAAAACATGGGTAAGAATTGAACGTGAAATCGAATTGTTCCTTGAATCTCTGTTCTTCTTTTTGTGGTCAACAACTCCTGATTTCAACCGATTCTTCAAACGTTTAACTGGTTATTGGACTTTGCATCTCAGATGATCATAATTATAATTTACATCTCAGATAATTACAATTATAACAGTTGTAATTAAAATAATGCGATATTATTTAAATACGTGACAATGTATCACGAACTTGATGAATTTATTACTTTAAGAGAAATATGATCGTACTGAAGCCATTCCGGCAGCATTAATGGCGCAGTCATAAAGGAAGAAATATATGAAAACAGTTAGTACTTGGAGTACCATTAATAGATGTTAATTAGCGTAATTAGACTAAAGGTTATTGTCAAACCAACTATTGTTGTCGTCGTCGTTGTCGTTGTCGTCGCTGTCGTCCTTGTTGTCGTTGTTGTTATTGTCGTCGTTGTTATTGAAACAACAGCACACCTGTCTGGTCGGTACATCGCGACGGTATTCGAAGCAACAATTAGTAGTTATGGCAACGTTGACTCTTTCCCTTTTCCCTAGTTTGCCTTCTTTGCAGCTTAATAAAAACCCAAAACGTGTAATTAGGCTGCCACATGGAATTATTAAAACATTATGAAACGCTACGCGTCTAAAAATAAGTAAATCCAAAATTCGAAGATTTGCAGTTCACGTTTTTTTGTCGATTCAATTTTTGAGCCAATTTTTTTAGTTTTCATGTTTTATTGCTTTGAAGATAATAATTTTAGATGCACTTTAGACCTTACAAATTGCAGGTTATAAAGTTGATTCATGCGAATGTGAAATCTGCATGAAAGTTTTAAAGACAGAATTAGATTAAAATAAAGCGTTAAAGCAACAATGCGTACAAGTCAATAGGAAATATTGATAGAGCATGCATGCCATTTAATGTTCTAGAAATGTTTTATTACCATTGATAATGATCACGAATTAATTTATCTAAATTCCAACAGATAATCTTCAATCGTCAATTTTTCCATGATGGAACCGATATTCCAAAATTCCAAAATCAACAATCACATATTGATTATTATTATTATTTATTTATTTATTTATTATATATTTATTTTTTAGTATTATTTTTTTATTCCAACATCAACATTTTTTGCTGCTGCTGCAATTTAACTCTAATAATGTTCCAGAAGTTATGCAAAAGATTTGCAATTTTTGTTACGAAATTATCTATCTCCAGGGAATTTCAACAGATTTAACAATAATTGCAGTTATTTGTCAATCAAATCCGCGAAATTAATTTCGGATTTATTCTAAAATTATCAACATTAAAAAGTTGTACTTGTTTCAGAACAAATTCTGTTAAAAGGATTTTTGGTAAATCATTATTTTTATGGAAAACAATCTGGTTTTACATTAATAATTCGATTAGAATTTATTTAACAATTTATATAATTATATTATATTATATTATATTATATTATATTATATTATATTATATTATATTATATTATATTATATTATATTATATTATATTATATTATATTATATTATATTTTATTATATTAATTCATTTAATACAAAATATTTCACCCAACGTCTACCTATCTGTATAATACAATGGGTCGTTAATAACGGGCTGCCCAAGTGAATGCACTGAGAATTTATTTCTAGAATTTTGGTTTCCCAACCATTCCATCCAGATTTTATGTTAGGTTTCATGTTAGCAGGTCGCCCGCTGCGTAGGCAACGTAAGAAGTAGTTGCTATTTTAACCGCATTTTTTGCATTTATTTAACGATATAATACTTATTTTGTGATTTAATACTTGAAACGTGAACTGTTATTTTAGTGAATTTCAGGACGAATTGTTATTTTTAAAGTTTTACCTCTAAAAAATATTATTTTAGGAGCCTGAAGTTGTCGTGTTACTAAGATCTTGTTTATTTTCAGTCAGCCGTTTTTCATCAAAACAAAGGCATTTTTAGTCACCTGCGTTCAATTAACGGGTAAGTAAGCCGAGAAATAAAGTGCAAAAATAATGCTGAGACAGCAAAGAGGTTGGAAGATGCCAATTACTTGTAGATATTTTGTTGCTGGATGTTGCCATGAAATCTGTTTGCAATGTCTTCGAGTTCCTCAGTCGCATCCCAAATTTTGGATGAGATGTTTTTATATTTTAAAAAATATTACACGATTTTCAAAGGTCTCAAAAGAAATACAGTTTATATTGGAATGTATTCAATCAGTTTACGTTCAGGTAATGGAGACGATCGTATATTATTTATTTGAGATGGTAACGGGCGAGCATGGAATACAAGAATCTTTATTATTTATTGTCCTGATTGTTTGATCCTAAGGCATAAGGAATGGCTTCCAGACGAAACATTTAAATTCCAATGCAGCGTTCAATGAATGTTGAATAATTCAAATTATACTAATTAAGTTCAGACTTTCGTTTCAGCCATATTTTACTCTGCAGGGAACGAACGAATGAATGAAAATAAGTGGGAAAATGTTCGAAAGAAATGAAGGGCAGCGGATGAGTAAATGGAAGCTTTTTGCGTCTCTTTTTGATTCCTGCAAAGAACTCAGTAAAGTTTCTGGTACCCGCTGAGAAGATTCAGTCTGACTGATGATGATGATGGTGATGGTGGTGATAATGACGATGATGATGATGACGTTTGAAAACATTTTAATAGTTAAAAACTGATTTTCGACGAAATATGAAACTTCTAATAGAAGTGTTTTTGTTGCAAGCTACGAATAATCCGGAGGATGGAAATTTCACATTTAATGGTCTCATGTGCCAACAGAAATGCCATTTCAAGAAAAACTCTAGAAGCTGAGAGAAAAGAAGAGTCTTTCTAAATAAAAGAAGAGATTACAATTTAATAATCAATATTAAATGGTAATACTTTTAAAGTTGTTTGAATTTGGCATTTAAATAATAGTAATAATAATAATAATAGAGATAGAAATTTAAATAATATCACGAAATAACTTTATTTTTCTGCTTCGTTTAAGCCGCCTGTCCACCGTCAACTTTTGAGTTTTAATTTTTTATTTCGAATTGTTGAAAAATGGAAATTAATGAAAGTCTTCACATTCTTATGAAATGTTGAAATGCTGGTCAAATAAAGTTGAATGGTTTCATCTCGGAAGACGAGGTGTCAGTTGATGTCAGATGAAGATGTGCCAATTACCAGATAACTAGGTGCAGAATGATGTGTGGTTGCTGTCTTAATTAACTTTAAATCGGTTATTTTATTTTTCTTTAAGAGGTTGAACACATTAAACACATTAAAAAAAAGATTAAATAATAATATTTCGTAAATAATATAAATTTAATTGTCACTTCGATACGTTAATTTCACTGGTCATTTCAATACACATGCCAAAAAAACTGAAGGAATCAAAAGCACATTTTTAGTATTGTAATATTTATAGTATTGTAATAACCCGGGGTCCTCAAACTAATTATAGAAGGGCAGGTTTATTGAAAGTTGTCAGATGGCTTGGAAGATGTAAAATGCTTAATTGATTAAGTCTTGAAATCTGCTGTTTCTATTACTCTCGCTCTACTTTCCGAGGTAAATCCATTTGTCAAGGTACATAACCAAAGAGTCTGAATAGCACCAATTTAATTCTCAAATTATATTGCCACTAAATTTAATTAATTATTTAAATTAATTAATCGGCAATATAATTTTAATTATTATTCAATTTATTGGATCTAGGGATCCAACACTGCCCCCTCCTTAAATCTGTTCGTCCCGAACAGACATCTATTCCCATTTTCATTTTTACTCTAGGAATAGGATCCGATCTTCCAACAATCTCATGGCTGCAAATCCCAGATCCATTTGCTTTGCCATCTTCTGGGATTTCTGATTCCTCCCTTTTACTTCTACGTCCCACAAGTTTCAGTCGTGGAACATCGCCATTTCTATGCTCAACCTCCTGCTCCACCATGTCGCCAGATCTCAGACTCTCTACAGGATCACCTGCTCCATTTTCCTTGCTAGGCACTCTCCTGAAATTCCGAGCACTCCCTTCTGTTATTTCCAATGGAGCCGAAACATCCGCTGGTAAATTCATGGGCTGTTCTGTAGACTCTACTTGTTCCACCATCAAATCCGTGCGCTCCACCGGCAATCCCACAGACTCCTCCGAAAGTCCCACTTGCTCCACTAAAACCTCCGTGAGCTCTTTGGGCCCTGCTGACGACTCGACCTGATCTGGTAACTCTATGGGCTCCAACGTCGAGTTCTCTAAGTCTGCCATCACGCACAGAGTTTCTGGAGACACGCACGCATTGTGGTTGGATGTGCCTTCTAATGACTCCATCCCAATGCTGCCAGAAACGGTACCTGGAACAACGGACATGATTTGTTCTTCGTTGGTAACCTTTTTGCAGAGTTCCTCTCCTTGTTCTTCGCAAGATGGAAGCACCACTTTGCTCTCCTCAAAAGAACCAACAGGACTCTTCTCGGCAGAGTCTTCACCCGAAGCCAACGAGACATCCTGGCATGGAACCGCTGTGTTTTCCAAATCGCCCCTAATAATCCTCCTACACTCCTCTAACTTTTCTACGGACTTTTTCATAAAATCAAGAAATTCATCCATCTTTTTATGGGATGGATTCTCGAATTCGTATTCCTCTGGGTCATGGCCATTCTCTGTCAGCCATGCCCCAAGTCGCTCTCGTATCTCAGCTTTCGTGCCTTTCCAATCCAGGCCACGCTCTCTCAATTCTTGTCTCAATCGGGGCACGTACAATTCATCCAAGTACTTCGGCATCGTTCACTTTTCAACTAAACAAGCTTCTACTTTAGTTACTTTTGGATACCCTTTAACTCTAAATCCCACTCCTGACACCAATGTAATAACCCGGGGTCCTCAAACTAATTATAGAAGGGCAGGTTTATTGAAAGTTGTCAGATGGCTTGGAAGATGTAAAATGCTTAATTGATTAAGTCTTGAAATCTGCTGTTTCTATTACTCTCGCTCTACTTTCCGAGGTAAATCCATTCAAAAGTCTAAGTCTTGAAATCTGCTGTTCTCTAATTCTCGCTCTACTTTCTGAGATAAATCCATTTGTCAAGGTACATAACCAAAGAGTCTGAATAGCACCAATTTAATTCTCAAATTATATTGCCACTAAATTTAATTAATTATTTAAATTAATTAATCGGCAATATAATTTTAATTATTATTCAATTTATTGGATCTAGGGATCCAACAGTATTATATAAAAATTCTAATTCATTATTAATAATTCATTCATTACTTAAATTATTAAAGATGAGAAGATATTTTTATTTCACACGGTATTTTGCTGCAATAACCTACAAAGGTTTAAAACTTAATTTTAATTTTAGATTTTTAAAATCATTTGATTTTATAATAAACTATTCAACAAGGTTCTTGAATCCTATTACGAGCTCCATATCCATTTTTGACTGACGATAAAGGTCAAATAAGGTCAAGAAAAGTAGCAAAATAACTTCAATTTTTTTATGTAGATGTTCAGTTTCGTTAAGTTCTTTGAAGATTTGTCACTAACAATTTACTTCTGCACTACGCTTGGGAGCAATGTTTTGTGCACTCCAAAGTTGTTCGGACATGATACCAGACTAGAATTGAAGCTATTCCGTGGAATTATAGTGTCTGGGTTTGCCCTGGTGTGGAGCTAAGCTACACAGATATTTGTCCAATTACAACACTGCAATTAATACATGTATAGGTTCTCATTGGATTTGTTTACATCTCATGATCTGATTACGAGATTGCTTCAATAGCATTGCAACAATATATTCGTTTTAATATGGTTTCCAAGGATAATGGAGGGAGAGGTCAACGAGGACCTTTTTATTGGACCTCCGATCAGACATTTCTTGACGTCATGAGTGACAAGTGATTAAAAGTTAGTCCTACGAAAGACCAGAAAAGTTTGCCTTCGAAGAGGCTGTTGGCAATTTTTTTTATCAATCCCAGACGTTAAAATGCATAAGTTTCGAGTCAAATATAAATTTTGATTCTCTACTTCACTAAACTGATAATAAAGCCTTTCAGACAAAAATCTAAACAGAACTTCAGATGCAAATCAGGCGCGAATCCTTCTAGATATCAGATAGGATAGAATGAGAACCAGGCACTTCAAACAATAGGTTAAACAATGACAAGAAACGCCAATTACAAAGGTCATTAAGAATTATGTGATGTATATGTTGTAAATATTACATTTTGCAGTTCGTAGTCAATACGGAGACGACTTGGGTAGAAATTACCAATGAAAATGTTGCACAAAGTTCATTCTTTTACATAAAATGTAATCGCCCATTTTTAACTTTATTCGAGATCGTTCTAATGGACGTTGACTACGTTGACTAATTTTTACGAATTATCATTGCAAATACTGAAATATGACCGGAAATCCGTAAATTAGAAGGTTTCAGAATAAGTTTATTAAGTTAAAGTAAGAACTATCTAAATTATTAAAGTAAGAACTATCTAAATTATTAAAGTAAGAACTATCTAAATTATTAAAGTAAGAACTATCTAATTCACGAGGTAAGGTAAACTTTAACGTAACGTTAGTTGGTAATAATCTCTTGGATGGCTTTTCACTGAACTTAATGTTCGACTTGAGAATTATTTATTAGCGCGTTTCTCACTGAGTTGCTTGGAGTATTTGAATTTCTGAATCGTCTGAGCATATATGCGATGCTAAGTTTTTAGCACAGAGGAGGGAAATACAGAATAAACATATTTTAAACTCCTAGGTGGCATTATCTTCTAATGCTGTGCTTAAGCATTTAATTGTCGGGGCTAGAATTTAACAGAATCGAAAACCATGGATGTCGAATGACACGTTGCTCATTACTCTTTAAAAAAAACAAACTTGTTTACAAAATTTTCTGACCCTATTCATTTCATATTTAATTTCCTTTTCACTTTCTCTTGAGTTAAGAAGTGAGTGTTTCCTATCAAATCTTAGTAGTGCCTTAAAAATGAACTGTTCATTATGAGGAGAGAGGGAGGACAACGTTTTAAAAACCCGTGCCTTTTCGCTTATGATTCCATTTTCCTTTCTCCGTAATTGGAAGTAAAACCATATCATAATATCATATCATATGACGGTTAGAAAATTTACCAGGGAAGTTACATCAGGAAAATATTCATGCAAAACACTAAAAGAGAAATTGGGTTTGGATTGAAGGAGGGTTTGCAATTATTTAAATCCGAATCACAAGTTGAAACAAGTGAAACATTGGTAGAATGCTACAAAAGCCTCGCTGGAATCCAATTCACTTCACTTAGGATGTCGTGGGGCGACACTTTCGCGCCGATCTCCAGCAAATTTGTCTACCTTCCAGAAGAATGAGTGGGGCTTGATTTGAAAGAATTACATTTCAATATTTTCACCCGTCACTGAATTTTTAATATTGCAATAATAATATTATATATTTATTTATTTATTTTTAGGAGCTAGCAATATATTATAAATTTATTAGGTGTCATTGAATTCCACTTTTAAACATCTATTTCCCTGCTAAATTTACCTTCCAATCGATTCCTACTCGGGTCTCTAAGATTCCACAAAATCATCTACGACCAAAAATCATTCAAAATTAATTGGCATTAATTAATGAAATGTCGATGCAAAATAACACGTCGAATAGTTTAATTGAAATTCAGTAAAAAAAAATTATTTATTGTTAAACAGTGAATATTTTTACTCGTGACAGTTTTCAAAAGTTTTTCGAATTTAGAGGTTTCACTATTGACTCAAGTGGTCCAGACTCTAAAATTGGATTTGTTTGCGATAACGAAAAGATTTAGTAAGATGTTCCATAAGATTTGTGTTTTATGCGTGTGAACCTTCGTGGCGCCCTTTTAATGAAAGCTCGTGATTCATTAATTAAATTAATTAAATAATTCATTCAAATTTTGTTTATCTAACGATAATAACGAAACCGCCTCCGATGGTATTACCAGGAGCGAAAGGCAATTTAAGGTGCAGACGATTTTGATTTAGATTTTTTTGATTTCATTTAGATATTTTAGATTTATTTTGTGCACCGCAAAATGTATTTAGTCGATGGGAAAAGGGTGAGGCATGCGGGTCAATCTGGCGTTTCAGGTTGGCTGATTCGCTTTTCTCTATTCGGTAGTATCTACGATATGCAATGCGGGTCAACTTTTCAACTCTTCACCAGGGAGGGTCCTCGTCTAGTTCGCGAAAGACAAATTACTTAATCGTTAAAAATTTCAGCAAGATGTGTTATAAGGAATTTTTCACAAAATTGGGTACGTTATACTGATTTTTCTACAACTTTATATGCAAGTGATAGAATCAAGGATTGCCTTTCGCACCCCAGGTGGACATTTAAAGCAGTCAAATAATTGGCTACTTCGGACCGCAACTCGATAAACATGTTTAATAATAAATGTATTTTTATGGAAATCAGTTCTCTAGAATTGCCAACTTACTCGCATTCAATTTCACAAGTTTCGCTAAGTTTTGTTAAATTGCGATTTGGTTGCAAGAAAGATCTCGCATAAAAAATTCCTCAGTGTGATTTAATGTGGCTGGAAATAAAAAAAAAATTGAACAATGCTCATCGCAAGACGGATTGGGGTTGCACAAAACGAACCTAATTAGCCGCTAAAAATGAATGGCGAGTGACTGATATCCAAGCTTTCATTAAGAACAAAAACAAAACCATGAAGCATGGAAAGCATAAAATTAGAGAACAAAGAATAAATAACTACACCAAAGATAAAACCGTGACGACTCTTGCGATTTATCTCTTCTAATTTAGTTTGTTTAGATTTTTTTTCATTCAAGCCTCATAAATTAGTTCTAAGAAGTGAGAATATCCAATCGATATTAAAATAAATTTCAATTTTTATTTACTTTAATCCTGGACATTAAAATATTTATATGGATTTGATTAACCTCTATTAATTTAAATATTTCAGAAATATAAAAATAAAACCTCCCGAATTGAATAATATCGAATCGATTGTCTTTTCTGAAAAAATACCAAAACACGAAATGTAGTCGTCTCTAATGAATAATTGTTGAATATTTAATGTTCTGACATCATTTACATATTGTGATGTTAATGTATTTTTTGTTTACATTTTTGGCGAACGATGGATCGGAAATACCTTGTGACCCATAAGATCAAAGAGGAGCACTCGTGAATAGAGTTAAGAAAAATATTCTCCTCTCGACAGAAATATTTCATAAGATTCAGCTGAGGACTTTTTGAATATCCAAAAAGCACAACTTTCACACATAACGTTAATATCAATATAATGGCAATGTTATTAACATTAACATTAATATTAATAATAGTAATAGTGATTAATAATAATTAATGTTAACAGCAACACTGCATTATGATGTCAGTAACCAAAGCTTAACCAATAATTGTCATTAAGTTTAAATTTGATTTAAATTACAAAAAGCATGTCGACAGTTGCTGATGCTGAGAATATATTTATTTATCAATTTGGGGGAAGGGAAGAAACCTCTTTCGATAGAATGGATCATCATCATCATCATGATCATCATCATTATCATCACCAACAAGAACAACATCGCCATCATAAACGACACAAGAAATAAAACTCACATGGGATTGGAAGAATTCCAGTAGACGGGGGCAAGAACTATACCTTCCAAGGTAGTCAATGGCATAATTAGAAGGAAAAACACCAAATCGCTACGAGACCAGCAGACCGGAAATGCTGCCCTGGCTTCACTTCCGGCACGACCGAGCATGCTCCTGCTTGACAAATATGGCGCCTTCAGGTTGTTGCAGCAGACGCGATGATTTGATTTATTGTTCGACTTTTACGATTTCAGGTATTTCAATCCGACGAAGGAAATTTTGTCTGCGATTTCTAATTGGGAACGTTTCTTCGAATCCATTCAGAGACTATGACAACCGCTTTCTTCACAATTTCTCGATCAGGGATTTCTGAAAAAAAAAAAACAAATTAAAAAGTAGTTGGTGGATCCTAGTAAGTTTTTAAAGTTAATAGAATTTTTATGATTAATTAATTGCAATCCTATTCATAAATTCCAGATACTGGTGTCTTGCATTCCAGTTGGTTCACACCTGTACTTTTCTTCTTGGCCCACGCTTCTGTCAATATCCATGCATCATTACATGCATTCATTCATTCGTTAATTCATCCGTTCATTCATCCATCCATTCACTCTTATTGTATCCCGCTCTCAATATCCGCATATTATCCACGTGTTCGTCATTACATGACTTGCTTCAATTCATTTTGTCGCAAAAAGATAGAAACACTCAAGTGAAGGAATTATCATTTGAGATTGATGTTTTTATAGGAAATTTAGGAAATAATTTACAGGAAATGTATCGAAATTAATTAATATGTAAATTAATAATATAACAATAAAATCATTTACGCAGATTGAAAACACATGTTATCAACATTATCGAATCCTTCTTTGATAACAACAATCACGTTTCTCCTTCCGTTTAAAACACCACTACCATAAAATAATAATCTGTGCGATTTATAAGTTTACAGAGGAAAAATAGAAAATTTATGTACAGGAAATACGACGCATTAAAGCGCCGACATTGACAACGTAATTAATAATACATCTTGAGGGTTAAGTGATGGATATCCTATTCTCTCATTCCACGAAACTTTTCGTTTATCAATAACCGATCTTCTCAATGAAATGACAGTTCGATCGACCAATTGAAAGATTCGAGAGTTGATTCTCTAAAGTGAACAAGTCGTGATTGGTGGATTCTGAGCTAAGAATTGACATTCCATCCCTCGGAACCCGGTCGGGTTTTATTAGCGAATGAATCACTTACAGTTACATTTTTTTCACTTATTTTCAGTCCTAGGCCCGTACTGAAGTGCAACAGACAGGAGGAGCTTCACTTGCTCCGAAACGTTTGTTGTCATAATCATCGTCATCGTCATCATCATCATTATTATCATCATCATCATCGTCGTCATCATCACCATCATCATCATCATCGTCGTCATCATCATCATCATCATCCTATTCAACTCCTCCATGGGAGTACAGTGCAAAGAATAAGCAAGCAGCAGTAAATCATTTTCTTACTTTTTTCGAACCTCCGTCACGTACTGAGTTTTGAGGCGGGATGAGACATGAAGGGGGATTTCATTTATTTTCCTTCCCTCACTCACTCGTTTGTTTAGTTCTTTGCCAGTTCAACCATCCACTCGAGCTATCGCTATTCGCATGCCTAGTTAAGTTGACCACAGTTGTTGAATTGTGTACTTGAAGTTAGCTTCCTGTTTGCACTGAACTTCAACCCACGGTAGCTTACGTACGTATTTGTAAGAAGCCAACAATTTATATCCAAAGACGAGAACTTGAACTTTTCTCGACTGAAGCCTACTTGGAGTTGGGATGGATGGACGGACGGACGGACGGACGGATGGACGGACGGATGGATGGACGGACGGACGGATGGATGGATGGATGGATGGATGGATGGATGGACGGATGGATGGATGGACGGATGGACGGATGAATGGTTGGATGGATGGAACGATGAGGAATGAATAGTGCTGGATCTGACGGACTCAACCGAAAAGAATTCAAAGCGTCATGGGGTGCTGAGTATGACCGTGAGTTGCTTCGTTTTACTGACTGCCAGCGTGCATGCTTTGCCCCCTGCAGCACCACATGCAACGAAAAGCCTCCATAAAACACAATAATTAAATTTCACAACATCAAAATTCCTTTCTCTGCATTTCATTTGCGATTGATTGGAAGACTTTAAACGTTAATCGAACATAAAATATTATATGAAAATGACTGAAGTCTTTCTCTGGAAAATAAAGTGGAGATCGCAGGCGTATTCTCGTTTTAAAATGTAAGTGATTGATAATAAATAATAAATAATAACAAACGTTAAATAATTAAAACGATATTTTAGACTCGTCAGTCACGATTGCTATTTTAAAATGGCACATTTGAGGTGCGAATTATATATTAAGCAAATATTTAGAATTTCAATATTTTCTTTTTTTGAGAACCTTGTATGGCGTTATCTCCGGGCGATGTGTTTTGAACAAAATCCAAACAAAATCCAAACAAAACTGCAAATGCTGTTCGTTCACAGATATTTTGAATAATGAATCGTCTGAGGAGGCGTGTTTGATGGTCAAACAAGCAGTCAGAAATATTAATCGTTATTGAATGAAATAGACTCACGTTTTCACCTCACAAAAGTGTTGAACGGTGGTGCTGGTGCTTTTCTGGCTTAGTAAACTTCTAAACGAAAATTTCCTTTCTTTCAGTTTGTTCTGCTTTCAATGTTCTGATTTGAAGCGATGTGAGAAGCTCCAAAAATGTAAATATAATGTTCTCGTTAACTAGAAATGGCATTGAATTAATAATGGTCGCTCAGTGTACAATTACGAAGGCAAAGCTCCGAGTTGTTCGAGTCGTCATTTAATAAAAGAACATTCGGTAATAAATCAAGTCGACTTCACATCTCACCATCTCTCCTTTGAAGGCGAGAAGCAGCAAGAGACGAGATTAAGACGACTTATATAGCCACGAATCCATCATATTGCTCACCATGCTCTGCTTCTGTATTAAATCCATGCACATTAGGCCCTTATTAACACATAACTTATTATTTCGATTAGTTATTAGTATTTTCCAACTATTGCGACATGTTTATCATTCGTTAAGTAAGGGTTTTATTATTTCTTTAAGTGGATCTATTCTCTACGTCGTTCGCCATTTGAAAATAGAACGAGTCAAATTTTAGAACAATTTATAAATATTTGCCGAGCTTTTCTTTTCGATTGGACACAGAAATTGGTTAAAGTTGATTAGAATTTCAATATAGCAGGCCATCAGGAGTGCCATATGGTAGAACGAGTTGAATTACACTCCCTCTCAATCCAGCCAATCTTACAGAAACAGATTAAGCAGATTGAAGATTGATTATTCATTGTCTCCTGATCCTAACAAGGCGAGTTTATTGCATTGGAGTTCTACAGCTGGCCTCTGGCAACTTGCTTCCTAGATTAGGATCCTTTGTTTCCAATCGAAGCTTTTGTTACAAATAAGAAGCTTTTTTGCCAACAGCGATGATAATGACCCTCTTTCAGTGCCTGACACATGTATTCATCAGCTGCGATGTAAGATGAGGTAACGATTTGTCACTTTTACTTAAATGGATATTTCACGACTCATGTTTTACATCATCACACAATTGTTACACCATCAGAACAATTACATGCAGATACAATAACAAATATACTTTATGTTTCAACGTGCTTGTATAAGTTTTTTTTTATGTTGATTTCGATGTGGAGATGTAATGGTTTTTTAAGCTATGTATTTTGCTATGATTTAGCCCTTTGGTGTTCTTGTAATTATTTCAATAATAATAATGATAATAATAATGTAACTAAATCAAAATCATCGAGGTGCGCAATTCAATTCATGAGATTGGTTTGCGTTGCTGCACATATGTGGGTGACAACGAGTGAATATACCACGTAATGATTGTAGCGGCCTCAAAATCTTAAGGAGTGAAAGGCTTTGGTACATAGTCATCTTCAAGAGCGTGTTGTGTATGAAATAATTTCCTTAAAAGCTTCGGATTGGATTTGAAAGTAGTGATGTTGCCTGTATGTTGTCATCAAATTACAATTAATAACATAGGCACAATTTTCACAAAATGGCTATAGAACGTCAATTAGTCACGTAGTACTGATGTATTGATTAGTTCATACCTGGAGAGGATAATTTCATTTGACTGAATGGTTAACTTTCATCTATCAAGAGTATCAGCGAGAAATTATGCATCGATACATGACTTCAATGCTTAAATAAATGAAGAAACGAATGAACCTCATTTTACTTAATTTACGTTGGTGGATATTTTGCCGTTAAAGACAGCTATAGCAGTATCTTCAAAATGATTCTACACATGAGAATGAAAAAATCAAATTCGAAAAAAATCAACAAAAAATCTGGCATCTCATTTATTTATTTGAGGGGAAAGGAAACACATTTTTCCAAAGAATGCTACTTAATCTTCTGACTTACAAGGTATGATCAATTAAGTTGAACATAACCTCGCCTTTAGGCAATCCTCGGATAGAAAGGAGCATTTTAGAAGTTAAAAATAATAAAAACGCAATAAAAAGCAGCACAAAGCAGTCATGCACTCCTTGCTTTTATGGATGGACAGATGTGCCCTTCACACGACGAGCACGACAGGTGTAAACAAAAAAATTTAACAGTTTCTGAATCCGAGCCTGTGCGCTAAATATTAATGGAAGTGTATTTAAGTTAGCATCGTTAATAACATAGTACTAAAATGGGACGTTAATTTATTGCAATTTGTATTATTTAGTAAAAAATACAAAAATCCGTGAATTATTCTTAAATCCGAACAGTCACAGATAGAACTGCTATTTTAAATTTGGAATAGTAAAAGTAACATTATGAAAATCTTGATTGATAATAAATTTTTCTGAACAAGCGAGATATTATAAAATATTCCTAATTTGAGATATAATACTTAACACGGCATGTGACGACGACATACCAAGCTCCATAAATAATGATAGTTCTACACTTGAAATGTTCTAGACTGGTATCATTCACAGTATAGAATATCTGCGACACTCCTTGAAGCAAGTTCTCATTGATATTAAGTTCCCTTGATTTATGTGTCAAATCAAAGTTGCGTAAAACCATTTTAATTACATCCAGAAAAAAGTGTCATGTTTACCAAACATACCATATTTTTAGTAATTCAATAGTTTATTTTTTATATTCTCGTCTTTTTAATAACCAATTCAAATCTAAATTACGAAGTTAAAGGATAACATGTCTATAGACTTATAAATCCTCACCGAATTTAATTTCATCGTCCAGGGCCTGATCACCCTAGGACAGAAAGTATGATTGAGGAGAGTCAGTCCAAGCACTGTTTATGACAAGATAGATAATCAGTGTTAATCTCACAAATTTTTCGTCCGAAGTTTCATTGTTCAATTCAATTCGAATCCATCTTCTGCATGTGGTATCAAGATCTAGTGAGAGCCAAACAGCGTCTCTTCCAGATACACCTCCTTCAAAAGTACAATCATTTAAGCATCACTTTTACAAATTTGTTGAAAGAACAATATTTTGTTCCTCTTTCTAGTTTCCTGTGGAAATAAAAGGCAGATTGTTTTGGTGTTTTGAAGGAAAACACGATATACTGAAAACTTTTTAGAAAGTCACTTAAAAAGGAAATATTCTTCATGACTTTCAAAGACTAATAAAAGATCAAATTCTTGAGGTGACTTTAAAATTTAATGTTTAACATGCATTTCCATCTTGAGTTCTACCTTTCATTTCATTCCCTCTACGTTAAAGTTAAGCCGCAGACAGCAATGACACTCAAAATACTTGCAGCTACATCTTAATACGTTACTAATGCCTTAAGTTTTCAGTTTTCAGGCATAAAGTAATTCGGCAGAAAGTGCAAATTCTCAATATAGGTTAATTATCAAACTTTGACCTTACTGGAACATTTGGAACAAATTAGAAAATATTTTACATTTTTTATTAGTTCACCCAGACTTCCTAATCAGAGTGTTCGTTTGTCCTTCTTTCAACAAATAATAAAATAATTATTTGCAGTGCGTAATATATTTCTCCTCAATTCTTTTCATTGCATATGCAGAGTCTCAATTATTTGTAAAAAAAAAAAAAAGAAAAGCAGGTCAAAACCTTAGGAGCGTGCCGTGGAGTCCGATAGAGTTCGTCTTTAACGAGCCATTTAGATGCTTTTAAGAGTCTTCTCAGAAAACTAGCCATATTTCCTCTAATCATTTTTCCCGTTTTGATACTTATCTATCACCCCCTTGAAAAGGCAAATCATTTCAGGCAGGAATTCACTCAAAATTAATATGATAATTGTGTTAAATAATAGCCACGGCTCTAAAAGCATCCCAACGTCTTGTGAGCCTGCTTTGCCGTAAAGAGGAAATCTTCATTTTAAAATTACAGGAACCTTCCCTCCTAAACTAAAATCCAAATCTAGTCTAAACATATTACCGAAATCTTCACTACTTAAAGGACATCATAAAACTGCTGTGCCAAGGACGCAATCAGCATCCTGAGTCTCACAAACTAGTCGCCATAATCTGGTTATTATATTCATAATCTTACAAAAACCTCGCATGTTACGACATATGTTAAACTTATCCTCGCTCCCGATTAATCCCGTCGCAGATGTTCGCACATTTAGCCACAGTAAACCGAAAATACAAAACCTGCAGGAAACACCAGTCAACGCAATGAAGCAAGCCCTCGAGCTACTGTGCAACCCAAACAGCAAATCAAAATAAATAAAACCATTATTTACTTTATTGCTTAATATGTGTCTTGTTCTTATCAACAAAAATAAGTGGTCTCTTGTGCTTTGGGCGCTGACGCTTGTTTAGCAATTTTCTTTCTTTCTTTGTGCCTTCTTTCAAGCCAGCTGTTTTTGAATGTTCTAGATGCCCATCAGTGTCTTCCTTACTTGGAATGTCAGCTATTTCTTTATTAATTTTGCTTTTCTTTATGGTCTCTCCATTATTATGCATCTTTTCAACATTAGCAGCATCCTTTATATCACTGAGAATTTCTATGGGTTCAGCTTTTCTCTTGTTGGATGTTTTTGCAATTCCTGATTTATCATCTTTCTTCCTCACCAGACATGCAACAAAAAATCCATTGGTTAAGTCTTTTCTTGGATCAAGTCTAAGACAGCAGCTCATATCAAAACCATTGGAACCTTCTTTATTTAGTCCTCTGGATGGTATTTTTGGGAAAACCTTTTGTAAATCAAAATCAGGGTTCTTGGAAAGCACTTCTTTAACCACATTTTCATTTTCTTGCTCGTGGACTGAACACGTTGAATAAACAACTTTTTTTACTTTGGGAAATGTTAGGGCATGATTAAGCATCATGGCCTGAAAATTCATCAAAGAATTGAGACGAGACTCCAATTTCTCATCAGGAGCAAATTTGTTGTCAAGATCATTAGCAGTAATGTCGAATCTATCAACAATTCCTAAAATTAGAAAAGTCACATGTAATTAATTAGTTAGTTCTAATAAATGATTAGGATTTCTCAATGTTGATGCACTATGCCACACACACTAAATGCATAGCTAATAAAATAAAGCTAAACTGAATAGCTCATTTTCTCATTGCAACATTTACAAACCTGAACCACTACAAGAAGGATCAACCAATATGTATTCCACTCCAGAATACTTTGGATCATCAGATTTGACTTTTAAAAAATCAGTATTCTTCATTTCAACATTCGTCACTCTGGCTTTGAACAACATTGCACCCATTGTGTTAAACCTTTTTGGATCCTTGTCAAAAGCATAAATATTCCTAGAATATGTAGAAAATAAAGATTTCATTATTCTCTAATCAATGTAAAAAAAAATAAATTCAAGCAACTGCAGAGATCTTAAACAAAAGCTTTAAAGCAATGCATCAGTAATACAAGTGCATTTGACCAACAGTTGCTAACTTACCCTGTATTATTCATTAAAGCAGCTAGGTAAGATGTTTTATTACCAGGGGCTGCACAAGTGTCAATTACTTTACTATTTGGAGGAGGAGACAATGCTGATGAAGGAAGGCAACTAGCCTGTAAAATATTTGGCAATCAAATATTTACTTTTGCTATGCTAACATAAAAGTAATAATTATTAAAGTCAACCTTATCCTGCAATAGTAGGACACCCTTCTCATAGAGAGGATGGTTATAAAATGATGTTCCATGAGGAAAAATCAGTAGCTCTGGTAGGTGAGGGTCCTTCATAAATTCATTTTCCTTCAGTTTTGCCACTTTGTCCAAAAAACTATAAATATCATTGTATTTAAGCAATATGTGGAAGCTAATTTAAACTCCAAAATTCTAGTATTCTATGTGTAAACTACTTACCTGTCATAATCTACAGCAATTGAAGACACTAGAGAATATTTCTCTTTCTTCAAAAACTCCAAAACTTCATCAAACTTCATGCACAAAGTATTCACTCTTACATATCTTGGTAGCTTGACTACAAATTTCATTATTTTAATTATTTACATACAGATAGCAAAAATCTAAGAATAAAATAATTATACTTATCACCAAATGATCTCAATTAAATGCAATGGTCAATTTCAATTGATTTTCATGATTTTATGCTATTACATCTCATAAATTTTTAATTAATGTCAATTTCTTATTGGGGCTGACTGGCCACTTTTGGCCTAGTTAATCATTACATAAGCAACATTCCACTAATGAATTTTTTAAAATTTGAGCACAGTTATCAAGTTACAAAAGTTAAGTTTTAGATTTTCAGAATTACACCATTGGATTTTGATCAAATGCCAACACCTCATGGTGTCTAAGAGTTCAATATTTCACTTTTATTTATAAAAATCAAGGAATTTGATAAAAAAATCATTTCATCTTATTGTAATCACCATAAACTTTATGGAATGTCTAACTAACAAGTAAATAAATAGGAATTACCTAGGTTTTCAGACTCAACTAGATCTTTATCATCAGAAACTTTTTTGCTAATCTTTATCTTCACCAGTTCTGCATTTAATGATGTACCATTTTTTCTCACTGTTTCCTAAACATTGCAAGACAATTAGAATTTTATTACTTTCCAATAAACCTCAGACCATTTAACAGTTCTAATAATTAATAACCCCTAACTTATCAAAGTCTACTACTACTACTATCAAATTACAGGACTACAAAGCAACCAATTATTTCTACATCTTCATTCACAATATTTATATTATCTAAAATGTTAATTTATGTTAATGCTTCACTGTGAACATAGATCAAAATGATAGAAATCTCACCAAATACTTCTGTGGAAGATTTTCAGCTTTACCAAAAAGAAATTCATATACAACTATCATGCACAAATAATCATCCTTGAGGTTTCTTGCCCGTGTCTGTATAGAACTTTTCTTAATAATGTCTTTCAAAACAGCAGAGTATTTGAGAGTTTCGCAAACAAGAGCATTTAATTTCCCCTTATTCTAAAAAGAATAAATGTATATATGTCCATAAAATCATTCTATAATGAATTAATAGATAATATCCACTGGGTATGTCCAAAATGAACACGATCTAGCCTAATACCTTATACTGACTGTTGAAAATCAGATTCTTTATGCCTCCCTTTTTCTCTTCAATATGTCTCAATATTCGCGAACCTTCTTCGTGTAGCAACATTATCTCGAATGTAGTAGTAACCAAATACAACCAAATATCGTCCGCGGCACACACCGTGTTTAAATCTTATACTAATCAGTAATTACATTGAATAAGAAAAATTTTTGTTTAAAAAATTTCAAATCAATAATAGTCAACGATTAATGGTTTTGTACTTAATTACTATTAAAGTTATTTACTTTTACTGTCTAATTTTATCTGTTAATAATGAAAGAAAAACAAGCGAAAATGCTTGATGCTTTACAATAGTTTACTTTTGTTATAGTGGACTTATTTGATATAATTTTATATTATTAATATTGATCAAAGTGCTTCCTGATTGGTTGACATGGAATGGGCAGTGCTATCTATCTTTATTAAGGCCAGAAAGACGCACTCCGGTCGTATTATCGTCAGCGTAGTGTGGGGTGTCTGTTAGCTAGAATGAGGGCTTTGACAAAGATAAGTCGGCTTCTGCATCAGGTTGGTCTGCTGTTGTTACGGAATTTCCTAAAAAAAAGGTTGACGAAAGAGTAATAAATTGGCTTTACTGATTTTATCCTTGAACTATTTTATTCTTATTAAAAAATGACGCAAGAGTTTTGAAATGATGGAAGCGATGTCAATGATAAATTTGAGACTTCTTACTACCTTTCAACTATTTCAGTCTCGTGCAAGCTTTTTGCCTAGCATTGCTGTTCAACAAAACAGACACAGGTCTGGACATCCAATAAATACTTCTATCTTATTTGTACCTCAACAAGAAGCTTGGGTAACAGAAAGATTTGGCAAATTTTACAAAGTTCTGGAGCCTGTAAGTTTTATCCAAATATTTGAGCAATGTTCAATTTGCCTAAGTCCCATAATTCCAATAATTTGTTGATTTTCAATGTGGAGGGCCTAAATTTTCTCATTCCGTTTGTGGACACAATCAAATATGTGCAAAGTCTAAAAGAACTTGCCATAGGCATCCCTACACAAAGTGCTATTACAGCTGGTATGTTTAATTTTGACTAAACATTTGTGTCACTGTTATATTTTTTATATATTGTTGGACCCCTGGATTTTGCAAGCTTTTCCATTTATTGCATTGCTGTGGCTAGAGGCTAATTAAATAAATTAATTGTCATTTGCTTGTAAATAAGTTCTTATTTATCTATAAACTCTTTGTTTCAGATAATGTTAATCTTGAGATTGATGGGGTTCTGTATGTGAAGATTGTAGATCCTTATAAAGTAAGAAATTTTCCTTTTTGAGATTATCAATGTTGTTGCCATATTTATTAGCTTTAAAATTTAAAATTAAAAAATTAGCTTTAACATTTAAAATTAATTTCTATTGAGAGTATAATAATCCGATTAATAACTTATGGGGAAAAATATGGATAATACAGTGCATGCCATAAGGTTGGGACAGGGGCTAAAATTCTACATTTTGTCTAGTTTAAAAAAAAAAGAAAATTATTTTGTTACAGTGACCATTACACTTGGCTACTACAGTAATAATATTGTATATATACAGGATGATGTTGATTAATTATTTGACTAAGAAAAAGTTTTAGTTGGGCTTACTATGAATGGCTTTTGGAAGCCTCTTAGTGAAATGGAGAAAGGACAAATAAAGGCATTTGATGAGCTAAATTTGTCAATTTCTGAAATTTCAAAAAGGGTTCAGGAGTGTTGTCAGATGATTTTTTAGAGGATCCAGGTAGCTATGGAACCAACTAAATAACAGGGAGACCTTGAAAACTGGATCATCATCAGAAGAGATTTCTTGTTCACCAATATTCTAATGTTAGGCAGAAAACTAGCACTTTGGAACTGCAAAAAAGGTCTGAGAGATTGAGTTCAAAAAGTATCTAAAAAAAAGAAACACATTGGTTTTATTTATTTTATGTTTTAAATGCTTGTTTTAACTGGAAATTAAGATTTTTGCTTTAATGTGAGGTTCATCAATTTTAACTTTTTATTTCTAGTTTTTTGCTTAAGTTACAAAATAGAGTTGTCCAAAATCACTGGAATTAATATCTCCCAGTAGCTAATGGACACCTACATATCGTATCAATATATGGTTTATAAATGACTTGTATCAACAAAATTATGGTTAAAAAATATGGGTGTCCCAACCTTATGGCACATACTTTATTAAGAGTATTTTCTTAAATTTATTTAAATTTAATAGTAAGAGTCAACTTTTCAGTCTTATAAGAAGTGAGGGTGCTATCACAAAAAACCTTAATAAACCCAGTCTCCACAAACTACATTAACTACAAACTTGAAATACTTTTAATAAATGATGAGTGTTATTTGTAGAAATTGTTTGATTCTTGATTCTGGGTCATAATTATGAACTTTACATAGGTCTTACAGTAAAAAGCTGCAAAACAAATTATATATTATATATTTGTAGGCTAGCTATGGAGTTGAAGATGCCGAGTATGCAATTACTCAGCTGGCCAAGACAGCCATGAGGTCAGAGATAGGAAAAATACACCTTGATGTCCTTTTTAGAGAGAGAGAGACTTTGAACATTGCTATTGTTGGTGAGGATGAATTAAATTTTGCCATTGTGAATATTATACTGAAAGTGTCCTTCAAATGATCAGAGGCCATAAACAAAGCAGCTGAAGCATGGGGCATAGACTGCAAAAGATATGAAATTCGTTAGTTCTTGACATTTTAAAATCATTATTTCAGAATTGTAATAATAAGACCTTCACA
Source organism: Hirudinaria manillensis (assembly GCA_034509925.1). Lineage (NCBI taxonomy): Eukaryota > Metazoa > Annelida > Clitellata > Hirudinida > Hirudinidae > Hirudinaria > Hirudinaria manillensis. Next base: position 3,986,322 of record CM067532.1, on the reverse strand, counting down.
TAATTCTCAGTTGATGTGGGGCTCCCAGAAAGAATACAAGGAGCCATGCAAATGCAAGTAGAAGCAGAGAGAAAGAAAAGGGCAGCTGTGTTGGAATCTGAAGGTTATTATTTTTCAAGTTTTTTTAATGAGTTTATTCAAATTAAAGAAAAAATTAATTAATTTCTTCACGGTCCTTACGGATCCTAAATATTTTTTTTAATCCCAAATTTTGGTCCTAAAGTTTGAAAAAAAGTCATAACCTTTGAAGTCCTAATTTTTATAAATTTAATAATCAATTAATAAAATATTGTAATAACCCGGGGTCCTCAAACTAATTATAGAAGGTCAGGTTTATTGAAAGTTGTCAGATGGCTTGGAAGATGCACAATGCTTCAAATGTCTAAGTCTTGAAATCTGCTGTTTCTCTAACTCTCGCTCTGCTTTCCGAGATAAATCCATTTGTCGAGGTACATAACCAAAGAGTCTGAATAGTACCAACTAATTAATTATAAAATTATATTGCCGCTAAATTTAATTAATTACTAAATTAATTAATCGGCAATATAATTTTAATTATTCTTCAATTTACTGGATCTAGGGATCCACAGGCTCAGCTGGTAAATCCATGAGTTGTTCGGATGTGCCTTCTAATGACTCCATCCCAATGCCGCCAGAAACTGTACCTGGAACAACGGACGGGGTCCTCAAACTAATTATAGAAGGTCAGGTTTATTGAAAGTTGTCAGATGGCTTGGAAGATGCACAATGCCTTAAATCTAAAGATTTTCGTAAGCGCATTATGTTACAGGCAAAAGGAATTTTGGTATAATTACCACTATATCAATTGCTTGCAGACAAGAACATTGTGCAAATGTTTTATCAAACAAAACTCAGAGTTTTGTTTCTAGATCAGTGAGCCATGAAAATGTTGATAAGGATGAGATCGTCCGAAGGCAAAAAATGTGCTATTTGACCACGATGAATCATTATGCATTCAAGTGCAATGATGTTATCTCAATACATTTTAAGTTGATGCTTCCAGATAGCATAATAATCAAAAATTGAATTTTAAGTTCAAGAATCTTCCATTTTGGTTTAATGTAATCACAAAGTTTACAATAACAAAATATTATAAAAGTCAAAACACCAGTATTTCAGCTTTTAATTTTGGTCCTAAAAGAGTCCTAAGTTTTAGATTTGGAAAACCAGAATGAACCATGTTTCTTACAAATTCACCATTTTTACTTTTTGGAAACTTATAGTTTCTTAACATGTGGATTTTGGAATGTACTGATTGATTTTGGCCCATTTTGACAAACTATTAACTCATCATTTGCTATTGCCTTTAAACTTTAAGGTATAAGGGAGGCTGAAATAAATGTGGCAGAAGGCAAGAAGAAAGCCAGAATTTTGACATCTGAGGCTTACAAAGCAGAACAAATGAATCAAGCCCAAGGTTTGGAAGGATTATATATATTATTTATATTTATTTAAATTTAATTATAAATATCAACCCTTATTATACATGATTAATTATGCAAGTACATCAATTTTTGCCCTCATCCAAATTCCCCTTATTGAAATTGATTTGCCATTGGCAATCAATTAATAAAAACTGACAATAAAATGAATACATGAATTTGCATACACAAATTATATTTCTGTTTCATTTATTGTTCTGTATCTATGGATGCCTCACTGATACATGATTCAGTATTGTGATTATAGAACTTTTATAAGATTCAAGCTCTTGTCCAATAGCTAAGATGAATGGCTCTGATACAATTTGTATTGCATATTTAATTCTTGGATCAGTTGGAATGTAATTACATTCTAATCAATCAGTTTGTAATTTTAACAGGAGAAGCAGAAGCTATATTAGCTACAGCTTCAGCAAAGGCCAAAGCAATTAGAGTTATTGCAGATGCTCTGAGCAAGGAGGTTGTATGATTATTATAATTTGGATTTAGAATTGGTCACTGTGGGAGGGGAATTTTATGCATGTGATTGATGATGACTGCTTTGTTTTGATTTTTATGTGGTCAATCACTCTGCATATACTGACATTTAGGGGTTCCCCCTGGCTATATTTCTGCCTGACAAAAATTACTATAATTAATCACAGATGAAGCATTCTTGATGTTTGTTTTCAGAATGGCCAAAATGCAGTTTCTGTATCTGTAGCCGAGAAATACATAGCTGCCTTTGGTAACTTGGCTAAAGAAAATAACACAATCATACTCTCATCTGATGCAGGCAACATTGCAAATATGGTAACTCAGGTGGGTGATCTTCCTTTCATTCTGAGCAGGTTTAATTTAGTGTTCAACTCAGTTATTTATGCTTTTTATAAAGCTAAGTGGAAATACTTTCTAATAGATTCATTTATGACCAAAGTTACGGTTTAGAGAAACATCTAAGGGGAAATTAGAACATTCTCAAATACATGGGTAAATTACTAGAAATATTAAGAAAATTAACAAAAAACAAATTCATTGGATATTGGTTAATTAAAATTTAGTTAATGGTGTAAATGATTGCTAGGTCAAATTTAACATGAAATTTAAGAGGTAACTAGATTATGAGATTCAATAGAGAAAAACAGTATGGGAATTCACAACTACATGAAGAATTACTGATTAAGTTGGAAATGATCATGTCTGGAATGGAGGCACATGGAATAATTTGACATAGTTGGCAAGATCTAAGTTAGTGAGTGGATGGCAGAAGCTGTGGACCAAAATTTCAAATTTTTGGAGAATTCAATATTGTCAAAAGATATCAAGACAAGGACATATGTTAAAACCTAAATAAAATGTATTGATTTTATGTAATGTAACTAAAGAATTAAATTTTTATAAGCATTTGAAGAAGACTGTTGCATGAACATGCCATGATGCTTCCAAGATGGAACTCAAAATCAAACAGCTGCCATGAGAGGCAGATGCTGTATATCCATCAAACACAAGCAAATTCTCCAGCTTTGTGACGAGATAGATATGTATGCACTAGTATACAAACAGAAACATCAAAACGAGTTCAATAAGAGTAAAATTGAGAATCATATGTCCTGTAGCATATTCTTAATTGCATTTAATATTTCAGGCAATGTCCATCTACAAAGGCATTGAAAAGCCCAGCAGCTCAGTTGGTGAAGAACAGTGATTTCTATTTTTTACTTAAAAAGTTCTGATTGAATGTTAGGTGATTGGTGACTATCATCTTGACATTTTCAAAAGAAAAGTCAATCTGAAATTTTGTATTGCTTACTTTTCTTTTGAGAGTCCTGCAATTATTATGAAGGGAGTTATGTACAACTTGATATCATTCTCATTAAATCAAAGAGAATGAGGTGTGGGGATGTGCTGTGATAGAAATGATATTGCAGCAGTCTACATTTATTATAATAACTTGGCTTTGAGAAGCCAATGATCAGGTTGAGGAGGTGTGCACATCATTCTACATTCTAAAATTCTATAGAGTAAAAAACACGCTTGTATTTCGAAATGAACCAGAAGTGCCATAATGTCTGCCGTGCAAGTCAGATTCTGTAATATTTTTGGGTTTTGTTATGAGCCAATTAATGGAAAGTAGGCCGAGATTGGACCATATCTTAACACTCGTGCTCTAACTTGTCCAAGAAACTTATTGCTTTCCGTGAAAGGTGCAAGATTAAGTCCTGCGTGACATTGAATTCAATTGAATATTTTTGTGCGTTACTGGATAGTAAATGTTATTGCATGCCTTAGCATTCTAATGGGATGTGAGTTTTTTGAAATTTTGAATAAAAATAATTTTAAGCAGGTTATAAGCACCAAAGAAAACTTTTTCTTTGAAAAAGTCAATAGCTGCAAGTTTCAAGGCTGCGAGACACACCACTCCAATCTAAATCGCATGAAAATTTTTGACTTTTTTTGACAGTAATAGTAAAAAATACTTTCTAGTAACTAATGTAAATTTCTCAAGTTATCAAGTGCAATGGTCGTCATATTTTTACGCGGGAGATGATTTTTCACGATAACACTTGACACAATTATTTCACAAAAACCCAAATTTGGATATGTTATTTGATACAAAAAATGCAGTTAATATGGAAATTTAATTTACATTCTCTCGATTTCTGCAGGTACTAAAATTCATTTTTTGTCATGTGTTTGCTAGTTATATCCCTAAGTTGCCTAAAATGAAAAGACGATAATAAGGATTCTAAGCATTTGATTAATTCAAAAATAGTGTCATTATGATGTGCATTGTCTATTATTTAAATGCATCTTGATTTTATTGACGCCACTATTTTTTCCAGGCATTCCTTTAGCTAATAAAGGCTAATTTTGTCTGCCAAAACATGTAATAAATTCGTTTATAAGCTTATAATAAAATTTCATGCTAATATTTAAAGTACAGAGCCAAATTTCATAATATAAAATTAATATTTACGAAAGTTATGCTAGAAAATGTGGTCCGCTTAAAGATATGGCGACCACTGAACAGTGGTTTCCGGCGGTTTAAAGGTTAAAATGAGCTTAAGACTAGTTGAAGCGTTTTGCCTATCGCTCCTTTTATGTATTTGATTTCAGTCAGCAGATTATAAAAAGATTTGACTACGCATTATTAATTGAGATCTTATTTAATGTGGTTGGTGTGTTGAAATATGAAGTTATAGATCTGCAATAGTTTAACTTCGTTCTCTGAATAAATAAAAGTTATTTTTATTATTTCAAAATAGTTGAAGTAAATTAAGTTTTAAGTATACATGCAACGTTCTGCAGGCCCGGATGTACGAGCACGAAGTTCTTGGATTTACCGTAGAAAAGGATTGAATCTAATGGATATTTTGAATTTTTATCCCCGCTAAAAGTGTTTTTAATCTAGTACCTGGTTACTCCGAACTGAAACTTTTAAATAGAAAAAAATTGGTGGTTCCTACTGGACCATACTGGTAGCAGCAAGTCAGAATTAGCCAATTCTGTGCCCTTTATCTAAATAGGTTATCAAAGACTGTTAAAACTTTACTTAGGCCATTTTATACGTATAGCCATGCAGATTACCAAGGTATAATTAAATACATTTACATAAATAAATAGGCAAAATGAGAAAATATTAACGTTAATGTTAAAGTGGAGGGTCCACCAAATGATTAGAATCTACTAATTAGATGATTCAGATTTTGAATGGCAGAAATTTGTCAAATTTTAGGTTTGGTGCATGATCTTTTTCATGATGGAAATGGTTAGACACTGTCCTGTTAATTCATTCACACTATAATTGTATCATCGTTAACAGTTGATTCAAATTCATATATGGTGGAAACTATTGATGTTTGTGGAGCTTATCTTTCATGCTGATAACAATTAACCAAATGCAGTTCAAGGTGCCTTGTCTTTTATCTTTGTACCATTCTTCACTTCAGGCTGTTCATGAGATTTTCTGGAGGTTGTGGATGTTCTATCAAAAACTGTTAAGTCTTCCTCATCATCTTCCTGACCTAGTGGTCTTAATTCCATCTTGTCCTCCTGAGTAGCAATAAGGCCATATTTGAGGCCTTTGTTCATGTGATGCTTATGTCTAAAGAAGAAATTAAGTTGTTATATGCAAGTAAGTCCAATTTTATTTGGGCTAGTAGTTGACAATACATGCATATTTTTTTCACTAACACACAAATAAATGTTTTCCAGCCTTTAAAACTTTCAAACATAGGCACAATTACACGTGAAACATGATGCTTGGTGCAAGTAAGACTTGGCTAATTATAGTAAGTCTGGTCAGAATTGCATGTAATTTAATTTGTGTAATTACTGAAATTGTCAAGAATACTAAATAGCGCCAACAATAAAACAGAACCATCAAAACCTTAGACATCGGACGACGAGATAGACGACAACGATCAAGGAGACGCAAGCGATAACTATGAGAGCTCTTACAAACATATCTTTATTCTCCCACGATGATGTATCGTCCTCATTTAGAAGTTTGCCCCCGGAAATTGAAGTAATAGGCTTCGAAGTTGATAAACTTTCATTTAGAGAAGAAATGAGGATTGTGGAAGTAATATTAATCCTGCTTGTAACTGTGGCATTACCTGCACAGTCATTAAAATAGAGAAGATAAATTAGAGAGACAAAAGGCGATTGTGCCAAAGACATGATTATGCTAAGCTTAGAAGAACTTCTCGATGTTTAAGGGTGTGACACGTTGAACAGGACATAGTAAACAAAGGTATTCCTAACAGACTAATTGATCTAGATAGTTTGTAATGTAGCAGCAGCGAGCAATTGTTTAATTTATGAACATCTAAAGGTCCACAGCACAGCAATTTTTCCTTCAGTTAACCCTACAGAATAAAGAAATAAGATTTAAGAACCAATATCTTTGGTCCGTGTCAACAGGCTAGATAAGTAGCTTGATTGCCGTTGACCAGGATTTGAAGGCAAGCAATTGAGGTGAGCACTGCGAATAATACTAATCTCCCAATCAAAGGTTGAATATTGTAATTAATTACAACTATTATATGACTTTGATTTATTTATTTATTTAGCTTTTATATGTATTTTGTATGTCAATTAATTTCAGTTTAGGTTCATAATATCGGGATCGCCAATAGTTTTTAAAGTACCTGGATCAATCTTCTTCTACCTGCCTGGTTATAACACCTGGATAATGCCAAATAATAAGATTCGGTAAATAAAGAGTGACGTTAAATATTTTTTTATATTTTTATGAACGTTTGTTAGTAACCCTTATCATATCCACTGACTTGCCGAGTTTTCATAAATGGCCATGGCCACTTGTAAAAGTTGCTACATTGCCATAGTTTGTTTTCTTAAGATTAACCAAAAAAATTTGACTAATAATGTTTGTAAATAAAAATTATGAAGCTGGTTTAAATATATTCTATTTAATTTTGCAAACAGGATATGGGAAACAAGTTTTATTTGTTCGGCACTGTACGAAAAGCTAATCTCAAAAAATGTGCCTTAAATGGTAGGTGGCGGGACGGCTCTTACATTTCGCATTTACTTTCACATTTAGCGGGTCGGGCGGGCATGATAAATCTGAGGGCGAGCGGAGCTTGGATAAAAAAATCCGGCCATTGCAGGCCTCTCGTCTGATGGTCCGTTAGAGTTATTGTTTAGAGCGGTCGTTTACAATTCAAAAGGCTTGACGGCATAAAACAAAATCTAACCTAACAAAACCTTACCCGAGACATACTCTATACCAGGGTGCCCCTAACCCTACCCATGCGTGACAGCATAAAACAATACCCAGCCCGAGAATTAGAGACTGATATCAAGCAACATAAACTAAAATAACCCATAAATATCGTTTAAATACAGTTTAGCCTTAATATAGTCAACATTGCTGTCAATCATCTTGAGTAAGGGGCAAGGACTTCGGCCTTTTAAAGATCCTCGCATCATCTTGTTCCGCTTACTTGCCTAACCGTTAATTCGTGAAAATTCACTCTAGGTAGCTCCAAAAAGTTATTTAGCGGACACATTCACGCTAAATAACATCGCCTGTACTCGACTCATTTAGCGCGAATTTTCAAAATAAATAACATCAAAATTGTTTAGCTGATCTGGGTAACTCGCCTTTAGGCCTCGCGGTCACCCGGGATGTGCTTGGGAAGTTTGGAATTTGAGAAAGAATTACCAGGATCACAAATAGTTTGAAAAAGTTAAGCTTTGAAGAAAGACTGGAGGACGCAGGAGAAGAGATTTCGTAGAAACTTATAAAATTTTATCGAGAATGGTAGGCATTTTGCTAGAGGACACACTGTTAGCGATAAAAACTTGTCGATAAAGATGTTTTTGCGATGCTTTTCTGTATATTTAGAGCAAGACTAAGAGTCTCAGTCGTTCTTGCTAATTAGAAACATAAATTAATTGAATATAAAACAATTTCGTTACAAAACTTAAATATTGGAGGACATGAATGTGTCCTCATCACTTTACTAGGTTCATAAATAGCAACATCTCAAAATGTTTGCAAGTGAAGTTAGAGTCATAAGGAAAAAATTTTCCTGCCAAAAAAAAGAAGCTTCTCCACTGCTGCACAGGGTATTGGGAGAAAGAAACGCTTCTTTGATGTCTATTAAGATCTAATAACTCTAAAAGGCTTTCAAAGAATACACATCCCAGTTACTTATATTTCTGGCATTTATGTAACCGCATGACCTCGTTGAGTTATTATAAATACAAATAAAGCATTCAAGAGAAATAATAATTCATTCAAATATAACCCTTCAGGGAAAAGTTTGTAAAGCCAATGATTTATTGTTTAAGATTTTTGGAGAAGTACTAGCAGAATAATAAAGAATCAGCACTCTCATGCACTGCTTACAAAATATGAATAATTTCATAAATTATATAATTATAAAATTCAACCCAGGGGCTCATAAACTATTAAGTAGGGTTGCTGAGCTAATGTAAAGTCACAAACTTGCCCTTGGAGTCAATCTTACCTTATCTTAGAGTGAAAAAGTGACAAATTTAAATGTACTTATTAGAAAATATTTTAATGATTTTTTAGCTTTTAGTCCATTAGATAAACGATGTCAAATATAAGAACAACTTTTAAATTAATTTTATATTTACTGTTATTTATACCTCATAGATCCTCTTAGCCAATCTGCTTAAAAAATATCATGAAGTTTTGAACAAAATAAAATGAACATACAAAATAAGAGTTGAGATAATTTATATTTGGCCAAATCGGCAAATCTTTTGGTTTAGGAATTGAAACAAGCATTGGCAATAATTAATAGATTGAAACAATTTTAAAGAACAGATTTTGTGTTCAAGCCTGGAAATGAATTAACATGGTTGCCTGTCATTTCAAATGGATATGTTCTCTTACATGTTAAGTGGATTATCTTTCCTGAAATGGTAAATTATGATCAAGTAGATTATCATAAAACAGCACTTGACTTCTGAGATAAAAGAAATGAAAATATTTCAGAATAAATTTATAAATGAAGATCCCAACACATATTTAAATTGTCCTCAAACAATTTCTATTCCAGTAAGAAAATATAAGGCTTACTTTGATCACAATGAACATCAGGGGTAGCAATAGATCTTGATTCTTCAAATTCTTTTTTAACCTAACAATAAGTGATATGCAATAACTTCAAAATGCTTTTGTTTCTGCTGAATTAATATAATAAATTTCTAATGTAAAGATAATTCATTGGAAAAGGTACTGTAATGTAATGATTATAATCCTTTTTTTTTGTTCCATAAAGTCACTTAAGACCAATCAGCATTGATGCAACCATTTAAAAAGCATGTGTCGCAATGGAAGCTGGATTGCAAACACAATGCATTACAACTATTGCAATTACCATGGCTTATAAGAATGTAAATATCAGAGCTAAAATGTATGTCAGACTTGAACTTGTGACCAATCAAATTGCCCATGACATGCAAACAATATTTTATGATCAATAAGATGACATATTGTATAAAATTGGATAACAGTGAGTTTATGTCATGTTATCACAAAAGTCTAATAAAAGGTTCCTTGATCACAAAAGTGTAAAAACCCATAGAGTGGTTGAATCATTTCATGTTCATGTCTATTATTATTACTCTAAACAATAAGAAAATAAAATCTCAAAAAGAAAAGAGCTGCTACTGAATGAAGGATTTCATAAAGCAAGAATCAGTGCAGAGGGAAATGCTTACTAGAGCAATAAAACATATACCCACCTCAAGCACTTTATTTAAAGTGTTTACCTTCATAATGTTCTGCTGTTTCACTATGGCCCTGCTTTTCATGATAGCGATTCCAGATGTATCCAACTGAACTATTTTGATAGTTCCATCTGGAGCTGTAACCCTTTGCACAACAATTGTGGAGGGATCATCTTTTGTTTCAAGGGAGTTGTCACTATAATTCTTCATTGAAGAACAATTGATTTGTTGTGATTGGTGACCCATTAAGAAATTCTGGGGAATTTTTACATTCAGTAAGTCCTCTCTATCGTGGTGCTTGTAGCAACTCTTCACTATTTTCCGAAGAGCCAGAGTCCAGGAGGTCTGAAATTAACAGGTTAAATTTTCAAATTAATTTTGAGTCTACATGTCTGAATAAGATGTCAATGCACATTTTAATCATGTTACCCAGTGTAATAGTGTTATATTGTGTGTGGCAATCTGCATAATGTGCCAGTGCGGCTTTTATTCCAGCATTTTGAGGGGTAAAAATAAAAAAAACTTTAAATTTTACACCAAAATGAATTTTTAAAGTTCTATTGTGATACTGTAGGGTGCCAATTAAAAATTTTTTTTTCGAAATTGTTAATTCCCATTCCAGAAATTTGTTCCTTTTACATTTCTAAGGATATACACAAAATATTAGGTAAATCAAATGTCATTTAGAACTGTCTATAGCATCTTGAACATCGCAATGCTTAAACATTGCGTATAATAGCGGAAATTACATGTTGCGCACAGAATGAGGCCATTATGATGGCATGTAATTGCCTGGAAAAAGAATATCTAGAAACAAGCTAGAAACTAAAATATCTAGCTTACATTAAATAATTAAATTAATGAAAAACAGATCTTTTTTTACAGGCATTGTTTTGGATGTTTTGATGAATTCCTGAGCACAGCTTATTCAAAACTAAAATTTGTTGGCACATTTGTGTAACATCATAACTTATTAAATCCAAATTTGGCTTGGTTAGGTTCAATACTTGAGAAGTTATTCAAAAATTATGGCAGGTTTGTAGCCTTTCCCATACATTGCAGGTTAAAAACAGGCATGTCATAAAGTTATTTCTAGGCCTGTATGTTTCCAATGCTCTAACCTCTCTCTTTGCACCTTCATTTCTGACATCACTTCTGACATTGGCCCAAGGAACATCAATGGGCCACCAAGTGGGCCTACATTCTGGCTTTCCCCATCCAGGCTTACTCTTTCCAGTGGAATATTTGAGCATCTCTGGAATAAAATATCTCAGCTGTGCCTGCTCAAAATTAAAATGCTTATTGGGGTTTAAAGATTAAAGAGTAATTTTTATATTCATGATGCATTATTATTAACTTGGTGTTCAAGTTAGTTCAACTGTTACATGTGCCCTTGGGATCAGGCAGTGTATAAAGATATGTAACCCACAAATAGTTAAGTACCTCTAATGTCATATGAGTTAGGGCAGCCACACACCTACAAATATTATGTTTTGAAGAATAACTGAAAAGAAGGTAAGTGACCTGAGTCATTCTCTCCAGTGAAGTAGGTATTCCCTCCACACAAAGAGGAGGCAACTCAAAGAGGCCACTTTGGCCAGATTCTGTCTGGTTTGTTTGTTGTAACATCAATTTCTCTAGGTCATTTATGACGTTCAACTTGCGACCCTTAACCTTGAATGGAAATAAGATGCTAAACTAATGAAGAAATCAATTGTAAAAGATTCATTGTAAAAATAAAAAAGTTTAATTTTTTGAACATAACTCTGACTGTTCTCTAAGTGTCAATGTTTCAACTATCCCATAAGAATTTTTACTAACAATTCCTTCTAAAGGTTGAGAACCATATACTTTGAAGGAACCTGCTTGATTTAATTTTGGGGAGCAACACACAATTACAGCTTGCTGACCAACACGAACAATGTATTCTTCCATTAAGCTGCACAGTTTTCTGAAACAAGATCTAGTTACAATTTTGAAATCCTAAGCTAAAAATGAATGCAAGTGACTTAACTTGCAAACAAAGTTGTTAGAAAAATGTTTGCCTATGCAGATATGTCCTATTCTGAGATTTCTTGACTAAACTGACTAAATTCTTTATTTTCTAATATAAATGTATTGATTGCATAATATAAGTATTTTTAGTCTAATCTTGTTTTTGTGATAGATTTACTAATTTCATATTTGTTTAAAAACATCCCATCATGCAACAACAGTTATGGTTACTTAAATATTATAAGATCAGATCTAGGTCGGTAAACTCCTTTAAGTCAAACATAACCATATTCCAGTCTAACCAAGACTCTTTCAGCATTTGTTATTATACATCTAGTTGTGCTGCCATGAGTTTTTATTCAATTTATGTTTGAACTGATATCCAGAACATTGATTTGACAAGGAAGCTTAGAGTATATTTGGTTAATGGGACATCTGTGGAAATATCATAGTCATCATATATTTTGAGCATCACCTAGTTCTACTAGATCTGCCCCTGTCTAGCATGCCTTATTGAAACCTAGAATGGCCTACTAGTTTGCTGAAGATTGCTTTACATCAGGATTAAATTATATTGTCAGTATCATTGGAATGAATTATTTTGTTGAACCCATATTCATGAATCTTCATAGAATTTACCAAAAATGAGAACCAAGAAACCAAAAATCTTAGCAGCCATTGGTGATCTATCTTCTAACCTTAATAACCTTGTTTGCTGCCTCTTCCTAATAGAGGGATTTGTTTCAAAAGAATGGAGTCGTCTTCTTTTTTTACCAGAAACAATTGCTGCTGCAGCTGCAAGGCCTACAGGACCTACCATAAATGAATATCATAATTCAGTTTCCAAAGGAATTTTTGAACATCTAGGATTCAAATCGACAAAACTATCTTAGACGGATATTGAAATGGTTTGGATTTAACATAATGGAAATATAAATGACCAATTTAAATTAAAGTAACTGAATGCAAACAACGTTTAAACAGAATGAAATAACATTTCCATTTCAATTGATAATTATGATTTTCAATTAATATATTATTATATGTTGAAATGATATTATGTCTCCATTTTATCTATACAATAAAGAGCTACGTAGCACTGTGCAATCACTGGGCTGGCATTCAGCATGTATATTTATCTGCAAATGAGACTAGAAGAAAATTAAATTTAGATGAATTGGCTAAAATGATGGAAAAAGTGAGACATAGAAAAAATTGCTGGTGAAGATTAAGTCTTATATGTGATGAGATAAGTGGCAAGCCAAATTTGTAATACAGACAAGTCTCGCTACTATGCCCGTCAGGACTGAGCAAAAGTCGTATAGTAGAGAGAGTGGCATAGTAACAAGGGTTTGTAAAAACAGACTTATTTTATCAAATAAAAACGGCTTTATTTTCTCAAGTTACCCATCAGCTCAGTCTAAAGCTCTCAAAATTGTCGGCTGCCATGGATCTCATTGACCAGATGTTCGCACGCCTGCATCACACCAGACTTGCAAATCCACCGTTCCGGCTTCGCCTTGGACTGTCTTGAACGTGATGCCTTCTTGAAATTGTCCAGCCAACCGTCGCTCACCATGAAGTCCAGGATGTGCATCAGCTCGGCCAGTTTCATCTCCTTCTCCTCGATCAGATCGCCGCTGACAGGCAGATTCTGTCCTCTTGCTTGCTTCAGCCACATGAGCATTCTCTCATCGAGCTTTGGGTAGTAAGCCTGAGTCAACTTCATTCGCTTTGATGGAACTCTTTGATTGCAGGCTTGATTGCATTCTTCTTGCTGAGAATGTCTTTCATGGTGGTTCTATTAACTTTGATGCCCCATTTCTTGCTAATCTTCCTGGCCACCTTAGATTGATTTGGCTCCTTCTTCATGGCATCAATGATCTCCTTCTTCTCCTTCTCCAGCATAAAATTGGTTCACTTGCATTTCTGAGCTGACATTTGCTAATCCTCACTCCAACTCACAATGCTCACATAAATCTCAACATTTACTCTAATTCTTATTTATACTCACAGTCAACTTTGGCCATTCCACCAATCAAATTTCATGGAATGTTCCATCATCTTCCTTAAACATCCTCAACAACAATTCCTGGGAGTGTATTAACCTGATCTTAAAAATACAAGGTAATGTCTCTTAGTTACTTCCCTGACTGGAAATATGTCCTTAACTTCATGGGTTAGGTAAACATTGTCGGGACCCTGATGGCATAATAGCAAGAATGGGGGTGGCATAGTAAATTTATTTTGTATTGAATTTTGTCGGGACCGAGCAAAAGTGGCATAACAGCAAGGGTGGCATTGTAGTGGATTGGCAGAGTAGTGAGATTTGACTGTATATGGGAGTTGAGGGCTGAGCTTGACTTGAGAAAACATTGGACTGCACCATATCTATGCATATAAATCAGCTTAAAATTTGTTATCATTTGTTACAGATTACTCACAACCCATCTATTTATATTTACCAATATTCTTCAAATAATACATGATAATATTACTCTGACATAGATCCTTAATATAGTTCTTTGATTAGTTAGCTTTAGGAGTGCATTTTATCTTTTGAAAGTGACCTTCAACTGAATGTCACATTTTTTAGGGTGCAAGATAGATTATTGCTACTGCGAAACAATCTGCTGTTAATTTTTTGTTGTAAGCTTAAATGCAGGAAAATCCATCACAAAAGGTAGCAAACAAACAATATTTCATTTATATTAATTAATTTATCAAATTAAACTTTGAATGATAATGAAAAAAATGATTTCTTAAATTGTTCAAAGACTTGTGATCACCTATTTGGTAGCAAAAAACACTTTTCATTCCTGTAATAACATTGTAGCAATTGTCACGTTATTCTCACTCTCCCCATTACTATGCCATCTAATGATCATACAATTAAGAAGATTCCACCTGCGAAATGGAACTAAATCCTTATAAAATAATGAAGACATTAACATATAAAAAGCCAATAAATCTTCAACGCCTGAAATCATATATTTTATTTGTTTCCACTATATTCAAAAAATATCTAACTGCTTTACTTTATTTAAAACAAGATTATGACCGTTTATCAAATAGCTGACTGAAGGAACTTTAATCAGTGTTCCCTCTAACTCTGGTAGAAAAGAAATTTGATTTTCAAAGTAATAGTTGAAAGCATTTGAATAGCTTTTAGTCAAGATTTAAAGAGTTCATAATAGAAGAGGAAATCATTCATATTTCTTGAAGCCAAGTTCTGTTAATTACAGATTGTTGAAAACATAAATTTTGTACCTCTCAAATGGTTTCATTTCATTAAAAAAATTATTTTCAAAGTTTGATAAATATACTAACAATAAAAAAACTATTTGTAAAGTTTGACCAAATATATTAACAGCAGAGGTAGTCCAACAATGTCAAAGTTCACTCATATGAGACCATGGGGACCAATTTTGAAGTCAGCCCACAAACATCATAGATTTCATAATCAGCACTAATTCCTAAGTACTAAAACCAATTCTTATTTATAGAGATGGGCAAATTATCTACGAAGTTTAGATACACAATTTAACATTATACATGTTTAGACACCTTAATTAGTTTTCCAGTTAAGCAGTTTTTTGTATTCAGAAAGGTAGCCTAATTTTGTTTGATGTTATGTAAAGCATATTGGAGCTGTTCTTTGCTCTTGATTTAAACATTTTCTGCAGTTACTTTTCTACTCTTTTGTGAAATGAAAGTATGTTTTCCAGCCTAACATATTTTATATCATGATGCCAATAAGAAAAAAGCATTTGGCTGCATTTCATGTAGTAACACAACAAGAAAAGGGCAACTTGGTAAATTGGAGAAAGACATGCAGATTCTAAGCATATTTCACCTGATGAAGCCAATTGGGACGTCACTAGATCGCTGGAAACTAGTAGATCTTCATACATTACTTCTTCATCCTCTTCATCGTCATCAACACTTCCATCGTTTACAATTGGCACAGAACAACTGATATCATATAAATCGCTCCCTGTCGCCATAACCTTGGCACATCAACAGTTTATTTATGACTTTTAATTTTCAAACTAACTATTACAACATTCACGAAAGCACGTCGTCAAAAACATAAGTAAATCGCACCCGACCCGGCACGTTCAGATATTCCAAAATAAACAATAACAAATCTCCCAATTTAAAATAAATTTTATTAGTCTCTATTTTTATTTCTATCTCAATAATATATTATATTTTCCCGGAGGATATCATTATTTGCGACAATTGATATAAAGCAAGAGTAGATCACTTTTGAATGGTGATATATCGTGGGTAATTTTAACCCGGGAGGCGGGGACCGGAGATGAAAATAATAAAAGATGAATGTAGTGTATTGATAATGTATTTCAATGATTTCTTTTATAAAATCTCATTATTTGTTATTTTACTAAACTAAAAAGGAATTTATGTTAGATGTTTCTTACTTTAAAACTTAAAGCTAACTCGTTGGCAGTTGTTATGGCATGTCTGCTCTTGAGAGCTCGCATAGATAACCATAGATACCCATAGATAACACCGCGAAATAGTGAATAAGTAACAGGCACAGAAACTGCCAATGAGTTAGCTTTTGATGATTCTTTTGACCCAATGTATTTATGGGAATAGCAACTTTAAATTTTTGTGCCTATTACTTATCCACTATTTCGCCGTGTTATCTATGGGTTGACTGCGCAGCCTGCGAGCTGTCAGGAGCAGAAATGCCATAACAATTGGGCTGTAAAAAACTGACTTTAAAACTAAAACATGTCAGGGTGTGCAATAGTTGCATATGATCATGCTCCATTGGTAGTTATTGTGCACAATATATTGAGTTTTGGAAGTCATTTTGTGGTGCCGAAGTGATTCAATTTAAAGTATATCGTTTATGAAACCTAGAGTTTATAATACTTTAAAAGAAATAGAATGACACCAGAAACGTTGACTCATTGTATGATAAGTATAGAAAGGCTTGAGACTCCAGTTGAATTTCTAGATAGTTACGAGAAACCTTATCTTGAAATTTGGCTACTGAATTGAAAAAGATTGGGATCCTTAAAGGAGGTCCTCCATCTTCAAACGACACTGAAACCCCTGACGTTCTTCGGGGGTTAGGGTTGGGGCGATCGGCCGAATGTCCGTGTCGATTTCCCAATCATTTTCCCAATCTGGATTCAACTTTCGGCTCTGGAAGGCTCTCATTGGCTTACTTATGTCGTCCGTTACTACCAGAACTGAATCGACTCTTGAAAGCTCTAGTTGGTTTCTTTATGTCGCTTTATTGCTTAACCGAAAAGTTTCCAACTTGTCGTTGTATGGCTCAAGATAGCCTTCTGTCATCCATGCCGCCCAAGTTTGTCCATTAGGCGCTAAATTTTCTTCAAAGCGGCAGCGCAATCTAGAAATTGACCCCGTCGCCACGATTGATCGACGGCTTTCTCCGATGGCCTCATAAGACTTCTGGTTTCTCATTTGCCAGATCAAGAATGAGTCTGCTTCCGCAGCTTCAGGCATCCTTGTCACACTGAAAATATACAAGGCATTAGTTAGACCTCAATTGGAATGCGGCTTTCAAGTATGGAACCCCTGCTTAAAGAAGTATATTGTAATTTTGGATAGAGCACAACAAAGAGCAACAACGACTGTTAAGGGTCTAGGAAAACTAAGTTTTGAGGAGAGGCTGAGTAGATGTAAACTCGCAAAGCTCAAAATAAGGAAAAGAAAAGGGGACCTCATAGAATTCAAGACATTAGCAGAAAGGGAAAATTCACCACCATCGCGTTTTATTGAGACCACCGAAAGCGATTTCAAAAGCGGGCATAGATGTAAATTATATAGGAAAGTAACGGGAACTCTGAAAATCAAATGTTTCGGTGCAAGAGTAGTTGATTTGTGAAATAAATTAGATCAAGATAACGTGTTTTCAGATTCAGTAGAAATATTTAAAAAACCACTTTCAAAATTTTGCTGCCGAATTGAAAAATAGTGGCTTATTACATAGATTTTGATCTGCTTAAAATAATATAAATTGCTCTTTAAGTTAAGTTTATATGTCTGTTATATAGTAGATCTGTCTTTTTAAGAAGTCTTGGCGAATAAGATTTCTTTGAGAATTTATTTAAATTTTTAGTTTCTGAGAAATGATGTATTTTAATGTATTTTTTTATGTTTTTAATCAATAAATCTTTTTTCCTGTTCAGACCAATTACTTGATTTTGAGTCGGTGTTTGATAAGACAAAACTGCTCCCCCCACCCGAAACTCTGAAATGCTCCCCGGATCATATAGTCCGAAAACCCCGTCATTGCCTCCCCACTCCGAAGAGATGCCTGAAACACTGGTCGCGAGTCAAGATTCCAAAGATTTTGGGGACATTTATAAGGAAACAAGACCCAATTAAGCTCATTATTAATATTTTACTAATCCTCCTGCTGAATGGGTTACTTCTGTTCTGTCAGCGATGTCAGTCATATCAAATAGTTTAATAATTTCAATAATTTCGCAGAACGCTGACTTGTGGTCGCTGAACGAATTAGAACCCATTTGGATGTTGAGAACTTGTAAAATGTGCAAAATAGCAATTGAGGGTTGCCCAAAAACTGTAGTAGATAGCTTATAATTTCCTGATAACTAGCTAAATATATGTCCAACATTATTCGATTTCATATATTATGTTATTTTATTGGTCACAAGACATCTTTAAATCTAAACTGATTTGGGTAGTTAGATTTATTCCCGATAGGGTCGACAAACCGATGTAACTAAAAATAATTTACTATAAATTCCCTGGCATAAATTAGCCGGGGACCTGGGAATTGAACAAAATCTAGGGTGTGAGCCTTTGACTTAATTTTGATGATAGATCCCGAGGAGCAGACAACCCCAAAAAGCGGACGGTTTTGCCTTGTTTCATCTAGTGTATCACGTATATTATTTAATTTTAATACTGTATTTAATTAAAATTTTAATTCAGTTTGGTATTTATCATCAACATTACTTCTGAAGTAATGATCCTTAACTATCCTTGTCTGTTTTCATTTTGTTACTCGACTCATTGATTAATCAGAGTCAGTTGAGGAATATTATTGACGTAAATGCGTTAGCGACTAAACGTTTCTTTTTTCAGAGATATTTTTTTATTTCTGACAATGGAGGTTTATGATCACTTTCGCGACATAGACGAATTCTTGCTGAAAAGAAGACGGGAGAGAGAAAAAGTAGCGTCTCAACTCAGCCTTGTGATGGAAAAAAGCCCCGAATTGGAGCATGCTAAGTATTGCTTTTGCTAAACTGTGTGTTATGAAGAAAAGATCACACATCATTGACCGAATCACAATAACCACATCACGATCACTTTTAGATTCTACTTTGTTCTTCTTTTGGTCAGCTAGTTTTTCAGTTTTACTTTTGTTTATTGTTTAAATGTCTCATAACTGTTAGAAAAAATAAAAAGTCTTAGAAAAAATTCTAAATAAATGAAATGAATTTAAATTTGATGTAGCATGGAAAATGATGATACTAAGCACAGAAACAAGTTCCACAGCAGTCACAATGATAAGGTGAAAAAGAGAGCAAAAAAAGAAGATAAACAGAAAAAGTATGACCAGACATTTTTACTTTCATCAAAATGAGCTAATGCTTCTTCAACCATTCCTTAAACTACATATGTACTATTCTATGCACTTGGATTATTTCTAAAGTTTATTTCTAAAGATTATTTCTAATTTTAGTAGTGTTGAAATATTGTTGACCATACAATGACCTAATATTTTATTTTAGACAATGTTTTGCTAAAATATGTTTGTCATTCAGAAGAGTTACATCATCTTAACATAAAAGATTTATGAACAAGTTTTGTTAAGCTATGAAGTCAAATATGATGACAATAACAATTACAATCTTTTGCATCTTCCTCCTGATGATCATTAAAGCATTTTATTAGAGTGAACGAATGAATTAACTCATTGAATTAGGTTAAAAATAAACTCTATAAATTAATGCATCACATGTATTTGAGATATTTGAGTTTTTTCGGATTTTTCATACGTTTTTGCATTAATGCAATGATGTGTATGATTTCATTCTATAAATTTAAGAAAACACTATTGTTAGGGCTGCCATTACTCATCGATTTTTTCTTATCGCCTTAAATATCTTTACAGAAGACACTATGTCATTAATATTCTTCCTTAACTGAGGCTATCATATTAAATCATGTTCACATGTAAGTCTCAAAGTAATCTTTCCATCTTAAATGTGGATTTTTGTGGTAGAGCAGATATTAATATTTTTATGCAGGAGCAAAAAGTTAAAGAGAATTCATGGTGACAATTCTTCTGAATTGCATAAATCTGACAACGAAGGTAGTTTATGTTTTTTGCTGTGCTCTTAGTAACTCCTTGTCTCAAGGATTGTTGTCATTGCAAATAGGTTCTGAACAAAACTAGTTCAATACCATGTGCATAAATTTTGTCGTTCTTGAAGGATGATATATTCAAACATTAATTACAAGATCTTACTGGTAGAAGATTTGAGCATCTGATTAAATTCAGCATCATCTAGGAGTAATGGTTCTCAAACTTTTTTTATTTCAGAACTTCTTGCATAAGTCTTTGCATTTTTGCACATAGGCTCATGGGCCTAAATTAACTGCAAATAACATAATAAGTATGTTACAACTCCTGCTTTCTCAGAAACAATCGAAGAATTGAAAACATGGACAAAGTTATATCTTCATAAGCCCTCTTCACTTTCTACTACCAATATCACTAGCCCTACATCATTATCACCAGTTCTGCATTTCATACATTTCTGACCTAAAAAATCACCTCTTAATTAAGTGATCATCTAATTTATATTTTATATTATATTTATATTTTAATATTTTATGTTACTATTATCTAGATAACTGTGGTTTTATGACCAGAATATTAGATTTCTATTAAGTCTGTTGAAATGAAACATAGTTAGGTCGATCTGGATCTTAGGTTAGGGTCTAGTATCAAAGCCTTTGTATCATATTAATATTAGCACTGATACCTTTGTAACACTAAAGAAACTGATACTAATACTTTTAATTTTTTAAAGAAAGTTGTTTTTTTAAATGAAACAATATTTATTCATATTACCTTTCGTTGTTATTACTGTATGTGCCATACTGTGAGTCATTTGTCTTTGTGTCAAATTTATTGCTTAAGTACATTTGAGGAACATTACAAAATGTACAGAGTATTTGTGCCTGAAGACTGTTTTGTTGGAAGATAGCAAAAATCCTTTGATAATGGTGGAACTCTTGGTTGTTGCATTGAAATGAGGCATAAGTAAAAGATTTTGAGAAATACTGAATGACATAGATGACCTGTTAGCGGCTTTAATGTACTGACTCAGTGATGAGGTCCAGGAAATACAGATCTTGACTGCATTGAGATCAAGACTAAATGCCTAGTTGAAAGAAGATAAGTGTTCCTATGAGCAGTCAGTTGTACCAGAGACAGAGGAATTAACTTCTGTGAATATTTTTGTGGCAATCTCCATAAAGATATGAATTACATGTTGTTGCTGGTGCATGGGAAGTCAATATAAGTATCTCATGTTCAGATGTTTTGTCAGAATTATCAGATCTTAACAGCTATCCCAACATAAAAAATTGGTTTATTTTCCTCAATACTGGATTAACAGCCAATGCAATAGTGGAGAGGTCATTCTCTTTTTAGCAGAATGTTTTCCTCACTTCGTTCAAACATGACAGCTTTCATTTGGAGATGTTGAGATTTATGAAGTTAGCAAAGTGATGAAAAAAATCAAATTCTATTAGTTTTGTAATGTTTTTTGCATTTGATGTTGTTTTCATATTAACATAATAATATTGACAGACAATGTAGCTGCTCCAACTGTATGGTTAAAAAAGTATTGCCAAAAAGTATCGGTATTGGCAATACTAATACATTTTTAATTGGTTGTCAGTATCACTTTTGTGATATCAAATTTATCAGTATTGCCAATACTTTTGAGGCAAGGTATCGGTATTGCTGATAGTTTTTAAAAGTATTATTAACAACCCCGCAATTAGGCTGAATAAATAATGGTGTAAGGTGAGACTGGAACATCAGTTAGAACAGAAGAAATAATAAAGAACTAGAGGGTTGCTATGCTGGATTGAAATGTTGACCCTTGCAGATCCCAGTTTGGGAATCACTTAACTTTAAATATGACATTATGGTTTATTTTGTCGAAATGTGGACTCCAAAATTGAGAAAGATGTATTGAAAATTATAGTATTTTGGTTGGTATGAATTTCTAGGTGGTAGTAAGCATCACTATATCTAGAGATGACATCTAGAGTACTTTAATTTGTTAAGCACATGTGATTCAAATTTATTTTTTCTTTTAGAGAACTTGAGTAAGGTGGACCACTTTAGTGTGCCCCAACCAGAGACCAAAAAGTATAATTATTGTGCCTTATAAAATGTTTTCCTTTTAAATACAGTGATTTGTATATCTTTAAGAGCACTATGATTTTTGTTATAACTCTGCATATTTATTTTTTACACTAAGATGTGGATATTTGTTATGTGAAATTGAAGCCATATTTATTATCTTTAATTTTTTATTTCCTTATCTTTAATCTTGTTGCAATGTAAAAAGATAACAATGATTCCAAAACATTTAATTAATTCACTTAGTGTCTATATTATGCATATTGCTGCTTTTTAATGTTAAAAACATCCTAGTTTTTCTGATGCCATCAGTTGCCCTCCAGGTATTTTTTTTGCAAGTTCTTCCAAGCTTGTACCAATACTTCTTCAAAACTCCATACTAGTGAAATTAGACCAGGGAACCTGCCTGTATTGTGAAATATTGTGCTGATTCAATTTTCAACTCTGAAATTCATGATCTTAACTTAACTACATCTTACATATAAATAATTTCAAATCTATTGGTGAATGTGTCAATTTTTTATGGGTTTCCTTTAATTACTCTACTGTCTCAGTGCACGATTTCCTTTAAGCCATTGTATGTCATATAAGTGGTTGAACAACCCTTTGATCTTGTTAGATTAAATAAGTATAATTATTCATATATTATTATTTTTATTTATAATATATCTGCCTTGTTAGTCCCAAAAATATTTTTTAAATGACTACATATACAATGCTTTAATATTTTGTTGTATCTCATAAATCATAACAAAAATTCACATGAAAAATCAGCAATTCAAGAATATTTCCTTCTGAAAACATTCCCATTGATTTTTGAATTGGATCTAGTTGATCTTTCTCAGAGAATTTTGATGGTCTTCATGACTGATTTTCAAAACATTCCTCTGAACTTCTCCTGAAAATAAATAAAGTACTGGCAATGGCACTTGAAAATTAAAAACCAGTACTGTACTTTCAATGAGCATCAAGTACTGGAAAATAGAGTTCTGACTATAAGCCGGAACAACATATCAGAGAACAAAAGAAGTGGAACAGCGAAGTGGCAATAATAATAAGAGTACAGGGTAACAACAACTACATTCAACACAATTGAAAAATTTCACATAGTATTTAATTAACATACAAAAAACTAAAAATTATGTGTATTTTTAGCTGACTTATATTGAATAATCAAATATAACAATGGACATAATAATTTAAATAAAATAAATCATGAATAATTTAAAAGAAAATAATATTCATCACATTTTTTTAATAGAATAAATATTTGATATATATCAACCTAAAATATTGAAAAAAGTCAAACTCATATAAAATTAAATAAAATTAGAATTACATATAACGGAATATATATGCTGTATGGGTAAAAATATTAACTTCAATTATTTGTAAATTGCATGGATGCAGGGTTGTATGATGTTAATAAATCCATATGTAAAGTTTAATAGTTACTCAATATATGTAATGCTCATAATGATATACAACTGCTGTGCTAAGCATGTTAATGTCAGTCATCTTAATGTTTGTTTATATAATTCCAGGTTTATAAAAAGAAAGAAGAGGAAGAAGAAAGCTAAAAAACATAAAAAACATAAGAGGTACTTATACTTAATTATATCAATTTCCTTGTGCATTACTTTAGGGAATGCCTAATCATGAATTTGATTTCCATTCATAATTTCATTTATAACTGTTTATTTATTATGTAAGTCTTAGATAAATTAGCTTCTGGTGTCATATTGGCTGCTTGCCTTATATCTGTGTTAGACATGCAAGGCTTGTTGGCAAATAAATATTACTTTTTTATAATAAATATTACATTATTTACAAGACATATAATTTGTAGTTTTGTGTAGCTCTTTTGGTTGTTTATTTCTAAGTAATTGTGCACTGAGTTTATGGATAAATTTGTAAAAAGATGATTGGAAAGTTCAATAACAAAAGCTATAGAGACAGAGTAGGGGTTGGAAAGACACTCTTGGTGTGGGCAGAGAACATGACCTGAGTAGCCAACCTTTGTCATGCCTTGCTATAAAAGTAATGTGGAGGAGTTTAGTTCTGTCAACCCAACATGAAAATTTTGAAATCATGACCATGCTAATGTAAAAGAAATAGTCCAACAGAAGTTAAGCTTGAGATGTTGGACCTAATGAAGGGAAAAGAATCGTCATTGTCGGACATTTAATAATATTTAATCATTCTCATTGATTAAAATATATGTCCAGAAAATTGATGAGTATAAAGATGATTTTGAGAAAACTGCTACAGATTTTTTTAATTGTTTGATAATATTTTGGTCTCCTGTGTGCCAATGAAAATTGGCTTAGGTTGAAAAAAATGCAAAAGAAAATGGTTAAACATATTTTATTATGCATCAGGCACAGAACAGACTCATCAGCATCAGGAAGTGGAAGTGATGATCAGATTGTATGGGTTGAAAGAAAAAGTATGTCATGTCCTGATTTGGTTCTTGATAAAAATTTCGAATTTTTAAATTTGTAAAATGCTTAAATGTTACCAAGCCTGTTAACTTATATTGTTATCATCATTTGCTGTGCCACTGTACCCTTCCAGCATCATTTGGGCATCTGTTCAATTTAACTTTGCATATATTTAAAATGTTGGTCAAATGATCTGCCAAATGTCATGTTTTGAAACAAGGATTGTTTCTTGCCAATTAGTTTTCTCTAGTAGAAAGACATTATTTAGGACTTAGGAAGTCAACAATGAAATAGCCCAAGACAAAATGATCCAGGCAAAAAATATTATTTAAAAAAGATTTATTTAATTTAAAAATGGTGAGATTTAATTATTTTAACAAATCTGTTAAGTGTGATAGTGGACTTCGAAACAGCTGGTAAAAAATGTTTTTCTGAGTAATTCAGGTAGCTAGATGCTTTTTCCATCTTGGCCAGTGGAGGAAGTTTCAGGAACTTTGTCTGGCAGGCCAATTCCATCAACTTTGAAGACGTCCATCTGCAAGTCAAAATGATTTTGGCACCATCAACTGTCGAGGTCATCAATGCATTTGAAAGTTTAGTGGAAAGTTGTCCAAAGGGAATTGGTCCACTGGTTAACTATTGGAAAGATAACTTGTAAGGCAGAGACAGAAACAGAACAGAAGCTTAGTTTCCCATTCCTCTGTGGAACATCTGTGATTGTGTCACTGATGGTTTGCTTAGGACCAATGATTCAATGGAAGCATCATCATGGCAATGCAGCTTTCAGCAAATGATTGATTGCCACCATCCATATGATTTCAAAGTCATTGTTCAATCTCAAAAGGCATACAATAAAGTTGAGGTGGACATCATACATTTTGAGACAGGCAGTAGGCAATCAGAGGCTTAAGTATGTTCAACTGGATCAATGTCTTGTTCTCTTGTTCCAACCTTTCTGCAAGTGCAACTGAGGGAAGCAAATCATTTTGCTATGTATGGCTGCTTTTAAACTTTTGGGGTTTTGGAGTAATTTTGAATGTAATAAACTTTTATTTTTCTCAGTTCCTGAGCTGTCAGATGAAATTGAAGTGATAGGACCTTTACCAGAAGTTCCTGACAATGGTGGATTAACAAGAAAAGAGTAAGTGCAACTTCAAAATTATTACTCCTGTTAAAATGAATGTTATTAATTAAATGTTTGGATGTACATTTGATGTTTATTTGATAGGCGAATCTTGACGATATCAATTATTTTTCAGCTTTGGCAAAGCTCTTTTGCCTGGAGAAGGTGCAGCCATGGCAGCTTACATTGCAGAAGGCAAGAGAATTCCAAGAAGAGGTGAAATTGGTCTCACATCAGACCAAATCCAAGCTTTTGAAGATGCTGGTTATGTCATGAGTGGAAGTCGACACAGAAGGATGGAAGCTGTCCGTCTCAGAAAGGAAAATCAGATCTACAGTGCTGATGAGAAAAGAGCTCTAGCAAAATTCAATCATGAGGAGAGAATGAAAAGAGAATCTCTCATCTTAGCTCAATTTAGAAATCTCATTAAAAATAAGTTGGGCAAGAATCAAAAACATTAATGGAATAATTTAAGGTAAACAAAAAATATAATTTAACAGTTGTTCTTGGAAAAGGATGGTGGGGACAGGTAGTCTTATTAATTCGTTTTAATTCATACTCACTGATCCTAAAGAAATTGTAATTGAGTATTTTATTTTTAATGTGCTTTTATTTAACTTGGTATGAAGACTTTTAGATCTTGCAATCGATTTTTTGCTTACTTCCCGATGTCCAAATGAGCCGGAATTTGACAATACATGAATCAATTATTAATCTTGAATTTTGTTAAGTTTTAACGTTAAATTTCGAAAGTAAACTGAGAAGTAGAAATTCTCCAACTATGACACAGCATTCCTGAGATCCAAATCAAACGATTAGCAGTTTTTGCAATTGACAATTGACATGGATTCACCATGTTGCATCAAAACAGTAATGAGTGAAGTTACGTGATTCGGAAGACCGCAATTGAAGGACGGACCATTGAAATCGTGGCGACTGACAACTGCCGTGCAATTATGTGAGACGGTTATGCTCCTTTGTTGATGGTGTAGTTCCGAATGCTTGGGATCAACAGGACGTCAGCCCCACAGTTTCTGCAATGAATGAAGATCCGCGCCGGCGTCCTACATAATAAGCTCAAGGAAGAGCCTAGTTATCGGTGCATCTTGCGACGGCGGCTGCGGTGAAACAGAATCACCGGGCCACATCACGTAGAACTGCTACAGAAGTTGCACAATGCTTTTTAGTCTGTATGGCAGCCGGCGTCGAGAGAAGCTGCGTCACGAGGTCGAAACCTAGAGTTCAAACAGTGAATAGAACGATTCCGAGACCTGCTTGCGCAAGTCAGAATACATCGGTTGCGATGTAGTGCTGACATCAGGCACGCTAGGAATGGAATATATCCACGCATTCAAGATGAAGTACGACAAGCCTGTCGTTCAGAGGCGGAAACAAAAGAAATAGTACAGGAATACAGGAAGGGCTGGTCCAAAATCACTGAAATTAGTATCTCCCAGTACCTAATTAACATCTACGTATCATATAAATAAATGGTTTATATGTGACTTTTATCAACAAGATTATGGTTAAAAAAAATGAGTGTCCCAAGCTTATGACATGCACTGTATTGCAGAAAGTCGACAAAATGGTAAATTGGATGTAATTATTGTTGTAACCCTTGTTTGAACGCCAAAAAAGAAAGCTGTCCATTTATCAAAAATTTGAAGAGTGAAATGTATAATATTATATCCATAACAGTGATGACATTGAAAACCAATTATTTACAACGCATAAAATCCTCACCGATAATGCTGTAGTAGAGGCAAAAAAACTAATAAAATGGACTGGTGCAGGTAGTTCATTTATGATATCATTTGACAATGAACAAGACATGGCTTTGTGCATTTTTTTTAAAGAACATTGTTATAACGCCTCTCTCTCGTTCATCTTGACAAACGGAATTTTAATTGACATGTATAAATTTTATGTGATGAAGCCCTTAAAGGCAGTGTCACACATTTTTGGCTGGACAAATACAAAAAAATCTCATATCTAGGGTTGAAATGCTCAAGGACAACCAAAGATTGGGGAAAAATTCATATTATCATGTACAAAGACCGGAAATGCGTAAACTCGGTTATCTTTAACTTCAACAAATTGCAATAACGACTAGATAAGTATGACGGATTTATATTACATCTGTATATTTCACTTAGGCTTAAGTTTACAACCTGCTTTGTTCCAGGCTTTTTATATGTTAAATACAATCTTTATAAAAAAAAAAGAATGGACGTTGTAACATGAAGCGATGTCTTGGCGCCGATTTCAGCCATCTTGAGTGTTCAGCCCGCGAGTTAGCTAACCAGCTATCTGCTTTAATCAGCCAATTTATTTTATCTACCTAACCTTAAACTTCAGCCCTTTAAATTATTTTATTCATCCAACTCATCTTAAACCCAAAACGTAAAGGAAGCTCCAGAATCGCGCGTCAAACTTCGACTCAACCTATAAAGCAACATAATTTACTTCACCCATCGAGCACGGAGGATGTAAATTTGTTCGAATAAAAATTGTATTAACACCTTCCGAAAGTATTCCTGAAAAAAGAATTCTTTAACGTGCCACAAAGACTTGAAAAAATTTGGAAATCTTTTTGATAATTGTTCACGTAAGTGTGTTGATGCGGGAACTAAATTTAGAAACTATTGAAATCAAAATCATTGAATTATTATTAAGAAAGAATAGGAGCATGAACAGTTAAAAATTTGATCAAATACATGTACAATGACTGCGAAAGTTTGAAAAGGGTAATCCGGTTCCCTTCGAACCAAAGTTGCCGAAAAGTGGCGATCTATAAAGAAAATTTGTTTTTGAATAATTGGTTATAACTTTAGGGAATAATTGCCCAATAACATTATTACTAGATTGCCCTAACTAGGATACTCTACAACACATTTCAAAAAGTACACATCTTAATGGTTTTTATTTCTTTTGTGTTCTTTATTTTAACTTGTGAGTTTTGCTGTGATATTTTCTTAGAATTTATTTGAAGGAATCAGTCTGAAGCTTCTTCTAACTGCAACATTTTATTCAAAGTAATAAATAAATTTTGGTGATAACTTTCACAAATTCATTGAGTGGTGCTTTGAATAATTATGAACAAAGAGTATTAAAAATTGCAGATGATAGACCAAGCATGAATTTATTGTGGCAGCTGAGCTGACAAGAGGTTTCTGATGTCATCTTTCAATTTCTCTGCATTTTTGTCCAACATTGGCACATCGTAATCTTTCATGATATCTTCATTGAAATCCATAGCTCTTGCAAACTTCAATAGCTGTTAAAACAAAAGCCATAAACACAAGAAGATGGTTGAAATTGTGATTTGGTGTTGTTTTCCAAAAGCAAAGTTTTATATGAACTCAGGATATATCAGACTATCAAGCAGTTTTATTTCAAATGAACGTTTCTTTTATTTCTGCATAATTTGCAACATTTGATTTTTCATTCATTGTGTGACATATAGAGTGCTCATCATAAATATAGCCAAGGTTTGAGAACAATTTCACATTTTCTATCTCTATTAAAATTATAGCTAACTCTCGTCAAATTGATTGTGGTGATCAGAAGGAAGTAGTTAATTGGTATTTAATAAAATTTGAATATTGTCGAGAATCCATCAAGGAACACTTTTGAGGCTGTTTCTCGGAGTTTCTGCAATGGAGCATGGGGCACCGTATATTCAAAACTCCAGTCAATCATGCAGTCAAAATCAATGCAAACTATTCCTTTCATTTTCATATTTGCAAGCTTCTACTGAATTGTTTCTTGGAGCAGGTATTTGATTGCTTGATGCAAGGCATGTATATGTATCATAGTCCTAGATTTTTCAAGACAACATTTGCAATGGCACAGGCATCTTGATTGCTGATTCAATAAATAATTTTGCCCGAGGTACTTGTTTTTTATCATGTGGATCCTTCCCAGAACAGGATTGATCATTACCTTCCTCTTCCATAAATTCAAATTGGACATGACCTTCACAAATATTCTACTCTTTTATTCTTGAATTCCCTATCCCTTCAAGACAGAACTGCTTTCACTAACTTCTTTTCTATAATTCTACTTTCCAATTTGAACAACCTTTCTGTCCACTTCATTAAAATTTTTGATAACTATTTTTCTATTGGTATTTTACTACAATATTTTTGTCAACCCATTTATTTATTTCAAACAAATATTTTTAGAGCTATCCAAAAGGATGTCCTGACAATCATAAACTACATCTAGTCAATCAGAAACTCATGCACCCAACTCAGTTACATTAAGTTGGACATTTGTAATCCTCTATTGGCAAATCTCACAATCACATGTTTACAATATCAGATTGCCAAAATTTAACAAGCTTCTTGATAAGTCCTTTTCACAAAATGTTCTCATTCTCAACTAGATTCTTGCCTTTAATCACTATGCTATCAATTACCAACTATACTGGACATGCCTGCTATGATACAATTTTATCAAACAGTTTAAAAGGCTTTTAAAAAGTTATTAATCCTTTAGTGGATTATCCCAAGAATTCACCTCACTTTCACATTTCTTTAATTTCATGTTGCAACAGACTTGGCACCCTTAAAATTTCTTAAATATAATTGTTAAACTTAATTAAAGACGATATAAATTTAATTCTATAAATCCAGGATTATAATCACTAATAAAATACCCTGGAAATAATTTTTGTTATGACCAGAAGAAAATCCTATTTTTGTGACACTATTTCTTATTTGATTTATGTGCAATTTGTCAAATTATGTGGAATTGCTGTCATAATTCATGACATTTTTGTCATCCATCACTTTTGAGAGCCCAGGGTAAAAAATATTGGGCAGCACTAAAAGCATTTTTCAACATCTGATGATCAGAATCTAGTAGATATTTAAAACAAATTTGGCTGAAGAGTCAACAATATTAGTAATGGTAATAATTAAATTTCTACAAATAAATTATGCATTGAAAGCATCAAAAAATTTGCAGCACAAAATAAGTTTTTTGAAAATAGTTTTCAAACAAACCTCATTGCTTTTCTTAAGACAACCAAAAATGGAGAACCATGTGTAGACAGATCCTTGGATATAAAATTTAATGAATGCATTTATATGATGATAAAACAATTCAGTAAGACCATGCCAATTTTTAAGCATTTCATGTTTCATGTTGACAAATCTTACCTGATGAGTGTTCTTTGTTTACCATCTCCAAAAGGCTAATACCAAGTTTGAAACATATGTCTGAGCATGTTACACAATCTCCACTTGAAAGCTTTAATAAATCAATAAAATGAAAAACATAACGAAGTAATAAAGACACAAACTAAAATGCATGATAAATAAAACATTGGGCTAGCCAGCCAGCAGAATTTAAATCCCTTAATGATGATTTTGTTATCAAATGGACTAAATTTTTCTTCCACTTAATATTGTTGGATCCCTAGATCCAATAAATTGAAGAATAATTAAAATTATATTGCCGATTAATTAATTTAGTAATTCATTAGTTTATTGGCAATATAATTTGGTGATTGATTAAAGTCTTTGGTTATGAATCTTGACAAATAGAGTTATCTCGAAAATCAGAGCGAGAGTTAGAGAAACAGCAGATTTCAAGACTTAGACATTTGAGCATTGTTCATCTTCCAAGCCATCTGACAACTTTCAATAAACCTGACCTTCTATAATTAGTTTGAGGACCCCGGGCTATTACATTGGTGTCAGGAGTGGGATTTAGAGTTAAAGGGTGTCCAAGAGTAACTAAGGTTTGTTTAGTTGAAAAGTGAAGGATGCCGAAGTGCTTGGATGAATTGAACGTGCCTCGATTGAGACAAGAATTGAGAGAGCGTGGCCTGGATTCGACAGGCACAAAAGCTGAGATACGAGAGCGACTTGGGGCATGGCTGACGGAGAATGGCCATGACCCGGAGGAATACGAATTCGTGTCTGAATATCGTAAGTTGTTGAGAGAGTTAAAAGAGGATTTGAGGGAGTGTATTAGGAGTATTAGGGGTGATTTGAAAAACACAGCGGTTCCGAGTCAGGATGTCTCTCTGATTTCGGATGGAAACTCTACCGAGAAGAGTCCTGTTGGTTCTTTTGAGGAGAGCAAAGTGGTGCTTCCATCTTGCGAAGAACAAGGAGAAGAACTCTGCAAAAAGGTTACCAACGAAGAACAAATCATGTCCGTTGTTCCAGGTACAGTTTCTGGCAGCATTGGGATGGAGCCGTTAGAAGACACAGAAGGGAGTGCTCGGGATTTCGGGAGAGTGCCTAGCAAGGAAAGTGGAGCAGGTGATCCTGTAGAGAGTCTGAGATCTGGCGGCATGATGGAGCAGGAGGTTGAGCATAGAAATGGCGATGTTCCGCGACTGAAACTTGCGGGACACAGAAGCAAAAGGGAGGCAACAGAAATCCCAGAAGATGGTAAAGCAAATGGATCCGGGATTCGCAGCCATGAGATTGTTGGAGGATCGGATCCTATTCCTAGAGTAAAAATGAAAATGGGAATAGATGTCTGTTCGGGACAAACAGATTTAAGGAGGGGGCTGTGTTGGATCCCTAGATCCAATAAATTGAAGAATAATTAAAATTATATTGTCGATTAATTAATTTATTGGCAATATAATTTGATGATTGATTAAAGTCTTTGGTTATGAATCTTGACAAATAGAGTTATCTCGAAAATCAGAGCGAGAGTTAGAGAAACAGCAGATTTCAAGACTTAGACATTTGAGCATTGTTCATTCCAAGCCATCTGACAACTTTCAATAAACCTGACCTTCTATAATTAGTTTGAGGACCCCGAGTTATTACAATATGTTTGATAAACATCCAAATTAAAGTAGAACTCTAAAATCCAAATGACAATTATTATATTTCTAAATGATGATGTTTTGCCTACATATGCAGTCATAAATCTTTCATGAAATATTTTATTCCCTAAATTGGCTTCATTAACACAATTAGCTTTTTCACAAAAATAAAGATAAAACATATTTTAGATCAATAGATCATATTTCAAAAAAGTCACACAACAACCAGAGACTAGGGTAAAACCTGACTTAAGGGGCATTTTTTCTAGGAACCAATTTTACATTTAATTTAACATTTGACACCTGATAAAAGGGACTACCTCCTCATAGGGACACCATTTGCATGCAAAATCTAGCTGTCTCTATAGACAGGTTTTACTGTATATGCAAATAACAACTCAACAAATTTCTTGAAACTTGTGGAACTTTCAGGAGCAATTATAGTTTTAGAGTATGTAAGATTATTTCCTAATTGATCAACTCAAATTGTTCGATAAATAGATAGCTGGCACAGCAAGGTAAGTGGACAATATGAGAAGATGTGATCCAATCCTTTGCATGGAGCAATGTGTGGAAAATGACCCTGTGATGACTCTTTGTGATAAGGCCAGTAAGCAACCACTGGTTCCTGACCAGTTGCCCTCCAAGAACAATTTATGGGTGTGCTTAGCAATTTCACATGCACACTTGCCAAAAGTTGAGAAACAATCAGGTCCTTCAAAAAGTATGCAAGGCCACAAAGGCAACAAACAAAACACACATTTACCAAGCATTGAACATAGCTCTGCACAAAGTGATGTCAAACATCAAGAAAAGACTAGATCGTTGCTGCCAACGTAAAAGGGACAATGCAATATCCTCAGGATATCTATCCTAATTGAAAGTGGCAAGAGGTCAGATATGGTGCTTACATCACTGTCGACTGATGCCATCATCTCATGGAACTTATAGTTCAGTGACCAGACAGACTTGAGTACAGCAATGCACTAAAAGTGGAAAAGAATACAGATCTCTCAGTGGACATGAAAGCAAAAGAGTGCTAGCCATATTGGGATATTTGGAAGTCTGATGCTAATCAGGTCAAGCTGTGAATCCATTGATGGTATGTCATTCTCCCCTTCCCTTTTGGCAGGCACCATAGGGTGATATATCATTGGTCAGTAGGATCATTTTATCACATGGACTGCTAGTCCATGCTATTTGTTAGTTTTGAGGATTATTATTAAGTCCATTGTGTATTGTCTGATGTAGGTAGGGTTTAAGAAGCAATTATATTGCTTGGTGGAGTTTTGATGCACAATATCTTAATTGAGATTTGAATGTATTTATAAGGAACTAATTGTAATTGCCAATTGTTGTCCCATACAAAAACTCCTTTATAATTAGCTAATAAGTTGAGATAGCCTAAACTTTACTAAATCAAACTAGCATCTTATTTTATACACACCTCAAATGGATCTGCAAGAAAAGCATTGCATATTGACTGGCAGGCTACCATAATGACCTCATCATCACTGGACAAAATGCAAGATACTAAAAAATTGATGAGAGCATCACATTTTCTAAAGCACCTGAAAGCACATTGATCAATTTGATCCAATGTGATGCAGTGAAGCATATTGCAAACCTGAAAATGAAAACAAAAATAATTTTTAAAAGTTAATAATTAAATAACTCTTAACTAATGCCAAAAAGTACACTCAATGTGAAAATGACTATTTTAGTCAATCCAAGATTATTCTGCTATTTCAGATTTGATCAAATTCCTTGATCTATTACAGTCTATAATGCAGACTCCAAGTGGTTCTAGTGAAAATCACCATTGAGTCTGTGATATTGCGCTTTTACAATCCTTCCTGTACCATATTGGAAAATTCCTCTAACTCAGTTCAGAAGCTCATCCTTATGAAGACACCTGTGATTTTTATGTGTTTTTGTTTAGCTGGTATGTGGAATTTTCAATGAGCTTGAATTTGGCAAACTTAGGTCTTTTGGATGGCAATATATGAATCAGACAATTTTAAATTGTAAAATAAATACATAACTACTAAACTATAACAAATATTAAACACTTCTTCCACCTAGGGACTGTGAGAAAAGTAATTTACAAAGTTATGAAAGATTCCTACATGCAATTTTCATTAATTTGAGGTTTTTTTTACTTTATTTAATTAAATTTCCTTTCAATTAAACTATTATTGGCATCTTAATAAGTCTTGTTATAGCTATAAAAGCATGTTCAAAAAACCTTATTTATATATAATTATTAGCACAGCAGTTGGCCATTTACTGTGTTTAGGGGATAGTGCATTATTGGATAGTTATAGATTATAATTTCATAATTTTGGATAGCCCATGCATATCACTTTTTACAATGTTGTTTCAGTTATCTTTGTACTAGTAAAATACAGTGCACGTCATAAAGATAGGACAGGTACTAGAATCACAAGATTTCTATCTCTATCTTTAAAATTACCAGTAAACTTCGGTCAAAATGCTGATTTTAGCGATCATAAGAGAGTAATTAATTAGTATTCAATAAAAGTTAAGTCTAAAATTTGAATATTGATGAGAATCCACCAAGAAACACTTTTGATGTTGTTTCTCGAAGTTTCCGCAACGGAGCGTGGGGTCTCTTCTGTTGAGGAAAAAAATTTTTATTACGGGTTTCACAAAAGTTCATTAACATAATAAGACTCCTTAAATATTACTTGATGTCCGTAACATGTTTATAGAATAAAATATCGATAGGTATGTTATTATTGATGGGTTTAGGAAAGCAACTTAATGATATTGAAAGAGGACAAATTCTTGCCTTTAAAGACTTGAATTTGTCAATTTCTGAAATTTCTAGGAGTATGAATCGCTCTAGAAATGTTATTAGTTGTTTTTTAAGTGATCCTCAAAGTTATGGAACGATTTGTTCCCCTGGAAGAACAAAAAAACTGGATGAACGTCAGAGACGAGTCATCCTTTGCGAAGCTTCCAAGGGGCTCAGTTCAACAAAGGACCTAAAAAATAGCTTAAACCTAAAGTAGATCGACAATATTGAGATGTCTCCGTGGAAGTGGTTTTCTAAAGTTTGTTAAGCGTCAGCACAAGCCGGTTCTGACGGAGGCCCACAAGAAGTTCCAACTGAACTGGGCAAAGGAGATGCTGGATTTGGACACCAACTGGAAGTCCATTATTTTTTCAGATGAAAAAAAATTTAACTTGGATGGTCCAGATGGATTCAAATTTCATTGGCATGATGTCAGAAAATGCAAAAACTCATTTTTTAAAAGAAATTTTGGAGGTGGCTCAGTGATGGTCTGGGCTACCATTTCCTCTCGAGGTTCTTCAGAACTTGTGTTCTTAGAGGGGGAGCAAAACTCTGCCAAATATGTTGAAACTCTGGACCATCATTTGTTCACATTATGTGACAAATTTGGAAATGAAAGGATCATCTTCCAGCATGACAATGCCCCTCTACGCACGGCAAAATCAACCAAACTTTTTTTCCAGGAAAGGAATTTGGAGGTTCTCAAGTGGCCGTCTCACTCCCCAGACTTGAACCCCATTGAAAACGTGTGGGGATTGTTTGCCAGGATAATATATTGCAATGGCAAACAATATTCCAGCGTTCAAGAGCTGAAAGACTCTTTGGAAAAGGCCTGGAAAGAGCTGGACAAAGACAGCCTAAAACCTTTCCTGAATTCATTGAAAAACAGAATTAAAGAAGTAATTATGAAGAAAGGAGACAAAACTCATTATTGACTTTCATATA
The DNA here is from genome assembly GCA_034509925.1 of Hirudinaria manillensis. Taxonomy (NCBI): domain Eukaryota; kingdom Metazoa; phylum Annelida; class Clitellata; order Hirudinida; family Hirudinidae; genus Hirudinaria; species Hirudinaria manillensis. The sequence goes on along the minus strand of CM067532.1, from coordinate 3,950,080 downwards.
TATCATAATTTAAAAGTTTAAATCCATTAAATTTGAAAATTTATGCTCCACAGTGTTCTTCGTTGATGTGTGCAATTTCGGGGATTTCCAGTGTTTTGTTAAATTCTCACAAAATATTTATTTTTGCACAATAAATATGATAAATCTGTAAATGTAATGTATTTTGCTATATCATATCTTTATGACGTGCACTGTATGTCAATTAAATCAGACAAAATGTGGCAGCATTTTTCTTACATTTTATAATTTGAAATAAATAAGCTCAATCACAGATGAATCTATAGCACTTTGGGAGTGGGGGAAGAGACCTGGTTTGGAGGAGTAAGGAAATTTTTAAAATTCAATGGAGATGGACAGCATTGGAAAAAATGCATGTAAATATTTAATTTAAGGGTTGAATCTGGCCCATCCCAGTCAACAAGCCTATCAAATTTGTTAAGGTCCTCCAGATCTGCTGCTGGGCTTAATATCAAATCTTGTCTGTTTTTCTTCTCTAGATTGAAAAGGTTATGGCCATTTATCAAACACTCACACATTTGGTCAGAACTTGCACTTCCGGACTGTCAGGTGTAATAGTGAAATCTTCTAAAACCTCAAAAAAGATCTGCTCTTCATCAAACTTTATCACATTATAAGACACACTGTGATGCTCCATTAAAGCTTGAAGCAATTTGCATGCAACAACAGATTGTGGAACAACTCTTTCTTTGATTAATAATCCTGAAAAACACATAATTTAAGGACATGCCATGTAGTAAAGCTTCAGTGCTTATGTACTCCAGAGGAGCACTGAGTTCTAGCATGCCTGCATATTCAAAATAATAAATGGAGTACCAAAATGAAAAAGAGCTATATCAAACTCTCCATACCCAGTCTATTGATATGTTCACATATCTTTGCACTGGAATAACAAATTTGATCAAGCAAACAAAGTTGTATTTCTTTTATGACTTCTGTGCCTAATCCATTGTCTTTTTCAAGTTCCCTCAGCAGGATGTTTATCTGTTAGAATTTCCATAGTGAGTACAATGACACAGTACAGATGAAATCACTTACATTCTCAACAGAATGACACATTGGTGAGATAATGAAATTTTTTTGTTCACATTTTCTTGGCAGGTCTCTCTTTTCTGGTATTTGCCCAGTTGTGAACCTATCAGCAGAGGCTTGGAAAAATTCTTTTGTTAATGAAGCTAATAGAGAATTTGAGGAAGAATTGTTAAGATTATCTTCAGAGGCAGAACTCTGTGAACTCGGGCTTGAACGTCTGACAGAAGGAATCAGTGATGATGTAGATTGACTATTTGTCCTGTATATTTCATCTATCAATGGCTTCAGGAATCTTCCCAGAGGGCTGGCAAAAGATACTATTAAATCAATTCACCTCATGTCTGACCACTAAAATTGAAAATAGACTAAACACATTTCCTGACATACTTTACTTCTAATTCTTAAATAATTTACAAAAAATAATTTGAGCCAGATAAAAAAATCTTTGATCAGTTTCCAACCAAGAATCAAAACACCAGAGATGTCAAATAAAAATAGATTGTGGTGGCTTAAAAAAACTGTTTCTTTTCTCTAGATTATAACCCACCATTGTGATCTACCATCATAAAAAATTTGATCAACTAAAATAATATTCCGAAGTTGTACAAAGCACATAATATCTAATTAATCATGTATTGCTTATGTGTGTAATCAATATTCTCCTCTAAACTGTTTATAGCAGTAGACAGGAGTGGCAGTGAAAAAGAACTGAAAGAGTCGATTTGGAATAACTGGGAAAAAATGGATCAACCATCCATGATTTCATGAAAGAAAAATAGATGCATAGATGCCATTTTCAACAAAAAAAAACAATATCTTATTTAAATATAATTTTGCGAGACTCAAATAAAGTTTTATAACAAAACACCAAAGTAAATTTTTCTCCAGGCTGTGATAATTCCATGCAAAAAATATAATTTTGATGTAATTTCTGCATAAAATATGTGAATTACGCTACATGAGGATATCATTCATGCCTCCTTTATATGCCTTTTTAAACCATAGCTATCATAACAAATGTAGACTGTCATAATATTTTCACTGTCATTGTATGTAATGCAGTTGTAAAATTTTTTATCATTAGAGCTTATTAATTAATGTATAAGGCTATCTCCTCATGAAAAATACTCTAAAAATGTCTCAACATTAATATTTTGATACACAATTTCTAAAAATAAATGTTTTAAAATACTAACGAGCTCAAAACTTCTTTTGGCAGCCTGGTTATGTAATTTGGAATACTTTTACCAACAAGAAAAAGACAAACTTCGTCAGAAAAGTTGTTGCAATTATGATCTAAGAGATGATAACTGTCAGATCTGGAATGTTGATTTTACAGCATTAAGTAAGTGCCATGTCATATTCTAAATTAGCATGTAGCTTCGATGTAACCTATCCACATAATGTAATTTTAAAATATGATTGATCAAAGAATTATACTGGCCAATTTTCTACTAATTTTATATTCGGCATGGTTTTTCATATAGTGACTGGGGCTGTGAAACAATGTTTCACATTGCCTGTCAAAACAAAGCATATATTGTATAGGTCAAATTATAAAAGAAACACATCTATCTCAAAACTTGCAGTTACAAGACTTCAAAGACAGAATCAGAAATTGAACATTATTATAATGAAAAGCTTAAAAAAGAAATGGAGATGGATATTAAAGCAATGTTTTACATTAAAACCAAAAAAGAAAGATTAAAGGTAAAGTGGATTTTTCCATGAATCTATAATTAGCCTTTTGCTAATGTTTTTTTATCCTCCAAACACCATATCCAAATTTCAGCCTCTTGACACAATGTAGAATTTTTTTGAAAGTCGTATATTCCAGATAAATGCTAATGTTGATAGAATAGAAGATGAAGCAGAGGAAAAGATCTGGTGGGAAAATGAACCTAACTTCCTCCTATAATAACAGGTATATTTCAAGAATTTGTGGAATTTCATAAACAGTGTGAAATTGTTTGTGCAACTATGATGCTTATGACTGAGGCCTTACAGTCATTATCAATCGTCTACGCCAAGAGAAGTGTCTCACCAGTCACAGGCAGAACTTTTTCACCAACCGGATCATCAAGCCCTGGAACTCCTTACCCCTTGATATAATAAACTCCTCAACTTTATCCCGATTTAAATCCTGCATCTCGACTACTGACTTCAACAAATACCTATCAATTTAAGCTTGCTTCTGCACTTTATTTACGCTCAATTTGCTGTACTTATTCAAATTTGTGTTAGTGGTCATTGGATGACCCTTCAATTTGTTGAGAAATAAATAAAAATAAATAAAATAAAATAAATTATCTTATCAATATTTATACATTATATAAAGAATTCTAAAAGATATTGCATTATAGAATTAGACAAGGGCTGAATCTAATAGATAATAAAAAGCAGGATTGTTAATATCAAAATATTGGGAAAGGTGGTGATAGTATTGCTACTTTTTTGTGATACTTTATAGCCACCACTGCTGAAATGAGTATTGCTAATACTATTTTAAATTTTATAATAAAGTCATATAATTCCAGTTTTTTTAAATGATACCAATTTATTTATGTCATCTTTGGTTGTTGTTGCTGTATGAGCCATCTTGCAAGTCTTTGTCTTTGAGTTATAAAGAGTTGTTGTTTAAGCATATATGAAGAACATACAAAATGAAGTGAGAATTTATGCCTGAAGAATTTTTTGTTAAAAGACAATGGAAGTCCTTTGACACTTTGAAACTGTTGTTTGTTGCATTGAAAGAAGGCATAAACAAAAGATTTGGAGAAATACTGAACAATGTAGATGCAGCTGTAATGTAATGACTCAGTTTGACTGAGGTTTAGAAAACATGGATCTTGAATACAATGAGCTCAAGAGTAGATGCCATTTTTAAAGAAGATAAGAGTTCCTATGACCAGTCATCTATACCATAGACAAAGGAAATAATTTCTGTAACTTTTAAGAAGAAATCTCCACAAAGACAAATTAAAAGTTGCTGATGCAGAGGAAGTCAACAGATATCTGACAGATGTTTTGTTGGACTTATTGGACCTTAACAAAAAAATCATCAAAATATGCTTATTTCCTTCAATACTGGATTACCAGCCAGTGCATGAGTGGAGAGACTATTCTCTTTGGATAGCAGAATTTTTTCCACACTTCATTTGAACATGACTGGTGAACATTTGGAGAAGTTGATATTTGTGAAGCTAGTAAAGTGAAAAAAATGAAATTCTTTTAGTTTTGAAATAAAACTGCTTATAATAGCAGACAAGTTAGTTGTTCCTCTGTATATAGCAAAAATGTAGTGCCAATAAATTGTCAATTGGGTGACAGCATCGCTATCATTCTTTACTTTTGAATCATTGGTATTGTTGACAGTTTTTAAAAGTATCATTCAGAATCCTGGTAAAATCATTAACCTGAATTTGTTTTTACCCAGCTCTTTTAGATGACCTTCGAAAAAATCCTGAGGAATACGTGTTGAACCCATGGGTACAATTTTATATGTGTGACCTAGTATTGTCGTCCCCTATCCAATGAAATTAGTAAAACTTTAAATTAAAACATTTAATTAATATTAACCTAAACTTAAAAAGACACCAACCGGCAGGATAGACTTTATTCCATCGCTGCCAAAATAATATTCTCTGCCATAAACCACTACTCCTGTGTGCCAGATCCCTTCAATTTTCTGTCCACCTAAAATGACCAGATTAAACTCAGATTCTGCAAACAATTTCAGTGAAGTGGCCAACTTAATTAAATAAACTTCTATTTAAATAAATTTGCATAATCATAATTTAAACAATGTAGGCACTCAATTAAAATAATTACCACTACTTCCAATGTTACATTCTTATTGTTCGCAAGATTTTATAAAAGTAATGTTTCCTGACTAATCTACCAATGCCCAGTCAAAAAGTTATAAAAAATACTTAATAAATTAATATGTTAATAAACATTGACCGGATATGAGATGAAAATGAGTTGACTTAATCTTTTTTTGATAGTCCAACAAAATATGAACTGCTGCATAGCAATAACTTGCTTTCACTATTGATAAAGTAAATTTCTGTCATTTTAACAATAATATTAGCGATAAATAGTAGCAAAACTGAGGCTATTGTTCGCTGAAATTGGGAATCATGTGACCTATTCTCAACACAAAGCTTTATTACGGAACTTCTTTAAATTTAATAGATTAGCGCGCGCAGTAATTATATGGAGAAATGCTTATTACTCAATTTTAACATACTTAACAAAAGAGGAGCAAGTTTTTTAGCCAATCCCTGAGAGAGATCGTAGACGTACAGATCCACGCTATATGAAGTCATTGCACAGGGTTATTTGACGACGATGAAGTTGGTAAACTTTTTAATCTCCGGAACGGAAAGGGTTAGAATCCAAATTCTTTTTTATCTGATAGATAATGATCACAGAAATGATGTGGATATAATAAAAATTTATATCTTTAACGTGAAATTTAGTACAAGTAACCGGAGAACGGCAAGCGAAAATTCGAAAAACAAATTCAGAATCTACATTGAATTATCTTTCTAAAAAAATACTTTCCGACATTCCGCTATCGGTACCTCAAAATTTAATCCGTAAACTCCCTAAATTTTGTTTACATTGCAAGCCGAAGATAACGAATGTGCTAAATTTAACAAATATTTCTAATTTTAGCATAAGTTATTTAGCAGAACTAGCTCCCATCACTATAATACGATATAATGCAGTCGTAAACTGAGGCAGCGCAATCAAATCCAAATTTGTCCCAAAATATCGTCATTTAAAATGAACTTGAAAAGACCTTCCAGAAAATATACGACACAATTATGTGGCATCAGTTTAAGACGCTCTATGACCTCATTATAAACGTTTCCCAGCAACCCATATGAGGTCTTTTCATCGTTAAGCAAGCTTTCCTCTCCTCACTATGGTTTGTGCCAAAAATCTTTTCATGCATTCTGATAGCACATTAAAATACCTTTCAGAAAATGTAAAACACAACGCTAGCGCTCGATACAAGGTCTAAAACCTTATTATATATAGATCTTCTCTATCCATCGTTTGACGCTTTTTTCACACTGGTTTGAGCGAAAAATTTATTCTAATATTTCGATAGATCTTTCAAAGACCTTTCAAAAAATCTTGTAGACCCGTACAAGACGCTCTATAAGTTTTTTAATATTGCTCCTTAACTGCTCACATCTTCTCTTTACATCGTTTGGCGCGCTTTCCTCATGTTACTCTGATTTGTGCCAAAATTCAATAGCTGCTTTAATGGGCTTTCAGAAAATCCACAAAACAATTACATCGCCCCGGTGTAAGACTTTCTACTACCTTATTATATAAGCTCCTCAGATCTCTCTTCGCTTTCACTCGTTCGTAGCGCTGTTCTCTCACTACAATGCTTTGAGCCAAAAATTGATTCTAATATTTCAACAGAGCTTTCAAATACATTTCAGAAAATTTATAATACAGATATAACGGACCGTTACAAGGCACTATGTTTTAAAACTGTCTCCCTGTCTTTTCTTCTCTTTCCATCATTTGGAGCGTTTTCTTCATGTCGTTCTGATTTTCGCCAAATTTCTATTTCTACGCTTCAATAGCTGCCTAAAAGGCTTTTCAGAAAATCTATAACACAATTGTATCGCATCGGTATAAGATGTTCTATGACGTTATTAGAAAAGTTCTCTAGATCTCTGGATCTTCGCTTTCCAACGTTTGGCGCGCCTTCCACCCGTTACCCTTGAACAAAACATTCTAGTTCCATTTAAGTTTTCCTTTCATTAGTATGAACTTCGTCTTCGTCCCAAAACTTGCAAAGAGGCAGTCCAACTATCTTCGTCATGTGAGCCGGCATAAAAGACCAATTGTTAAGTCTAGGAAAAAATCGCTAGCAGGCGAAAATTGTGACCCTAAAAGCAGTTCTAATTAACCAATATAAAAAATAAATGCACCAAATTTATCACGAAACCATCCTTTATAACTAGTATCCCTTCAATTTACTGTCATTCCATCGTCTTATTTTCTGTGGCGCAAAATCTGATGGATCCCTCCATACGCGGCATGCGTCATCTTTAACCTCTTTAAAAGTCTTTGAACCGTGTTGATGATGACGGCATGGTGAGATGACAACGATGCAATTCCATTGACTTATCTCACTTGACCCAAAATGTAATGGGACCTTGATAGTCTGAAGAACAACAGAACCTAGGCACAACGAAAAAGCCTCAGAAGAATTTGAAGACATGGAAACACAGCAAAATGTATGACAGACTGGACAATTTTGTCAGCCCAATCATGCTACCACAAAACTACCATTAAACCACATTCCTATGTCGTTTCACTCTTCCAGTGCATCAATAATGGCAGGACGGAAAGTCCTTCATTAGATGATACTTCAATGGATTTATCCAAAATTCAGTTTAAGGGTTGAAGTAAGAAAAAACTAGACAAGCTTCAATCCTGACTTTTATTTAATAAGATGTAATTTCCGTGTTTTCATAATATATTTTTCATGAATTGTGTTTGTTTTGCCTTCTTCATAATGGTTTTTTTTTTTTTTGAAGTTTTCTATTTATATTAATTTAACTGACACCTGATAAAAGGAATACCCTCCCCATAGGGACACTTTTTTCCGCGCAAAGTACAGTTGTCCCTATAGGTTCTACTACAGCTCCAGTTTTGGCAGTAATAAGAGGTGTAAGAAGGCAATGAGAACATATCGTAGCCCAACGGTAAATCCAAAATGGAAAACTGATGACAGGGTCATCCGGATGTTCATCGGATGAGGCCCATCCCGAAAAATCGTAAGGAGTTTCAAATGGTCGAAACGTTTGAAGATGGAGAACCTCCTCTGAGGATCCCCTGTCTTCAAGCTCCGAGGAATTTCTCGCAACATCTTTCACCAAATCGCATTGGTGCTAGTCTGCGGCCGAAATTCAAATGTAGAAGGCCGACCAGGCCGATTAGGTATGAGTGACTATCTGGCCGGGATTGGACAGAAAATTTCTCTTTACGCTTCGAGGAAGTCAAAACACATGTCCACTTTTCCTAGGCCAGTTTTTAAAGCTGCCAAGTGACTTTATATGAAGGTTTGCTAACTTCATTTTAGGAAATTCAAATTAGAATTTCAAAATGTCGAATTAATCTCAAAATTTAAAACAAAAGGAATCCGGTCCCATAAAATGACCTATTAATTATGTTAACAGGAAAAAAAGCTCGACTGTACAAATGCAAGAATAACTGAAATTTCAAGAGTCACTTGAAACATTTATTCGTTATCTACGTCATTTCTACGTCTCCACATCTCAAAACAACACTAATTTTAACAAAATAAAGTTAAATTAATAATGTCTATAACGATGCCATTTATATATATGGAGTGTTATTAAACCAACCAGACTGCTGCAATGTTATTTCCTCTATATTCCTTGTATATTAAGAGACACATAACTAACCTTTGAATCAACACTGATTAAAAGTGTTTTCCATAGAATTTCATTCATATCCAACTATTCCTTTACAAAGCCTTTCAAGAAAAGTCATCATGGTGAATAGAGTTAGAAAGACGACTGGAGTTTCGCTAGGCTGGCTGATTACTGATGGTTGCTTCAGCGTGATGCACCTGAAGTTTGATAACGCCGGAAATCATGTGCCAGGAACTTCAAGTTCCTGAATTAATATGTCAACTTTTCAAGCTTTATATTCATGGTAGAGTAGTACTTTTCCAAATAGAAAAATATTTCTGTCACTTTGTACTCAAGATGTACAGAAGGGTTGATTAAATAAAAAAATTTTTAAATCTCCGCTAATTCCACAAAAATAATCCCCTTTTACTTAGTAAATCTGCAAAATTCACCCCAATTTTGAGGGCTTTGACGTGGTTTTTCCTCTGTCCCCATGCACACCTCTACTAAAAAGGGATCTGGCACAGGAGAAGCCAGAAGTCTTCGGAGGCCATAGCAGGAAGACCGGAGAAGGCCGTCGATAGTCTGCCACAGTGATGGAGCCAATTCATCGGTCCGTACGGCATCGTCAGCGAAAACAGTCCGGCTACAGACTCGCAATGAACTTTCGACACCGATTCATTCAAAGTCTAAAGAAAAGTCCGAAGTCGAGTTCCAAAAATTTCGAAAGCAGACGGCCGCTGAGAAGAAAATTTAAGATGTCCTTGTATTGAAGCGCAGTGTGAAGAACACATCGAGAGCTTTCATGAGGAGGAGCAGGACAAGAAGGCCTCACAAAATCGGAGATCGCGGGTCGTTCGAAAAGCAGCATAAAGAAATCAGTGAGAGCTTTCGGAGTCGCTCCAGTCCAGCCAGTAATGAACGTCATAAGAAGTTCAATAAGAGCCAATAATAAAAAAAATAATAGCCAAAAATAGCCGAGTTCTGAAAGGTAAAACCGACATGAACTTTCCTCCAAATATTTGCCACAACAATGCTTTTCAGTCAGCGAACAGATCAATTTAAAAAGATTCTTGGAGCCTCACGTAAATATTTACCACGGTAAGTGCAGCTGCTTAAAAGAAATCCTTCGCAATGTTGATGTTTTCTAACTTCGGAGATGTTTTTACTCTTTCTTATACTTTCACTGTTTTGAATTTGCGCATTAAGAACAAATTAATTTTAGGTACTAAAAAGATTAGCTTGAATCAATGGAATGATCTTGAAAATATTCTGAATGATTATATTTCGTCGACGCTCAACAATTCTAAAATCAATGAAAACATTTTATTGTGGCCTCGACACCAGCTAGAGCATTTTGAATTAATTGCCATGATAACAGCCCAATCAAGTTGTTGGCTACGAGTGACTCTAGATTCTATATAAGCAGCGACGGATCGATTTTTATTGAAATTATAATCTTATGTGGACATTATAATGGAAGAAAGCAAAAGATTCAGCAAAGAAAATGTTGGAAATGCTTTAAAAAGCGCATTCTCAGTTAGGCAGCTTAAAAGAAAACTTCCGATATTAAATTGGCTCCCGAAATATAGGTTGGTCTTTCTTATTAAACATGGAGACATTTAAAGTTTAGCAATGTATAAAGCAACATATTAATATAATACTTTTGTTGTGCAACACTAATTTTTTTAAAATCATGAGAATATTTTTAAGTGACTTCGCATGTTATTATTTACAAAATATAAAATATAAAACAATTGAGAAGGCCAGACTCTAGAATTTATTTCACAACATAATTAGGATTGTACTAATGCATACTTAACATTAACTTAAGTTCTTTATGTACTTTCCAATTTGGATTCAAAGCCAAAAATACTGAAAAAAGTCTTAAATCAAGAAAGTTATGGATACACTTGCTGCTGATAATCTAAATAAACTCTCAAACACTCAATACACAAGTAGTCTCCAAAAGTTTAACTAATTATTCACACATCTTATGACTAGTAACTGTGCTTAAACACGTGATTAAGCTTCTAGGCCAAGCCGACGTTTATTCATGAATAAAGGCTTGATATGTTCATTTAAACATACTTTATTAAAGTAAGCTCGAGATTTAGAAGATTTAGCTTTATGAACTACATCTTTCAAACACTTCGAAATTTCGGGGCTAAATCTATGCTCTAAACATTTGTTAACAACCGACAGATCAATTCGCCCATCGTCGGGAGTATATTAATGTGAAACATCGCTCTTCAACCGGGGCACGCGGAGGCCTAGGATATGGCCCATATATCATTGCCTAAACAGTGATCTGAGAGCTTAATAAAGGTCTAATCAGAAACCTCCATTTGTGTTAAAACATGTAAAGCGCAAATAGATTCTTTAGCGCTGTTAATTAATCTGTAACTTTATAACGCCCGGTTGCCATATTCACTCGAAACTGGCATAATGACTACCATCACATCACAATTCGAAATAGAAGCTTAGACTGCAATGGTTACAATTATGTTTCACTTATGATGCCATGGAGGGCCTCAGGATAATAGCACATGGCCTAAGCCAGAGATAGGTAAACTCCGGCATTTAGTTCATTGACCTCTACTCCTCGATCTAGCCTTCTCTGGCTAGATCTCTCTAGATCTCTGGCTAGAGCACTCTGGCCCGCGATTCCGATTTTCAACGTTTTGCCCCTAATAAATTTAGCTAAATAGCCCTAAAGGGATAATGTGATACGTAATGATTAATGAGACATTTATGCCATGAGAGATGACATGACATATATCTTGACCAACTCCTTTGTAAAATAACCAAGATAAAAGGAATAATTTAGTCTAAAATCATAAAAGATTTAATTAACCATTTCCAATTTAGATTTCCAATCGATAACACACAACTTTGCAGATTTACCCATTTTCAAGGTGATGTCGTAGCAGGTCTGACGGTGGGATTAACCGTTATTCCACATGGTCTCGCATTATCCAAGGTAGCTGGACTACCTCCACAGGTATGTTGCCTCTGAAAGTTTTTGTAGCGTTACACTTTCTTCGGCATCACTTTACTTATTTATTGAATAATAAGTACTGATAGAATCAGTCTATGTGATAATTTCATCAAATGTGTAGTAACAAAGATCTAACAGGGGTTCGGCTCTAACGCGCTAGGGCGTGGTAAGAGCTGCGAGTTCACCGTAAGAAAATGAGGTGGTTCAGCGTATCTAAATTCAAATAATTTATATCTGTAATTGTTTATATAATTATCTTGGGTTTATGGATGTGTCATTGGAGTAGTTCCCTTCTAAGAGATGGAGTCTTAAGGATTATGTTGATATCAGAAATGAAATTCTTGTGCTCCAGAGTAGTTGCAAAAGATGAGAATAACCAAAACGTACCATATCTGTCACCCCGAAAATAAGTCCTAGCATGATTTTTCAAGGTATTCGTAATATAAGCCTTACTACGAAAATAAGCTCTAATTGAGATCATCCGTCAATAGTAACATCTGCTGCAAAGCACGACGATGAGTTATTACAATTGTTTTCCAAAATAGTCAACTTAATACATTCGTATAATTAAAAGGGATACTTGGGAGTAGTCCATAAAACACTCCTATGTGAACAGAAATGGCGAAGAAAACTTAAAATTTGGTTTTAAATGTTAAAACTTTATCGTTTGAATCGATATTGTACATACATGAACAACCTCTATTGAACACATTAAAAAAAAAAATAAAAAATGCAACGCATAACGACCACATTAAAAAAGCTTATATAGTTGTGGATTTGAATTTGATAGCCCTTCACCTTGGTCATGTTCTCTTTTATTCTTTATAGATCGCATTATTATTAAGTAAATAAATTTGAATACTTTTGTTGACAAGTATATTTGTTTGTAAATAAATAATTTATCAGAAGTAAATGCTCTTTCCTTTTTAATTCCTTTTGTGCGGCAAAAAGTTGGCCTCTACTAGCCTTCAGTTAGAGCGCATATTCTGATTATTATTAAGAACCTATTTTTATCGCTATGCGTGGACTTTCAGTTTTTTTTATTTGTGAATGCGGAAGGCTGGAGACACCTGCCCTAACCTAATCCTAATGTCACTTTCGTTGCAGTACGGGCTCTACACAGCTTTCATGGGATGTTTCGTGTATGTCTTATTTGGAACATCCAAAGATATAACAGTTGGTCCTACTGCCATCATGTGTCTTCTAGTGGCCAGGTAATTAATTATTCTTAATTAAAGTATATGAAACTTTGTATATTTTTTTCAGGTGGAGAAATACAAATGAAGCAGGAATACATTTAAAATATCGTGGGATAAGTTTGTTGAGGAGACCTTGTTTCAGTAGAAATATTTAAAACAGCACGTACAAAATTCGGTTAATCGATCACACAACAATTTTTTTTTCTCGGGATCATCACAAAACGTCTCGGGTCCCTTTTTTTGTAATTTCATCTGAGTTTCTATAAATTTCAAGATAGTTATTTTTTTCATCAAAAATTCTAATCATGGGCTCGTGAATTTCTTGGGACATGCTAGCATCATCGCTGATTTCACAGCGATTTATATCAATATTATTTTACAATAAACGAAAAATTGGTCTAAAGTTACAACATGTTTATTTTTATATGCAATGTATGTAAAGTGTATTTCATATTTCATATGATATAAAAGCGTGTCATATGTAATATTGCAATTGCTATAATAAAAACCTGTAATGTATATGGACATGAATGTTTTTTATGCCCAACAGGGATGGGTGTAGAAATATACCACATGCCTCTTAAACTTTCGTAAAATGTCTTTCATATTTGATAAAAATGTCATTATCATAAAAATGTTGAAGATAATTGTGACAAAAATTCATGATAAAATTTTAAAATTATTTTAGGATTATAAGAAAACTTTAGTGTACACTTGAATTCTCCCATGGGCATCTATGAGTTAAACGAAAGAATTTTCTTTTAAATTTACAATGCAATAAGAAATTTGATATTTTCGGACCAATATTTCAGATTTATCCTAAAATATGAGATTATTAAAAACCTTTTATGCTCATTAGAGCAATTTTAATTAATGTTGGAATAATATTAAGATTCGTTTGAATTAAAATTACGGAGCTCTATAAAAAAGCTCTTGTTGTGCTAAGTATATGGAGCTCTATGAAATTAATCAATAATTATCATATTTTATCATTGTTATTATTATTTCTTCATTAAGATTTGGGACTTCAAGCAAACTAGGGGACCCTACTTACGCTGTACTTTTAACGCTCTTTGGAGGAATCGTTCAATTTATCCTTGGATTGTGTCACCTAGGTTAGTATAAATCTTAGTGATGTCATCGTTTATTTATTTTAAGATCTTTATATTCAATCAATGTTAAGCATTTGTTTAATAAAAGAAAGTGATAACTCAGAAGAGCAATTCATAATAAAACACTGTTGCAATTCTAAAGTTAATAATTCAATAAGTAAACTTATACTGCCGTTAATTATCTAAGCATTTATCTGCTATATTTTTGATCTTTCAAGAGTACCATGTATATTAAGTTGTTAAGCTAAAACCAAATCATTCCTTGAAACAATACCAGACATGCCTGAAGCTCAGAGATGCTCAGCTCTAATATTCCGTTACGTTAAATGAATAAATTTGATCTTTGACTTAAGATAGTGATAGTTTGCGGAACTCTAAGTTATTGCAGTGTGGTATTGTTTTATATTTAGCCGATACTTTAGGTGGCACGTGTATCCTAATAGTTTATGAAGGCATTCCTTAACCGATGAGTCATTTGTTTGACACTACCCGAGTAAACTCCCTGACGGTTGAGGAAACGCGAAGTAACGCCTGTCTTTATTTCTACTGCCTTTAGGGACGTTATTCATTAGAGCCTAATGATTACAACAAACTATTACTCTAATGAATTTAAATTAAAGTCGTAAAAGTGAGCCAATATTATTACATTCCTTGATCACAATTGCACAATTACATCATTTGTAATATTAAATAATACATTGCTTCCTTTTTAACGCCTCTGCAGGTTTAGTAATGGACTATATTTCCCATCCTGTAATAGATGCCTTTACACATGCTGCAGCTATAACTATAGCTTGGGGTCAAGTTAAGGTAAGTATGGTATTATCGGCACCATAACCCGCATCCATAGACAATATAAAATCCATTCATAATCCTCACCATCTCACAGTCAGCAAATAATTTCATTTGTTTTTTAGCATTACATATCAATGACTTTTAAAAGAGAGCGATTTAATTGATTTGATTCTGAAACCTGTTTGTAACAAACATCTCCGCAGAATGAACGAGTTTCGCGCAACAAAATGTAGTTTATGATTTTGATAAGTGCGTTACGAATTTCCTTCCTCATTAAGGGAATTGTGTTTCATACTTTTATTAATTTTTGCGATTTTTGCGGCAACTATGAACATTATACAATTGCCCATAGAAGTCTGTGAGAAATTGCACAACGAGCGTTCTGCATAACGAGCACGTCAACGTTTTACGATAGATGTGGGGTACCACTGCAATAATTTACTCGATTTTGCATGTATTATTGTTTGCCCAGTCTTTGGTTCTCGATAAAGATCGGTTGGCTGCATACTCTTAAATAAAACATCCTAAGTCTGCAATATCTGTTTAATACAATCTATTTATTTATTATTAAATTAACATTAATTTAAATTGATTAAATTAAACTTTTCCATTGGTTCATCCCATATGTGATATCCTGTTCCTTCTCTCTTTTCGAGCTTTTCTATCAAAAATAGTATTGACTAAATTAATAAAAAAGTTAATGAGGGATCCATTAAATAAAGTTTAATATATTGTTTAAATATTTACATGGAATCAGAGAAAATACTTATTTTGGTGCGTGGTACTGTCATGGACGTGTTTTGCACGATCTTTTTTACACAAATTGTAAAAAGTACGTGCTACATTCGTCTGCGTGTCATTTACATGAAAATACGGTAGTTTGATTAATTGGTATTCTAAAAAATTGTTTTTTTTTACAGAATTGGCTCGGTCTCAAGAATATTCCGAGAGAGTTCTTAGAAGAATTGTTTTGGACACTAAAAAAGATTCCAGAAACTAGGTAATAATATTGTTATAACCCCTTTCACATGGCATTGACCATTTCAATCAAGTTTGAATAATTGATAACTTGAAGTGCTCTAAGGTTTTATTTCATTATTTTAAGGTTTTTCTCAGAAGCGAACAATACAAACCATAAAAAAATTAATTTAAAAGTTACTCTTATCTAACATGTTGCATAAACCAAAAAAGTGAAAAACTAATCGAATATTTTCTAACAAGTATATTGAAATTTTTATTTTTTTCACTCAAAATAAGGGGGGACATTGGTTACAGTCAAGTTCGTGACTCTTTAGTTCATTAAGCCTACTTAATATTCTGCGAAATTAATTGAACAACATTAAAACATGTGCCACATCGAATTAAACAAAAATTGACCTTCACGGACACCGGATGAAAATTTTCTGAATAATGTTCTCTCTAACTTATTTAGAGAAATTGAAGTTCTTTCGATCTCATTCTGGAAACTTTCGGGTCTTGACATTCTCCTGGCCGATGCACCCGCTGGTCAGGCGATTGTTTGCCTTTAATGACACCCTTAGAATACTCAAATCCAATATTCAAATATATGAGCTGAATAGTTATCTTATAAACAGGAAAGGGCTACCTCTCTAGGGATCCCGACCGGTTTCAATTTCAATAGTTTGAATTGTCAGACTTTCGAGATATGTCATTTTTTGTAAAGATGTGGCCAATATTTGGAATTCTGCCTAATAATCCTATTTTGTCTACAACTTGTAGTTCTTCTGTTTTGCCTATGGTTAAGAACTGTCAATTTTATACATTTACATATTTATCATTCTCGCTTGCCGGGTGAGCTTATCGGACTAAATAATTAAATAACTGCTAATTCAGATAAATAAATATTTAGCAATGAAAGCTGATCAAATGGTTGAATTAAAAGATTATTGATACAATTTAATTTGCATTATAGGATCTGGGATTTTGTTTTAGGCCTGATTTGTTTCATTGCATTAATGTTCCTCAAGGTAAGAATTAGTAATCGTGCATGTTCATTAGTCGTTTGAAGCGTTATTATTATTTGATTTACTGATTTAGCCTCCTGTACTAGTTTGCTTATGATATGTTTGCTAATCTTATGATATTAATGTTATGATAGCAGAGATACGCATCTGATGTCTTATTATCATATACTATCACTATGTTGGTTTATTATTAATATCTTTACTTGCTGCTATTTTTATGATAAAACACAAAAATGCTATTTTATATTGGAGAATATGGGGTAATATGGGATATTTAATGAACAACTCCTTCCGCTCATATCCTGGAAGTTGAAAATATAAAAACTTAAGATACAAATTGAGGAAAAGTGCCTCTTAAAATACATGCGGTTTTAAAAAGAATATTTGACATTTTCGTAGCGTTACACATATTAATGTATAACACTCAAATACCCCATATTATTCGATATAGTGGGTTATATGGGGTATCTAGAATCTAATACGTGACCTTATTTAAGAAAAAATGATAACCACAATTAACAATAATTATGTGTTAGCGTTTTTGAGCAAAAAATGAATATGGCCCATATGATTTGATTGATTTATTGTTTTCTTGGTATCAGCAATATAACACAAATAACAATATAAGGACCGCGATTATATGATACCAAAGGATGCCCGAAGGGAACAATGTTCCCGCTAGATGAGCAACCTATTCACAAAAAAGAACAAGTTACAAATCGATTCCATGGCTATTATACATTAAATTTCATTTTAGCGGATTATGAGAGTTTGAAGTAATATTTTGAGTACCGAGTAAATGCGATTTAATTGATATCTTGAACATTGAGGTCGGGGTGGATGATTTTATCTCTATAGATATGTAAGAAAATATTCGAGGACCACGACATTTTATAGAAAATAGTTTCAAAGTTGTTCTGGCAGAATCCGAGCGTAAATCATTAATATTGCGCAAACTATAGGAGTGGCTTCCGCCAATCCTTTCAAAGTAGTCCTCGAAAAATGACGGTAACATGTTGTTAAAATATTTATAAATAAATATGCCTATTTGGAATGTGTTTATGTTGTAGATGTTGAGAATTTTATGGCTGATGAACAAGTGCGTCGACGATGAAAAAGGATGACGATGGAAGATAATACGTAGTAATTTATTTTGAGCACTGGCCAAAGAGGTCAATCGGGATGGGTAAGTAGATGCCCAGACTATGTTACAATATGATAAATATGGATGAATGAGGCAGTAGTAAAGGGTAAGCAAGGTACTCCCATTGATGAATCCAGTGATCCGTGATAAAACACCACAGTTTTTAGAAATTTTCGAATGAATAAGATTGATGTGATTTTTCCAAGTGAGATTATCATCCAATAAAATGCCAAGAAATTTACAAGACCTCACTCGGTTAATAATCGTTCCATTAATACACAATTTGTGATCGGAGACAATCTTTTTGTTATGGTGATGAAATATCATATAGTTGGTCTTATTTAAATTAACAGATAACTTATTCGCGCAGAACCAGGTGAATAGACAATCGATTTCGCGGTTTATGAAGCTCATGAGATTGTTTAGATTATCGCCAGTAACGAGGCCTCATCAGCAAATAATATAAACTCAAAAAACGTAGAAGTCTGATAAATATCGTTAACATAAATCAAAAATAGGAGTGGTCCCAGGATAGAGCCTTGGGGTACTCCACAAGAGATGGATTTGATTATCGATAGCACATTTTGGAAACATATATTATAATTTCTTAAGGAGAATTAAGTGGTTAACTGTATGAAAAGCCTTTGATAGGTCAAGAAATATTCCAATTGAGTATTTCTTTTGATCGAGTGCTTCTGTAATTTTTGTATGTAGATGGATCAGTGGCATAGACGCGGAATGTCCCTCTCTAAATCCAAATTGATTTCTTGTTATCATGGAGAATTGGGTTAAGTATTTATAAAGCCTATTGTACATCGCTTTTTCAAAGAATTTTGAAAAATAGTTCAGTATTGAAATTGGCCGATAATTTGCTGTGATGTTTTTGCTGCCTGCCTTGTAAATTGGGATAACTTTGGCACTTTTCAGCTGGTCCGGAAACTCTCCAGAGAGCATCGAGTGGTTTATTGTTGAGGCCAGGGGGAACGCAATGTGTTGTATGAACTTTCTGGCAAGACAAGGGTCGATATTGTCGAATCCGCAGCTGTGTGTAACTTTAATTTGTTTGGCCAGGTTGATAATTTCATTGGGAGTAATTGGTGAGATTGCCATGGACTGGATTGAGGGATGGCGTAGGTAAGAGTCAAGTGAGGTTTGATGTGCCGGTATTTGTCCAGCCAGATCAGATCCAACGTTGGCAAAGTAGTCATTGAAGTGGTTCGCGATGTCAGTGGGAGAAGTGAGGAGTGTGCCATCCTGAGTCAAGATATCTCTGCATGGGTTTTCATTTCCTTGCTTGTTTACAAGAATGTTAATTAATTTCCATGTTGCTTTCATGTTGTTTTGATACTAAGTAAACTTGTTGGAATAATAGTGTCTGACAGATTCTGTTTTCAAAGTTTTAAATTGGTTTCTTATTTTAATAAACTTGTTTCTGTTCCTCTCGGTTGGGTTTTTCACGTAGGCTCTATACTGGATATTTTTCTTTCTACACAGTTTCAAAAGCTTTGGTGTCATCCATTCATTTTTTGTTCTGTGATTTATTTGGATGCGAACCAAGGGAAAGTGAGCATTATAAACATCCAAATATCTGTTCAAAAATCTCGCATATATCTTTGACACGTTTTCCCCATGACATGCCTCGTCAATATTCGACCAATCCAACTCGGCCAGCATCCTTCCAAATTCATTTTCTCTGTCCGTTTGTCTTTTGAAATAATGAGTTTCTGTCGCGACACGATGTAAGAGATCAGTTGTGAGGTATATTGGGAAGTGCTCGGATATATCATCGATCAAGATTTTAGCTGTGCAGTTTTTCAACGGATAATTGGTAAAAATATTGTCTATTGTTGTAGCAGAGGTTAGGCATTTACTAGTGGGCTTTATGAATGCAGGCAATAGAAACTGAGAGGCCATAATATTCAGGAATTCAGAGGCGCCCGGACTCGACTTGTTAGCAATATTGATATTAAAGTCTCCCAATAGAAATATATCTCTATTTGGCCTAGTTAAGTGCCTGAGGAAACTGTTAAGTTCATCGTTGAATGAGGTGATGTTTGAGCTTGGAGGTCGGTAAATAACTCCAACAGTGACATCTTTAACTCTATTAAACTTGACTTTGATGATGATAAATTCGAAAGAGGTAATGTTTGGTACCTCATCCTCAAAAATAGAGTATTCAAGATTTCTATCTATAAAGATGCCAATACCACCTCCTTTCCTTCCTACTCGATGTTTGTGATTAAAAGTATAATCAGGCAATTGAATGTTACAGTTATATTCGTCAAGCCATGTCTCAGTTAGTCCAACTATCTTTGGCTTGATTTGATGTATGATCATTGAAAGATCAGTAATCTTGTTTCGAAAACTTCTGCAGTTCAAGTGTAGCAGAGACAAATACCTCAAAGACGCCAAATCCGTGGCGCCCCCAACTCCTCCGGGGTAACATATGTTTTATTTTCTAGGTAGTAAGAACAAAGCAAATCTGGATCAATATTCGGATCAACCAACGTATCCTCCAAGCAGAAGGAGTCGGGGTTTATCGGTTCAGATTCGTGTAGAGGACTGGGGTCGGAAAAATTTGTTTCAGTCATGTCAACGATCCTATTGAGACATCACACACGAATTGAATTGGAAACAGAAATTCTATTGATAGAACTAAAAATCTTCTTTTCTTTATCAGCAATGCAACCAAAAGTAAATAGTAACTAAAGATCCCCATTATTTCAAGTTGAGGATTTGTTCAGCGAAATCTACTCAACTCCTCCGAAGTTGAGATTTTAATTGGCTTGTCCGATTCAGTTTGTTTTATGAAGACATAACCATTTCTTGTCCATACTGAGAAGATTTTTTTTCCTTTGAAAAGTTTCCTTCCGTTCGAGAAGATTTCTGAGTTTAGTTTAGTTAGATGTTCGTTAATATAGACCCTGAGACCATCAACCCGACCCCGCAACAACCTTCTCGACCCATAAACCTTGTCTCTAATGATTTTAGTTGCAAAAGTGACCAATATGGGTCGAGGTGCCCCTCTTGGACCAGGTATTCTGTACCCAGCTGCAATGTCAGAGCCCTTTATCTCCAGGCCAAGCATGGTTTTGCAACAATCTATCACAGCCCCCACAGTGTCGGGCCTTGGTAGCGGCTTTTGAACGGTCAAGGTTGAGCTCTCCACTGAAACTGAGGCCGCCTCTGCAAAAGAGGTTTCTGGAATTCCGTGAATGACCAGGTTGTTAGATCGCATCTGTGTTTCTAACTGGTCTACTAAGATTCACATTTTCTTCAGAGATAATTCTCATTTTATCCATCATTGGTCGGTATACATATTTATTACTCTTCAACATCCATAGCAAAGTTCAGCATGTTTGTTGGTCATTGACTGCAAAAATCAGACAAAATATGTTCACTTCCGGCACTCTATTCGATTATCATCACACCTAATCCAAGTTTCCAGATTCTCTTCTACTTGGCGCATCATCATTATTCTCGGCTTTTGATTTCTGATTATTTCGACAGCGGTTCACGATCAAGAAATAATTTTTTTGCTCTTCAATGTCTGATGCTTTTCTTTAACCTACATTCTTTTACCAATTTGAGAAACATTTTTGGCAGATACATGTTTTCTCTGTCCTCGATAGTTTCGTTAACATTTTCGTTTTAAGCAAGAGATTTTAATTTTAAACGCATCCTGTAAATACATAAGATTTTTTTAATCGATTTTCTTTGCATATAATTGAAAGAGTATTTCTGAAGTGCGGCTCGAAATATGGGGGACCCCATAATATCCGATTCATGTACGACCAAAAACAAATCACTGATCTTGCACATTGATTTCGGCAGAAAAACGTTTCTTTTTGTATCTTGAGACACTATTGACCGGAGGCCATGATGGCCTCAAGGTTATATTTTTTTTCATCTGAAAAAATAACATTACTCCAGTCATCTCTTTTGGAGAAGATAGATTTGTCCCATTTCAACAAGCTTACTTGTGATGGTTTTTGAGACATTTGGAAACATCTAAAAGGGCATGTGTTATTCTCTACAATAAAACGCAAAATTCTCAAAACTTGCGCAATTTAATAAATTAAGATTAATTCTAACTTTAATAATAAAAATCCTCACAAATAATTGAAACATTAAGTTAATTTGATTGGATAGAAAGTCTCAACCACTCCCATTATATATATATATATTTGTGATGTCAACCATCGAGAGTTCCTTTAGAAGCCATGTCCGTGTAGGATCAAAATCAAACTTATCATTTGTAGGCTATTGGATTAGTATCATAAAATGAAAACAAAGTAGTTTAAGTTAGGCTGTTCTGACATTAATAACCGTGCTCACTGTACTTTATGCTGAACAGATAAAATTAAAACTTAAGGATTGTTGATTGTACAAAAACAGTCTGTAGAAACCATCTGCAGTCTTTTCTGGTGTAGTAAAGGGACGTTACAATTTGTTTTTTGCTACACCATAAAGATTTGCCTTTTTTATTAGCTTGTCCAGATCACATTCATTAGTAAAACGATTTGGGCGAATAAATTGAACATTCTTGAACTTTTACATTCCTCAGTCATCAAACTGTCAAACTCAGACACTCTGCAAATTGTACAAATTATGTAGATATTATACGCAAAAGCAACGTTACTAAGGAACTCCTTCAATCTCTAAGAATGCAACTTGACTAAGGAAAACCAGAGCTTTCCAAATATGCCAATAAAATGTTTAAAACACGTTGTATGTAGTTTGTGATAGCAACTCTACATGCATATGCATACAAATTATCAAATTACCATTCTTAAGTATCCCAGGCGCCGGTCCTGACCTAGAGATATAAAATCTATTATCCAGTTATTTGTATATACATTCTTCCATTACCAATATATAATTATGTATTGGACCATAAAATTAATGCTAAAAATTAGCTTTTAAAATATTTCTTAGTTTATGGGAAGACTACCCTGCTGCGTTTCGTTAAATGGTGAAGAGGTTCCTACCATCGGAAAAAGAATTTTCCGATATATCATTTGGCTAATTTCCATTGGTTTGTTGCTTATGAATTAATTAGAATTCAATTTCAAATTTGCTTTAAACTTTTAACTCAATTTTATTTCTTACTTTTTGTGTCAAAGTGGAAGAGCTCCATAACTTGTAAAAAATTTGTTTTGCTTGTTCAAGTTAGATGTCGAAGTCAAGTTAAGCAAATCATCTACCCTTGCAGTATACGCACGTTCAATGTCTGCCATTTCCCAGCTAAGATTTCTCAGACATTTCCTTATTGGCATCAATCCTGGAAAAACTAGTAGCGAAATAAATGATGGCAAGAATATTGAATGAGCGTGTTCTTTAGAAATATTATCATATTAATAGTTGCAACAATGGTTGCAAAAAAGTCCAAGAAGCTTACCGACAGGGATCCTCGGAGGAGGTCCCCCCATCTTCGAATGTTTCGATACCCTTTGAAACCCCTGACGTTCTCCGTGGGTGGCGCATCAGGTGATCAGCCTGATGTCCCTGTCGCTTTTCAAATCTGGATTCAATTTCCGGCTGTGGTAGTTTCTCATTGGCCCTCTTATGCCGTTAAATTCAGGACTGGAGAGACTCTTGAAAGCTCTAGTTGACTTTTTTGTGTCGCTTTTTTTTTTGGTGGCTCTCGGTAACCTTCTTCTATCATCCATGCCACCCAAGATTGTCCACTTTGGCACTAAATTTTCTTCAAAGCGGCTGCTTCAGAGATAGATCTTTCTATCGCCCCGTGTCCCTCGCCCGATGAACTTGCCCTCTCTCCTAGGCGGATTAACGGAACTGGAGATCGACGGCTGTCTCCGGTTTTTCTACGGTGGCCTTGGAAGACTCTGTGTATGTCGTATGTCGACT
Source organism: Hirudinaria manillensis (assembly GCA_034509925.1). Classification (NCBI taxonomy): domain Eukaryota; kingdom Metazoa; phylum Annelida; class Clitellata; order Hirudinida; family Hirudinidae; genus Hirudinaria; species Hirudinaria manillensis. The sequence goes on along the minus strand of CM067532.1, from coordinate 3,926,505 downwards.
GAAAGTGCGTCGCAAAAAATTGGAGTGTCTCATTATGCATTTATATAATTTGTATGAACAGGAATTGCATATTTTATGCAATTTTTTGTTTATTAAAATCTTTGATGTTCGAGAATCAAACATTTCAATTTATTCAAACTTTGGCATTGCATCGCTTTAACACACAGAGAAAATAAACTTGGACATCTAGATCATATGCATAATATGTATATCTTGCCTCCAAGTGACCAAAAGATTTCGATATTTTTCCATTTGCTGATCAAAACCAATTTTTAATCCTTCTCCTTTGAAGCTTCATATCTCTGAAATTCAATCAAAGAGGCTTGAGTCTTGACGTTTAATTTGCCCAGTTAATTTGGCCGACCACATAAGTTTGAGATGATAATATAACCAACTTTTATTAATAATAAATCCACCATGATTGCACATTTCTTGAAGTTAATTTTTATTTTTTGAAGCGAGGAATGCAATAGTCGTGCTGCTTTCAGCCGTGACAGTTTTGATATGCAAGAAATACGACTTAGAACCCTTCACTACCACAGGCAACGTGACATCAGGTCTTCCACCCTTTGTGGCTCCCAGTTTCACACTGGTAGATGGCAATCAAACCATTACCACAAAAGAGATATTTGCTGTTGGTATAATTTTTAAATTAGCATCAATCAAATTGCTCAATGATTGCCCTGGTATCTCAAATTCATTGAATAATTCTTAAAAAATTTGTAATAACATTAGTATTATCTTATTTGCCTACTCAAATATCTTACCATCTAATGTTCGGCACTTGCTGATAATATAGTATTTGCTCAGAGTTTACTTTGGAATCCCACTCGGCCTACAGATCCTTCCCAAAGGGGAGTGGTTTTGGAGTTCTTTCAAAAACCTTTTAACACAGTCTATGTGGATAATAGCCTCTGAAATGGAAACTGAAAAGCTGTGGCGTAGCGAAAGGAGGGCAGATGGGACAGTAACCCGATAGCTGGAGACTCAGAATCTAACGATGGATTTATTGAATATTATATATTGAACGCTTTAACGAAAACTGCAATGCACATTTATTTTAGGTAGCACATTCGATACCCTTTTGGCCAATGTCTGCTATGTTGACTGGCGGTTAAACCGTTTAATGAATACTTCCAGACATACGGTTTCACGACATTGGCTACTGGATAAAGTGTCCAAGTTATCAACAATGTCACAGCTGTATACAGAAATGATATCACTAAAAAATTTTTATTTTTGTTTTGTCTTTGTTTTAATATATTTTCTGATTATTCCTCAGTAATCACGATAAACTTGACAAAGTTCTGATCAGAATGGTTGATTAGGCAATGTTTGAAAGTCAAAAATTTACTGACACCTATCCAAACTTTCTCACTATAGAGAAAACTCTAAAGCAAAATTTTTACCCTTTTTTCCGAGGCTGAATTTCCCGAATATAATTCTCAATTTAAAGTAAGACATGTATTATATTGATCACTTATTTATGGTGATTTAATAAAAGTGCTTATGATCTACTTGGAAAAGTAATAAAAGCAACTTTGATATCCAAACTCAAAGGCGCAAGTAGGTTTTCAGAATCGAGAGGTGGGGTGGGATCCAGGTTAGATACCAAAGATCTCACCCGATCTGTCGGCTTTTGCCTGCCACATTCAGTCGTTCACCTGAACATATAAATCAGTTTGAGAACCAAAACATTTCTATAAAGAACTAACTATTTGGAGTGTCTTGATATTTGGTGTGATTTCTGAAATTTAGAAAATCGCAACGTTGGACTTAAGCAATAGAGGAGTTTCTATTCACTATATACTCTTACATCCGAGACGTTTGATACATATTCTCATTTAACAAATTTCCTAACGTTTACGTAATTATTTCTTAACAGCATATAGGTCCAGGATTTATCATCATTCCGATTCTTGGACTTGTGGAGACGATGGCTATCGGGAAAGTATTTGGTTCGTGCAGAAATATTTGATAATGAAGGTATATTGAATAAACGTTAATTTCGAATGAAGTTTGACTATATTTAATTAAATAGCTAAGAAGAACGGTTATAAGATTGACCCCAGTCAAGAATTCATTGCTATCGGTATGAATTTACGTTAATTAATATCATAAAAAATTATTCTCCTTATCGCAACTGTTTGTTATATCAGAACTATTGCAATAATCGCAGCATTGCAAATTTGTAATGTGCAGCACGCCAAACACACACATTTGACATGCCTTGGCAATTTAATAAGCACTGTTCATTCCCTCATCCAAAACTTCTTTGATATTAGCAAAAGCTATATCCTCTTCCTCCTCCTTTCCTCCCTCTTTCTAAAGTTGGTGGCAAAACATACACTTTGCTGTAACTTTGTCACCTTCTTCACTTGTAATCATAAAAAACTTTCCATAAAGTAAAGATGACGAAAAATCTTCAGCCTCACCACTTCTTTCCATAATGCCAATAACAACGATACACCAGAGATAACACTACAACCACTAGGAACAAAAATCAAAGGAACCACACTTTGAGAAAAGGAAAACCACAGATCCATGGAAACAAGGCGTATTAAAACACTAAAAAGGAAATTTTTTTGTCATGTTTATATACCACCAAAACTTTGAAGTTCATATGAACCTTGTAAAATACATGTTAATTAATAATTATAATATTAATTACATTTGAATCGTTACTGTGAGGCTCGGGATCCCTCTTGCTTTGTGGCGCACCAGACTTTTTTCCACTTCTAACTCTGCTGGCATTTCTTCGACATTAGTTCATGCTCTTCTCTTTAGAGTATTCCCCAAATCCGTGCAACTATTAGACAAAATCCGATTTTTGTCGGAAGGCTTTCTGCTAGAAATAACCTTTGTCCTTCGTAACCTTGACAGCCGAATAAACCAAACCCTTGTAGAATTTATTTTCGCACCTGTTTTGATTTTACTTGCAATCTTTTATGAACTTTTCTGGGCTTTTTCATTGGATTAAGAATATATTTATGGAAAGGCAATTTTTTTCCGGGGAATTAATTTTTCTAATTCTCTCGTCCATAAACCGCACGGATGGGTTAAAATCAGGCTTAAATAATTATAAATTAACTAGAAAATGTTTCCGCATTTAAATTTTTTTAAATATCCTAGCTTTCAATGGAGAGTCTTATTTTATAAAATAATTCGCATATTTTTTATCGCCAGCTGATGATTTTTAATCGCTTTAAACATGAAACTTCATTCACTTAAAAGATCCTAAATGACACTTAAGAGCAACCTCAAATGTCTGATACTTTTGCCAGTTCTGTTCCACTTACATGGATGAGAAAAGTTTGCCCCTCTTAGTCTGTGGACTCTGAACTGGTGTTTATTTTTATGATATGATTAGGAAAAAATGCTGTTCGATACTTTTAAATTTGCTAATTATTTGCTTTCCGTATTATGTTCAAGCATCTAAATAGATATCAAAATTTAATAACTTACTTTCCTTCAACTTCACCGCCAACGAAACGGAGAATAACAGTGATTCTCGCTCAGCTAAGTAAACACAAAACGTAATTGTTAAAAATATTATAAGTTAAAATTATCAAATATAATTTTAAATATGTATTACATACGCTATAAACATATGTTATTGAATATGTATTACAAACATATACATCATAAATATATATTACAAATATATATCACATTTTAAATGTGTACAATGGTCAAAACTCAACATTTCGTACATAAATATTCAGAAATGATTTCACATTACTTTATTCCTTTAATTCACATGCTTATTAACTTTGGCATATAATGCTGTTATTTCCACTTCAATGAGTAATATGACAAATATTTGAGTTGTGATCGAATTCGCCAAATCTTTTCTCTACAGGAATCTGTAACATTGCAAGCTGTTTTGTTTCTTCATTTCCGGTCACTGGTAGCTTTTCAAGGTAAGTAAAGACGACAATTTATTTTAACCCTTGCTCAAGGTATTGTAATAACCCGGGGTCCTCAAACTAATTATAGAAGGTCAGGTTTATTGAAAGTGTTCAGATGGCTTGGAAGATGTACAATGCTCAAATGTCTAAGTCTTGGAATCTGCTGTTTCTCTTACTCTCGCTCTGCTTTTCGAGATAACTCTATTTGTCGAGATTCATAACCAAAGAATCTGAATAGTACTTATTAATTAATTATCAAATTATATTGCCAGTCAATTTAATTAATTACTAAATTAATTAATCAGCAATATAATTTTAATTATTCTTCAATTATCTGGATCCAGGAATCCAACAGTATAAAAAACTCTCATTTTCAGTCAGGGGGCTAGACTTGTACAACACATTTTGTTGTTACTGAGCGCCTACCGAAAGTTTGTTATTAAAACTATTTTATCAGTCAGTAAGCACAGGTTCAGATCAGAGAATATAAAAATAAACTTTTCATTAAACACTTATTAAACAATGCCATGTGGCAGTGTTTACAAAAAAGGAACCTCTGCGAGAAGTAGTGCCATGCAGAAGGGCCGTGTTTTACTACTTTCAATTGTTTTAAAATGTATATTCTGTACATAATTAATTAAATTTGATATTTTCCTAAAATCGAAATAAATAAATAAATGTAAATAAATGTTGTTTATCTGGTGTTAAACATAATAAAATAGACGTGGATGTTTAGCAACACTTATAAAACAAAATCGTTCATTTTCTTCATTAAGAAAAACCTAGTTACATCATTAATTAGAGTTTATAATAATTGTACAGTTACTTGAAATTGCTGAAAGTCCCTACAAATCTGATGACTGATTCGAAGCCCAGTCCTTTTTTCAGGATGCATAGCAGATAGCCATTCATGATGGCCCACTTGGCGACTATTTATATTGCATAAAATTCAGAACAGGATTCCTCCCAAGCAATCTCAGAATTTTCAGATATCATCTGCCTGGACCATATCTTTTGGTTTTGTCCAAGAATGGTTCGGACTTCTGCGACCACTATAGCATATGTACTAATACCCCGTTTACCCGGTTCCGTCTATCCAGACTCCATGATCTTTTGTTGTGGATGCTGGCTTCTGCAATTATGCTGCCGATTGCGAAGTTGAATATTATTGGGTTCAGTGCTTATTTTTCTTTTACAACAGTATTTTTTTTCACTTGTTCGTCATTCTGGGTTTGCTGTCCGTAATGCCAGTGTAGCTTATATGGATGATATTTTTTGTGCGGAGGCGCAGGTGCTTGTATGCTAGATGGTCTATCTGCAATGTGGGTATATGCTGTGCGTGCGGGAGGAGATGCTGCCACTCCTGCCGGAGATGATATGGTGTCCTCAAGAACGGGTTTCGCCCTGGAGATTACAATGTGTTCGGGGCGATCTCACTTTACTTGTTAGTTAAAGAATAGTTTGTGTGTGGCGATTGTTTTGGTTAAAGAGTAAATATAAATAAATAATAATAATAATTGAAAATGTCGTTTTTTTCTCAGGACTGCAGTAAATTCTGCAAGCGGAGTGAAAACTCCTGCTGGAGGAATTATGACAGGTAAAAATTTCTTTATTTAGTATGTAGCCTTTTTTAATAATTCCAGAAAAATTAAAACCACACTTTTAACATTATTGGGTAAATGGTATTTGTTTTCAGAGCACAACCCCAAACAAATAAAACTCTCTAATTTCTCAATGCCCGCCAATTGCTCCAACACAACTCTCCACCATCACTCTCCCATTCAAACAGCGAATTCTCATGACTGTACACCACTCTCCACAACTCTTAATACTCGGTCCTCTCATTCAACTCTCTCCCCAAAAATCATGAGTCCATCTAAGATACAGTCTTAAATTCAGTCCCACTCGCTCGAATAACCACATCGACGTTTCGAAAAATATGTCAATATGGCTTTTACCATCCAATCCGCTCGGTCATGGAAAATGTTAATTTAAATAAAACCATGAAGTTCGCCTTAAAAAACACCATGCTTTGTTTTAATTAAATCCAAGCCTGGGTAAATGTCTTAAACCTTATGGTTAAAAAAACGCTGTCAGGACAGTCGGGAGACAGATTCCTGACACCTGGCACACAGCGCGAACGAAAACCATGATGCCACAATACGGTGATAGTAGTATACTTTGCTAAACTAGATGTCTGAGACATTATTCCCGAAACCAGATATCTGAATAAATAGAAATGTCAAAATTCACTTCTAAATATATTCTGTTATAAGTTACATAATTTTATTGCATATAAAATGTCATGTGGGCATTTGAAACTCATATGTAATAAAACATGAAACATACTCCACATATTTCAAAAGATATGTAGAAATGAACATAGACTGCTAATAATTTAATGACTACATGAAATAATCTGTTTTTAAACAGCTGTAAAAATAGAGAATGTTTCGATTAGGACTTCTGGTTATGATTTCCTTGCTTTTCTTGACGCCATACTTTCAATACATTCCCGGGGCTACACTGGCTGTCGTCATCATATGTGCTGTCATCGACATGATTAATTTCCGGTTGCCAATAAAGTTATGGAAAACAAACAGTAAGTGTAGTAATTATTAATCCTTCGGTAATAATTAGTAATTTGCTTTTTCGATGAAATGGGAAAGATTTGAAATTAATTTAATTAACCCCGCGATTAAAATATGCAGTTTGCTGAATATTTTGACTATCATAAAACATTTTAGAGATTGATTTATTGAGTTGGGGAGTCACGTTCATCTTGTCCCTGGCTGTAGGAGTAGAGGTAAAAATGTTGTTTTGATATGTAAGCAATAGCAATAGCTAATATTCTTATCGGTACACATTGTAATTTTGTTTGAAGGTTGTATTTTTGAAGTTTGAAGAATTGCTTGTTGGCCATTTTTATTTTAATTCCATAAGTTAATTGCTAACAGTTTTTGAATTTGCTTCATTTTTAAGATTAAATAAATAATTTCCAGTATGGTATATTATGCGGCATTGGGCTCTCATTACTTATCCTCCTTTGTATTTGGGGAAGACCGAATATCACCGTAAGCATTCAAGATGATTTTTATTATTGTAGTAGCATTGGAACATAAAAGTTTATCCAACGGTTTTTTTTTTAAAGTCCTAGGATCTCTTTTTGAAATTTGTAATTAATTCTTGTGGGAACTAGCTTCAATACATGTGTAATATTTTTTGGCAAAGGTGAAAAGCCTTTTGCACTAAATTTCAAAAGATATGGGATACATTTATACTCCCTTGTTAGGCAACAAAATTACTGACAGTCATGTTCAAAAGCGTTATTGATTATTTTGTATCAGTCACAAATTTATATGACATTATGTGTTAACATGGGGTCGGCAACCTTTTCATGACAATGCATCATGCCTACAATCTCTTATTTTAAGCGACACAAACAATAAGTAAGTAATCAAACTTCTACTCACCAAGAAGCTTACTAATTCTATAGCATTCAGCTAAATCAAGACCAATCGAAATTAAATCTGGCAAACGATCTAACTTGTCTTATTTATCTCAGTTATTGGCATGATACGTATATATTCATTACCTACTAGGTGAACTACATTAAAGTGATTTTAGATAACAATACTTTAATTTAAGCCAAAAAAATTGGAAATATGATAGAAAGTAGTTAATCAGCGACCCTCGTGTTGGAGCAAAAATAGGTATTTTTCGGTTAGAAACTTTTAAAATACAAAATAAATAATAAGATATATAGACTATAATAAGAATTCTAAGCAATTGATTAAGTTCAAAATACTGTCAATTTGATGTGTGCTATCTATTCTTTTCTATTATTTCATTGCATCTTGATTTTATTGACGCCACTAATTCTTCATTTGGCATGCTTTTTCAGGATTCGTTTATTACCTCCTTTAATTCCATAATAGTTGAATATTGCTTACTACGGTGGTAAACCCGCCTTGTCAGAATATGCCAAGCATTGTCTTAAATCAGGAAGAACACTCTGGTCATTTTATAACATTCACTCTTTCCCCCTGGAAAAATGACATTGCTTCTTGTTTTTATGTTTAGAACTTTATTATAGTAGCCTCCAGTAATGGTCGACGTAATAAAATGTTATTTCCTGCACAGGGAAACACCACCCTTAATCTTTGAAATGAACAACGTGAAATGATATTTTTCCTTCTAGTTTCATTTGTATTCAAATTGCGCTTAAAAAACCCAATGAAATTTTATTAGATGAGAATAAAGGCGTGACATAAATGAAACTTTGGACAATGTCACATGTTATAGTTTTTTCAGAAAACTATTTAAAAAATGTAAAATTCTAGCCTCTGTCCCATCTAGCACTGTTTTTGCGATAGTAAGATGGTGCCGGATATTAACAGATACTGAGACGGGCAGCCGGGGGTCAAGGGAGAAAATTTGGGCGTTCTACCAGATATCCTCGCTACTTGTCCGTCTTGCATATTTTTATAATTGCTTAATATTTTGATCGTCTTCTGCGTGCCAACGAAAATCAGGAGAACACTCAACAAATTGTCAAGTCTGGCATGCGTGCCTTAGATTGCCAACCCTTACTGTCGCATGTAACATGCATATTATAAAATACCGAGTTCACAATAAATGAACATTTCGTTTCATTTCATGGTTTCTGCCCTCATATGGTTTATACACTAAACTACCTCCGTAAGTTGTCTTTATTATTATTATTCTATAGTGATTAAAATGTTATGTTCCCCAAAATTATGGAAATAGTTTTATTAAAAAAAACTTAAAGGTGATCAGTAACAATAAATGCACTGGGCAGTTGTACCAACTGAAAATGAAAGTATTAATTGGAAGTTGCTGGTCTTTATTTTTTCATCTTCACTATTGCAGGACATCACATCAGATGCTTTTCAATTCCTTGACAGTGGAATCCTCTACGGAGTAAACAATTTTGTGTTTTCTTATTTAACTATATTTTATTTATCATTTCTTGAGCATCCAAAATTTTTAACGAATTTTGAATGTTTAAATTCATTCTTATGGTACCATTTTTATATTTTGGCGAACAGGTGGGCGAATAGTTGGTGTATGCCTCAGTAGGGTGTTTTTTTAATTTCCAAATAGCATACATATTATATAAGTGACTCAAATGTGCTTTTAAATTTAAAGATTTTTCCGGATTTCTCGGGTAGCTTAACCCTATATTTGAAACACTGATTTACCTAGTATAAGATATAGTGTTTGAATTAAGAGCTACATCAGCTATTGCAACTATTGCATGGCTAAATGGTGAACTAATTTTTAAAAAAACAATGAGAGATTAGTGACTAGAAAGGTTAGAAGAGCTAGAGATAAGTCATAGAAAATATCTCCGACTTTCTTTGATAATTATTGTCTAACAGATATTACATATTGCATATTTTTTTATGGAATATAGATCTGACCAAAACGATGCTAACTGTAGAATGATCAAACAAAAAGTATCTTCTTATATTAAACTATAAAAACTCTGCAACTATTAAAAAACTAAAAAAGAATATTAGAGTGTCTGGTGATGATGGAAATTGTTCACTCCACTTCAATCCTATATGAACAAAAAGCATGCTCAACAATAACAGATAAAAATAACTGAGTTTCTTGAAATGAGAGGAATGGATGCAACTTTGAAGGGAATAGGTGGAGTCTCTACTAATATAAATGCAAGTCAAGAAGGAGGCGTAATGGATTTAGTGGCATTTTAGGCATGATTGTCTTGTCAAGTTTGACGGGTGCACTGTAAATAAGATTAAAATTGTATTGGAAAAAAATTGGTTCCTAAGGACGGGTTTTTACTTTGTTCCCAGGTGCTCCAATTAAGAGGTTTTACTGTATTTATAATTTTGTGTTTTGGTGTTAATGGAAAAATTTGCGAATTGTGAAATTTGTAAATTATTGTGTTAGACTTGATAATAGTATGATTTTATATGATTATACAAATATGTAAAAATTGATCGAACCTAACCTATCGACTAACGTGTGGCTTAACCCTATCTGATCTTAAATTTAAAAAACAGTTTAGATAGATTAACATTCCATCTGGATAACATATATGGCACTCGAAAGATCGGCTAAATGCATTAACATATTATTTGCTGACTAATGTAGTTTTTTTAACTTGAGTCTTTTAAAATAAAAAAATAAATGATGTAACATTGACAAATTTGCTCAGATTAACATGCCAGACATAACCGTCCTGAGAGTTGAACATGGCCTTCTGTTTCCAACTATTGAAAGATTCACATCCACAATATCAGAAAAGATTATTCCTGGAGGTATGATTGGTGATTTCTACCTCTATGAAATAAGATTAGATATATTGGCGAAATAACAAGATCGTGGAGTTCTTAAATGATTCAACTAGTTCATCTTTTATGTGTTATAGAGCAACCTTCGGCTTATCTCTCATTACTATTTCTCACTAAATCAATAAAGATCCATTAAATAAAGGTTTTACTGCTTAAATATTTACATACGAAAAGAGAACATGGATACTTTGAGGCGTAGTTTATTCATAATGCGTTTGATATATATTCTCTTTTCGCAGAAATTATAAAAAGTGCATATTATAGTGCAGAATCATTTAAGAATTCCATGATCTTGATATTTCGTCAATATACATAATTAAAATTAATTGTATTAATTTCAAGTAAACTAATAATGCTGCTATATCAGGCGGGTCTTCGCAAAATTTCATTGGTAATATACCGACCTTATAGCAAAGTCCAGCCGGAGTTGGAACATATTCCTTAGCTAAGGGATCGATCTTCCCATGTTATCCTGCTGTGCAAACTGCACTTTCTTTGTGACTCGGTCTTATTCCTCTTTTCGCCTCTTATTTTGGTCAACCATCGCTTCTTACCGATGAGCTGGATGTGACCACGTTGGAATTGTTTCAACCTACTGCCGTGACTTTATTTCTATATTACGTCGCTAGTTTTTCTCTGAAAAGCTTATAATATAAGTCGTTCGATCTCAAAGAAACAAGATCACAACAAAAGTTGGATGCGGTGCAGTTGAATATGGTTCCATATATCTCTCCATCTGATCGGAAAAAAATAATCAGTTTAAAAAATTTATAAGGGATAAAATTAATAAGAAGAATAAAGCGATATTTGTTCTACCATTGTTAACATTTAATCCATTAATATAAGATGATCGACCAAGGGCAGCGATAATTGACTGCATCCACGTCACCAGAATCGACTATTCAGTTATTGAAGTAAGTGTACTCGAATACATTATTTATTAATTTATCGATTGCATTATTTATCATGATGATTTTTCAAAATAATGGGAACTTTTCAGGAACAATTTTGTATACATTGAATCCGAATAGATCAGAGAATCTGTTCCAGCTCTGTGAATTCTGCTAAAAAAAAAAGATGATCTTTTCCATTGTTTGAGGCCATGCCAATGAACATCAGGACCAGCCAAATTGAATTTTCTTTAATTAACGTTTTGGTCCAACCCTCACTGTTTTCGCTCACTGGACTCTGACAACTTTGTGATGTTTTTGCAGAGATGGAATTTGTAATCTTTTAAGGATGTTTCAATCTACCTCCTTTCATTTTCGTCCTGATTTAGCTGTTTGTTTATTAAATATTAAATAGTAGTTGATAATGTATAAATATAATATATTTATATTTGATATATTTAACTTTGAATTAACAAATTTTAAACTTGCATTTTAGCCTCAAAAATCATTGCCCGATGGTTTATTAATTCATTTATGGAAAAGAAATTCGTAAATTCTTAAATCATTATTACATACAAACCAAGCCTACAATGTATAAATATAATATATTTATATAAAAAAACCGAAATATACGATATATCGTAATTTATTTTTTAGGGTGTTCATTGCCTTCTTCAAGACTTGGAATCATGTGATTGTCTGCTCGTCTGGGTAAATCTCAAGGTATAAAATCTAGTTCTTAAAGGCGAATTAGAAGACTCGAACTTAGTAATTAGATACTAAATTTTATACATTGAGCGACTAGTTAACATTATTTATACATACAATTATATATATTTATTTGATATAATGTAATTTTAATCTTGAACATATTCTTTGCAAATTATTGTATTTTCGAGAAGATAATACAATATAATATGTGATATGATAGTACGTCCGAAGTCTCTGACGGCTATGATATTCAAGTAAAAAAATAAGACTTGTATTTATTTTTATTTAAAAATTTTTTTGGCAGTGCTTATTTTCGGGGGCGTCTTACATTTATATTTCCAATAATCTGCCAGTGTATGCAACATAATTTAAGTTCACTTAAAATCCTTAAGGACTTGATGATACGTTAAACTCAATGTGAGTCATCAATAATTCAAACGTGTCCTAAGAAAACGCCGCATTTGCGAACCAGCATTTCTATTTATGCTTTTTATAGTGGAAAAATGCCGAATATCAAATGAATATTGGTTGTGGCACAAACCTCCATGTCTAAACGTTATTTCACAGTTCTATTGTTGATATAACGTGTGAACTTTGTAGTTGAAAATAGAAGAAGACATGAAAAAGTGTGAGATCCCAAATTTTCACTCTGCAGCATCTGTGGAAGAAGCAGTGAAACTCATTCAAAGTTTGATATTGTCATTTAAACATTTCAATGCATTTCTTTCAATTCATTAATCATTTCAATTCGTTTGAGGAAATATTGGTGATTTTATATCGGTACTAATTTCTTAAAAACTGTGGACAACTTTGTTACTTGTCAGTAGAGCCCTGTGCGTAAAACCAAAATGCTGCCTACCGCTGCCCCCGCTGCAAATTTGTGAAACGCATCATATATCAGAATAAACGTATCCATTTCACTTCTAGTTATTATTATTATCATTACTATTATAATATAATCTTATAAGCATATAATAATTATCCAATTTTATATTAAGTGCTCAAATTATATGGCTCAGTTGAACCACTCTAATTCACCATTTTCGACATCTTCGATGGATCTATCCATTTTTGCTTGAGTATCTTTTTAATAGAATATGCTTTAAAAATATATTTAAGCATAAATCAGGTAATAAGTGGTATGTAGGAATGGGGAATATGGGGTACCTCATATTGCTTGCCGCACTTCAGTTATGTGCTCTTTTGACGTCAAGAGAATGAATGACAAAAAATCTGTATTTTTATGTATTTACAGGATGCGTCTAAAATTAACCCGTGATTCTAGGAAACTTAATTCAAAAATGCTAACGAAGCTTTCGACGACTGAGAAAAACCTATGGTTATTAAACTACAATTAATACCCTAAAAAAGGATTTTTTGTCAGTGTTTCATGTTTATAAAACTTGCTTTGAAGTTCATATGAACCTTTTAAAATAAATTTTAATAGCGCATATAAAAAAAAACTTTCTAACATTATTGGGTGGTCTAAAGACACATTTTTACGCAATTCACAAATTTTATTAGTCATAGGAAGCTCAAATTTTACAATATCTTTTGTGTATGACAAAGTAATGTAATTTGGAATAAATTTCATCGTTTAGTTTTCGAGAAATTTGCAAAAATGTGAAATTCCTATCATTAATGGGCGGAGCATACATATAGGCTATATCCATATTAACAAACACTAAGACATAATTTGGTCATCATTATTTATTAGAAATAAATTTTGATTGTGTTGGATTCTAAATAATTTAGCGTTTTACATTAATTTACTAATTGTATCAAAATGTCAAATATTTCCTTTAAACACCGCATTAACTTTAACTGTCATGGCTTGATATGTATCATATTTTTTTTAAACTTCTGGATGTGAGGTGATGGAGTTTTTCGTTAGTCATACTTCTCTTTCCCCAATATAAAATATCATTTTTGACAATTTTTCGCAGCAAACCTTGTTCTCTCCAAGAATTTTTGGTTCCGCCATCGGAACTATTCACTGATTACAAGACTCTAAGCACACGGATTTGTGACTCCTATAAATATTCGCAAATAGAGATATGAGATAATTCAGTTTAAAATCATTGATATCGTGAATAAGTGACAAAAATGACAAAAAATTATGATTTAAAATTATTTTAATTTATTTAACAGATTTGTTATTATAAAAGAACGTGATTTGCGTCAGATGAATGGTAATAAATTATGTTCGAATTAAATTATATAAGTACTAATGTCATCATCTAAGGTTTATCTTTTAAAAGCATTAAAAAGCGACTATTTTCAGGGATTACTACTGATAGAGTTGCAGCAGCATAATTTGCTTTAATTGAAATGCTCTAGGAAGCTTGGGCGATGCCCTGTCACTCATGATTTACAAATCAGAGGCCCAGGCACATGTCTAGTAGACATTGTCTACCCCTTTTTAGGTTAATCCGAGCATGTACGGAATGCTTGGTTTTGTCGTAATTTTGATAACGATTCAGTTTCATTTAACAAAGAAATCTTTATACTGTTCCCAGACTAGACATTATTGACTAGGGAAAAATTTAAAATAACAAAAATTTTCATCTTTTGCAAGTAAAATAAAATAAAGCTAAAGTGTTGGTAGGAACAAAACACATGAAATGTTTTAAAATTTGAGGCTGACCACATTGGCGATTTCAGCCATCTTCAGAGCCTTAATACTGAGCCAAATAATTTTCATTTTGTTTGGTGTTTTAGTGAGATTATTTCAAACTGTTATCAATTATAGTTTACCCCAAGCATTTTGAATCAAGCCACATTTGCGTTTCTTTGTTCCTTTTTAAAATCCACGGTGTCTACTGCAAACTTTGAAACCGCATAATTTGAAACCATGCTTTTGCGCGGGACTCTACTGGCCAGTCTCCAAAATTTCATATTAATAATATGAAATATGGACAACATGATGTTACACATTAAAAATTTTGACGTGAATGTTATGAATGCTAAATCAACCATTAAATCATCTCTTGAAACTTGTCACATTGTTGGCAATATTATTTCATCTCATATTGAAAAATTCTGCATCATAATTTGGTTGACCTAAAGTCAAAAGAACTTTCTGAATTATTTTATCATAAACTAACAATATCTAGTAAATCTGATTTTTTGCAATTAACGAGTCGGAATAATTGTTGGCAGGTTACTATGATGAATTTCAAACGACTGATGTGGATCAAAGATTGATCTGATTAAACGAATTTTGTTCACCTGATTGGTTGCTTTTGTGTGAATTTATAACAAATTTACAAGTCGATATTTGTTGTCATATAGAAATAGAGTTTTTAAATTACCTCGCTTGACAAAATAGTCAATGCAATTTTATACCTCATTCAAATCGCTTTAGTATTTTGTTCTTAAAGTGTGAATACTTCTGTTAAGGCTTTCGGCTTAATTAATCGACTAAACGCATCATTGAACCAATTTTTCTCAACCATGTTTGTACATCGTATGTGTATTTAGTCGACTTAATTAGTCTGCAGATAAATTGCTGTTACTATCGTTACGTAGGAATTCCATTTTATGTTATCCACTGAATTTTGTCATAAATTTGTTATCAAAAGCATTAGAAATTTGTTGAATTTGCCTTGTTTTTATCAATTACCTGGTCTATTAAAGCCCACTGATCAATGTGAGGCATTTTACAATATTTTTAGCAGTTCCTTTTATATTTGGATTGTTTCACTTTAAACAATTCCGTTTCCAAAATAAAATATGCCACTTTTTAGCAGATGATTTTCCTGCGTTGTTATCGAACAAATTTAAATATCTCAATTATATAATCGTCTTACTTAAAAACACAAGATACTGAAGCAATTTTGCTTCACAGACATATTCAAAATTGTGCGATTCTTATGAATTGAAATTAATTCGATATTAAACTAACTTAATTTGATACTAAACTAACTTAACAATAGTAAAATTATACTATATTATTAATCGATAACCACAAGCTGATTTTTTCAAGTAGCTAATTTTTAGTGGTGAAATTCCATCTAGGCTTGATTTTGGCAATATCATTTTCTCATGACAAATAGAGATAACGCCTAATCTTTTGAAATCTTCGCTTGCAGCCCTTTCAAAAAACAACACGACGACGGAAAACACGAAGACAGAAAATTCTTATTCAAACTCAATTCCTAACCCGAATTGAGCGGACTCTAGAAGCTAACACAAGTTAATCTGATCTAATCTTAACTAAATCAGTATGAATTACGAATTAACCCTAAATCAATTGCAATCGTATCACATATTTCATCGTTCATTAATTGGATATTAGTAATTCAATGCTGCAAATAACGACAGAGCATCGAGCTCCGAGAACCTCAACTAAACATATGTAAGACCTATTTCATCTATTAACAATCTTTAATATCTTGATTATTTTGAATTTGAAAAGATTGAACTAGGACAAAATGGCGGTGATAAACATTGCAGAAAAAATGGTCTTTTTGTTTTTCAGCTCAATAGTCAAAAATATTTGCTTAGAAGGTAAATTAACAGACAATTTTATTATAATTGACCGATTAAGGCGAAAATGCGTGTAACAAGATTGAAAACACCCTTTACATTTGTCGTAGCTTCTAAAAATATGTGAACATCCTCTGAGGATCTCTGCCTGCGAGCTTTATTAAAAACTAGCATTTTCCTTCTATTAAGTTGTGTGGCTATTGGCGAAAGCATTTTAGAATAAAATCACTCAAAATAAAAATATATTCATTGTTTATGTATGTTTAATATTGTCAAAAAAGGAGAGCATTTAGCGGCGTTGTTAATGCATTACTTAAACGCTGCTGCCATACTTTTTACTTGTAACGAAGTACGAAAAAAAACGGTGCCCTTACTTGTAACGTAAGTAACTATTATTTCTTTGAAATATTTTTTATTTGTTACTTTTCAGAAGCGTTAAAAAATACACAAAAGTTTTCCTTTATTTAACCCTCAACCGATCCTTGAGGTGCATTATGCATCCCTCTGCCACTTGGTGCTCCACAGCAGACTTCGAAAGATCCTACAAGAAGATATAGATGATGATGATGACAATGCTTCTGAAAGTGATGCCATAGACAGTGGAGATGAAGATTATTTACCTGGAGTTGTGCTGACTACGATTTAAAAGATCATTTGTCCGAAGAATCACAAAAAGTCTATAAGTCTTACGAAGAACTAGTAGACTAGTATATTATATGCATTGAATACAAAAAGAGATTCTTCGAAAGAGTCCACAAGATGGTTACTAAATTCTACATATTCAGGAAAGCTGACCAGAGAGCTCAGGAAGAAGAACGAGAATTGACTTAACCCTGAGCAGCCCATTAGTGGTTCGCGATATGATTGTAGTTCAAACAGGCATAGATTAAAATATTGAGCCATTGTAAATTCAGAATATAATCCGGTATAACATCTGGGCGGCGCAAATATTCAAAGAATTTAATTTTGTAAAGAAATTCGGTCTGTTCTACAAAAAACAGTTCTACACTGTTCTACAGTGGAAGGAATTTGACTGAACAGAATGTGGACCTATCGGTATCTAATGGGCATCTATAAGAAGCAGTCGCTAAAAAACATCGGAAAATATTGCAGACCCATGTTTCTAGTGACTATAATAAAAAAAGATTTTGATTGATGTCATCTTGCAGCAGCAATCGCTTCACAAATTCTGCTGAAGTGACTTGCTGGGAACCTTGAATTCCTACAGTCAAAGGAGTGAAGGTTTCTCGAAGACCAGCAAGTATTATTGCCCCTATTATATTGTCCCCTCTAAATGGCTCTCCTACGTTCTCTAGTTCCTCACAGATCTCCAAAATATGGTTATCATACTGGAGAAGTCTTGGAGTTTCGTGCTGAACAAATTCGAATACAGCTTAATCATTCGAACTACTGTGTTACTTTCAAATTCCTTTTGAAGAGAGATCCACGCTGGTGCTGTAGTTTCGCATTTCTTTGTTACTTTAGCAACCGAAGATTTAGGGGCTAAAATTGATTTTAGCAAGCGTTCTCTTGTCAAGATCCGGATCTATTTTCCGTCCCTCTCTTGCCTCTGAGGATTTCCACAACAATGCTTCCAGCAGAGAGTGAGATCGATGATGAAAAAATCTGTAATTCTGTAGTTGCTGTTGAAGATCCGACAAATGACGCTGCAACTCCTCTTTCGAATTTGCCATTTTCTTGGTCTTCAGTCAACTCGGAGAAAAAAATAAAAGTCAATCGAATCCAGAATCTTCAAAATTTAGTTTCTTGTTCCTGGGCCCATAACCTGTTGGAAACCCATCAGTCTAAAAAAACTAAATTTATTCAACATCTAAATCTACGTAAAACGCAAACAAGAGAACAACAAACAACACCAAAGATAAAGATTAATGTCGAGAATTTTCAATTCTAACAGATATTGTCATATAAAAAAGTAGTTTCTAATACAGTGGATCCCAACCTTTTTTAATCGCGATCCCTCTTATATCTTTTAAAACGTTCGCGGTCCCCTTCCTCATCCGCCGTATTTGACCAATAAGACCAAAAATAAAGGATGTGACAAAATATATATAGTAGATAGATATGTGCAGACAAAGGAGCAAAGATATACCAGAGCGAGTTCAATAAAAGAGTTTAAAAAACGAACAGCTTCAGTAAGGCTCTAATGATAATAACTGCAGTAAGACTAAGGTTCATCAATATTAAATCTACTGTAATCTTCCGAAATAACTATTGGTCAACGTTTTGTTGTAGCCATGACAAAATGAATGGTAAACCAGTTCCATCCATACAACTGCATTCCAAAACATTAATCTGGCGACGTCGCATTCTAGAACATTCAGGAGCTTCTGATAAGCGGTCATTGACACAAAGAAAGCTTCCCAGGGCTGCAATATTGCCCTGCTTTCTATCAATACAGCTAGCAATGTCCTTGAGATGAAAATAGGCTTCAACCTCTGCTCTTGTCATGGAATCACTCATATCACTAGAAATAATCATGTAATCTTTGTCAGTGATTAGCAATAGGATATAAATCCAATATGTCAAATTGTCAACGAAATATAACCGTTATTATTATTGTGATTATGATTAACTGAAAATTCTCAACATTTACAAGATAAAAAAATTTGCATTTTCTCAGATATTGTATATGTTCATTTTACAACTTTGTGTCATTTGAGTGACCTTTTAATTTGTTAAAATAAATAATGTTTTAAAATAGGATACATTGAAAAGGTACATTCCACATTAAAAGTACAATATACTCACTATTTATTCAGCAATATTAAGATGGGAACTTTATTTGTTAATGGAAAAGACAAGACCTTTAAAAGAAGGATATATGCATCAGAAATTTGCCTCCTGTTTGTTGAATCAATCATGAACTGAAAATAATTTCAAAGTTATATGTTTTATATACCAGTAACAGCTATAAATATATAAATTAGTTGTGGATTGGTTTGTATGAGGAAGATTTTTTTTTTGCTTGACTGCAGTAAACATTTTCTTTCCTAACAAGTAATCAAAGTGCAAAATGAGCAGAGGTTCCCACAAACCCTAATGCCTGCCCTAATTTGGGACCCCAAATGCAACATAAATCCAATAAATGCAAAAACACAACATAATTACAATGGTATTCAGAAAATTTATCGAAGGGAAAATTCATTGCAGGAAAATTATGTTGGAATAGCAGTAGCAGGAATCAATGGAAACAAAAATGCTATCAAGATGCATCTGTTAGTTTACACCAAATAATAAAAGATCTTGATAAAAGGAGCAACACACATCTATTTGAGAATGCTGGACAAGATGACAAAAGTTAATTTGCAGGAAGTCAGTTTCAGTGCCTGCCTTGTTATATACCATTTGCCTGTGATTTGACCATATAATAAATAACAGCTATAGACATCACTTGGTCCAGAAAAGAGTCAGACATTTAAAAATATTCCGCTTTGAAGATTACTTAAGTCAGCACTCAAAAAAATTTTAATTCAAGTTTTTCCAATAAATGTGGACAAGTGAAGGGCAAATATAATTAAGCAAACATATGGAAATGAAAATCAAAGCGTAGGCACACAACTTGACTTTGCTTTGAAAATGCAAGTAAACTACCATAAAATTTCAGAAAAAGTGAAGAATTCTACTGATTCAGATTTAAGCACCAGTATTGCATCACACGAAATACTTTAGAGTGTAAGATACTGCTTCCCTTATAAGTGTTACTTATCATTTCCTATTTCATTCCTAAAAATAACAACATTAAAAGTATTAAAAGAATAGTACATATTAGGCATAATTAAAAATCATATTGTAATAGATTCCAATATTCTATAATATAATGATAATACTATAATTCCATGAGATTAAAAATTAAAAACATTATAAATATACCAAAATTGATGAACATTGAGGAACTAAATATTTGACCCAACAAGAAAAGAAGCAATTTTCTGGCTCAATGATTCCAATCTCACTTCTCTTTCCACAGCTGAAAATTATCCTTTTGATTGATGGCTTTGTCGGCTGGAAGATTTTAGCATTTTCTTAAATTTCAAAATGTGAAGAATGTAATTTAAAGCACTAACAATATTTTCATAAGATTTGTTTTTTTGAATGAGCACACTCGTCTCCTGCAAAACGTTGCCTTAAATTGTATAAAATTTTCATTAAAAATTAAAAGTAGCATTTAAATCTCAAAGCCAAGAATCCAGTTACCAAGTTTTTCCAACAACAGCGATTTACCAACATTGGGTGGTCCTAGCAGTAGACACATAGTGAAATATAACACCAAAGACAAAAACTTCAAAAGATACTACTTCAAAATATTTCAATATTATTAAAAACGGGATTCCCGATCGATAAGCCCCCCTTATTTTCGCTAAAAAAAAAAGGAGCAAGTGTAGCTCCAACCCCGTGCATATTATTATGAAATCGTTGGTGAGAACAACGAAGATTAATTGAATTTTAAATGAAAAACGGTTAGGGATAAGGTTAGGAGTAGGGTTAGGGTTAAGGGTAGGGTTAGGGTTTTGCTTGATTTAGTATTTTTAAAATATTTAACGTATTTTTTAAAATATTATACATATGTTTTCTTAAAAACATATCATTCAATTTATTTAACAAATTAGCTATATTTATTAATACTATGCTCGGGGGGTGGAGCTATGCTTGCTCCGATGTTTTGAGCGATAATAGAGGGGGCTTATCGATCGGGTTTACCATTAAAAGCAAGTAATCGAGTGAGACAGACTCAACCAAAACACCAATGTCAGCGTATCGTGGTGATGAAATTCTTCTTGGCAGGTTATGGTTGATACCGGATAGCTTCAGCTCCTTATTAATTATTCAAGAAAGGAGGAGCCACAATCTTAGGAGGAGCTTTCATTTGGAGGACTCAAATAAGCTTGTTAATGCCATCTTTTAATGTGCAAAAAATTTATCTTGTCGCACGATAAAATTGTTGAAGTTGCCTTCCATAACACCAACGCGTGATTTCATGAAACAAAATCCTAATAGAGCCTAACAAGACAGAGTTAAATTCTGTTTTCATTAGAATGAATAAGCATGATTGCAGCTTAGTTTATATATTATAGAAGTACATCTACAACGTTTATATCAATATAAAATGTGTTAACAAAATTCAGCTCCTCCCGTCATGCTTACATTAATTTCACAACCCAAGAAATCACGGCGGTGAGATTAGGAAGGAAGTTCAGGACCCAAGAGGAGAATATCGGAAAAACTTCTAAAATTTTAAGAAGTATGAGAGTACAGTGCAGAGTAACCATCATGGCCTAGACTGGAACTTGGAAGGTGAACCTCGATGGTGATTAAGGAAAGGAATGAATGAATGAGAATAGCAGAAGCACTTCAACGGGCCCATCAAGGGCAATGGGGCAAGTGGGAGGAAGTCTTTCAAAGACGTGGCAGAAAATATAGAGCCTGTCTCCATTCAGATTGACTTTTGTTCGGTTTACAACTTATCCTCGCGTGACAACTTACAGAGAAGGAGGGTTACGCAGGACGCCGAATGCACTTTTTGTTGGCTGTAATTGACCGCCTTTTCTGGCGCAAACTCGCAGGAAGTGGTCCCTTAGAAAGCGGTGGACTTTCTGTGCCAAGGCGCTTTCCAAAGAACAAATGCAGATGAAAAGGGAAACTCTTGAGCGAGATCTCCCTATGATTGGGAGCTATCGGCAGAAATCGTCAAGTTGAGAGCAATTCTCAGGTGCTGGAATAAATTTCATTGTTTAGTTTTCTCGAAATTTGCAAAAATTTGAAATTCCTATTATTATTTGGCGGCGTGTACTTCCTCATCAGGAGAAGGCAATCCAAGAGGAATCTGGCTCGTGATTCGCGACGAGTATGATCATGGGTTTATAGTCCTTTTCATAACGAAGATGGTACTTAGTTAAAGCCTACAGTAACTCCTCTACCATGAAACTCTGCGAGAAAGGCTGGACATTCCGGCGGTTACTAGCCTGCTCTTTTGTTTGGCGTCTCCTTAGCTAGGTTCGGTGAGAAAAGCGAAGAACCGGTCAGCGCCATTGAAATTTCTTATCTCCTGTACGAAAAATGTTCCAAAACGTTGTATCTGTATTCATTCACCCTAGCGTATTCTTTCGTCACGTTTTACGATGAGTAGAAAAAGGCAGAGGGCGTCTATATTCAAAAGGAGAGAGACTGTAGTTACCTTAAAATGACAAAATGATTTACAATCTATCTATATAAATACAAATGCAATGTGTGTTTGTAACATGCAAATGTTCTCTGAAATTACTTGACCAATTGCTTTGAAATTTTGACACAACATAGTGCTCGATTAGAGGAGTGTTTGTATATAGGTTTCATATATATGCCACAACTATATCATGTACAAATACGCTTTTTTCGAAAATCCGGTCATCTTGCCATGGACGAAAAAAGGCGAACATTTAAATTTTTATTGCATTTCTTTATAAATAAATTTAATTTTAAAACTAAAATTATTTAAAATAATCAAATTCATTAATTTAATATGATTTATATAAATAAAATTGCAATGTGTGTTTGTATCGTGCAAATGTTCTCTGAAAGTTCTTAACCAATTGCTTTGAAATTTTGACACAACATAGTGCTCGATTAGGGGAGTGTTTCTATATAGCTTTCATATAAATTTCACAAGTATATCAGGTAAAAATACGCTTTATTCGAAAATGTTGCCATCCATTGGACGTTAAAAAGACGACTACGTAAATTTTTAATAAAATAATAAAATTAAATAATTTTATGACATTATTATATTAAATTTATCTTTGGTTTGTTTCCTCTAGAAACTGTATCAGCAAAATATCAAACGGCATTGTTTAATTGTAAAAATAAACATATTAGAAAATGTGTGCTTTTTCATTTCTTTGTAAATAAAAATTTAACTGTGTTTGCACTTAATCAATGTTATCTGAAAGTTCTTACCAATTGCTTTGAAATTTTGACACAACATAGTACTCGATCAGACGATTGTTTTTATATAGGTTTCATATAAATGCCATTAAACGTTATTAATTCATTTTTGTTTGATTCCTTTAGAAACTGTATCAGTAGAACCTCAAATTAAGCATAGTGAAATTGTAAAAATAAATTAAAGCTTGCAAAAGTCGTTTTTTTTTGTCATTTTGAAACGAAATTATGTCAAGACCAAGAAGGCGAAATAAGAATTGCGGCCGAAAATCTTGAATTTCACCTGTGCGAAAGTTGTTTAAAAGCAAAGGAGGAATATCTGAAGAAATTTGTTGAAAGGAATTCAAAGGACACGAAAGACCAGCTGAAAGGTCTTTTAAAGAGATTGAAGAATCGGACACTAAATAGCAGATACCCCTGTGCGCAACCATCAGAGACCAAGGAAAGCAAATAAATGTTCTGCGACAAAACTTGAAAAAATTAAACAAATTCTACTCCATAAGCTGGAAGAAAGTAGAGAAGGAACAAAACAATGGAGCAGTTTGTTTCAAACCAAAGTTGAAACAATCATAACTGATATAGGAAAAGTTCAGAGTTCAACAAAATTAACATTTATTAACGCGAAATCTAAGATTGAAAACGCCGATGATAGTCAAAGGAAAAAAAGAACATAATTGGTCTCCACCACATTTGCAGGATATGATGGATATTATTTATACAGAGGAAGATCGACAGCAGATATAAGTATATTAGCAGTAAAACAAATGCGAAATGGTTGATCTGACTTCAGGACGAATTTCATTGCCTCATAATTTCTGTATTTTCGTGACAAAAAGACAAAAGAAGAATTGATTGAAAAAGTACTTCGAAATATTATAAATATAAATAGGAATAATATAAAGCATTAGAATCATGGGCAATTACATGTTGCGTTTTCTAGAATCGGGAAACCTGATAATGCCTATATTTGTACAGAGAACGGAACAACTAACCCTCAAGCATTGTGAAATTGTAAAAATAAACATCTTAGCGAATATGTGCTAAATTTCTTTCTTTTAAAATTAATTAAATTGAGCCACAGCAAAGCGTGGCTGGGCACCGCTAGTTACCATATATAAAAACAATATACTAAAATCTTGGGTAATTTTCCAGATATTATTGTGTGATTCACTGAATCACTTATTTTTATTAATCACTCTTTCGAACGTCAAAGTAGTAAAATATATTCAATTTTTATATAAATTTTTATCGGCCATCCCTGCTTGGGATAAAATAAATTTCCTGGAGATGGCTAGAGAATGAGGACTGCTTTTGTCTCCATTCTTCAACCAATTACGTTCATTAAACTGACATTGCGCGCAACACAAACAGTGCGCGTCATAAATATCATTAATTGATAGGACAGTTACATATTTTGATTATTCCAAGTAATGCAATTATGTGAACCATTTTTGTAGGATATAGGAAAAACACATTAGATTTACAGATTTATCAAATTTATTGTGCAGAGATAAATATTTAGTGAGAATTTAACAAAACACTGGAAATTAACCAAGAACACTATAGAGCATAAACTTTATTAAATTTAAACTTTTAAATTATGAGTCAGTATGAATTTTATCTCTTTTCTTATTATTTAACACTTTAATTCTGCTGTATAATGAATCCAGGAAAGGTTTTAGGCTCTTTTCATCCAGGTCTTTCCAGGCCTTTTCCAAAGAGGCTTTCAGTTCTTGAACACTGGAAAAATGCTTGTCATTACAATATATTTTACTGGCAAGCAATATCCACACGTTTTCGATGGGGTTCACGTCTTGGGAGCGAGATGGCCATCTGAGAACTTCCAAATTCCTTTCCTGGAAAAAATACGGAAATTCCAGTTAGTGTCTAAATCCAACATCTCCTTTGTTCAATTCAGTCGGAACTTCTTGTGGGCCTGGGTCAGAAGCAGCTTGTGCTGACGCTTAATAAAGTTTAGAAAACCATTTCCACAGTGACAACTCAATATTGTCGATCGACTGATTCAGGTTTAAGCTATTTTTTAAGTACTTTGTTGACTTGAGCCCCTTGGAAGCTTCGCGAAGGATGACTCTTCTCTGACGTTTATCGAGTTTTTCGGTCTTCACGGGGAACAAATTGTTTCATGACTTTGAGGATCACTTAAAGATCGACTAATAACATTTCTAAAGCTATTCAACCTCCTAGAAATTTCAGAAATTGACAAATTTCTAAACAAATTTTTCCACAAATTATCTCATGCGGAAACTCCGAGAAACAACATCAAAAGCGTTTCTTGGTGGATTAACATCAATATTCAAATTTTATTGTTAAATTTTATTGAATACTAATTAATTACTTTATTCGCTACATTTTTTGACGAAAGTTTAAAGGTAATTTTAATGATAGATAGAAACCGTGTGAGTTTCGAACCTGTCCTATATTTATGACGCGCACTGCACCTAGTTCTCCTCGCATGAATCCTGACTCCCTGCAAGAATCCCGGCCATCTCCCGCACGTGCCTACAACTCCAGAGCCTACGGCAGGGATATTATTTCAACGAATTCAGTGAAATGTCAGATTAAATTGCTAAAACTATTGACAGACTAAAAACAAAATAGGATAGCGGACTAATCTTTGTTTTTATTGCTCAATCTGAGCATTTGAAATTTTTGAACTATTGCGGGCCAAAGCATATCCAAAATCTTACTCATTATGGTTCGACTTTTCTGATGTCACGTTACGCCTGGTGATACCTGAGCATTAAAGAATGCTTATTTTAGCTCTAGCTTTCTAGAGCTCTAGTGAATGAAAAGTCAGTCGCAAGCATGTTAAGAGCAGGTATAAGGAATTCCTAATGTGCTGAATTAATTGATATCAACTATTTTCGTTCAACTGTCGTTCCTGGATTGTTGACTTCTCTTCCATTTAAAATGAGATATACATAAAATACAATTCTTAAAAGAAATAAATTCCATCTAAAGATGTTGAATTCCGAAGGTACGTCCTAATTTGATACATCTTTACCAGTCATTCGAATATATTTGATTGTTCTTTTATTAAATGCTTTACCACTAAATTAAGCCCATAATCTTGATATTTTGCGTATGTGTTTTTTTTTACATTACTTTATTATTCATAATTCAAATATTAAAGACAAAATTCAATACTGAGAGATCGTGTATTAAAGAATAGAATTGTTGGGGGAAAGCGAGTGCTTGTTTTGGCAAGATTTTGTTTTGACACGAACTGTGTAAAAAGATGTTTCACACTCACATGTGGCTGTAAATCAGTCTTGGGGCTTTTTTGCCTTTATCAGGATAAAACTGTCAATTCAAATCCAACATTCAGTATAACTCCACAGATTTAAACCATAAATGTAATATTTAAAAACATTTTTCTTCTGGCAAAGATCCCGCTTCTGATTTTTTTATTAACATATCAAAAGTAACTAAAATATGTATATATATATATATATATATATATATATTATATAATATATATTAGAAATAACGATTTTTTTTATCAATTCTAACTCAAGGTTAGTTAATTACTCGTCCGACTAAAAAAATGTGATGGAGCAAAATAAAAATTTAGGTTTAAAATTAAAAAGACTACCTTTATAGAATAGTTATAATTTAAAAAAATGTTTGTTTGTGCTACCAATCAAATTATTTTATTAATGTATTGTTCGTACTGGTTGACATAAAACTAAAATAACAATTTTTAAAACCACTAGTAGGATTAACAGTAAGAAAGTTGTGACTTCATGCAATCAATCATTGTGATTTCATTTTCTGCCTATTCCTCCTAACATGATGTAACGCCACTTTTTAATTAATCTCCCTTTCGAATACTGGTCCCTCGCGATAGACTGGGGTGCAAATATGTAGAGGGATAGCTGGGGCATTAGCCTTGCTCGCTGTTGTTCAAATCAGAACCACAGAACTATGATATGCTGGAATTAGACCTGCACGGGTACTTGAGTTTAATTTCGACCTGCAGAATATTTCCGTTATGTGAAGCTTCTTTTGAAAAATATTGGCTTTCGATAACTTATTTTGGACAACGTTTCACAGAATTTGTTGATGTTATGCGAGCTGAGAAGAAGCGCAACGAAATAAAAAGCAGTTGTATTATTTAAAATAAATGTGCTTTTTTGATTTCAATAATGAGTTCAATACATAATCTAAAAAGTTTATCATTAATACTGACGCTGCCTCAAAAGCACAAGTTTTATCGAATGGATAAGAGTTAAAGTAGGGTTAGGTTAATGTCTGGACGGGTTAAGTACCAAATAGTGTTTGGAGCCTGAGAGTTGGCTTTTGCCAGTCACCTCTTCAACATTTAAGTTAATCAGCTCCTTAATCTTTGTCGCAATTAATTAGAAGATTTGAAAGAATTCGAATCGCTGAAATTGCCAATAAAATAATTAAATAGTTTTTTTTAATGTTTCTAGAGTCAATGGAGCAAAGTGAATTTTTGGAGAATGTATTGGATGTAATCGGAAGAGACTTTTACTTACAAAATACAGAAAGGAAAAGGATTGAGTAAGTTTTAATTCAGGTTGAAACGACTTGTAGTTAATTAGTCAAACAAATGCTTATTTATCAACTATCAAATATTTAAAAAGTAAACACACGTAAGCGAATTTGGTTTCATATCCGTGGGGCTCAAAATTATTTTTTGTGCATTTTAAATTTTAATGATTCTGGAAAATTTTTTAGATTCCTATTCCGTCTGACTCTCCTCTGACTTTCATCTAGTTTTTTTGGTCTTCCAGGGGAAAAAATTGTTCCATAACTTTGAGGATCACTTAAAAAACGACCAAGATTCCCACAACGAATATTAGGCTTCGCCAATCAAAATGATTGACATGAATGTTGGCGATACCGTCAAATCTCGGTACTATGTCACCTCGCTAATATGCCACTCTTGCTAGGTCCCGACAAAATTCAATATAAAATAAATTTATTATGCCATCCATCCAACTCTATATATATATATATATATATATAATATAATATATATATTATTTATAATATTAATTATTTATAATTATATATATATAATAATTTATAATATTAATAAATAAAAACGGCTGATTCACTATAGCGTACCTGTAACATAAATTTAATTAATTATAAAACATGCTGCAACTTTAGACCAATTCTCGCAGAGATTTTTGTTTATTGTAAAATAATATTGATATACGTCTCTGCGAGGTCAGTAGTGATGTTAGCATGTCGTGGGAAACTCAAACGAACAAAATTCCCACGAGTAGAATTTTCATAAAGAAAAATAACTTTTTTAAAGTTTATAGGAACTTAGATGAAATTATATAAAATGACATGAAATGAATTGTGGTGTCCATGACGAATTGTTATGCGATCGAGTTACAACAAGTTAAAATGTTTAATATAAAACATTATTATTTTATTTGAGGATTTCTATCTATACTATAACTATTATAACTAGTGTGGTAGACCGAAGAAATGCGAAAAAGAAAAAAAATTAATAAATATTAAAGCTATTAATAATGTGATGAGTTTAAACTATAATAGTAATGTAAATGGGACAACGAAAACGATCGATTTTTCATAATTGTTGGTTAAACATTCGCGTCTATTTTATTACGCTTGACACTAGCTTATCAACCTTCATTTAAGAAATATTGTTGGAAAAATATCAATTTTGGTTAGATATGTAAAAAGTATTTCAAAACAATTAAAAGTAGTGATACACAACTCTTCTGCATGGCACCACTCATTGCAGCAGTTCCTTGTTTGTACACACCACCAGATAACTCCTTTGAACAAATCTCTCATGAAAAATATGATTTTATGCTCTGAACCTTTGCAGAGTGACAAGAGAATTAGCTTTGATAACAAACTTCCAGTCGACGCATATTAATGCATTCCTGGGGCCAAACGATTTGGTCTCTTGACTTTTAGGAGAGCATAGAATGAATTGCATCTTTCGGGTCTTCGGAGAATGGTGGCAAAAATAGAATCCTTTTCAGATCACTGAACTGCAGGAGAGATGCCCTCCCTCATAACTCCCTCTCCATTCATGTCTTCTTTCCAGATGTCCCATCGAGTACTCTAGGAAAGCCTATTTTTAAGAAAGGCTTCATGAATCACAATGATATCAGGAGGTTTGTCCTGTGACTTTATAAATGAAACGAGCTCACCTGGTTCTTGGCCTATGCCCTGGCAGTTCCATTGGATAATATTAATTCCATTATCAATGCTGTACAGTTTCCCAAAGGTCGACTTTTTGTAAGTGGTTTTTGGAGGTTGAGGTCGTCCGGGATTTCTCCTCTGGAGCTGCAGTTCATATTTTTTTGATCCCCTTCTTGGAATCTTGTATCCATCTACAGAGATTTTCTTCATAAATTCTTATTCATTTCCTGTATGAAAGTTGCTGGAACCCCCAACTGAATCTTTTCAGTTCTAAGGCTTTTCCTATTTGTTTTGTTCTTCCTATTTCTATTTCTCTTTTTTTTGCTATAGGCTTAAGATTAGACTTTCTGGGTTTAGACCAGTGCCTTAACAAACGTGGGCTCAGGCGTAGAATGATGAGTGGTCGAGGACCCTAACCTTAACAGAGGGCTTCGCCTTTAATCTAAGGTAATCCAATCTCATTTTTATAGAACGTTTCCAACGAAGTCAATGATGACAACTGAGGATGCCGCCTTCTTCCCGCCTAGGTTCTTCGTCGTCCTAGTTGACTTAACTCAATCTAGAGCAACTCTAATTGGCGTTGTTCCTTTCACAACACTTGAGTCACGGCATGTCAAATCCGCAGTGGTGACATATCGGGTCCTTCCCCGCATCCTATCTGGTCGTGTTCAATCTTGTAAGATGTACCCTCCAGAGTACGAACTTGATATAGTGATCCATCCATACAAAGCGGTGGGAGACCGTGTTCAGAATGTACTTAGCCACCATTTTCTTTGGTCCGGCTGTGGCTAGCCGTGCCGCGGATGGGATGCACGGAAAGCCGCTTTCAGCTCTCTCAATCTGATAAAGCTGCTGTGATATAGTAAAATTGCACATTTGTAAATTTGATGATTTACGAGCATGTATAAATACAGTGCTTAAGAGTGTGAGAGATCTGTGATATAGTTAGCAAACGTACATCTATTATGCGACTAGATGATGAATATCACTCACAAAACATCAAAAGTAGAAAAGATACTCGCGCTTTTATATGTTCTGTGATTGACACAATTATCACTATATACATTCAATTTTTATACATAATACGAAATTGAATCCGGCAAAAGTCCATCATAGTGATTACTCAGCAAGAAATTTACTCTTTGTGATACTTGGGAAGCTTGTTACTAGCAGTTATTTTAAGCAGTTATTCTCGGATAATAAATGCAATTATGGCAAATATTAAAATCTGTAATTATTCCATAAATTCTTAATAGTATTCCTAAATATCAATTTTGTGATTGACTTTGAAAACAGAACCATTACTAAAGAAATAGAGCATCTACGGACAAGAAGAAATCTTCTGACTCTGAATTCTAACTTAAACAATACCTGCTGCCTAAACTGTTTCTCGATATTCATCCCGATATTTATTCCAAGAATACGTTGTCATATTTGTACATTTGACTTCTGCCGCAGATGCTTCAACGAAGAGCAGTCAAATACGACTTCTCTCATCTGTCCATTTTGCTCAAAAGAGAGGTAATATTTTCTATTATTTACGGATCTATATATTAATAGTACAGTTCAGCGTTTAAATCTGGTTGTAACGTTATGTTTAATTGGATAATCACAAAATAATCCCCAAGACTATAAAGTAATAACTTAATCGTTAAGTCTATTAGTGATAGTCTGCCAAGATGTATCATCAAACATATTTTCCATTTAAAGCTTTTAAGGAAATTTTGGAAAGAGTAGATTTATACCTATTTAGCTATTTCGGAACCATTTCAGGCATATCATATATCATCATATGTTCATCATATATTTGTCACATATCTTCAATCATATTTGAATCGGTGTACTGTAAATTAGGGAGAAGATGGGGAGAATCCTAGAAAAATGGCCCTAAGTACCAAGTTTTACCCTATTCTTGGGTGCCTCAATTCAAAGGTTTTACTGTATATGAAATCATCGGGATATCAACGGGAAGGGGCATTAAATCGAACGAAAAAATACGCCAACAGTATATATCCTCAACAGGCTTTGTAGTACTGGTATGATTGATATGCCTGCCCTTCAGTTATCAATTCCATAGCTTTACACATTTATGTTAATTCAAGTCCTTCATTGGATGATCTTTTAATGGATTTATCAAGAATTCAAGATAAGATCTGGAAGGCAAGATTGAGACACAGTAAAGACTAAACAATGTTCAAACTTGACTTTTTTAATAAAGTTTAATTTCCATGTAGTGTTTTCCTGACGATATGTATTTATTATTCATAAATGTTTTTGTTTTGCCTCCTTTACAATGATTTTTTGAGGTATTCTATTTTCTTTAACATAGATAGCTGATAAATGGACAATCTTCCATAGGGACACTTTTTGTGCAAATTCTAACTGCCCCTATGGGCAGGTTTTACCGCATCTTCGAAATTCAGGAAAGTCCTCAAAATATTTGTTTTCATGGAACTACAAGCAAAGGTCTAATTGTAGATGATGGTTTCGCTTTATTACAATGTCCTTACACATAAAGACTATGTGATAGGGTGTGAGGAGCTTAGTGTCTCTTGGAGATTTTATCGCACCTTACAAACATTAAGGCGGTTATCCATGAAACCTCTTAGCTTTTGACTAGAGTTACCTCATTCAATCCGTCAATTTCTTCCATCAAACCAATAAAAAGTCTTTGTGCCTAACCAATTTATTAGACTTGTAAATTTATAATCTACCTCTTCCACCTCGAGCGGATGTTTTTGTGGACGACCCCCAATAAAATAATTTGACCGTTCCAAAAAATCAATTGATTGATTAAAAGCAAAAAACACGTTAAAACTCACTCTATGAAACTTAGGAAAAAAATTAAAAAATCCTATCTTCCAAGATTTCTTCAAAGTTGGATTTACTATATCTAGAAATTCGTCAGAATCTCATGTCTTTCCATGAATATGGTCATACAACGAATCGGTATTTCTGGTGTCATTCTATTTTTTTGTAAAGTAA
Organism: Hirudinaria manillensis; assembly: GCA_034509925.1. NCBI lineage: Eukaryota > Metazoa > Annelida > Clitellata > Hirudinida > Hirudinidae > Hirudinaria > Hirudinaria manillensis. The sequence continues at coordinate 3,894,051 of CM067532.1, read as the reverse complement.
ATTCAAACTTCATATTATAAATTTACATATATTCCCGGTAGATTTGTATTTTAACGGCTTTGCTCCGATGAGTTTCTCAAGGAGGTGATCCCCAAACTAGCATACCAGTCAAAAGTCTTGAGGTGTCCGTGGGCAGCATAAGTAAAAAATATTGAAATTCCAAACATAGGCATAAAAATACTTTTCTGATATTCACCAGGACATTGAAATTCATTAAACTACAACTTGAAGTTAGCAATGGTCAAATCTTTTCGGCAATGATATATTGTTTAACATGCAGTTCTGACCAATTAATTAAAAAAAAATGCACATGCCATAATAAATGTATATTCGTTGAATGTGACTGAACGTTATCGATTATAGACAAAGTTTTAGCGTTTAATCACCATAATTAAGTGTATATGTCTGTTTAGTTAGCAATAATGCGATTTTTATGAATCTTTATGATTTTAAAGTCAAGGAAAAAAACTATTATTACAAATAAAACGGGAAATGATCTGGTGGGCCGTACATAATATGGTGCCACCGCACAGAAAAACGTCGCGGGACAATTTTGGCTTAGGGTCTCAATTTTTCTTAAATCTATGAAAGAATACAATTATGAAAAGTGAAAACTTATGACTTAACTGCTAACTCTAAATCCCTTCATCGAAATCCAACAATTCTAATTTAAGATTGTCAGAGAATGATATGAAAAGGAGTGTGCGTTTTGATATTTGTAAATAGTCACGTTTTAACGCGATTGAACTGTTAGCGCTGAAAATACATATTACACTATTAAAAGCTCATTTAGGTCAGCATTTTATATTTTCGCATTTTAATGCCAAAAAATGCCGCCCCCCCCCCCTGCCACCCCCCTGGAATGGCATTGGAATAGACTAAACGATTGTTAGCCACATATCTTTTTTCTAAAATCATTTAATCGCTGCTTCATTTTATTTGCATATTAGTTAACTGGATATATATTTTTAAGAGAGTTCTTGCAGAAGAAAAATTCGTGGTTTTATGATAAAGTGAAGGCAAAATTCGAAAGAAATTATCTTTCTGAAATAATTAGGATTCATATGGATAACTTACTCGGTAAGTTTGATTTCAAATCGGCATATACATTCAATATTCTTCGTTATCGAATATAACTGTTCGTTTAATTAATTTATTAAGAATGAATGCAATTATGAAACTTGAGTATATTAGCAAGCGTTACCTTATTAGTCTTTTTCATTATGAATCTTAAAGATAATTTGATTTCGGCAAACAGTTACACCAAAACAAGTCGATGATAACTTTCGGGATATACGACAGTCCATATCGGAATCATGTATAAGCGACAATGGTTATGGCTTTGTGTTATTTAAAATTTAGTTTTACTGGTTTCCTGGCTATAATTCATTATAAATTGCTAGAAGTTTACTTTAAATTCCCATAATTAATCTAAATGAACCAATTTGCTCACGAGTTTTTTAAATAATTATTTCCCTTGCTGCTTTATTCACTAACTTCCGCCAAAAATACTTAAAAGGTTAATAAATGAAAGTTTTCATATTGACCAAAATATTCAAAGTTATATTGAAGATTTTATTCATTTAATTTATATTTATTAGTTCTGTAAATCATTTTCAGTGTTCTCTGCTTACAAAAAATTATTTGACATAACGCTTGAAAAAGTTAAACAAGTTTCTGCGGAGAATGGCCAAGTCCACGATACAAAAAGTAAGGAATTAACCATATATCATATATATTAATCAATTAGTAATGGTTGCCAATTAGGTTGCCAACTTCCGGAAATAGATGTAACATGTCCTAGTTGATAATTTGGAATATAATCGAACCTGCAGCGACTTCTTACCATTTTCACGCTTTCTACATCTTTACTTGACTTTCGCCAATAGTTTTACACCAAAAGTTAAAGTTAAGTTTCGAGCATCATCCTGATTGATAAGAAACTATTGAAAGGAAACACCCTAAAAGAAGATTTCTTCTGATGTCCTATATAATTGATAACTTTAGTAATTGAAGTATAAAGCCCACGAGGTGAATCGATATCTAATGTTATACAGACGTTTGAAAGAACAAAGATTAGATTGATCAGATATGTAATCATTTAACTAGCGTGGGGATCCAACCCTTTCAAGATGATCGCTAAACTTTCCTGACCCAAGTAAGATGGCTGGAGCGAAAAACTGCATAACAATTTTACAACAAAAAAAGATATTTTCCGATACCCCAGTCAAGCTAGCCGGAAATAATGCTCGCATGAAGAAAAGAAACAAGGACAACAAATATGAATCATCATTCATAATTTTTCAAACATGGATGGAATTCGGCGTAAAAAAAAGAATTAAGCTTTGACAATTTCTTTGGTTGTGGCAGCTTTTGCATACTTGTCTTGGGTGACAACAGACTTGAGCAGATACCCAGGCTAGTTTTATTTCTTGACCTCAACATCTAAATTAATACTAAGGAATGAAAATGCTTATGGAGTGAAAATCTCTATATTGGTGGACTTCTTTTCTAAGTAGTTCCTCAGGTGCAGCGAGCAGCTCTAGACAACTGCTAATTCTATTGAAGTTCTGCTAAATCTTCGGGGTTTTTCTATGAAATATAAATCCCGTTCTGTAGTTTTTAATTTTCTGTCTTTGAGGCATGGAACATTGGAGGCTTTCTTATAGATTTTCGATAATTTTATGGCTAGTTGAATACTCAAGGGATCGCCATTTCCGAAGTAAAAATTCGACTCGCTGAACTTTGGGGAAGACCACTCAACATCCCTATGACCATTTGTCAGGGAACTGTCTCTGGGTCCCGACAATGATGATTTAAACTCTAAGTGAAGGACATTTTCCCAGGCTGGCAACTAACTAAAATAATATTTCTATTGTGTTTTTAAAGCGAGTTTTAAGATTTAGATATGTTGGTGGTTTCCCAGGGTTTGGTGCAAGATTGGATGGATGAGGAAAGTTTCTAGAATATTCGATGATGTGTGATTGGAGGAACCGAGAGAATGGATTTTGGCGGAAAGCATAAAAGGGAGACGGTGAGTGTTTGGGGGAGTGTTTGTCCGAGAGAGTGTGTCTTAGAACCCGAAAGTGTGTTGTGGAGGTTTGGGAGCGATTGCCCTGGAGTCGAAAAAGAGAGTGGATATTGTCTGAGTTTGATTGATATTATTAGCGATTCTGTATATAACCTGGAAACTGTGACATAATTCTAGTTAAGGTTATGTTAATATAACAAATGACATTTTCTGGAAAACATGGATATTGAACTTCTTCAACATCGATAAGGTTACAATCCCTCGATACGGGGGAGGGACGTGGCACCATTCTTTTGGCGCTTGTGGTGTAGAATGTGGATTTCGAATAAAAGTTACGAATTACAGTCGTACATCGCTCGTTAACTACTACCGAACCCACACTTATAACTCACCTATTTTAACAAATAATATAACTATTACGGAATTTATAAAATTGAATTTCATAAACTTGAAAAAATGGTATTCATTATGGGTCAAAAAAATATTAAAATTTTAACAGACAAAGAAATTCTGAATACTCAAAAGTCAGTGATTAATCTACTCCTTTCTTCCATGCTACAGGATATGAAAGGTTATTAGTGGTATTTAAATTACAAAAATGTGTTAAGTTACGAAGTTTCACAGAACTTTTAGAACTAGATGCATAAGAACTTTTTTACATTGCATTAAATAATAAAGATTGTTAATATAACTTCACATAACGTCAGCATTGCAACATTATATATATATATTTATTTATTTATTTATACTGTATATAACTATATTTTTATATTAACTTCAACAGAATAGTGACCCAATGATTTTTTTCGAAATTGCATTATGAAAAATATTATAAATATATGATCAGTTACAAATGTTTTCCGAAAACCAGGGTTGTTAATATCGAAGGTATCGTTATCGCAACCAGTAATATTTTGGTTCGCAAAACAATTTTACTTCGAATTCAGTTCGCTACATCATAATAGATGGTAGATGTAGTAGAAGCAGATTATGAGCATGTGTGGCAGAGGAAGAAAAACAAATAACATTAGTATTTGCAAAACTGTTTCTAAGAATTGCTTATTTTAAAAACGTAATGCAATTCAATTTGTTTACAATTAATTTTAACACTTATTTTAACTTCAAATTCAGTTTGATTTCTTTGCATTCAAATCCAATTTTGGTTCGGAAAATAATTGTAGTTTTAATTTATATTTTTATTAATAAACTTAAAATATTACTTCAATTCAATTTTTCATTACAGAAAATATCATTGATCTTGTGTATACTATAGTATAGCTGGTACTTTTTGACGCTACCGATACTGATATTTCCTATAATAATTGTAATTTGTGATTTTCACAATCTGAATTTAGTGCTAATAAGAGATGCAACAAAAGTTGAAAAATGCTATTTTTAAGAAAGTTTTCCGGTGGACAATTGATAAGTTTGTGGCATTACGTAAACAACTTTGGCAGCATGCAGCATCAAACACTCTTGGGACCCTTTTAGTCGCTCCTTCTGACATCAGATGGTATTCTGCAGACTTTATCCATGTACCAAGACAAATTTAAATTTGACAGGATGTATGGATGATCTTGAAACCCCGTGATGACTTCCATTGCCGAAATATTTGCGAAAGAATATATAAAAGCATTGCTACATCGCAGGATCTGGATGTCCTTCAAGGAGAAAAGGCTGCATGCGTTCAAGGCATGCATATCAATCTCCAAGTAATTCTAAACAAACTGAATTCTTTATTGGAAGACAGTGGAAATATTTTGGTATTTGTGCCATCCTTGTCTAATACATTGAAGGAAAGGATAAATAAAAATTTGAAGAAATGGTGAATAACGTCGATGCTCAGTTAGCCTATCTTGTCATACATATTATAGTATTTACTGGCTCAGTATGAGGATCATGGATAATGAAAATTTATTGCATGAAAATTTATCGCCGTAACATTCATTGCAGAAAATCCAACCCAACCCACCCCTAATCCTACCCTAATTCTTGACCCTGGCAAACTGATAAAATATTGGCTTATGAATTGTCTTTTGCCTGTCACTTATCCAGCTACCAACTTGATTAGGTCTAGCAAGGTGATTCCCTTTGATGTATACGTTGTATATCATTGGCTGCATTAAATGCCATGTTGAAATCTAATTTTTCAATGCACACATTATCAGAGTTCACTGCACCGATGAATTTTCTGAGACGAATGTTTCGGAGATGAAATTTTCGAATACCCAGTATGAAATCCATAGAACAGAGATTTTGATTGCATCGAGATCAAGAGTAGATGAATTGCTGAAAGAAGAGTTGTGGACAAAAAATGACCAGTGCTTTTTAAATTTGTTTTTATATAAAACAGTTTTATTTAATGTCGTTTTCGCATGGACGAAGTATGAGTGCAATATAGACAAATTAATTAACGTGAATTAGGCAAATTACCATCTAGAGTTTGTAGCTCCGCGACTGCCAATTTTGTCTTATCTGCTTTGCTTTTCCCCGGAGCTCGATGCACCTAGAAACCGTCAGGAATCCTCAAAGGGGGTCCCCAATCTTCAAACGTTTCGGCCTTCGATTCTCCTTACGTTTTCTGGAGGTGGACCGATTACTGAATGCCCCTATCGATTTATTTCCTGCCTGGACTCCTCTTACTTCGGCTATGGCAGCCTTATACCGGATTGGAGCGACACTGAAAGCTATCATTACCGTAAGAGGCTCTTTTTGACTTTCTTATGTCCTTCTCGACGAAATTCGAATGAGGCAGCATCGATAGCTCTTTACGAGTTCATAACAAACCAATTTCTGCTGATGATTTGGATCTGGATTCAGAAAGAACGCCTTTCTTTTTCCTGTCTTGACCTCTGAATGCTGCAGCAATGCCTCCCCCAAAGAGTGTTCCTTCATGAAGCGTTAATGGCGATAATTATATTCGCAACATCGTTCGCATCGTCGAAGGTTCCTTGCCCTTGTTGTTCCAAGACCTTAAAACCAATTCGAATTTGGACCATCTCACATTATTTTCATAACAAGCTGAATTTAAAATTAAGTTGGACTTAATTCAGAATATCTATTGGTTTATCCTTTTATGCAGCGTCAAAGATACTCACTGAAGTCATAAACAAATTAACAAAGTATTAAATAATGTTAAAGTTTTTTATTACAAATATTCAGGCAAATAAAGTCTGTGTCTTTGAGATGTTTGTTACATACGAGAAATTGCGGTAATACCTGCTTTAATATACTGGAACTTAGATCATCATAGATTATGTTGATAAGGGCGATGGTGTCATTGTCCATTAGACTCTGTCCAGTCTTCCACATATCGCAGAGAACTGAACCCTATATAGCTCATATGTTTTTTAGCCATAATTTTGTTTATAAAAGTCATATAAAAACCATTTATTTATATGAAACGTAGATGTTCATTAGCTACTTGGAGATATTAATTTCAGTGATTTTGGGCGACTATATTTTGTAATTTAAGCAAAAAACTGGAAATATGATAAAAAAGTGAAAGTCGGTGAACCTCATATGAAAGCAAAAATCTTTATTTTTCCGGTTAAAACAAACATTTAAAATCTAAAATAAATAAAGCTGACAAAGTGTTTTGTCATTCTTTTTTTGAAATACTTCCTGAACTCGATCTTTCATTGATTTCAACAAGAGTTTCAGCCTCTTATTGTCCAACTTTATCATCTCCCCTCTCAGACATTTTTTGCAATTCTAAAATGCTAGGTTTTTGCCTAACATTAGAATATACTTGATTATTGAGCAATCCCAACACATTTTCAATAGGATTTTGGCCCGGAAGTCGACGCAGACCACTTTAAGACATAGATTCTTCTTCTGGAAACTAACCTTTTTTGGTATTGAGATGTGGATGGAACCATTATTTTGTTAAAAGATAACGTTATCCATTTGAAATCTACTGCATAGGCATAGGAGGTATTTGTTTAGAATTTAAACACATTCTGAGCAATTTTGTTTCCCCTTTAAGACCACCACATCTGATGAACTAAGAGAAGAAATGGCAGCCCAACAATGACTTCCAAAATTTCTTTTCAAGAGTGATTTTATGGACTTCTGACATTATGCTAATAACATTTGAACTCATAAGGACTGTCAAACTTAAAATGTTTCTCATCTGAAAAATTGCAATGCTCCAAATCACATTCAAACTCATCATCTCCTCAAGCCAATTCAATCAAATCCTTTTGTGATGTTTTGTCAAGAATGTCTTCTACTGGCGCTTTCTATACTTTAAAAATCGGCTTCTCCGAAGGTATCTACATATTGGAGACGTGGTTAAATTCAATTTCAACTTTTTTTCAAGCCCCGTTGAAGAACATTCTCCCTTGCAAGCTTCACGAACAGGAAGTCTCTTCTGACGATGATCCAATGTTCGAGATCTTCCTTATACTTAGTCGGTTCTATAAATATCTGGATCCTTTAAAAATCATCTGAGAACATTTCTGGAACATTTAAACACTTTTGAAATTTCAGAAAACGACTTTATTTAGCTCATTTAATGCCTTAATTTGTTCTTTCTCCATTTCAGCAAGAACCCAATTATAATAAGCTTAACTAGCATTTTTTTATTTAATCAAATAATTATTTAACATTACCCTTTATATATATAACCTTATTATAATAGCCACTAGTAATGGTCGATGTAATAAAATGCTATTTCCTGCATAGGAAGAGACACCATCCTTAATCTTTGAAACGCCTCTGAACAACATCAAAGGGATTTTTTCCATTGTAGTATCATTCATATTCAAATTTTGCTTCACAAACATATTGAAATTTTATTAAGTGAGAATAGAGGCATGAAATAATTGAAACTGTGGGCAATTACACGCTACGGATTTTCAGAAAACTAGACAAAATGTAAAACTTTAGCCCCTGTCCCAACCTTATGACACGCACTGTAGTTCGATCGGCGAACGTACGTATAGACATGGTAAAGAGTCTAAGTATAAATAGCGAGGATAATTAGGGTTGGGGCGCTTCTCGAAGGACAATTGTATGTACATTGGATAATTAGTTTGATAATAAATTATCGAAAAACTACAATTGTTGGCGGGGGTTTGAATAGAGAACAAAGGGTTGTTACAGTTGATATATACAAATTTTTACTAACAAACATTGATGTCATTGTGTAAATAAAATAGCTTTGTAATAACAAATTGATCATTTCAGGAGAATTTTTAAATGTTAGTCGTCGAAATGCTAATATCGTGGGGACAATTGAGGAATCAGATGTTCAACACTTAAAGAACTTTCTTAGTTTCGCCACAAACGATGAAAAGGTTTGTACGTATGCCGTAATTTGATAATGTAACTAAAACGAAGACATAACTTTCTGAAGTGAAGTTTCTTTTGAAGGAATAAGCCGCATAAAATGGGAAAAACCTGTCTGTTACAATTAAGATAAGAGGCAACCATAAGAACAACATTAGAGCTGTCCATTAAGTAGATCACGCTATTTTAGACCATTTTTACGCTTCCCCACGTCATACTCTTTAACAAATCTCAGAACCACCCCCCTCACCATTCCATTAAAGCATGTTATACGTCTGAGATCATCGGTCAGTGCACGATTGGTTGGCCGTGAAAAGCGGAGGAAAAAGAGGAACAAAGCAATTATGTAGAAGCGGAATATTTACTGCCTACGAGAGGGTTAAGAAGAAACATCCTTGAGGAGACAAGCGAATGAACGTCGTTGCTGATATAGAAGGGACAAGGCATTATCCCAAGGTGCTAATTGAAAAATGCAAGAGGCCGTGTATAGTGCTTAAGTCACTGTTGGCGGATGTCATCACCCTGGTAGAACTGGTTCCGTTGTATGACAAGGATGCTTGAGGCTGCTTCCGCAGCCTTATTCTGGATCTGGCAGATATGAGGCCAGAAGAAGTCTAAGCTCATAGCAGAGGGACCAGAAAAAACCGTCGTTCTTCGATTTCGTTAATTCAAAGGGATGGCGTGGACCAATTCACAGGCCAAGAGGAGCGGGCAGGCGACAGAAAAGTCCACGCTGCCACTTTGGGAAAAATATAAAATGGATAAACCTGGTCGATATCACATAAGAAAGCCACGAAGGCCACTGAGGGCCACACAAAGGCGATGCTGAAACGCTTTAGGAGGTAAAGCGATACAAAGAAGCCAACGGGAGCTTTCAAGAGTCAATACACTCCTGGCCGTAACGGACAGCATAAGAAGTCTAATGATAGCCTTCCACGTCCTAAAGTTCAATACAGAACGGAAAATCAATAGCTATATCCGGAGATAAAAACATAAAAAGTTTCAAAGGGCCGAAACGTTTGAAAATGGGACCTCTAAGGATAGCTGTCGATAAGCTCCGAGAAATATCTAACAACATCCGAACTAAAAATTTATCAACTTTATTAACATTGATTCGTCCTTCGTCTGAAACTTTTATTTTCTAAAGGATGGAGTTCAAACAACAGAATATAGTGTTTAATTAATTTTATTAATTCATGAAATATTTTTTGACATTGTAAAGATTAACAATTCAAGCCTCTCTCTTCCTCTAAAAACACTACCATATTTTCACAAAATTAACGTGCAGACGAAGATAAGACGCAGACGAATATAGCACTTTTTACTATTTGTGTAAAATGTATCGAATAAAACAAGCACCAAAATATGGGGTTTCTCTGTTTGCATTTAAATACTTAAAGTATAAATTAACATTTATTTAATAGATTCTATATTAGTCTGTTTATTAATTTAGTGAATATTATTAATGATAAAAAAAGAGTGAAAAGAGAAAATAGGTAGGATTATCTATATATAATGGATGAACTAGTAGAAAATATCTGTGCATTTGAATTGATGTAATTTGTTAATAAATGGGTTGTATGAAATTGTTTGGAGAAAAGGAAATTGTGTTAGATGGACATAAGCAAACAAGTAAAGATATATTAAAAGATAATTTTGCTAACGTATCAGACGGCCTTACTCTCAAAACTATTGTCAGTTGCTTATCTCAACTACATATAACATACTTAAGGCACCTTATTTCATTTGATCGTATTGCATCAAGAGTGTGAAAGTGAGGAATAATCACAAGGTTTTCGATACATCCAAATTGAGAAAGGCAGTGTATTCCAACGCAAGGCAGTTGGCTTTCAATAGTATACGATCGGAAGGCTATTAAAAAGTATTATCAAGTCCATCACCTATCTGCATGATTAAGCATTTATGGTAACTAGATGAAAGGATCAAATGTTAAGGCGATCCAAGGAGATTAAATCGAGCCTAACGTAAATGAAACCTAACTGACTTTCGACGGGCCCATCCTTTGTCGGGTTTCTGACCCATGTCTGCATTATTTTATATTATGAAAGTTTATTTCAATAATAAATATGGTTTCTGCAAGGGTTTCAACTTTTACAGCTAAAAATCATGTAAATTAATTTGTCTTTAGTACTATATCTATAGTAAATGGAGATAAAATACAAGCCAAGCGTGTTATATGGGTGAATAGTAATAGCTTTTGCATAACAAAATATTATCTTAAAAGAGACATATCTTCAAGTAAGACATTTTCCTTAAAATAGGTTTCATAATTGGAAAGTAAGCTAATTTCTACTTTTTAGTAGTTAGGTGCTTTTAATTTAATATGTGTTTAATATAATTAACGAGAGCCGTTTTATTTCATCCAGAATCAAATCTTTCCTTTCAACCACACCGGAATGAGAACAGAAGATTACCTGGAGAAGTTGTCTGAAGCTATCATCAACAAGGTGATATATAAGTAACTGGACATGGAATCTCAAATAAGAGCTTATTCGGTTATTACTTTTGTAAGACAAATGCAACGTTTTCAATCTTTCCGCCATCAATCCCATAGCATCATCATGATAATTTTAGACTATTCCGAACTTAGAATTGTTTTCAAATTTAAAACCATTTCTCTTTCAGGCAATCGAGGACGTTATTCTAGAAGAGAATAAGAAAACAATTCCTACGAAATTGACTTTAGCAATACTTGCCAAAATGTCTGAAGTGTCAGAAAAATCCAAATTCATTTCCTTCAACAATAATATCGACGATATGCAGGGTAGTTATTGATCGATCATTTAAGTCCAGTTAAACAATTACAAATTAATAAATTAGATGATTAAATCGATTTACTTGCAACGTTGCTTTAATATTAAATTAATATTTAAGTAAGAAATAGTGAATGCGTTTCGAGTCGCTCAAAAACGCCAAAAGTAAACAATAACGTAAATTTATATTAATGACATCATACTCTATTATATTTTCATCGACACTGTTTATGAAATCTAACCCATTCCTGTGGTCCTGGTAACCTCTTATGAGGCCCGTTGCAATGAAAAATACACTTACTATATATACGGCTTTCCCAAAATACCATTTGTTAGATAAAGTTATTGGACAAATATTTATATAGTAGATTATACAACTTGTTGCTTACTATTAGTCAAACTTAAAAATCCGTTTTGCCCAATACGTCCTGATATCAGGGCACATATATTCCGCCTAATATAGAAAAGGATTCCCATTTTTTAAAGTGAAAACTCATATAACACCAAATTTCTATGTTATGTTAATAGTGTTTATAAAGTTATTTATAGACGTGAAATATTAATACTACCATTTCTGGAAGTGGTTCCATCCTACTGCGTGACGGTCTGTTTGGATAGGACCTCTTACTTCCTCGAACATCAGTACATTTACTGATTCGTCGATCTCTTTATGCGCTCGGAACTTCTTTCCAGATCTGAGCAGTGGATTAACTTCCAAAATCCGAACGCAGTGGATCCTGAGCATCCACTGCGTTCGGATTTTTGAGAGTTTGTACTCCTCAATGATGGTCCCAAGTGGCAGTCTACGGCTCGCGCTCCTGCTAATATAGAGCAACTGACGACAATGCTGGATGTAGAGCCAGCCATGTCCTGGTGTGTCGGTTGACTTTCTTCTCCAACTCTTCGACCTCCGATAGACCAATCTCATAGATGGTTAGCGCATAGATGGATAGGCTGAATATATTGTGACACCACCATAGGATCTAAAAGTTTTCTTCAATGGTGATTCGAGGTTTCAGTTTTCATTGCTCACAAAAGTGAGGATATTTCAAATAGAATATTTCTCAACATGATCACATGACTAAAGCATCACAGGATAGGAATTGCGTGAATTCACATGCCACAAAATTCATTAAGTGGCCGTATTTTGCTCCTAATAAAATTATACTCGTTAATTATTTTAATAAATTAAGAAGTTTCGATCTGAGAGAAAACAGCGAACTGACGGTCTTTCGTTCATAACATCGATTTTATGTTCATTCTTCTCTTCTTCATTTTTTACTTTATTCCTCTTAGTACTAACTATGAGTTAATGAGAAAAAATTGAAGTTCTAATTTGTGTATTTCTCAAAAATTACGGCCTATATAGAGGCAATTAACCAAAAAGCATGTAAATTCATATTAGATTCTAGCAACAAAAATCATTTTACATTATGTCGCGCTTTCTTTTCATTTAAAACATAAGACATGATCAAAAATATTTTTTATTCTTCAATAAGCGAATAATTGAAAATAAATCCACAGTTCACAACTAATTTGCAGTAAATAATTTCTATCTACAGGTATGATAACACAACCAGGATGCCTAGAAGGAACAGACGAAAATGAAATATCATCGTTTTTAAATGATGATGATCTAGAATCTTTGAGAAGTTTTACTGAAAGCAAAATTAAAGAGGTGCCACTTCCCCCTGTAGAATTACCTATAGAATACACGAGGAAATTGTACGGCTTTGAAGCCGAAGAAAAAATCATTGGAGGCCGACCCTTGTCATTTGTTGATCCTGACCTTGACGTCGTTTCAATGACCTCCTCTCCAAATATAAATAACAGTAACACTCCCAGTGTACTAAGTCCGAGAAACTCGATTTCCGAAGATTCCTGGAGAATAGGAGAAAGAGGGTCCATGATAATGAAAAAAAGAATCCCTTATGGAGTTAACGATCACTATGGAACTGAAAGAAAAGAAGTCATTGATAATACTGATGAAGATGAAAGCAGTTGTGACGGTTCCAACGACGAGAATTTTGTTATGTTCTTGCCCAATAAAAAATTGTTAGAGAATTACAAATTATATGAGCAATCGTATATACCATTTTTATATATAATTTAAATTCTAAGTTCAGTTTTAAAATAATTCTTGTTGATAGTTGCCTGACTAACGAATCGTCTCCACCACTCTCCATAAATGATGAAATGTCGGAGCATTTGAAAGGATCTATAGACGACCCAGATATCTTGGACAACACGAATCTTTCAATGTTTCGAAGGAAGGCATCTTTGGACAACGATCGTTTGAAGGTCCTTTCTTATACGGATGATGGATGCGAGGGCACTCAAGTTCCAAGATTTGCGGTTGAACCTGAAGATTGCACTGCAGCACTGGGAAAACCATTGTGCCTTCATTGCGTTGTTATAGGAACCAAACCCATAGGTCAGTTGAATTTTATACAAATTCGCAGGAATTTCGGACACAGGATTTCTGACGATAACCTATTTTTGACGAATACGGTCATCTAGCCGGTCAACTGAATAAATAATTAAAAGTGTAGATTCAGAGTTTTCAAAGTGTGGCGAGCAAAAAACTTTGCCTTAACTTTGACTAACCTTAGAGAATTTAATAGGAAAACATAGCTGTTGGGCGCGGGTTTTCATGTGAAAAACTGAAGCACCACAATGAAAGTGATTGGAGTGGACAGAATCCTGTCCAATCACAATGCATTAATTATAATGCATGAATATTTTTCCCTCGAAATTGCCAAGTGTCATCTAATTTGCATAAAGTACAGATACACGAACTCCTCTAGAAACTCCAGCAGAAACCATAATAATTTTAATTATTTAATATTAAAATAAACTTTCATAATATAAAATAATACAGAAATGGATCAGAAACCCGACAAAATCTGTTGAAAGTTAGGTTTCTTTCACTTTAGGCACTTGATGAATCGCTCTCGTCACCGTGGTTGTCTGTTTGATCCATTCATGTCCTAATCATGTAGTTATTTAATGGGCTTTAATAGTCTTCCGACCATATGATGTTGAAAGCCAAAAGTTTGCGATGGAATTTACAGACCTCCTCAGGCCCAAACTGAGCTTATCAAACACCGTAACTATTTTTCAAGTTCTCATTCATGATGCAATTCGATAAAATGAAATAAGATGTCCTAAGTATGCTATAGTTGGATGATTTCAGCAATATTTCAAAGTATATTGTAATGCTGATACTACTTCAGCAAGTCTTGTACAATGATGAAGCTAACAATTAGCTCTCTGATCTCGTTCATGGTCCGTGTTTTATTCGATCTTTTTTTACACAAATTGCGAAAAGTGCGTGTTATATCCGCCTGCATGCTATTTTTGTGAAGATAGTTTCGAGTTCCTGGTACAAGGGACCGAGAAGAGATAGCTGGAAATGGCTAGCAAAAATGTGGTTATTTTGTGAATAGTAATAGAAAGAAATATGCAAGATTGCAGTAATTCATATAAGGTCCTGAATGACGACACCTCACAAGGCAATTCCTTCATTTCACTCGGACTGTACAGGTTATCAGAGAGCATCCTCATTATTTTTCAGACATAAAAAAAATTCAACTCTTCTAAAAAAAAAACCGATTGTTTGATTTTATTGCATAAATAGCAATAGTGATTTCAGCCTCTTCCTATATTGTTGATTCTATAATACATTGATGCGTCAAAAACCCCAAAAATTATTTTAAAATTTTTATTTCTTTTTTCCTAGATATATATATCGTTTAGAATATTTCAGTTTGATTGATATAAGAATTGTGTTGTGAAACATCAACAAAATTTTTAAAGACGTCACTTGGTATAAACATTCGGAGAACCTAGTGGAATTAAATGGTTTGGGAGATAGGTACATCAATTACCAGAGGGGAGACAACTATCGTTTAGAAATCACATCGGTTACTAGTGGAGACCACGGCTACTACATGTGCATGGCTTCTAACAAAGTCGGCTACTGTCAGAAAGGATTTCGAATTATCGTTTTTAAAGAAGATGTTGACGGTAGCTGTGAAAATTGACGATTACCGAAATATTTACTGTCATATTCATATTATTGTTTTAGGCAAAACTCAGATTCAGAAGCAAGACTCAAATGTTTCTACAAGTTCCTTAAATATTCAAGAAGTCCTTGGTTCGACAGGTTGCAAAATTTATCGGTGTTGAAGCGACTGAATATCATTTTTATTTCCAAGCATTGTATCTTAGAATAATATCGGTTTTAGAACAATAGCGGCCCTTTCAAGGGTCACCTTATTAATGCAGAGGACCTCACAAATAATTGAATCATTGTCAATAATAGTAATAATAAGACTTCGGTATAACTCAACTTTTTTTTTTATATTTTTCATATCAAACCGAAACCATGAAATTTGTTCTTTGTTAAATGCAAAATATTTTTTAAGAAAACAAAACAAGAAGATCGCAGCAACAACGTACTAAATTAGCAAACAAATGCAGCGAAGACGCTTTGCCATCCGAAGAAGAAACATTCATAACGTCAACTAATAAAGAAAATAGTTTTCATAACAAGAAGAAAAGTTCGTTGTCGCACAGGTGGCTGTTGGGTAGTATTGGAAATGCAGATGGAACAAAGATGGACAGTTATTATGATGTAAATCCATTTGATAAGGATGAAAAAATTGAATCTATTCATCATGATGAAAAGGCATATTTTTCGAATAAGGAAATAAAAAGCGATTTGGTATTTGTTACAAAAGAGGAAGTAAATAGGCCCTTAAATAAAACGCTTAACTCTAACAATCTCATCACTCAATCGAAATCGAAGAATCAATCTTCAAAAAATTATTCCGCAAATAGTGAATCGAGAGAAAAACAAGACATGTCTTTATGGTCAGAAGGCCCACCACTTTTTGAAGTTTCTGATTCCAAAAATTTAACTATGAATAACGCTAGAAGAAATTCAAATAAAGAGTCACTTTCTACAAATGACGACATTTTGCAGCCTTGCAATAAAGATTTAGATATTCATAACAATCCTAAACTTCAGAAACGTTATGAAATCAAGTCTAAATCTAGATCTGAAAACCATCAGCAAATGTTGTCATCGGGGGAAGACGTTTTCTCATCTGAAACAGGTTATTTTTTTTAATTTGCGGATAGTGATGTAAAAGCTCTAAGCTACTTAAGTACTTTACATAACTATTAAGTTATTAATTATTTTATCTGTTATTGATCATTAAATGCTCTGACTTACAAATTTGACCCTAACCTTAAGGAGAAAGCAGTGACATGGGTGAAGAACTAACAACACTGAAGATGCCATCTGTTAAGGAATTGCGCAAGAAGTTTGCTAGTGATATCGTGAGCGAACCGATAGTGAGTAAAATTACTTTTTAGCAAGGACCACCAATCTTTATAGCGCAAATTAAAATTTTGAAAAACCCTCATAAACATCAAATTAGAGTTTTATCGAGTTCCATTTAAACAACGTAATTATCATGTATTGTTTAAATCGTTTAGCTAGTGGATGATTGTTTTTTTTTTAAGAAGAAACTCAAAATAAAAGCCAAATTTTGCATATCAATGATCAAAAAAAATTACGGGGCCGCAATACCGGCCGCACACAATAATAAATGGTCAACAATCTAGCGGTGGGAAAAGGGTCATTTTTGACGTTTGGCGCCAAACATCCGAAATGACTTAACACTGGCAGGTTAAGGAGGTTCTTGCTGGCTAGGCAGCAGTGTTAGCTTCTTTGTCGATTGTGATAGGAATATCAGGATTTCACCACAATTCCCTGAGAATTTCATCAATAACATGAATATTGACGGCAGTGCTTCTATCAATGGAAGGCTTACACGCACGTGTGGCGGTATTAATGCTATAGTTCCATTGTCTCCACTTGGGTCAATCCAGATAAGATTTATGTCAATAAACCAGACACCGTATCTGGCACATTGGCCCAGTCACCCCTACCCGTTCAAATCACTGACTCGTTCTTGGTTCCATTTCATAAATAATTGTATTGAAGTTTAAATTTAAAGTTATTTTTGATCAGATTCGAAATATCAATTCGATGAGCCAAGATTATATCGAACCGAGAGTTCAGAAGATTCAAATAAAAAGTTTTCAAGAGAGCTCATATGTGCCCCTTAGCCCTGTGCCTGTCAATCGCGACAAGAAATGCCAGGGCCCAAATCTTGATCAAATTTATGACTCGGACATCAGAGGAGGTTTGTTATGCGATGACTTTCCTAAGATCAAACTTGTTTCTGATAAAGGAATATTTAGATTCTGTTTCTTATGAAAATGCAAAACTGAACAAGAGCTTTAAAGTAACAAGTGAAATATCTAGATGGGATTCGAAAAGATTTTGTAATCATATAGTTCAGTTTCAATCTAAAACGTGTCGGTTGACAGGTAATCTCTCATCTCACCACCTTGATGCCATGTGCCAGGGAACTATCCGAAGCGATCACAATTTAAGCCAATCATTTTCTCCAATCCATAGCAAGACCGTTGCAATGTTTCATCCTGTTATTGGTCAAAAACGAGAAGGAATCACCATTTCTAATAACCGCCTGCCATTGCAGTCGGGATCGTTTGTAAGCAAAGTAGTCATTGGCAGTGACTATGACATTGTTTCAAGTTGTAGTGATTTAACAACAAATCCGAAATGATATTTTCATTCTATCTAAATAAAAATGTAACTGTGCGTTTGTGTCACCATTTCTCTCTGGAAGTTATCAACTGATTGCTTTGAAATTTTGACACAACATTGCATACGATCAGACGAGTGTTTATATAGAAAATGTGTGTTTTTTTCATTTTCCGGGTGCACCCAGTAATCATAAAAATACTGTTTGACTTCATAAAAAATCAGATTATTATTTTGTTCCGGTATATGGCATATTTAATCATCCAAACTATCAATCTCAATAAATGGTCTATGTTTCAAAGTCTCTGTTTCATTAAAAGGCAAAAAAGTCAAAATGATCTTTATTCATTCTTTATGCTACGATAAAGAATCAGAAAATATTAGGCACCCCCCCCCCCTCTTAAAGAGGAGGTTCGTGCCAAGCAATGGCACGCGGAAGGTCGAACTTCGAAAGGGGAGACAAATTTAGCGACGAGATGGATCGAACAAAATATATTACTATAATCCCGGACCCAGAACAAAAATTTTACGATGTGTAATATCCAAGACCCAACAACCATCAACAATTCAGAACTTCTTTCGAAATTGTGATTTTGGAGAAGTTGATGAAGGCATTTTGGAGATTGAAATTGAGGAGGAAGAGGAGGCATTATAGTCTCTGTTAATTCAGATATAACCTTTTAGTTCATTTCACTTGTTGAAGGATGTGAAGCAGCATGTGGTGATAGTGATTCTGAAAATGAAAATGAGCTGGGGTATATCTATTTGAATAAGCCTTGAATTTGTTTTAGATTTCCCAATTCATTAAGAAAAGTAGACCTAATATGTTGGCTTAAGTGATTCCTTTGTGACCTATCATATTGACTTTAACAAATCAAAAACTGCAAAAACCAAAGGATGGTCAAAAAAAGCTAAGTGAATGAGATAGTTCTAGCTTCATAAATAATTTCAATCACCAACCCCGTTAACTCATTTGCCTCAACCACAGGTTCCACAGTCTCCATATTCATCTCAATCTTTATTTCACTCATATCAGACGTCCACATCATTTCATTATCTATCACCTCATCGATCGACTCAAACAATGGTTTCAAGTTCATTTGCTGAGTTAAGCGTATCATAACGTTGTCAAACAAATTCCTATTCATTCTTGCTTCAGATTTAGATAAGAAAGTTAAAGAAATAATATCAAATGTCCTATCTTTATACTGTATATCTTTATATATATACAGGACCTTGTATGTATGTACGACCTTGGTGCCGAACGGGAATGAAATCATAAAGCTTTGGTAAGTCCTTTTGCCTAATTAATTTATTTCTTTATTTTCTTAACATATACATGTATCTGTAAAATGTCCTGCAATCTGTTAAAAATATTTCTCTGCTAAACTAGTTATGTTGTTCGTCGTCATTCCTTAACTGAACAGAATTGAATATGCATTCACATAAAAAGTCCCAACTTAAGCCATTTATTATCAGTTCCACTTATCACCTTTTTTTCTCTAAGCATTACACTAAATTACATTCAGATCCATTACCAACTTCCTTTCTACTTCATTAAGTGCAAAAATTTGAATTGCATGATTATATATTTAGAGTTTTAAAAAAAATGAAACAAAGAAACCGTTTAAGCTCTTTAAGATATGGTTCATTTAAAAAAAAAATTGAGAGAAACATTTAATATTGGTTTGGATTAAGTTCAAAACACAATTCATATTAAACTGTGGCTGTTAAAATTCTTTTTGGGCATGAATAGAAGTTAAGCTTGTTTGGAAGCAATTCAATAGATAGGGACTCCATGCCTTCAAATTGTTCACTGTCTATTAACAGCATTTTGCTTTTATTCTAGAAGAATGAATGGAAACAACTAAGAAAATTTTCAATTCCAAATACTGTCTTGATAGAAAATTACCATCTCAGGAAATTCCAATCTTATAGTCCCAACTACAAGTGATGGCTCTTCTTCATCAATTACTTCCAATTCCTTGGTAGAACCCATCCTTTTCCACCTAAGAAGGAACAGTGATTCCATAAATAGAAAAGATTAATTTAATCTTGATGTAATGTAATTCAACTATGATTTCAAGCTAGATTAAACTAAAACATTTGGTAGTCAAACCCTTTCTGCATGAAGTCAGTTTTGCTAATGTTGTTGGGAATGATCTTGACATCAATAGATTTTTCCTATGTAAAATAATTGATTGACATAAAAAATCTATTTGACTATTTTCGTTATATTTTGTTTCATAATATTCAATTAAAGCTATCATGATAATGTTCAGCTGAATCTTATGAACATCCTGTTAGCATGTGTTATGCAATCTGCCAATGCAGGCTGGGTTGCAAATGCAACAAATTAAAAACATTTAGATCAGACTTGTAGTACTGGGTTCTAGCTGGTGCAACTTAAGTGTACTTAAGTACCCTTTTCAAGTCCTGACAAGTGAGCCTTGAAACATGGTAACAGAAAATAAAGTGAAATTTTGTGAAAATCGGAGATTATTTGGAAGGATCTTAAAGCTTCAAGATACATCAGTTTCAGGACTTTTATGTTGCTTTTAATTTTTAAAATGTATTAATAAGTACACTTTGTGAAAATGACTGAAATAAGGCCATTGGCCTTAGGCAAATTAATGTCATTTTAGCTTGTCTAAATGGATGGAGTTTTTCTCAGAAAAACAAGGTATGCTTTGGAGCATACAACACAATTGAGTACAATGGCAAACTCAACAAATTGTGTTGGGTCTTGGACAAAATCATTCTCATCATCACTTGATGAGAATAGTTTTGGAAAACCTATTCATCTGAATGTTTCTTTCTGTCTAAATCCATTTCAGACAATCGTGGTTGCATTGTTTGCAAAATTAACCATAGTTCACATAACATGCTCTCAGCCATAGGGCAGAAATGAGAGAAAGAAGAGAAATTGACTAATTCAAAGAGAACAATGCAAGAATCTACTAATTTGTCCTACAATTAGCCAAACATTCATTGGGAAACTCTCTAACTAACTCTCACACTAACTCCTGGACCCCATTGTGCTCCTCAGATCACATGTATTCTATGATTGCTGTGAGTATAGATCTTGTTCAGAAAACGATTTAATTTAATAAATTGATAAATGGAAGAGGATATCAGAAAGTTATTAATATAATCATTTTGTATGGGCACTTAAGTAATAAAAACACAAAAACAAATTTTGGTCATATTAAAATGCAATTTTACATATGAATGTTGCAAAAGTTCTGTTGAAATGCATGCTGATCCTTTTTTTCATTACCAGTTCTTGAATAAGTATTTCTTAAAGCAAAATCTAATTGCTCCAACACTTAAAAATTTGCAAAATTGCAATTTACCTCTTCCATGATGTGCGCAGTGTCAACATTTTTATAACACTTTTTTTTGTTTGTTACCAGGTCCATTTGAGTGAAATCGCTATTAATTTTAAATTCTTTTCCACAAAGATCATTTACTACATTTGTGTAGTCCTTGACACCTGCATAAAAGAATAAGAATAGTTAAATAATTTAATCAAAATGATATCTTTTGTGTTTGCATAAGTGATATTTTTCTTAAATTTTTACTCAAGTAACTTAATGTATTTAGATTTAAATATTGCACTACATCTACTTTATCTGTGTCTAATTATTATGCAATATGTAGTTTTTATCTGGTGTTCAAGCAGATGTCCCTGCCACCTTGTATCTTTCAAAATCACTAAATCAACTTTTTTTCAGTTGATGCAAACTTTAAACTATAAATTCCAGCTGATTCTTAAGGAAAAACCTACAAGATTTCCGACATCCAAAAACTGACAAAGTTGCTACTGCAGTGCTCTTTATAATCATTCCATGTGGCTAATGCTCTTGCTGCTTATGGAAAATAACGAATTCTTTTTTGACACCAAAACACTGAGGCATCATCTGTATTTCAGGAGCATTATTTTATCCTGAATACATTAAAAATAGCAGTCAAAAAGACTTCCAGGATTTAGTGGAGGCAACCAAAGTGTAGTAAGGACTGAGGGCACATTTTAAAATGCAATATTTACTAGAGAAAATTATAAAAAATCCAATAAGAATAATTAAAATCAGATGATGTAAGATTTTTTGCATTATGAAAGGTAAAAGAAGGCTCATAATAAGGTAAAAAATAAAAAAATTCTGGCTGATGAAGAGTTAGCTTTTTAATTCACAAAATACATAAAATAAACAGATCTAACTTTCTTGTTTGGGTCGGACGAAAATGTGCCACCAGCTCCACTGAAGTTTTGGAGGTGCAGCTTTGCACTGATTACAACCTGCGCATGGCAATGTATAAGTTACTTTGCAATTCATGAACCCAGTCCAATATCTCAGGGCTGTGACTATGTAACAAAGATGATCTTTCAAAGGCCCAAAATACCAATTCCTGTTAAAATAATTAAGATACAATCATTGACTGTCATTCCATCAAAAAATGATCAACAACATCATGTACACATCTACAGGAACAGTTGATAATATTTTCAAAATTTTAATTTAAATAAAATAAAGTACAAAGCACTTTATCAAATATCATATTCTGTATTACATAATAATGAATCACAAATAATGGGCAATCACAACAAAAAAACAAAAAGCACTTTTTCTTTCTTATTTCAGAATCAGTGAAGGCTCCAATGGAAAGATTTGATACTGCATAAACTGATTTATCATTGCCCTGCACAAGATAATTGATCATGTTATCAACAATAAAGTTAAAAAACTGTAAATCCCTCAAAGTTAAATAATATTCAGATACCCTTGTGATTGTTTAAACAAATTTCCATAATATTACACATACTCCAAGGATAAATCAAACGATCTATACCATATTTTTTTTAATTCAGCTGGAATTCTAAAATATATACTGCTTGAATCACATATAAGTTCACTGGTATATTTTATCAAACTGATAGCTGCATTTTTTACTAGTTAATAAACAAATGAACTCTAGTATTAGGAACAGAAACAGTATATATTCATGCAATCTCTCCAATCATTAATTATGATTAGCAAGAAATTAGTTGTAAATCAAAAAGGTCAAATTTTATGCATTTGGTGCAAAAGTCCACCTTGATGAACAATGATAATATCTCCTACTAAATTGAAAAGGTTTCCTAGTGACACACTAGTAAGTGGTGGTGTAAGAAATATATGTGAAAATCTTTCCATAACAAGAAATATTCAAAATCAGCATGTTTGAACTCCATCAAGAAGAAAGATCTGAAGACACAATCTGCCTATTGCCAACATCATTCTATTGAAATGGTGGTTTTAAGGGTTGTTTCTGGCACTTGAGGTTGCTCTGTTTCTGCTCCTATATATCAGTGGCATGTCATAGCACTGATTGTTACCTGACTGGAAAAATCATTTTGTCTAACAAGTAGCACACATTGTTATTGTGCACAAGTTGCTGGCATCATAACTTAACTGAAGGCAAACAGCACAATAAGTTTTAAAATGCCACTAGGATGCATTATTTTTTTAGTATTTAATGCTAATTAAAAACCACCAAGACATACACATAGAAATTGCCATTCAGTCTGTAAGCAAAAGCTAGACAAGGGAGTCTATGTTCATTTATGAGAATGCAACTTTAATGGTAATAGAAATAGTTATTCGCATCAATAACCATTAGTTAAAAGACTGTCAAAGCAGAGCAATTACAGTTTATCAGACTGTTAAGAGGGGTTTGTAACAATTGCTCCTTCCAAAGTAGACTTGTATTTGATGAGAATGTTACAAAACCACATAAGTTATACATAAGGCTTGTAATATTAATGCCTTTTAACATATACAAACTTACCAATCATTTTTTAAAATATGGAGTTCAGATTTTTTCATAGGAATTAACAAAGTAGCATTCAACCCCTAATGATTTCATATGAAACTCATATGCACCACCACTTTTGGTTTAAAAAAATGGTTTAATTTTATGGATAAACAACAATATAAAAAGAAGACAACCTTAATGTGCATCACATCAACCTGTTCGGTTGGGCCTGTTACTGAAGATAGGGCCATCTCTGCTATGAATCTTTAAATAAGCATTAACAATGTACTTTGAGATATTCTATTCAAACACATGGGACATACTTGATAGTGTTGTCTACAGTAGGTAGATAGAGCGAGCGAGCAAGACTGTTGGTTCTTCCCAGTGGAATAATGCACCATGGTGTGGATGAGGGTAAGGTTGTCTATTGCAAAATGTACCACCAATCATAAATAAACAAATTAAATCATTAAGAAATATTGATGGAACATTTGACTGTTACTTAATTGATGTATAATAATTATTAATATATAATTTAACTATAATTGATGTGGCACTTAATGGAAATAATCTGATGGGTTATCTATCTAGAATTTAATAATTTTTTAAAAATATTTATTTGTGGAGTGTTTTAAGAAATTGTTATGTTAAACTCTGCCTCAGAGATCCTCATGAGTTCCTCATTTTCAAGCAAGTGAATGACACAAGAGTATATAATTCAGAGATCCCTTACTTGGAATAAATTGGGGAAGAAGCCCCCCATTCCATCTGGATTTCACAATAATGTTGGCACATGACCAAATGTCCTTCAGGGACAATTTGAAGAAATGGGGCCTGGTAGAACATACTGAATGTAGCCCCTATGGTGAGAGAGACACTACATCAGGTTCAGACCAATAGACTTATGCCCTTGCCAACAGTCAGAATACTAACATGGGAACATAACCATGTCCTTCAAGAAGCAAAATCACAGAAAATATATTTCTTGAGTAAGGGCCTTTGCAAAAAGGAACAGAGGCTATAACAAAAATGTCTGAGGCTATAGAAGCAAGGGTCTAGCACATGTCATGAGGAGCCAGAAGTCTTCAGTATACATATCCACATCAGAGAAAACTGCTGAACTAAATTTCTAAGTCTAATGGATGATATAAAGAAAATTTAAAATCCTCATTTTCTGAAATTGACATGTAGTGTGAAGAATTCCAAGAGCTTTCATGATTTTTGCACATCAATTGTCAGACAAGGATGACATAGGGTCAAAGAAAGCCTCCCTTAGCCAAGTGTGGAGGAAATAAGACATAAAGCTGATTAACAGATACAGCCCATTCCCCAAAAATGAAGATGTTTAAGACCAAAATGTTTGAATATAGAGGAACTCTGAGAATCCCTGCCAGAGGCACAGTTTCACTCAACAAATAAATCTTAAAAACATGGATAGATAAATGACAATCATAGAATCCCATGAAAAAGAACATTCTTTTTAAAACATTCAAAGAAATACCTCAATAAACCAAAAGTCATCTCCAAAAGACAACTGAAATTGAATTAATAATTGCACAATAGAAAATAAAATCTCACTTCATCTGATCTTCTTAAGAAACCAGTGATTGCCTAAAAATGTTTCATAAATGTTGAAAAATGTCATGCTATAATATTGAACGTCAGTTGCAAACAACCTCTGAAAGAGTTCCATCTCCTCCAGCAATAATAATTGCATCAGTGTTCTGCAGCTCCCCTGCCAGCTTTTTGGCCTGCCCCTCATATTGTGTCTAAAAGAAAAATTAAAGACACATTACTCTTTTAATCTAACTGAAATTTTCATTGTAACAAAGTATTTTGAGAATATTTATTCTAATGAATGATAACAAACAATCACATTTCCAACCTTAATTAATGAGATATTGAGGCATTCCAAATCCAATCAATCACTCATGCACCACAATATTGACTATGGCAAGATGTTGGCTTTTGATCAAATTTCAGTGATACATAATTCTGATGACAGTTGACCAGAAATCTATTTTCATAAGTGATTCATCTAGGTTAAGAAATGTTAATTTTAAACAAACCAAGATGGTGATGCCAAATAAATGGTTGATTTGACATGGAATGCCCCTTTAGCACTAAATCATCTCATTAAAATTATTTCCATTAATTTTAAATAAAGAACATTCCTTACTATAATTAAGTTGACTTCCATGCCAGCCAGATGGAGAATTGGGGCAACATTTTTCTCATAAGCTGACTTGCCCTTCCTAGGATTAAATCACACAAATGAAAGATTTTATATGCTGTTATAGATTATATATTTATATAGATTTTGCAAAATACCATTAGAAAAAGGAATAAATTAAAGATAATTTTAATTTTAAGACTTAAATAAGATATTTAACAGATTTAAACTTTATTAGTAAACTTAAAATGGCTCTTTTGTTTGTAATTACCACAGTCAAATAGTGGACTCCTTTCACAAATACTTTTGTCTTTTAATGATTTACCAGAGGTTATTATGTGATTTACTGAATCAGTTATTTTCAGTAATTACTTTTTCAAAATATTCAAATAAAATCAAATTATAACATAAATTATGAAAATAGCAAAGGTATTTGATGTTTTTGGACAAAATTGCAATAGATTGTGCAAAATATATCCATGATATATATATTCAACCAATCCTGTATGTGAGTGTTGTGACATCTCTTGGTTATTTCATTTATTCTTGTGTTATTGAATAATACTTTATCATCATCTAAAATAGTAGCTACAAAATTTGTTTTGTGAGGCCCTACCCAAGAAAGCATTTTTATAAATTAATGTACAAAACAATTATTAATATATAGAAATTTCTGCCGATTTATCATTGTTTTCCCTTTACAAAATGTTTCATTAAAAAATTGGGATGTCATTTTGGTCTCTTTCATGATTGAGAGGAACCTTCACATAATTCAATGACTTGATCTGATGATCAATTTTTCTGTATTTTCAAACCTACCATCATTGCCTGTCCACAAAGGTTGTGTTCATAATTTGTTATCCCACTAAACCCCAGTTTTGCAGGTGATCTAGGTGTTTGGCCTTGTAACCAGAACTGCTAGTATCCTAAAATTCAATACCCTCCCTCCCGAATTTGGACTTCAACAATACCACCTGTTGACCTACTGTAAGAATGGAGCATATTAAACTTACCCTTTGTT
This sequence comes from Hirudinaria manillensis, assembly GCA_034509925.1. Taxonomy (NCBI): domain Eukaryota; kingdom Metazoa; phylum Annelida; class Clitellata; order Hirudinida; family Hirudinidae; genus Hirudinaria; species Hirudinaria manillensis. Next base: position 3,867,315 of record CM067532.1, on the reverse strand, counting down.
AGCAGCTGGATTTAATATCACTGTAACTTTTTTTGGGCGATTAGAACTCTTCAGAATAAAGTCCCCGTATTTCTAAAACAACAAAAGCTGGACTTATTGCCAAAAATAGTAGTAACAAAAAAAATGTGTCAATCAACCTTGGCTTCCAGACAATAGCTTTGCATCAGCTTCCAATCTCTGTGAGTATAAATTGCAGAATAACAAGAAACAGACTAAAAACTTAAAAAGCGTCAAGAGTACTATTGTTTTGCATAACATTAACATGATTATCTTTTTGGCAAAGACTTAATGCAAAATAAATGCTTTAGCAAACAAACTGACTTACTTCCACTTTTCATTAGAAAACCAAGCCCCATATGTACTAGCGACTGCTGCAAATACTGATTTTTTCCAATGGTTTTTAAGAACGTTTAAAACATTCATCTCAAAAGTAGTTTGCAATTAAAAAAAATTATAGTATTCAAATTTCTTTCATTCAAATCCAAAGCGACACAACCGGCACAATTCTAATCACAGCGAGCACGCAAATTATCGTTCTGAGCTCTGTTTACAAAAATCTATTTTAAATTATCACCATTCTATTTGATCATTTTCTTATAAAGAAAATATCATCGTAAACAAAAAATGTATAACCATTAATGTGGTAAATATTTGTCTTATTTATGTCATATATTGCTATGATTGTTATCTGGTTAATATTATCGCAAATACAAAATTTATAACACAATACCATTAATTTGATAACTATTTGTCTTATTTAAATCTTATTATTAAAAGAGCCCTACATGATTACATGCACCTCCCGACACTATCCGAACATGAACATACCCCCCAATTAGGCGAAACAATATTGTGAGAGTCCCATGTTCCTTGTCCCCACGTCGCAAAGCGTTAAGTTTGGCGACAGTTCTTTCTACGTCAATGGTCCCAAAACATGGAACGCCCTCCTTGTTCACATTCAAAAAGCCGCCATACCTGAGCTTTTTCATACCAATTTAAAGACTCATTTGTTTGTTCAATGTTATTCTTAAATATTTTAGTTTGCATTTTTTTAAATTGTCTTTTGTTCTCATTATTTCATTATGTTGTGCTCGGTCGTGTCTATGCTAATGTGCGTCGGCAGTGCCTTGACATCCTAGGACTGGATAAAAAAGGCACTTAAAATATTGGAGGAATTGAATTGAAATCATCATCATCACCGTCGTCGTCTGGCAAAGACTGACCAAAATCGGGTCTATTTATGAGGTACTTGTAGAGCAAGAATATGATGTTCCATCGGGGCAGGAAGATTAGTATGACTCCTTCGATCTCGTGATTCATCAACTTCAGATCTTCCTACATATAAAGATGTCGTCAGATATTTTTTATAAGGTTAAAGATGCCAAGTGCATAAAAGAAAAATCAGTGTGAGGACCAAGAACTATCTGGTTCTGCAACCCTGAGCTCGTTTTAATGGCTGATAAATATAGAAATTTTAAGGTTATAAGGGAAAGTGATAGTTTGGAAAATAGTTAGTTCCAACAAAATAAAAGTAATCATCAAAAGAACTACGAATATTATAAAAATGAGAACAAATTGCCCCTTATTCTGTTTCCCTGCCTTATTTTTCGAGTATTCTGACAGAAATTTCAATGTCATGTAGATCCAAACTTACACATTTATTGCAAATGTATGGCCCAATGCAAGGTTTTAGATGAAAAGCATATTTGACAACATATTGAACTTTTTTGGCCTTCAACTTGTTTTAAACTAGGTTCCATTAGAGTAAAGGGCATTTATAAAAGATTGGAACCAAGGGAAGCTCTTGAATGGTTAGAGCTGATAAACATTGCAAACAATTACTAGATATTAGTTCACTTCCTTTGTGGTTCACTCATAATTCTCATGAAATTCCATCAAACTCTAATACAGAAACCAAGCAGTTAACATCTAAATAACTGATTCTTTTTCATCTTTAAACAGACTTTTCATTGTGTTCCAAATTCTTCCAACACAAACAGACAAATCAAATAACAGATTTCTACAAACAGCATTTTCCAAAGTTTGCTTTGGAAACAGTTCAATATGAAATTTCTGATGATTTTGCTGCATATGCAATTCTTTTAATCCCCAAGAATGGTCAGTTTTTAATTTAATTAAACAATTAAATTTGACTAATTTAAGTCCGATGTAACATAATGGACTAAAATTCTGGCTTTTTTTCAATAAAGAACGCAATAAAAAGAAGCATATTATGTTCATCATGATCTAATTATACAATATACATCAAAAACAACAATAACACTAAAGCATATGCTTTTCCATTTCCAAGTCACCACCACTTTTCAAATTTTATTTGTTCTTGGGGAAGCCCAATGTCTAACAGAGCTTTGTTTAGATCTTCTATCATGGCATTAGGACCACATATAAAAGAAACAATTTTGTCAGTAGATTTGTAATGATGGGCCAGCCTAGCTCCTAATGACTCCCGATTCAATCTGTGACCTGCTGCTAGAAATGTTATTAGAATTTAGAATTAATTAAATTCAAGAAGGCATCCAAATGAAATTAACAAGATTTAAGAGAATGAACACATGGAATTGTGGAATGCAGCAACATTTAAAAAATGTTGTAAAAAAAGACTAAAAAATAAACAGAATTAATAGGCAATAGATAAAAATGCTACACATGAACCATGTATTTACATGTGAATTTGACTTGCGGAGACAATTCTTTAGAACGGTTTTCTTCTGAGGTGAGTAGAAATTCGCAGCTTAAATTTGGGCATTTGGAAGTTTCTTTAACTATGCTGTCCTGCAATAATAACAATGAGTTTAAGGTTTTTATTCTGTTCACCAGAAACATCACATCTGACTCAAATTAACAACCTAAGGACACTTTGTGACCACAAAGTACATTAGAAGTTACTATTCCTCCACAATATTTTTATAAAAATATTAATTTATAAAAAACAATATTTTTTTGACACTATACAGACAGTAAAAATATTCAATCCTCACTTTAAAATTTCAGCAATTTGTCTTACCACAAAAATGAGATCATCATACTTTGAAGCACAGTAGAGCAGTAGTACTTTGGGGATGCTTGTATTATTTATAGGGTTTCCACTTTTTAAAGTATACTGTCTTGCAACATGTCTAAGGATAGACAACAGAGGATTTATACCAACTCCTCCTGCTAACAGTAAAATGTCAAGATCTTTGTTGGGATATTCATTGACATCATAATAAAAGTCTCCACCCACAGATATGTGTACTTGACTGTCTATCTTGCACTTAAGAAAAAGTTTACATGATGAACAAGGCAAATTGATTGTTATCATTAATCAATTATATTTCTAATTAGGATTTCTTAATGAAAAAAGTTAGGCAAACATAGCAAGTCCTTACATATAATTAACAAGCTTTCATAAAATAAAACAATGACTTTAATTAATTCTTTATTTATTGAATCTTATTACAATAGCAAGACTTTATAACCACTGAAATAAAGTAACATTTCCTATATGGGAAGAGACTATAGTTGTGATTACTATCAAGATTTTTTTGCAATAAACTCAATCAAGTCCTTTGCTGATATCTTCTTTTGTTAACTGGTTTTGAAATAATCGATGACAGCTACATACTGTAAGGTTTTTACTCATTCATTTATCACACCCAGCCATTAAACAGAAGGTAATTCCCCTTGGACTAGCCCTTTGAAGAGTTTGCTTTTACACATCACATTTTCAATTTTTCACATAACTTTGTTGCTGGATTAAATAAAGTAATATTTTCCCATTTAGGAAAAAAACCCACCAGCTAAGCATTTTTTTAGTCCTGGCTTCTTATCCTCACTTAACAACATTTCAATGATCTGTAAAGCAAAATATGAATAGGAATGAAACTCCATGTAAAAATCATTTTGTTCCTGTTCAGAAGAGTTTCAAAGGTTAAAGATAAGGTCTCTTCCTGTATAGAAAATGTTATTTTATTGCAATGGCCATAAAATCTTGCAACTGAAATAAGATTCGGCAAATAAACAATGATGTCAAATTATTTTTATTTTATGAAAGTTTCTTATTTATTTACTAATTTGATGAATTTGCCAAAATTGGCAATTTTCATTTTTTAGCAAGTTTCCTTCTCTAAATGTTAATAGATTATTATAAAGATTTGCACAATTTATTTTTTAAGTCATCACAGGTTTACAAGTTGAGCATTAAAAAAATTAACTTCTGTTTTTTTGGCATCCTAAGATATACATAATTATATATACATATATATCATAAATAAATTTTTACAAAGTTTAATGTAACCATTCAAACATTTTTAGTTATATTTCACCTCTTAGTCTTTATGGTTTCTGTCTAGACAGAAACAATGTTTCTGTGTGCAAACGTTACAATATTTTGATCTGATCTATCATTAGTTTGTTTCTCCTTTTTTAAGGCTTATTTCAAATACAGATTTCCTGGTTCCTTCAATCTTAAATCATTTTTCTTTGAGTGTCAGGGAGAAGTTGACATATGTATTTAATTAGGCTAAGTTAAATAAGAAGATAACTCCACAAATAAACCTGTGTATGTATTTGTTGGCTGGTATTTAAAAACTGAATACATCAAATGATTTAATGGTTGCTCAAAGCATGTAATTTCTAAATCAACATGTATTGTTCACATAAATTCCATAGAACCACTATAGCAGTCAAACGCAAAAATGTCTACATCTAAAACAAAATCTTTTTAAATTTACATAATGTATGTAAATACATTTAGATAATTTGCTTAGTGTTACAGTGCAGAACCAAAGGCATTTTAACAAACATTTACATAGTGCAATGATGAGATGTCACATTTTGACCATTGCAAGCATGAGCCACTATCCTTCGAATATGCATCAACGTGATAATAGAAGTAGAGATATTAAACTATAAATAACTTTAATGTCAATTTTATTAAAGTGACAAACCTCATTGTGTACCCACTTTGTAGGTGGATAACCTGCACCTTTAACTGCAAGTTCTATTAGATTTGTCTCTCTAAAATATTCGGGACTGGAGCATATGGAATATCCTGCAACTTGTGCTAAGCCAGGAACATAGAAATCTATCCTTGAAAGTGATGAACACTCACATTAAATCAAAACTAAATTTAAAAAATAAATTTATCTGTTGGTTCTGAACTAAATTATCTGGCTAAACAAACTTTTGAAACCAAATTTAAAGAATATTGTGAGTAACTTAACATAATTTTATTTTACAAAATTTAAACATACTTCAAATTAAGTAAAAATTTGGATGGGCTTAGTTAATCTTTAATAAAAATGTTTTCATTGACCACACAAACTCAAAAACTACTTCAAATAAAATATCCCAACATTAATTATAGCAAATAACATCAGCGTTTGAACAGTTTTGATTTGACTTTTTTTTACTCTGGACACACATTGGTATCATTAGCTTAAGTGAAGGGAAGAATGGCATGAGATATGTTCCTAATTATCAAACTGCAAGAATGTAATAAGTTTAATAATTGAAATAAATTAAAAAAGGTGACTTATTTACAAAAATAAACTTTGTGAACTAAATCCATTTGGCCTCATTAGCAGCGTAATTGATTTGTAAGAATATCTAATCTTCAAACTTGGAAAGTTACCTCATCGAATGCCATAACAATAATCTAAACTAAAAATTTAATGCAAACATATCAAACATGAAGGCAATTCAATACCATTGGCCTGCTTTGAAAGCAAAATGTTGGCCATCATTGACAAGAAGTTTAAGTCCCAGAACACTTTTTGAAAGCTTGTACATTTCAACTACTTTGCTTGCTATTAAGTTTGATGTACTCTGCAAGAAACAAAAGTGAAAATTCTAAGTTATTTACAGTTGCAAAGCTTATAAAAATGCTTAATTACTAGAATTTTTGAAAGAGACCATTGAATTTGGTGTTTTTGTCTCACAGCTGTGAGATCTATTTCGAGTAAAATACAATAATTGAACAGGATGTTCTTTGACCTTTGGTGTTCTGCTTGAAAATCATGTTACGAATCACAAAATTCAAATGTTCATGCAAAATTTGACAATTTAGGCGCACAATAATCCATAATACCTCCTAATGAGCGGTAATCTGAATTGAAATATACGATTTAAGATCATTGAAAAAGGTTCGGAGACAAAAGCAAATATACAAACACTTAGCGATAAAGCAGTTTTATTTCACTAGGTTATTACTTTACTGTTAGAATGACTGATATTTTTTAAAAAGTAATTAGATATTTTTTAAATTTATTGTAGACCAAAGTAAAATCTGCCAGTGGTTTTTGCGAATATATGTGAGACTTTACAATTATATATGGAATTATATAATTATATTAATTATTTTCATGTTTTATTTTAGTACAAATATTTATTTCTTCGTTAATTAATATTACACAAGATGAAACATTTATATATTATGTGAGGATATGGTTTATTTCTGGATCATATAATGCTTATTACTACTGCTTCCACTTGGGGAGGTCGTTTGAATTCTTAATGAGCCTATAGATTTTACTGAAATATTCCATTTAATTTACGTATTGCAATTTGTACATTTCTAGACATTTGCAAGTTCTGTCGACCTTAAGAAGCGCTTGACCGCCACTGCTGCCTCTCGTTGCATTTGGTACTCGCTCGTATTAGGCTTAGGGCACAAGTACTTTTATTTCTGAGTTTTCTAAGAACTTCTTTGTGCGATTTTGCAGGTTTTCGCCGAATTTGAATTGTAACATTGACAAAGTAAGGCTTTTTTTTCGTTATATGAACTTGATCTCTTGGAAAATTGGTCTCACCACTGTTCTTTTCTTGTTATAACTTATAAAGAATGTTGAGACGAGGTTGTGCGGGTGCTTTAACAAATCTTAAAAATGGAATGAGGTATATGGCAACTGCTGCTGCTAAACCTTTTGTATACCAAGACATCTTAGATTTACAGAAGAAGCCTGACATAACCTGGAAAAAACTGACAAGTAATTATAAATGTTCAAAAAACACATCTTTTATGGCATAATACTCTTGGAAATTATTTCATAATCAGCTTTTAGATCACAACATTGCATAACATTTAACATTGCTTTGCATTTTAATTTCTATTCATTTAGATGAATTTATTGAAATTGGGCATAAATTATGTAATAACTCTAAAAAACAAAGTTGCTGAGTTCTCTAAATTTTGAAGGTGATTTTGTTTCGACCTTTGAGGTGAAGGGCAAAGAAGTTTTAATGATCAAGCCAGAAGCCCTAACTTTATTGGCTGAGAATGCATTTCTGGATGTTGCACATCTCCTCAGATCATCCCATCTAGCTGTTAGTACTTGAAATTAATTGGTCTACCTGTCAATGTTAATCTGCAAAAATCCCAAACAACCAATAATTTATACTATGTTGAAAATTCCAAATATAATATATAATTCCAAATATAATAGCCATTACTCCATACCATGTAAGGTTTATTTTGCAAAATCATATTGAGCATTCAACTTTTGTTAAAATTAGGTTAAAGCACACGCTCCTTTTTTTACTTTTCATACTGTGGGAAATTTGTTGTGAATGTATTCCAAGCATTCTTCTTTCTCTAGAGCAGGGGTATTCAAATTTAAGCCTGTAGTACCCCTAAAGGGTGTGAAATGGTATACAAAGATATGAAAATCTAGTAATAAAATAGTTTTCGTGAAAACTACCACATACATGCCATCCATTTTCACTGTGTGTTCTAGTTGCATGTGTACTAGAGCACAAATTAATTTGCGTGATTTTGAGCAAAAGTTGAAAATTTTATTAAGGAATCTTTTATTGAAGAGCAATTCAGCACAAGTCTGATAGTATTTTTGTGGAGACCTTAACATTATAATTACCAACATTTTATTTTACAGCATTACTTACTATTGTGGGTCTATATCAAGTTTAGTTAGTGATGTGGATTGATTTTTTATTTTGTAGCAAAGTTTTGTTTTATTTTTCAAATACAATTAAAAATATATAAAAAAATTCTGTGAACCATAATAATATCAAAGTCTAAATGGAATTTATTATATGTTACAATTATTGCAAACAATGATTGAATGTTAACTACAAATGCTTATTTTTGCATTATTTTTTCTATCTTCTTTTATAATTTACAGATCTTTTCTTTTTTTTTGCTGGCCAATCTGCATGTAAACAAATTGAAGGTTGCAATGGCATTTCCAAAAAAGATAATTCAAAAAGTGGCACTTGTTTAGATTTGTAGCAGAATTCACTTGTAGCAATTTTTAAATGATTAAGGCATTTTAACTAATTGCATCAATCATGTTATATTTCTAAAAAAGTAGAGAAATTATTTGAAAAACCTTTAACCAATGAGGGGCTATAGCCATTTATTTGTCCATTTAGTCATACCCTCTTGCAACTGATCCATGATGTCACTCCAGCCTTTGCCTTATTGAAATAAAGGATTATATCATGTTTCTTGTATTCATTATTTTTTTATCAGATTCTGGCTGATGATGCATTATACTTAACAATGGCATAGTTTTGTTTCACTTGCTACACAAGAAGCTATTTCACTGAAACCAAATAACTAGGAATACCCTTATCTACCTTTTGGAAAAAGAAACTCTTATGGAAACTCTGGCTGCTTTCTAAGCATTCTAACAATTGGTAACTTCTTTCTCAGTAGTTTCTCAAAGAAACACTCAGAAAAATGTTTAATTCAAAACTAGCTGTATTTCCTGACTTATCCAAAATATATTTGTTTTAATAAACAAAATCTCAAAGATGGAGAAATGGAACAAACATTCCTTTTTCTTATAACTTCTAAAACCAGAAGTTTTTCTATAAAAAATTGAAGACTTTGGTATGACCTTTATTTTAAAATAAAAAAACAGTATACATGTTTTTTCATAAAGCAAGGAAAAAATTCGCCTTGGACGATCATATCATTTATATTAGTAATTCTTCTATATCTAGGGTTGAATCTTGTAGATTTCTCGGCATCATTATAGACCAGCATCTGTCATTCAAACAACATATTCAGTACATAGCGGCAAAGATCTCCAAAAATATTGGCTTAATTTATCGCATACGTCGTTATATAAATATAAAAACAGTAATTACATTGTATTATTCATTTATCTATCCATATTTAAACTATTGTAATTTAATTTGGGCTTGTAACTACTCAACTTGCTTAAAACCCTTACTTAATCTTCAGAAAAAATTCTTACGTGTTGCCCTTTGTTTGCCATATAATTCTCATACCGATTATGCATTTACAAATTTAAACATACTTAAAATTCATCAAATTAATAATTTCCATTTGGCCATTCTCATGTATAAAGTAGATCAACACATGCTGCCTCGTCTTTTCGATAGCTTGTTTTCAAAAATATCCTCCTTACACAAATACTCTGTTCGAACGTCTAATAATTATAGACCGACTTTTGCTAAATCTGTCACTGGCTCTCGTTCTATTGTCTGTATGGGACCAAAAATTTACTCTGCTGTCCCGCTTAATATTACCAACATTTCTAATCTTTATGCTTATAAGAAAGCATTAAAACATTTTATTATTAACTCTATCGGATTAATTTAACTACATGTTATTGTACTATATTTATTGTTTAAAAACATGCACCTTCTGATTAATGGAACCATTTAATTATATACCATCATTCCTAATTTTTTGTGTTAACTTTTCTGCTTATTGTGTTTCATGGGTCAGTCTACTAGCGGAAGCATGTGCTTCCTTAAGGCTGGCCCTTTGAGTTTTATTTTTTTTGCTGCTCTTTTCAGTTTTTTTTTGTGTTAAATGAGGGAATTAGTATAATAATAAAACTCGTAAACTCGTAAAAAAAAAAATATTTTCATTATTTTTAGAAAAGTAAATTTACTCTGGTGTTTTATTTATTTTGACATTATTAGACAACAGACCAAACTTTCATCCTCACTTTCACTGCTAACTTAATTTTCGTCAACACAATCTATTCCCTCTAAGTGAAATATTTTTATAACTTGTGTAATTCAAACGATTTTCGGTCTGATCCGACCAGATCAACACTAAAATTATTTTCGATTAAATGTACTGGTCCACGATCTTATTCTAATTTACCATTCAATGTTAAGCCATCCACCTCATTAGCCATGTTCAACAAATTATGTAAGTTGCACTTGATTCGCTTGTAAAATTTGAATTTTTCATAAACCGCTGTAATTAAATAGCTTAATGTTATTTCTGCCCATAATCGATCTAATTCTATCTCTTTAAATTAGTTGCCTCCTTAGCGCGAATAATTCCTTTCCTTGATTTCACCGTTATATGTTTTTCTTTTTCAAATTTGTGTGGTTTTTTGTTAATTTTGGTGACTCCAAAAAGATGAGTAAATAAAATATGCTTTTATATAAACCAAAGTTGTTCAAAGGTCATAATTTAGTTATATTTTATCGATTTTATTTCACTGTAAAAGTAACAACTGAGTACAATATTCTCAATTAGCAGTTCTATAGTTAATTTGCCCAATCTCCAAGTTAGATTCCAAAATATATTTTATACCTTTGCCTAAACTATTAATTAATTATTGTTAACCTAGCCGGTAATATTCTGTTGCTGCATTTTAATAGCATAACTGCTGCACAAGAAAATTATTATTCTGGGCTTACCAACAGCACACAGTTGCAAGCATGTAATTCTTGTCACAAATTTCTATTTTGCAAAAAAAATGTATGATGTGCAAATATATTGGGTTTTATGAATTGGTTTATTTGAAAATTTAAAGAACAATTAAAATTCTTCAAATGCCAAAAATGTGCAGCTTAGTGGCATTGTCCCTACAAAAAAGGATCTCCATGTGTTTTTAGTTTCTGATCAGTTTTATTATCTTCATTGTATTTAAGCTGAGACCATAGTATTTAAGCTATTAATCAATATTTCTCATAATAAAAACTTTTACTAACAAACTCAGTCTCTCGGCAATATCCTCAAAGATCCTGATGCTTCCAGTAATGATAAGTTTGTGGCACTTGAACTCTTGAAAAATGCAAATATAGCCTCTGATATGGTACTTCCTGGATGCCAAGATACTGGCACTGCCATTTGCATGGGTGAGTATCTTTTGAATAATCATCAATGTTATGCACAAGAATTTAGTCTAGTGCATTGATTAATTCACTAGGATCTACAAGTGTTAAATCTTTTTGAAGTTGATGATATTATTAGCTTAATAAATATGTATATGTAAATGTAATAAATCATTAATCTTTCAGGTAAAAAGGGACAGTTTGTATGGACAGAAGAGAAAGATGAGGAATCTTTGTCTAGAGGTGTATATAACACTTATGTCAATCACAACCTTAGATATTCACAGGTTATTCCTTAGGAATCTTTGCATTACGTTTTGACACCATCCTAGCCATATCAAAATTCGTTGAAAAGGTTGCACCTCTGGACATGTTCAGTGAAAAGAATACAGGTACAAATCTCCCAGCTCAAATTGAAATCTATTCGGTGCCTGGCAATGAATATAATTTCCAGTTCATTGCCAAGGGTGGAGGATCAGCAAACAAGTCCTACCTCTTCCAACAGACCAAAGCTCTTCTCAATCCTGAAAGATTACTTTCATTTATCAATGATAAGATCAAGGTTGCACAGCCATTTCTCTTTAGTTATGTGATTTTAGGTTACTTATATAACCACAAATCTAACTGGTTTTCCCATGTTAATTAAGCACTAAGGTAGATTTCTTCATTCTTAAATTGGCCAAATATTGTGACTTCCTGAGTCAGGCATTATAAGAACAGTGTTTGTTTGCTATTTGTATAAACAGTTTTTAGTAAATGTTTATAACATTCACATCATTATATTTTAATATTATTCAATATCTGTGTCATCCTATCTATTATCTATATTACAGACTTTGGGCACTGCTGCTTGTCCACCATACCACTTAGCCATTGTTATTGGAGGAACATCTGCTGAGTATAATCTGAAGACTGTTAAGCTAGCTTCTACACATTATCTAGATAATCTGCCAACTTCAGGTTACTTATTTTGGTACTTGTTTCACTGATAAGAATAGAATTGCATTGATGATTCATAAAAGATAAACAGGTGCAAATATCCAGGAAATATTTGCTATTTGTTTAATTTTCTATATTATTGGAATTCTGTAATTTTTTTTTATGACAGAACATAATTTTTGAAATTGCTTTTTATTAGGAAATGAACATGGGAGGGGATTCAGGGATCTGAAGATGGAAGAAAGTGTTTTGGAATTAACTCAAAAACTTGGCATTGGAGCACAGTTTGGAGGAAAGTACTTTTGCCATGATGTCAGAGTTATACGTCTACCAAGGCATGGGGCTTCATGTCCTGTTGGAATTGGAGTGTCTTGTTCTGCAGATAGACAGGTAGCACAGTTGATACACATCCTATGACTTAGAATAAAACAAGGCACTTTAAATATTTGCTAAATGAATTGGTACCTTGATTATGATTTTTGGGGAGTCACAAACCTCAATTTTTTTGTTATATTAGTCTCCTAAGGTTTTAAGGAGGATTGTTCTTTGGACATTTCTATGCTTAGAAGATACAAACATATTATTTGTTAGAGTTTGTAATAATTTTCATTCATCAAATAGATTTATGGGAAGATTAACAAAGATGGAGTTTTTCTCGAGGAACTAGAAACAAATCCGGCAAAATATCTTCCAGATGTTACATCGGAGCAATTGGGTGGAGATGTTGTGAAGGTGACAATTTTGTCGAGTTCTAAATATTGAGTTGATGTTATTGAGTTCCATGTAATGCTAACTCTGATGTTATTCAGGACACATACTTAATATAATTAACAATGCAGGTAGACTTGAATAGACCAATGAAGGATGTTCTATCTGAGCTTACCAAATACCCAACCAAAACTAGACTCAGTCTCACAGGTGAAAAGCCATTTGATACAAGTTTTAAAGGAAGCTATCAATTGTTTGTCTAACTTTTACACATAAAATGCAAGGAACTCTTGTTGTTGGGCGAGATATTGCTCATGCTAAATTGAAGGAAAGGCTGGATAGTGGCCAAGGTCTCCCTGATTACATTAAAAATCATCCTATTTATTATGCTGGGCCTGCCAAGACTCCTGATGTTAGTGCTAAGATTTTAGTCTAAATTTTATTGCATTATCTTAATTATTAGCACCTCAATAGTTCTCATGAAACTTCAAATACTTATTTAGATACACTGAAATGATGTTATAATTATTTTTTTACCAATTAATTCTAAAATTCTTGTGATTGTGGTACTTTTACTTAGGGATATGCAAGTGGTTCCTTTGGCCCGACAACAGCTGGAAGGATGGATTCTTATGTGGATCAGTTCCAGGCTGCAGGTGGAAGTCTTGTTATGCTTGCTAAGGGAAACAGAAGCAAGCAGGTTTTGTGGATTAGCTATTTAGCAAAAGTTGCTTTGATAATTCATTAAATCAAATGGTTAATGCTTTAATCATGGACTAAACAGAACTTTTGACCTTTTTCAAAATAAGAGGTTAATCTTTTTTATCTAAAATATTTACTTATCTCCTCTATTTTGAGATATTTTGACAATGGACTCTCCTTTATATATTACTTATGAGAGGTTTTTCACTTATCAGTGTCAGGGACCTGTCTTCGGGGTCCTGACAATGTTTATTTGACCCACGAACTTAAGGACATCTTCCCAGTCAGAGGAAGTAATTAAGAGACATTACCTTGTCTTTCTATGACTTGATCAGCTTAATACTTTACTAGGACTCATTGGTGATGGATGATTAAGGAAGGTGTTGGAACATTCCATAGAATTTGATTGGTCGAATGGGCAGAAGTGACTGGGAGTATAAATAGGAGTGAGAGTGAATGTCGAGAACTTGCAAGTTGGAGTGAAGATTTGTGAGAGTTGGAGTAGTGGTGTATGAGTCTGAGGCTGATAGTTTGTGGTTTAGAGTTTATAAGGACCTTGTTCACATTGTCTTATAGATATTCTGTTAAAATTAACTATATTCCAGTTAATGTTGTAATTTGATAATAAACTAAGTTGTATTGCTCTGTAAAGCGACTATTTGGACTTCTTCAAACTTTGATAAAGATATGTTCTCTCAAGTATGAGTGAGGGACACGACAAATCGGCACGATAATTATTACATGATGAATTAGGTAAACTACCATCATAAAAAATGTTTGGTTTAATTTCTTGAATGGCATCATTCAGTTAAAGCTAGCTTAAATGTAAGCTTTCAATATCATCTAAAGTAAATTTACAATTGTTGTTGCCACTCTTAAAAACTTAGTTGTCAATGAGAAAAATTTTTTGCAGGTCACAGACGCCTGCAAGAAACATGGAGGTTTTTACCTTGGATCCATTGGAGGACCAGCAGCCATCCTTGCAAAGAATTGCATCAAGAAGGTTGAGGTGTTGGAATACCCTGAACTTGGTTAGTTTTCTCATTATACTTATTTCACTAGAAATTACATACTAGTAACATTACAAATTATATTAAATATTTGTGCCACATATTTGTCATGTTTTTATACCTTTGTTGCTATTAGCGGCCTTGAAATTGTACTATCCCATTGTTTATTTATGTTTCAAAAATGCATCTACATGTATCTGATTTTTAGAGTGCCATAAACAGTGGTTGGTAAATCTTTAAGTAGAAGATGATTTTTAGTGATAACATTTGACAAAATTATTTTATAATATAGACATATATATATATATTGGAATAAAAACATATATTTCATATTGGTAAAACTGCCGTCAATCATATTGACAGGCAGAATCATGTTCTTTTTATTGGGAGCAATATTCGTAAGGGCATTTTCTGCAGTTTTAAGAATTTTCACTTTTGTTAAAGTAGTGATTGTGCTCAAAGTGTTAATCATTTTAAACAATTTTAGATAATAGTAATGATTAATGGAATAAGAATTCTTGTTTCATTTGTAGATTTTACAACCTCATTTTAATATTTTATAACTGACTAAGCTACACAATCTTTACTAATGAAAAGTACTTTTTCACTTCTAGTTAATGTTAATGATTGGAATCTAGGTATGGAAGCCATTTGGAAAGTGGAGGTGGAAGATTTTCCAGCATTCATAGTTGTTGATGACAAAGGCAATGACTTCTTCAAGGAGTGGCAAACTGAATAATGGCTGTTCTGGCATTTCACTCTTTGCAATTGAAGATTGTGAATTGGCATGTTTATTAATTATTTAATTTGTTCCAAACATTAACCTGACTTGCATTTTAAATGTTTATGTTTTGCATTTGCAGTGTCTTACTTGTTCTACTTAAATTTTGGCATCTGGTTGGCAAATGGATAAGGAAGTAGCTTGGTTCTGATAGGCAAAATTTTCTTATATATTATTTTTAAATGTACAAGTTTCCTCTTGTTTGTTGTAATTTATGATTTGATTTCCATAGAGCTTTATTAAATTTTTGTTGTGTTTAGTACAATGTTATCTTTACAGTGCTATGTGGTTTTTTTACATGACTTGAGTGATGTCATAATAAAGTAGGATGCCCATAAATTAACTCAAACTTGGATTATATTATTATAAGACTATTATAATGTCTTAGTCTTATTGTGGGATTAGGCTCAAATCCTGGGGGATGCTATAGAGTTCAGTTCAATTTTGCAATGGGTCCTGCAAGTTTTTGTTTGGTGAGGACCAACTTCAAAAGATTGTCAGTGATTGTTGTTTGTTGCCGGAATGTCTCGTCAGTTTCTTGAAATCTGATGAATGATGCTGAATAACTTGAAGTGATGTTCAGGTGTCGAGTCTTTTGGGAGAGCTCCCACTTTTTTCCCATTATGCTAGATTTACTTTAGCATACTTAATGAGCAAAGTTAGAGACAGGCCACGAACAAAGGCCTAATTCATAGCACACATTATTATAAATAATCGGGTAATGAATAGTGGTTAGTTGTGTTTTCGATATCTGCGGTCCGAGTTTGGCCTGCGCGCCGCGCTTTAAACACCCCTGATATAGTTGCGCTTTAGAGCTTTCCGACGGGAATTCTCGGAGGGGTCCCCCATCCTCAAATGTGTCGACCCTTTTTATTTAAAACTAAAATTAAATTTGAATGAAAATTGAGATGTTACAAACTGAATTTGAAGTAACATTTTTATCGAAGCAGAATATCACTGGTCGCTTTACAGCCCACCTGAAGTGTTTTCACCTTGTCTCTGGTTGTCATTCCTGCCGCCCAAACTTATGCACTTATTTTACTCAACGCGGCGGCTCGGAGATCGCAATTTCTGTCGAAAACAGGAAACAGAAAATTACCAACGCTCTGGTAACAATTGAATAAATTAGTAAAATATGCTTTTCCCCGATTTTGACGATGTACACGTCACAACAAAATAAAGTTTTTAGAATGTTTAGTGTTTAATTTAATTGCCAGATTCAATAACGTCATTAGCCGCTGACCGTTCAACCCTACGAAATGGCTCTCTTGGGTAGCTAATAAAAGTTGATTAAATATAGTTAGCAGATGTTTGGGTTTTTTTTTGTAGAACGATGTTCCGAGACGTTTGTAGATGGAATTTTTAAAATTTTCACATCTTATCCTTTTTTGTGAGTATGGGTATGTATGGGCTAAAATGAATTGATGTTTGTAAATATTGTTTTAAATCCTCTATTGCTGTATGGGCTAAAATGAATTGATGTTTGTAAATATTGTTTTAAATCCTCTATTGCTGTAGATCCTTCTCTATATTATTATCAGTGGTATTAAGTGGTTGAGTTTTATTGTTACTGTTTTAGGTAATCAAAATTTAATTAAATGATTCGAATTATCGAAACGAAAGAATGAACCAGGATAAAAACATCGACATTAAAAAAAATGAAGAAATTAGAGCATAATGTTAAAATTATTCGAATCTGTATAATGTTTTTGGTAGATACATTATTTAAATCCGTTCAAATGGCGGTTTATGCCATTCAGCCCGGGGCCAAAAGTACCGAAGTGATTTCCACCAATTTGACATCCAGATCAAAAGAAACTATTTTGTTCGCCTTATCTTGAAAATATAGGAGGCATGTGTGGCGCAAAGTTTGGGGGGTGTTCATATGATACGCGAGCTGTGAGAGGTCGCAACTCCAAACTTAAATTGGAATTTTGAACATTAAAACATGGTAACTTTAATAATGGTGGAACTATATCAACTGATCGAAACAGTAACAACTACGATTACACAAAAGCCGATGATATAGAACTTTCCACAACAAAGTATATCCCGAGGCTAGAATTTTTTGGGTCAAATGTGACATTGGAAGTTAGATGGAAAGTTCGATGCAATTATTTAACCTTTCTCGTCAATATATTTATCGTCATAATATATTGGCGATAAAATAAAACAATTTTAGCAACTTTGGGTTGTTCAATTCAAAATGTGTATTTGAAAATAAAGTAAAGAAATTAAAATCAATTAATTAAAGCACAACAAATACAACATTTTATCTTAATCAATTTCTGAGCTTTGAATGAAATTTTTTATTTCTTCATTCCATTAATTTTAAAGAATTTGAATGTTCTTGCTTCCTTATTGTCGGTGGCACTCTGTCAAAGTAACCAGAAACAAAATATGGCCAATATGGCCTTCCTATAAAATTCAAGATATCGTATTTAAAAATGTATTCGATCAAATTAGTGACTTCGAGATTGTTAAATTGTGAAAAATGTAAGCAATCCCACGCAAATATGGGATAATTTTCTGAGTTGACAAGAGTGCGAAGACGTCGATCCATTTGCACTTATTTAACCTTCGAAGCCACCGATGGCCTGTTGCCTGCCTCAAAGCGTATGATCTCTGTCTCCGGTTTATCCTGCTCTTTTAGAAACCGACCAATGTGTTTGATGGATGATGGCAATCGATTTTTTGATGAGAGTTGCGATGCTATGCTTCTAATGAGGCGTCAGTGATGCGATCCTGGGCGTTCCACAATAGAAGGCAAGCCGTTCTATTCTACGTTTCTGTCTTTGTCTGCAATGTCTTCCCTACTGGGAATCAAGCGTTGGTTCAATTTTCCTCGGCCAACTTTCTACCAATCTTTCGAATGCGTTGGTATGAAACTTAGGACCAAAATCATTTTGACAGACATCATACAAGGTATCATTCTGCCAGATGAAGTTTCTGATCCTTTATATATAAACAGTGGTCAAGATGGAAAAGGCATCCAACACTATCCAAGTGCTGGGAAAGTACTTCTGATGGCATTTTGACTGGTCGTTACACTTAATGGATTGATTATTGTTGCAATTAAATATTCTTGTTAAAGTAATTAAATCTTATTATTTTAAAATTAAAGAAGTCTTTTTCATAATTATTTTTTTGCCGGGAATATTTTGTATGGCGAGCTATTTTGACATGTCACCGATAAATCATTTAAAGTACATCTTTATTTAACCGATCTTCTATTTAAAATTAATTTTTTGCCTCTATTCCACCATCGATTAACTTTAGTTTTAAATATTTTATTTTTATTTATATATATGTTTATTTATTATAGATTATTGGTTGAAAAAATTTATGTAATGGTACATTAAACAACCGCTACACGCAAATAGAAAAGCGAACATATATTGTTACATATAATTCATATAAGTATAATTTGCAATAGTTTTCCCTAGAAGGGACTCCCTACCAGTCATTGTTGGATTCCTGGGTATGCCGCTGCCACCAGTAGGGTACTGATTGATCATAAATAGGTTATCTCCCCACTTGGAAACTGGATTAAATTTTAATCTTTAACGTGCTGATTCTAAGTCAAATATTCTAATTCACAAGTTAAACGCAAGTATCGATAATAATTCAGTTACATTCAGCATCGGTCGCGGGTGGATCTCGGACGTGTGGACAAAACTTGGAGGAAAGATGCTCACATCGGACTTGATAATCGTAAAGAATGGAAAGGATTTTGCAAACTTAAGTTGCAATCAGGGACGGCAAGATCCATTGTGACTTTTGTAAACATTTTATGATGGTTGAACTCATCTAGAGCGGATTTTCACAGTGATTAAATAATAACCACATTTTTAAAGCTAACAAAGGGGGCAGATTCAAACTTGAAATTCAATATTTTCATACATATTCCTCCGTTCTGTCCCCTCAACATCGCTAACATTGTCTCTTAAAAAATTTGGCCCCTGCCAAAGTTTCCCAGCTCCGCTTAGCTCGGGCGTTATTTTTGGTTTTTAAGTGTCTCCATCCTTAAAAAATCGTAAAGCCTAGTATTTCTGATTTCATGAGTTCCCTTCGAGCTCCATTGGCCCTGGAACAATGTTCCGGCTGCACCCCTCTCCTTAGGCACGGCTTAGGTCGAAAAATCGCTTAAAGGCAATAACTAACAATAATAACATTTTTAAAACATTATTTTGATATAAAATTTCGTAAAATATAAATTTTTACCCCTCAAAATTGCCGCTCCAGTCCCTCCCTCCACTGGAAGTACATCATTATCATGCGACAACGATTACAGCGGTAGAATATAGTTAGAAGGTGAAGCTCACTTGGGTAAGGGAAGAAGATGTGGCGAAGAGGTTCTGCTTCTTGTTTTACTTTCTCTGCTTGAGTCGACAGTTTAACGCTGTGTCTAAAGAAAAATATCCCTTTTGTTTTTGGATCGAACGTAATTTTTGTACATTTGACAAAACTTTCATAAACTTTTTGAATTCTTTTTAACATGAGATAAGTGTAATGCTTGTAATAACATAATAAGCATCTTTACGACTTCAATGGGTGATCTTACTTGAAACTTTTATTAAAGTTCAACATAATTAATTGAAAAAAATATAAATTCGACGGGGATGTGGGGGTTCCAACGGTGACGGGGCCTTAAGGGGTCTCTTAATTCGCTTACAGGGGGACCGGCTGCATATTTGCCCTTTGAGTATGCAAATAGAGACGGGGCGGAGCTTACGCAAACTGCGCCGTGATTGGCAAAGTTTAATTATTTTATATTTATTGCTTATATAACTTGGAAATTACGCAACATAGCCATTGTATTAAGCATCTGCATCAGTGGTATAATTGCCAACAGGATTTATATCCATTCAATGCTGATTGTTACTCTTTTTCTAATAGACATTAAGCAAAATCAACCGTTTTCGTTTTATTCATTGGATTGTAGATCTGAGCTTACGACCTGCATGTTTATTTTTAGATCTAATTCTGCTAAAAATACAAGCCAAGACTATTTCTGCACTTCACGAATTACCATGAAAGTGTAGTATTTGTGGAATAATCCAGGTTTGTAAGTGTAATAGGTGTAGCTTTATTATGAAACAAAGCTAAACACTTATAAAGCCCTCATTTTTTATATTGATATTAATGGTCTTGGCTGTGACTCTTGGCCTGTTGTTTTATGAAGCAGTGGACAAGGATCTAAGTCTTTTGTGTGCCAAAGCTTGCAACTTCCAGATATCAGTGTTCTTTCTGCTCTGCGACCTGCATAACCAGATGCCGCTACCTCTTTGCTATGGATGTGGGTTGGACGAATTTTCCCGATAGTGGACGTACGACTAATTTAGTGCTGATGCGTAATTGTAAATTTGCTACACACCTTTGTCAGGCACTTGAGCACCATCTTCCAAGAAACTCTTACTGGCACTGAACATTTCTGAAATCCTTTTAAGCTGCTGCTGGAGTATATTTTTTTTT
Source organism: Hirudinaria manillensis (assembly GCA_034509925.1). Lineage (NCBI taxonomy): Eukaryota > Metazoa > Annelida > Clitellata > Hirudinida > Hirudinidae > Hirudinaria > Hirudinaria manillensis. The sequence continues at coordinate 3,846,627 of CM067532.1, read as the reverse complement.
ATAAAACTGCTGTCAAAAGATATGACTGAAGTATTCATTTAGCAATTTAAATCTTGCATAACAACTAATAAATCGGAAATTGCATGGCTGTCAGATTGGATGCTCTGCATTTCTGAAATGCTAGAAGTCAGAGGTGCAAAGAAATTGGCAGGCATTGCTTCTAGTATCAGTTGCATACAGGAGTTTTTATCATCAATTGACAAGTATGAATATTTGGGAAAAGGCATGACATACCTATTTGGAATGCTGCTTAATGTTTACAAAAGGCACCTTGTTATCCAACAACTACACACACCAAGCTCACTGTTTGTTTTATACCGAACGTTTGTTTTGTGTTGAACGGATTCATCATTGTCAGAAAGTATCTCGATATCCTTGTCTCCAATTTTTTCATATGAGATAAGCCTTCCGAATGCAGTACTTACAAGCCTGCTACTTATCCAGTACCACAACAATCTAGCAAGGCCAGAGCATTGTATGCTTCCAACCTTGGAGATCATAAGATCCTTAATGACATGGAATGACATGTTCGGCATAATTATTCGCGCCATGAAACAATTTTTAAAAAAATCATTACTGGCAATGCCAGCAAACAAAATATTTCCAAACAGCTCAATTATCTCCAGGTCAGGGTTCAAAGGCTTTGACCGCAGATAGAAATCATGTCGAAACTAATCACTTTGAACAAGAGGATCAAAAAGGCGGCTTGTAGCCTACAACAAATTGATAGAAGAGAGTGTTGAGCATTAATTAATTAGAATTATTGTGATGAAATTTCCAATGGAAAGTTATTATTCAATCAAATTTCAATTCACACCTATCTCAACATTTTCATCCAGTCTCACTTTCTATCGGCATAATAGATGTTTGCCAATCACTCGTTGGAGACCTTTGATGCTGACGAAGGTGCGAAGCATTCATAAATTATGGCAAGTTTCTTACATTCCGTTGTCGCGCTTTGAGGCAATCAATTCAGCAGTTCCTATTTTATTTCCTAGACTTATCATTTTCCATTTGTATTTTCCTAGGTAATGACATTTAGTAAATCGAATGTATTGCAATGAGCGTAATATATGATTTAAATGGATCAATCTGAGTTTAACTCGGTAGCTTTAAAAGAATTCGTACAAGCATAAACTTCAAGCTCCATTCCCAAAAGTTATTTTGTAAATTACAAAATTGATAGGAAAGTTGAATGGAAGACTATATCTTTCACAATTCAACATATAACAGAAATGACACGCCCCGGCATTGCAAAGCAATCGAGGGAAATCTGCTCACTGAGAACACAATCAATCTAAAAACAATAGGATTCGAATCCTTTCTAACACTCCATTTTTGCTTGGATTTGTTACTTTTATTCCAAAGACGGCTTGAACGTCTTTTCTACGATTTTACTTATTTAATATGATTTTGAATCGTATTTCATATTTTCATTAAAAACCACTAGTCTCCATATTTTCGCAGCAAAAAACCTACTTATCGTTTCATTCCATGGAATAAATCGAGAAGGTTAATAAAATTAAAAGAATAAACTTATAATTACGATAGTAGTTAAGAATTTATGTTCGGTCTGTAATGATTGTTGTGGGATTTTGGAAACGATGGGTGGTGCTTCCTCGTGTCACGAGCAACAACAAAGAAGCGCCTCTTAACAAAGAGCTTCACCCCTGAATTCATTAAGGAACCACCGATGGAAAAGTCAACGTATTTATTTTGCTTTCTCAGCTTCGTCTCAATTGCCATGACGACGAATGAATGACTGCCTTAAAGACCCCATTAACCATTAATGTTAGCGAAATACATAAAGACATCAAGGCTCTCATGTTTGTTGTAAAATTAAACTTCTTCAAACATATGGTAAATCTGACAAATTAAAGTTTTGGTAAATTAATAATCTTGCATTTGGTGAAGAAATAGAATTAAGAAATTAGCGCAACCATTCACTTAGATGGAATCTCAGCTGATCTGCGAAAAAGTTTTGGCCTATGACTTCTTAACCAAAACTGATGCCATTCTTGAATTTCAATTTTAATTCGTTTGTTGTATCTAAAAATTCTTCTAGTAATTGAAGGCTCCAATTGCAAATGAAAATTGATCTAAAATTCCAGCAAGAATATCCATTGAAATTGCTGTTTCCTCGCTAAACTTTTCGTAAAGTGGTCAATATTAAAACAAGACATTCAAGATAAAACCACTAAGGAAGCAAATTTTATAATTTAAAAGTAAACAAAAGGAAATGTTAAAGCCATGTTAATTAACATTACTATAGCCAAATTATAAATGAATTACTGTTATTAAGAAAATTTCGAAAAAATAGCGTATCTCACTATTTAACTCCCATCCTCTGGCATTTCCTGCCTTCCCAGGAGACGGTATTACTTACTTTCGGCATCAGTTATTTAAACGAGCAATTTGGATCACGAAACATGAAGCATCTAGCTATTAATGTTTCTTTTTAATCAGTTGGTGCTACTTTGTAGAATTAAAGTTAAATAATTATAATGATATGATTAAATAATAATGAAACTAATGGCGACCCTTAACAAGTTTCAACAAGAAACTACTGGATTTTGAATTCATTAAAATTTAATTTCCGTTGGTTCGGTGACCGGTTTTCATTGAAAATTGAAAGGCATTCGATTCCAATGGATGTGGGTGGATTCGTTTCTGCCTCCAGCTTATATAGATGTCCCACACATCTGTCATTCCTGATCGCTAAGCAGCATCGATCCATCGACCGTCAGTCCATCCAGTTTTATTGTGGACAATCTTCAGTTATTGTTCTTTGACGAATTTATTTTAATGGTTATAGTGAGGACAAAGACCATAATCCTGATATCATTAGTGATATAACATGGTGACAAGCTGAACCAACATGCATGCCAGTACAAACAAGAATTTCGAAACTTTAAATATTTTCATTCAGCTTAGATTTTCAAGGTTATTAACATAAACTAAAAACGACAAATAAACATTGTGAACTTGTGAACGATTATTCGTTGGCATTTATAACAAAACCTGCGAATTACCCGAGAAAAGGGTAAAATCTGTCCTGAGAGCCGTTTTTCTACGAACCTATTTCCTTTTAGTATAACATAACCTGATAAAATGAACCTGTCCACAGGGACACTATTTTCGTGCAGAGTCTAGCTGTCCCTAGAGGCAGGTTTTACTGTAGTTGTTAATGATGGTTTAAATGCGACAACAATGTTTTTGATAATGTTGCAGACATAAACCGAATGCTGTTGGTAGTAAAAGCATGATGATAATAAGTATAAAATCAAATGAAATATAATTGAGATAATTAGAACATTATAAGAAAATGAGGATCTCTCTATTAATGCCACAAACATTACAATCAATTAATATCACGTGCAATGGCATCACGAGCGCGCCACGAGAATAACGTGTAATAACTTGATGTAATAAATCTGTCTTTAAAAAAAGCACACCGTTCACTTTGATAAGATGATCTAAGAGTACTCAAAGTTGAGAAAATTAAACCATAAAGTTAAATATGTTAAATGCTTTTTAATGAGAGCAATTGATCAGTTTAATTAACATGAATGCGTTTATTTCCATGTGAAATGCATTTACTCCGCTATCAACAGTCCTTCATATTAATCTCTCGCGAGTCATTTAAGGGTCTAATGCGACGAACGTGAGATGACACAGTTCAGTAAGCAGATTTTAAAAATATCACTTAATAATAATAATAGTAATAATAATAATAAAAACATTAATAATATCAACAACAATAATAATAATGTTGATAGCATCAATGAAATTTTGTGTGTGTAGTTATTAGCTGCATTTAACTGACTCAGAAAATTGAGTTCTCGCAGGCGACGTAAAAACATTAACCCTTGCTCCCAGCCTCTGGAAGCAGCGGCCTAGCGAGGGGGCAGCCGGGCGTTAACTCCGTCTCATCCAGTGGGGGACGCCAAATGTGAAATGGATTTGGTTGATCAGATGTAGAAATTAATGAAAACTGGAATGCACACTTATTTTACAGAATACAAACTATGCTGTTTTGGCCAACGCCTGCTGCTACTGGGTTACAGTCGTGCGTGAGATCTACTGGTTAAACGATTTAATTGAACGTAGAGTGAAGATGTAGATGACCAACATGTCCTCCTTCAAAGGTGCTGAGAGTTTTTAAACTTCTATGCCGCCGATATTGACGGACAAGAACTGTGCACTGACATTTTCGACTGTAAGATGCTGCTTGATACTAACAGAGATATTGGGATAGCAGCCGGGGAGCAAATTTGGGTTGTTTTGCTCTGAACGTCAAATATCCTCGCTAAGCTACATAAATTGTCTAAGTACCCTTATTTATGCTTATGGTACTTATAAATACATTATTTCTGGACCTCACAAATATTAAAAACAAGAACATTTATGAAGAAGGTTTAGCAAACCCTCAAAGGTCTGAGATTAACCTGGACATGAGAATTAAATTAAGTCCTTATAAAAAAAAAGATGTCGGTCACAGTCATCAGCATAACAATTAATATTACTGAATATTACGTGGCAAAAAACTCCCCAATCATTCAAGAATCTGAACGATTTTTCAGCTATAATTCCTCTACAGGTGGATATAAACATGCAAGCACAAAGGCAATCTCTGGGGAATTTCTCAAACATCCACTCGTGAGCATCTTGAATGTCACATTTCAAAACTTTGTTGTCATGTACCAGGCCTAATCGTACCAGATACTATGTCGATGTCACTTTCCAGGCGCACAGAGAATGTATTTTAAGGACAAGGAGTTCTGTTATTATTACTGTTGTTGTTGTCATTATTAATTTTACTAGTGATTAAGAGGTAAAGTTTAGTTCCTTGTTCAACAGTCAGTAACTGTTAGTAGGGAGTGAGGTGGGGACAAACTAACCCTCGGACATTCTGGAGAACGAACTGTTTTTGATTCTGATCAGTAGTCATGGGGCAAAATACTCTTAGACGTTGTTCATTGGACATCGCTTTCTTGTCTCAAAATCAAGGAGTATTTTAGAATTACGTCTGTCCATGTGGCACAAATTATTTTGAAGAAAACTTAACAGCCTCAAAGTTCGAATCGATCTGAAAGAGATACTTCATCCTTTGCAAGCTATTAACGTCATTATTCTTTTCATTGTTGAAGTTGTCACACACGCAATTCTCTCCATTAATCATCTATATAACTTAAGAAGACTGGCTCACACCTTCTCGTCCCATTCAACAACATTTCAAGTCTTCCATTGACGTTTGCAGAAAGAGGCTGTGTATTTTGACAAAAGAGATACAAGGAAAAATATAGTTACCCTAGTAGTATTGTTGTCGTAGTCATCGCAGTTGTAGCCGCCGTTGTCGTTGTTATTGAAATTTGATTTAACTGCCTTCACAAGTTTTTACAAATTATTATATTATCAAATAATAATGTAAGGACTTTAACATCGGTCCCCATAAAATTTGAGTTCGAAAGTATTTGATGCAGAAATCTAACAGACACGATTCATCTTTGGACATGCAAACATCAGCTAACAAAAGAAGCTGTTATTTTAAAATCAATATGCACACTAAAATGCGGAGAAATTGTGTTATGAAGTAATAACATAACAACAAAAGCGGTATTTGCACTTAACTTTGTTTTGAATTCAAAGTCAATTAGCTAAGAAACTTATGACGAAACAATAACTAGCCCTTTTTTTTTTAAATTTATTTGTAGATGGAATCAACAAAACGGACAAATCGTACAAAGTCTTATGTAAGCTTCCTGCTTCATTCACTAGTTGATATTGATATTTTCCTATTGTTATGCATTTGTGTCATATTTTCTTCAGTTTTAAGTTCAATTTCAACTTCGTCCTCCTCCTCTTCGAAATCCTCGATGTTGTCCTTTCCTAACTTCATGCATTCTTTTTTATGCCTCAGAAGATGTCGATTCAAATTTATCTGTTGACCAAAAGGTCTTCCGCAGTGCTTGCACTTGAAAGGTTTGACTCTCTTATGGATGTTTCTGACGTGCCTTTGCAGATTGGAAGAGATGCTGAAAGAGCGATCGCAGTGTGCGCATTTGTAAGGCTGTTCACCTGTGTGGGTTCGAAGATGCCTCGTTAAGTTTGCAGATCTTGGAAAAACTTTATAGCAGAAGCGGCACTTGTATCGCTCTCTGATGATCGAAGACGACATTTTTAAAACTGTTCTATCTTTCATCAGATAAGCTGGTGATATGGATTGCTTTTTGTTGTAGTTAAAGTTACTATTATATAGAAGTGATCTTTGTCCAAAAATTCCCGGATCGTAATGTTGCTGCTGTTGAAAAGGATCGATGAAATTCTTTGGAAGAGTACAATTTTCATTAGTAATTTTTGAAAAATCTTCATTCTTCTTCATATTAATTGTTTGGCTTGAATGTTCAACGGGTGTTATAAAGTGAGGTCTGACCTCTACATCGTGAATCAGAAATGACTTTTCGTGGACTGATTTGAAAATCTTCTGCTCTAGAAACACCGGGGAAGCTTGGAAACGATTGTTATTACTTTTCTTGATCGAGGCAAAAGACTGATCTTGATTTAGAATGTTAGAATCTTCTCTTCCTATGATATTATTTTCATCTTCTTTAGGAGATTGTCTTCCCGCTACTGCAATACTTGGGGTTTTAAAACATTGGCTGACGCTGAGATCCAAAGGTTGACAATCACTACCCGCCAGACTATTCACGTCCGCAAAATTGCATTTTCTGCGAATTGCTGAAGACATTTCGATTATTGTCGAACTCAGCTGATTTTCTTTTTTAACAACTTCATTTTTTTCAACCGTGTCATTTCTATTTGTACTTTTGTCCCTGGAAAGAATTGGGTTGTCGACGGCACATTCCTTATTTATATGATGAACATGATTAGACTGGTAAGAAAATCCAGGCTTATTTTGTAAACACAATCGATTTTTAATTCCATGGTTTTCTAATTTTCTTACGGAATTCTGTGGCGTTCCTTTGGATATCCTTTCGTCAAATTCTACCAAAGGTTGATTTATTATATTTTTGGAGAGGAATGGGAAAAGGGAGGTTAAACGTAGTGTTTGCGGAAAGTAGAAGTCCTGAAATGAAAAGTCATTGTTTAAGGACGGCAAATGATTCTTATTTGAAACTGCAAAGTTAAAGTAGTTATCCGACATCTTTTTGAGATAACTGACACTGCTGGGATTCATCATGTATGATTCCATGAAATGGCTGTTTTTAAGCGAAGTCTGATTGGAGATGCCTTTCCATAACAGATTAGTTGGAGGTAGCGAACCTTCTATTGGGCTTTCTTTTCTAAATGAAGAAAGATTTTGTTGGTACGACCCTTTGGAGGGAGTCGGTTCCATTACTCCGAGGTGTTCAGAGCGCCTGGCGAAAATGAGTACGTCGCAGAATCTTTTATGTTTAAAGAGAGCAGTCGAATTCTGAAATACTTGACCACATTGACGACAAAACGGTCTCTGTCGACAAGCGGCATGCATGCGTCTGTGACGGCATAGGTTGGAAAACTGGGTATATGCTTTAGTGCAGGATTCGCACTTGAAAGGTTTGTAACTTTCGTGAATGTGACGGTGCTGCTTGAGTCCGCTGATTGTGCCAAACGTTTTGCCGCAATCAGGACAAGAGTTGGTCGTTGCAGACCTCAGGGTTTCAATAGAAGAAACACCAGAACTTGCAGGATGAGTTTCGCTACTTGGACAACTACTTAGACTGCTTAAAGTGAAATCTATTTCTGTAATATTTGTGGTTTCATTCACAAAACGCTCAAGGCTTGGTTCGTTAATAGGGAAACTTGAGGGGTTTTCAAGTTCATCAATGCTTGATGAAGAATTGTTGATCAAGTCACGTTCAATCATTGAATTTTCTAAATTTCCGACTTCAATTTCCGCCTCGTTTTCTATCATTTGAAATCTTTTCAAAGTCTTCTGACATTCTGTATCCATTTGGCTCATCTGCAAAATTGTAACCTGTTATTAGAGACTGTCCAATTAAAGAATTAATACGGTGAACTAATAACGATTAATAATTACAATACCAGTAGCGAAAGTCGGTGGCCGAATGGTTAACGTTTCGCTTTTGTTGCGGCTCTGATAGGAACTCAATTCTCTTGCAAGAGTTTATACAACTAATTAACGAATTAACATGGTGAAAATATAGATAATGATAATGATCGCAATCTTTTTACTAAGAAATAATAAGATGGGAGGTGAATAATTCTCTCATAAAAGAATCACTAGGAAAAGGTGATTTGTTTCAAGGGGGTGTCTTGATCTATCGGACATGTCACTTGATGGGCGGAATTGATTTCTCAATTCTTCTTTAATGGAGCCATATCCTATGCATCCTGTTGACCGCGCCAGGTTCAACATTGTCCGATTTCTCTTTTATATGTCCAGTTTAAGAATCACTATCTTAAGTTAAATTAAAGTTACTTCACGAAATTTTTGTAACTTTAATAATAATCGTTTATTTTGCAACATTATTTCATTTCTTTAAAATTTAAGCATTTCTATTTGAAGACATTGCTGTTGACTATTTCAATATTACTGATCACATATTTAAATTAAGATGCTTGGAAACTGAGCAGAACCTTAAAGACTGAGGTAAATACTGCCATAAATATAATTGATTACCTAATAACTCAGTCACTCTGAAGTTCGATCTATCGATTATTGATATTTTGATTTTTTTTAAATATTTGTTGATTAACAAAGACACGAATTAAATCAAGAAAAATATGGTATCGAAAAGAATAATAAGGTCCATAATTTACATAATAACAAAATGACAAAAAAACTAACATTCAATGTGCAATTCGTCATAATGAATCCTGATGGAATTTTATAATTAAGCTGGTCCCCAAAAAAACAAACTAATTCTAAAGACGTTGCTAAGCAAATTGGCCAATATTTTTAGGTGCACTGTTGCCCACAGTAATCCTCAGTAACAAATTGTCGACGGCCATCTGCATCGTCGTCAACAATTCGAAGTTTACGACCACGAATCAATCGTCTGATCTAAAACGATACAACTGTGGTGAGACAAGCCCAATAAATTACAACGAATACCTGTCTAACGAAAACAGTGAAAAGATAGGATCACACGTACATCTTTTGGCGGCTTCAAAAGCGAAGGTTACTTCAACACCGACTTCAATCGTTCACGCATTCAATCCGTGGTGTGATGAGAGTTTCTTTAAAAGATTGATCTTTCCAAAGATTATATTTCAATGCATCCATTATTTTATGGCAAGCAATTCATCCCATTCCTTTCAATGTACCTGTCATTTTCTCTCAAACTCCGATTAAAATGTCAGAGCGGTTTGTTCTAAGAAAACTTAAAAAAGGAACCGTCGTAAAGAGCGTTATTGTTGAAATATATTCATTCTATTATTTCAACAGCTACCATTCTCAACGTCCCAGAGATTAGATTTCATTTCACGCTCTGCTTTTTACACCAAGAGACACACCTTAGAACTCTTTTCAAATGATGTCAACCTAATGGCTTTAATGATAGCAGTAATAACAACAGCAAATATCTGCTCTTTGTACAAACGATGCAGGTAGGATTTAGCTCAAATGAAACATTGCAAACAATTTGAACTTATAAAGTTATCGCATATTTTGTATAGCGCACCGAAATGCCTTGATGAAACATTACGTCATGGCATCTTTCTAAAATTGTGAAACGACACAAGTTACATCACGTTTTTACTCGCGTCGCCAAACGGATGCACACTCTGGTAGAACTGGTAATATCAAGCTTTTAAAAAAAAAGATTATTCTTGGCTCCACAAGATCATAATTATCTTATTAAGGCTTCACAGTATTCCGTCGTCGTTTGCAATTTCCTCTTCTCATAATATCATTAATAATAATAACAACAATAATAACAATAGTCATACATTAAACAACTTTGCATATTCATTCTTCAGTTGTCTGAACATGTTTAAACGGGAAAATATTTGCTAGAAGTCAATGCAGATGTTCAAACGAATGGAAATCGTTATCAAAGCTTTATTTTGAGATCCGAGCAGGAAATATTTTAAATGAATATTGAAATTGCATGAAATCAGTAAAGTTAATTAGAGTTAATGCAACATATTGTAGCACTGCAATCGAAATCGCTGAAAAATATTTCAAATGTACAGCTATTAAACAAGAGAGCTCACCTTTGATGATTTTCGAATAATAAATTGAAGACCCAGTACTTAAAATAAGGCTTAAAGTTTTGGTCTTCGATATTCTATGAAATAATGGAAATGCTTATAAGAATCAAATCAAAATCCGAATGTGCTTTTCGATTATATGTCTCGTTATTTTCATTGTTTTCCCTAAATTTATATCATCCTAACAGACACCTTGACTCACTCTAATCATTAGTTTGTCTCTTTTTCTATTGGTTGGAACACGTTTTAAAACGTCCTTCTGATTGGTTCTCGATGTGTTTGACGACCAATATCTGTTGAGCTATAACGCGTAAGAACTCCGACACGATTAGTTCATTGAACGGTATCAGCAAGCGTGTTGTTGATCGAAACAGAAATTTAATATCGAATAACTCCTTTAAAAGTATTTAATGTCCTTCAGCCGATGTTTTCTATGACCATGGTGTTGATGTCATTCAATTTATTCACAATAAATGTAATGTTTAAATTACTAAATGAATTATCAAATCATTGTGTATAAACGTCTTTTGTAATAACACATTAAGTACGATGGTTGGAAATTTCTAGTGAAACACTTCCATAATTTTGTGAGAACAAAGTTTGTCTAAGAATTGCTGTCCCAGCATGAGACATTTGTCATTCGTATCGTCTTATAGGAAAAGGAAGCCACATTACAAATTCTAATGAGTACCGTAGGAGAAGTTAAGTTGATAGACTATAATCAATGAAGGCTTAGTTTTATTTATTTGCATAACTGATAATTTTATTAAATAAACTCACTGAAAAATAACTTTTCGAGAGAAATATAAGTTAAATTGCATCGTTGAGTGAAACGTTATTAATTCTATATTAAAATGTGAGTAATTAATTGCAGTTGCATACGTTCTATCGAATTTCATAATTTATTGTAATTTAAAATAAATGCCCCTTTTAACTTTGTAAAATTATTTTTGTTTTATTTCTTTAAATTCGTCGAACTGACAACAATTGTTGCTATGAGGTTTATTTTAAAGTAATTAATTATGCAACTATTTGTCAATTTTTATTTATCTTTTCTTTAGTCTCATAACTGCCTAGGAAATGAAACCCTTGAATTCAAAACCATATTTAATTTGCAAGCAGCTTTACGGGACCAGTGGAATCATTTCATGTATTTCAAAATTTGCATCAAATTTTCTTCTTTTAGAACGTATATTATACAAAGTTCAGTTCAATAATATTTAATTATTTTCTATAATAGAATCGAACTAGCGGGAAATTGTGCCAAATCAAAAGAGAAATAAAATTCAATGACTTCATGAAATTTGGTTGAATAAGTTTTTAATTTGATTAACTTCAAGACGTCCCTTTTAAATTTATATATGAAAATTTATCTCGATAAGAAATCTCCTAAAATTTATATTAAAAAGTGCTAAAGTGAAGGTTATTACCTTCTCATTATCAACCATGACAATGTTAAGCATCTTATTTCAATCCATCCTTTTCCCACGCTCAAACTTGACATGATTGTTCGCGTGTATGACATGCCAGTTACAAGAAACAGGCAGGCATCGATGTACGAGTAGAATTGCAAAGCAACTTTGCATTTAAAGCTAGTTCCGATGAACCGCTATATAAATCACCAGGATTTAAATTCAGTATCGGGAAGTTAGATGAGGAAGTTTAATTATAATTATTTAATAGCAATTAATTAGAACGATTGTTACAAACATTAATTATCAACTGATGTCGAACCTAGTTTTTACAAATGTTGTACACGTTGAATTGCAAGAGAGCAATAATATTAACATGAATATCCTATTATTATTTATTGTTTTAATTAACTCAGCTAAACCATACCAAAAATCATTCAGTTCATAATCTGAATCGTTAATATTTTAGGTCTGTAAATGGGTCTTCGTAATTCCGTTAGAACATTGAAAAAAAAAATTAAGTTCATTCAAAATGTCATTAGGTTCATTTTCTTCTATTCCTCATCATTTTTGAAAATTCCAAACCAGTCCAAATTCAAACAAATCCAAAGTCTGTAGTTCCCCTGCATGGTTTTGATGGAAGTCCACATGAAGAACCTTCTTGAGACTCCACATCTCTTCCAAATTCATCAAGATTCCTCTGCGATTGCTCCTCTCCAGTTTAAGATCAGGGCGGTGATATAGTACCTTTCCTTTCGTTGTTCCGGCATCTGATTATTTTCCTTCATCCATTGGTGGATTCCCGCGATGTCACACATTACTATTTTTGAAGCATGTATTTTATTTAAGTCCGATGCCACTGCCACATCATGCTGACGATGAATTCAATTTTTTCAGGTAAGAATCCTATCATTTTAATAAGGAGTTATTACTGACGTCGAGTGCCATCGGTAACCTGGCGCGGCTTTTAATGTGGTCCGGCGACTCTTCAGTCCGACAGCCAGCAGTGCAGAGAACCTTCACACATTTGATCTATTGCACCGACGTCATTCTGCCAATTCGTCAATTAACCATTCACTTTGTCCAATGGCATTGGAAAATGATTCGAGTTCATACCCGTCCACTGTTTTGTACAGTTGTTTAACTGTTCGGATACCCATTGTTATTGTATTGGCCATATCAAATATTATTATTGTTATTTATTTATTTATTTAATTTTTAATTTTTATAAGAACTTTGAACAAAGCAATAGAATAACCATATAACAACTTATAAGAACGTGATGTCACTTATCCATTCATTCAACTCCCATACTGAAATTGCTGTAACAATTAAGAGTTGTGCTGTTCTCCTAGGGTCTTGGCTGAGGTCAAATGATTGTACGTGTCAAAATGTCGTTTCCTGGACAGAGATACAACTGTTATTACTTGTGATTACGTCTCTTGACTTATTTAAGCTTTCATTTTGATCCTTAAGAATGTGTGTGCTCATGTTAAATTTTTCCAAAAAGCATACAGAAAGGCACGCGTCCTTATCATTAACTATGCTAGCCAATTGTTCTTAAATGAATCGAGTTTGAAAACATTTACTCTAAAATCACTTAAGAGACTCCTCTAGTTTCACAGGTATTGGTAAAAAAAACGAATTATGGATAATTAATTAAAATAAGAAAGACGAGCTAGTTTGTCTTGAAGAAATGATAAGAGAAAAAGAATTTTATTAATGAACAACTATTTCATGAATTATATTAATGACGTATAAGTTAATAACGAGAACAAAGTACATAAAAAAACAAAAACTGCTAAACTTTAAAAGTTCATGATATGCCACAGATTTAAAAAAAAATCAGTTGATACAATCTATGTTATAGATCTAAATGTTCTTATTTTTATTGGCCCAATCATTCTATAAGGAAATGAATAATTGCTTTCCCGAGATCAGATTTAGTATTTAATTTTCATTGTATGTAAATATCTATTTAGAGCGCATTTTGCCAGATGGAATCAGTCCCCTGTTTCCTTGAGGCACATTAGCAACAATTCAGTTGCTTGTAATGTTTGATGTTTGGAAAAAAGAATCAGGTCAAAATGGTGAGGAAGCCAATGAAAATTGGTTACCTATGTATTTCTTTTTATAAAACGGATGATGCCGTAACGGTTCTTTGTACATTACATTGATGTGAGAAGGCTCTGCATAATCATAAAAAAAACCTGGAAGTCAATATGCAGCTATATCCTTGCAGCTGGGACAGCACTGAGCCATGTATACTTCTATAGCGTCAGTCTTTACAAGATAAGACCAAAGGTAACTGATGTAGAACCTCAGATCAGTCATTAAAACTCAAGAGGAACAAAAATAATGCCTTCATGCTGTTGAAAAACCTAGACAGCAGTTTCCTGTGCCCAGTGGTACCAACTATTTATGCCGCCCCTCTTTGTTCGAGTTGTTGCCCCCCTCTTACAATTATGACCCTCAAAAATCCGGAAAACCCTCAAAATCTGTATTTTCAAATGTTCAAATATTTAATTTTAGACTGTGGCTATTAGTCGAAAATTGTCGCTACAAACGGTAGCATATTTCGGCTGTGAAAACTCATTTTAGTATTAAATAAAATATAAATTCCTTAAATTTAAGATATTTTTATTTTTACCACCAAAATTCCGCCCTGGCCTCTCCTTTGCTGCACCATTGCCTGTTTCCAAGAAGACAATCACCTTGTTGAATTCTGCAGTGAATGAAACTCATAGGAGAGAGCGAGGCTATATGCACCACTTTTCAAATTTCGTCGTCGCACGTTTTTATTAACTCAGTAAACTAAAATCGTTGTGAACCACGTTTAAGCTTTGTATCTTGGCTACAAAATCGCTAATAGTAAAAATTCTCCATCTCAAAAACTAAAACCACAATAGTTGGTTGAAGAGGGGGGTCCAGCAAGTAACTTGCCCCACCTCCGCGTAACATGCACCACCTTCGGGTGGGTTGCAAACGTACCAACACTGTTTGTGTGTTTAACTTTTACCTACTTATCTGAGATTTTTATATAATAAATAACAAATTAATGATGTAATAGTCTGGCGCAGTCGTCAGAGACCTTCCGCCACAAACTGAAAGCTCACCTATTTATGAAATCCCATTGATTCTATTTCTTTTGCTTTCATAGTATTTTATTTTTTATCAAATTTCTCATTCTCTCCTAGATACTCTTTTAATTCTAATTATTCTTTAATTTCATTTCATTTTATTAATCTGGCCGCTAGTTTGCTATCGTGTGTCTGATGGTTTGTTTGTTGGTGCCCTTACATTCCTTTTGGATAAAATCGTGCATGTTAAAGATTGGCTAAATAAATGTAAATGTAATTGTTAATTTTTTTAAATGTTCGAACTGGTTCAACATATATAACATGAATATCCTATTTTGATATGAAAATTAATTCCAACTAGTTCGCCCAGTCAAAGAAGTTAACGATTCACAATTACTTTTCACCCCCGAAAACAAAAACCTCGTCTGGAGTGGATAAAGTAAAAAAAAAAATCGAAAATATTAGCTTGATCAGACACAAAAAAAAAATCCCTACAAGTTGGGTAAGTCGAATTTACATTAAAATTTATTGCTCTCCTACAAATCCAATCGTGCTTATAACCCGTGGTGCATACCATTACTAACGATTAGAATAAATTAATTTAATCATTAGGGAATGCAAGCCATTAATAACTATTAATTTAAACTATTATATTTTAAACAAAATTTAACGTAATGCCCTAAAGCTTATTTTTAAAATTTTATGATTATTACTTATTGTAAACAACTAAAATAAACATCTTTGGACGGTCGGATCTAGAAGACTTTGTATGGTGTATTGTCACACTTCTAACATTTTCAATGAATACTAGCGAATGGTCTCCAATTGCTCAAAAATACGATCCCATTCTTGCAGGCAGTATCGATGCGACAGACGTAGATCCGCACGATCGCGGCATTGTTAGAGCACTGAATTCGTGCTATAAGCCAAACATTGCTGTTCAGGGAGATCCTGGATGTACAATTTTTATTGGACGATTAAATTACGCTACTGATGAGAATCGAATAAGAAATGTTTTCTCAAAGTGTGGCCAGGTATCCTTTTGGAAGCTTTTATTTTTATAATATCTTATATTGAAAAATGTAGCTATAGATTGCTTTTAATTAGTTAAACGATGTTTAACGATAAACATGATGCGTGGAATCAATTCCTGTATTCTCAATTCAACTTCTGGGGCTCTGATAGTTGTGATTTATAACAGTAACAATAAAGGCGAATTTATAAAGGAATGCCAATAGTCACTTAGAACCACTCATATTTAACAAAATAACTCACACACTTAGCTACTTTAAATTATTGCCAATACTGTTTACTCTTTTGTAATTTATGTTGAAATTGATTTTGACAGATAAGGAGATTCAGGATGGTGAGAGATTTCATCACTGGCTTCTCAAAGGGGTACTGTTTTGTTGAGTATACCAGTAGATCTGATGCAAAATATGCCATTAATAAACTAAACCATTCTGTACTTGATGACAGAACAATAATTGTGATGTTTGAATGTGAGCGAAATCTAGCAGGATGGATTCCAAGGAGATTTGGTGGGGGTTTAGGTGGGAAGAAGGAATCTGGTCAACTGAGATTTGGTGGAGCTGAACGTCCATTCAGAAAACCAATCCTGATCCCAACCAAATGTAATTATGATAGGAAAAATTACATTGATACTGCAAAGACAATTCAAGATCAGGATCAAAATAATGGGAATAAATATCTATTCTCAAGCAACTTGACAGGAAAAGATTTTAAAGGCATCACCATAGCATCTGATATAAATGGCAAAGAAACAAGGAACAAGACTCAAGGGCAAAGTCATACTACTGCTAAAAATTCTAAAATATGTGGTTACCACCGTAACACTGACAAAATCACTGAATCTAACAGATTAGATCACGTTATTGCACACAAGAACAACTCAGTTGGTTCCAGGAGAAGGTCAAGGAGTAGAGAATCCAGCCAAAAAAGAAACAATACTTATTTAAGAAAAACACAAAATTTGACATCTTCACAAGAACTAGTTACTCAAAATTATGAAAGAGAGGCTAGTAGATCTAAACACAATAGAAACAGTTCCTACTACAGAGAAGATCTGGCCAGAAAATCATCCAAGAAGTTTGTTAGGTCTCAGTTATCATTAACACCTGAATGAATTGTTTTTTGCCAGTCCATTTGTTTAATTGAACAGTAAAATTCACATCAACCCTAATTAAGTTAAAACTGTTTTACCTAAATGAAACCTGTAAATATCAGTTTCACTGTTGGTGTTTGGCAAATCTGACAATATAAAGGCAAATTATATATAAATATATTTATTCCATTTTTCACAAGAATTTATTTTTAAGTTGCTTCATTTTTAAACTAATTTTACATTATAAATAAATGACATTTATTAAGTTGTAAATCAGAAATATTGAACGAAAACTTTCTCCCCATTATCACTTCCAGTAGACTATGCTGTCCCCTGGAAAGGCAGCAAAGGTGTTAACGTGTTAAAATTGGAGTAAAGGGTCGGGAAGGTGGAAGGACACGTCTTACTAAGACCATACGGTATTCCCGTGTGGGAATTAACCCCTTATCTGCGTTCAAAACATCGGAGCAATCGTAGCTCCATCCGCTTGCATATCATTTATAGTTTTAAATATGCAGCTCCGCCTATTAATACAGTAAAAACTAATTGTTGGTTATAAATAGCTAGAAATTATAAATATTAATAAATAAAATATTTACTCAAAATTGCTGCTAGGTTCAAGTTAAACGAACAAAAACCCCAATTACGCGGAAACTGACTGTCCAATAAGAGCCTCTGAATCCGGCGACATCACCTAGGCTCAGTAATGTATTGGGTACTAATTTGTATTTAAAGTTACAAAGAAATTATAAACAATACATAATTCTCGAGAATGACTAAAACGCGGTAATGATGCATAAGCAAGGGTGGATTAAAAGGTTTTACCCGTAATGGTCAAACGAACAAAAACCCCAATTATGCGGTAAAAGATCTTGATCTATGGATGTTGGTTCTAGATGCAAACATCGGCCAAATTGATTGAGACTTCTGTCTCTATTGTGTTAGAAGTAATCTATTACTCATTGGAGGTCCGGAACATATTATCCAAATCGATAAGAGCATGATTTCAGCTCCAAAAAGGACGAGGAACAATCACTCCCGGCCAGTAGCCAAAGATAGTTCTTTGATGAAATCGACCAGGAAACCAAAAAAGCCCTCTTGGTCGGAGGGGTGCTGCCACGCTCTTGCCAATCATTCAACTGTATGTGTTTTGCTGCTTGGTATATGGGCTCCAAATTTGATAACAGTATTTGAGGATTGGTCGGACATAGGTGACGTAGACATCTTTGTTTTTCGTGCGGAAGCATTTCAGGGGCAGCCTCAACCTCATAGATTATTAGTCCATTGCCAATGAGTACAATTTTCTCAACGTGGACGTGGGGTGGTCATGTTTACTATAGAATGAGTGAAAGGTTGGGACAACTTGGGTTCATAGCCTTCCTGATTTGGAGAAATCATGATTTGATTTCAACAGATCTTTTGTCTGTCCTTCCGATCTAATATGGAGTATTCGTACATATTGTGTACAAATGTCGTAAAGACAAGAAAGGAGGTGGTTTTGGATTTTTGTTGGAAGAGAGAATAAAAGTGGTGAACCTTGAAAATAAACTCAAAAATTTTGAGTTTGTATTAATTTCTATTGAATGCGACAAATCGAGGGATTTAATGGTTCGTGTCGTCCACAGACCCCCGATACCAATGTCCAGACTTTTATCAGGGAATTAAGTCAAATGCTGACCTTGATAGAAAAAACAAAAGCTTGATCATATTGGGTGACTTCAACATTCTTGATCAAAATAACAAAACAGAGGATTTTCTTATGTCCTCCTAATTTGTCCTTCAAGTATTCTCAACACCAACCAGAAAAGGAGCCACAAATTCCTTTTGTATTGATAATATTTTCACCAACTATTGTGCCATTCTATTAGGAAAATTGTAGTAAGCGTCATACCCGATCACTTACCGAAATATTTTTCACTTAAGGCTTACTTCTCCCATCGAACTCAGAAAAGCAAGAGCCAGATGCTTTAGAAAACCCAGAAAATACTAGTTTCAATGAGTTACTGAAGGAAGTGGATTGGATGGCTGTCATTAGGCCTATGGATGCAGTACAAAATAATGCGACATCTGCCTATCAGTCTTTCACCAATAAATTTCAGGAAATCTACAACTATTGCTTCCCATTTGTTTTGAAAAAGGCCAAAGTAATTCCAATCTTTAAGTACGACAGCAAACATATTGTTGAAATAAACTTCAAATAGATCGAATTTAAAGTCCAGCTACAACGGACCATCTTTATTTACAGGAAGAAGAAGTGAAACAGCAGAGAGTGAAACCAAAAACCAATAATATAATAATTCAAACTATTCTAACAAAACAAGTTTTTAAGCTTAAAAACTCAACACATATGACCAGCAATTACAGACTGGTCTCATCATCTAATCTCAGTCCTAAAATACTTCTCAAACTTTTTTTTAAAAAGTTATGCATGAGAGGCTCTACAGCTACCTCAGCAAATTCTAAATTACTTCTGGTAACCAATGTGGGTTCACGAAAGGACAATCAACTTCTATGGTATTGACTCAGTTACATGCCATAATTGCTGAGTCTAATGACCAGAAAAAACTTTCCAGTGGCATATTCTTAGATTTGTCGAAAGCCTTTGAGACTGTCAGCCATGAAAACTTAAACAACTGGAATACTATGGAATTAGAGGGATTATTCTTAAATGGTAAAAATTTTACTTATCCGACAGAAACCAATGAGTCTTCTTTCTAAATATAGTCAACCGTCCAGAATATAACATGCGGAGTACCTCAAGACTTCACTCTGGTTTCTACATAAATGATTTGCGCCAAGCTTCAATTTTTTTTATTTCATTTTGTTTGCCGACGACAAAAGCTTCTTTTGTTCTTTCTATACGAAACTAGTGGTCGGTGAAAATTTTACATTTTTTATTGTTATCTTCAGTTACATTTTGATATGCATTCCAGATTTTCTTTGCATACTATGTTGGATACAACACTGAGTTTACAATGAGGAGAGCAATTGTAACAGAAGACATGGCCAGAAAATGCAACATAACATGGCAGCACTGAAAAAAAGCCTTTGGGCAGTCTCAGTTGTTTGATGGGTGAAAAGGCTATAATTGTAGATATTTCTGAAGTAACTAATTTTTTTTTATGAATTAAAGGGGTAATAAAAAGTAACCCATGCACTTGTATTGCCACCAAACAAGGTTTTGAAGTTGAATTGCGAAAGTGGTTTTCAAATGCCCAAGACAAAGGTCCCATAAGTAGAAAGAAAATTATGACAATTATTTCTCAATAAACATTTTATATACTCGCAAGCATTTGTTTCACGAGCAACTTATTGTAAATTGGTAAAGAATAATTTCGCGTGGGCTACGTATGGTTAACGTGCGGGGTTTCAGCTGGGCTATCCTCGTGGTTACCTACAACCCGCGGGTAAATGTGGCGGGTACCCATCATTCGTGTTTGTTTTTAGACCCTGTAGTTCCCATACAGGCTCCTTTAGTTTGCGCTTGCCGGCTGTTTTAATTGTTCAACCAAGTGTGGGTTGTAGATAATGTATAATTTTACTTTTAATTCTTTAAATAAGCTATTTTTATTTATTATTTATATTTCTTATTTAAATAGCCGCTATTTTAAAACGTTTTTCATATTCTGATGGTCTATATAGGCCGAAATTGACGACTGACAACTGCAACAACTCGAGATACGGAACCCGGCTTCACATTGTGAACTATTAGAAATAAGACGCTTGACTTTAAAATATGTAACTACATCTTCCAAGTAGAGAGTGCTCACTTTACTAAATTGTGCCTAAACGAAACCTTTGAAATGTTCCTCCCAACACTACGCTCATGAATATTATGTAGGAAACAACCGGGGCGAAAGGTCCGTGCCGATATGAGTTCCATGATGCGGAATGCATTAGCGATCTGCTTACTAATGAGTTTTTGCGTTGCCGAAATCGTGCACCAGGATAGCGATGGCATATCCGGCACCATTCAATTTGGAGGACATGATATGAATGATGAAATGATGAATAGCCCATTTGTACCTCAGGAACTCCAATGTGATGCTTGCATCGCCGTATCTTTCCAGGTTTATTTGTCACGTTATACTGTTTAATATATACCTACTTATTGATGCTAGGAACTGAAAGATGATCCCATGTTTAGGTTTGCTTATGAGTCAAGAAAATCAATTTATGTTGACTACTACTGATAGTGGAAGTGAATAGTAGAATTACTGGAGGATTAAATAGTTCTAACCTAATTAGGATGTTATTTAAACTTACCAAACCATATGTACTTATAAGCTGTGGAAAGGTTTATCATCCTATAATCAAAGGCATCCTTCATTGAACTTCAAACTTACTGAATCTACTTTGATAGATGTAATGGATGATATCTGCTCAGACATTAAAATCTGGGAGAGGTTAGTAGCATTTAAATCACCTTAAAACTTTTCTATAATATTTTCATGGGTTGGATGATGACCAGTATGAGAACTGAAGTAATTATGGGTTTGAATTTATTGGATTTCAGTTATGGAATGAAAAATGTAAAAAATGAGGCAAGACTGTCAGGTCCAGGAATGGAAGTAGAAGAAATACCTGGAGTGACTGCAAGTGGGGGAAAGTGGCCAAGCAGGTCAAGTTTCTAAAAAGCTTCTATATTTAAGGCACAAACAAATTTAAAAAAGTAAATGGAGTTATGTAAATTCATATTTATTCATATGCAGTAGTCATTTTATATTTATAATAACTGTGAAAGCTCTTGTTGGCTCACTCATGTTGCACTCTACCTGCATCCTTCCTGCAAACTTCGACTATGCGAGGCTCTCTTTGGCCTTGTTGTGTCGATAGCCTCCATCCCAGCGTACAGCGGTCACGAAAGCTTTCAGTGGATTCTCCACATCGTGTACCTAATATATGCAAACTGGGCTTTAAATTTTCTTTGACGCGGCAGCCGGAGATTGAAATTTCCGGGACCCGACAGCGAGCCATTTCGCGATCGAAGTTTGGTTTGCAATTCATATTGCTTTGCGAGTCCTCGGTCAGCTAATTTCTCCTGACAATACCATATAGCTTGGCCAATAATTTGGCCCCGTCGTTCAGTGGATTATTTGTGCCGGAGACTGACGGCTTTCCCCAGCTTTCCTGCAGAGGCCTCTTAAGATTTCTACTGTGCTCCTCATGTGCCAGATCCAGAATGGAGCCGCTTCAGCAGCCTCATAGTCTTGTCATAGCCTTTGTTCTCTCTTGGTTTGACAGTCCAGTCTTGGTGAGGAAAGCGTAAGTCGACCTTCCGACTATGCCCCTTGCGCTAACCTCGGTGGGAAAGAGGTCGGTCCGATACACATGTCCTGTTGCTTCCAGGTCCAGCAACAGATCTGCATAGTTATCTGTTTTGAGCA
The DNA here is from genome assembly GCA_034509925.1 of Hirudinaria manillensis. NCBI lineage: Eukaryota > Metazoa > Annelida > Clitellata > Hirudinida > Hirudinidae > Hirudinaria > Hirudinaria manillensis. The sequence continues at coordinate 3,824,444 of CM067532.1, read as the reverse complement.
CATTGCTATGTTGTAGCCTGTCCTCCCAAGGTACCGTCAGCTCCACCAGAATGATGGCACCTATTGACGGCAATACAACTACCAAATCCAGCCTCTTGCCACTTTTTATCAGCACCTGGGGGTAGTGCCCCATCCCTTCTAGGTCGGCTGCAACGGTCCAGTTGTTTGCCTCTGCAAGAATGTCATGCCTGAGAGTTTGACATCTCATTTTGCGGAGGTGTGCAAAGCCCTCATGCAAGAAATAAATCTTCCGCTGCTTTGCAACTGTGCTTTGGAGGCTGCTGCTTTTGCATCCTCACACACTTCATGGAGGACCTGGTTATGTGTACCAACCATTGACAAGGGCATACATGTAACTACTCGACACGTGATGCAGTGTCTCAGTCCCGCCATTCACCATTCATTGTCTTCCACAAAACACCACTTTTGTAGGTTGTCCCTGGAGGGCAACTGGTCATACACTGACCTTATCCCGTCAAGTTGGAGTGGGGACATCTTCCACATGTCGCTCCAGGTAAGGGATCATTTCATCATGTCTTCCCACATTGTCCACTTACTTTGCTGTGCTTGCTGAACTGCCCTCATGACTCTGTCTCGTTCCACCTTTTGCCTCAAACCTGTTTAGCTCCTTTCCTGGTTAATGGCTCTGACTGGTGAGCTCACCTGGGATCATTTGGGAAAGTGGTTCCATCCAACTGCATGATGGTCTGTCTGGATAGGGCCTCTCACTTCTTGGCATATCAGCTCGGCTACTGACTCTTTGCTCCCATCCCGTGCTTGAAACTTCCTTCCAGATCTGAGACTGGCTTGACTTCGTGGATCCTGCGGAGTTGTTGAGCATCCACTGCATTCTGATTTTGGAGAGCTTGTACTCTTCCATGATGGACCTTAGGTGGTAGTCGCAGGCTCGTGCTCCTGCTGTAGAGGGCAACCAATGACAGTGCTGGAGGCAGGCCTAGCCATTTTCTGGTGCATCAGTTAACTTTCCTCTTCAGCTTCTCAACCACTGACAAACCAATCTCATAGATGGTTAGGAAAAGAGTAGGAGGTTTATTGAAGCAAAAATATTTTAGATGCTTCATGGGGATAATGTTCTGGGGAGGATTTTCAGTCTGAAGCCAGACAAAATTAGCCTTTATTCATGGAAAACTGATATATTATATTCAGCAGCAGCATTAACAAGCTTCAGTTGTTGAACCTTGCTGCGAACAATACCACTTGTGTCAATCAATGTTGGTTTTTGCCCCATCTGGACACATTAACTGGCTGCTACATTTTCTGAAGCGCATTCATCTTAAGACTTTCTTCTGTTGTAGAAGAACTATACATGGTCTCTTTGCTGCACCGCAAAGTTTCCCACCCACATCACTCCAATAATTCTTTTCTTCCTCTGTACCAGCAAAAATTCTCTATTCTGGAATATTGGTAAAAATGCAACATCAGATATCATCAAATTGTCAACAACATAAGTAAATGCATCCTCCTTTTGACAATGAGTATCTGTTGCCTTTAAAGCATTTTTCTGCAAATCTCTCCTTTTTTGCAGCTTCTCTTATAATAATGTGATTGTTGACAAGTTAAAATTCTTGCCTTTGCCAAAAACCCAGAAGCTCTTGAGCAGAAATTTTCATGGGTGGTTTTCTGCTGAAGGTTGTCTAGATAGAAGATTGACTCAAGACCTGCTTATTCAAAGATAGCTTTGAGTCTGTTATTCAGGCATCATGTTTTGTGATTTTGGTTTGATTTTAGTTTAACTGAGGGCATTGATGCTTCCATGATACAATTGACCTGATTAGAGAGTAAAGACAAAGAATAGTTGTGTGTTGAACCTGTCTTTTAATTAGCTGAAAATTAAGCAAGCCAATAGGGTGTCATAACTCAACTTACTCTTAAAATTCCAACTCTGTTTACTTTGAAAGTGTTTACCTCTCTTTAAAAGCATTGCATCTCAGAATAAATTTTCAATTAAACAAAAACACATGAAATAGCAGAATCTATAAGAAGCAATAGAATCTACTTTACCAAACTAAACCTAAAAAGTTATTACTCATTCCAACAAATTATTTTTTTATAGAACAAGTTTTTTAACATAAAAACTATTACAATTATTACAACCCAACTTATGAGATTGATCAAGGCAGAAGTCACAAAATTTTTCTTGTGGCATTTTTTAGTCATATGTAATGCTTTTAAGGGGTTGCAACATATAAAAGTCGTACTTTAATTTTGCCCCAGATTCCATTAGCACCTATACAATATTACAATATAATAGATAAATGTATAATATAACAAAGTCTAACCTTTTTATCAATAGAGAATCAAATCTTGATTAAAATTCCATTATTTTTGGAACTTTTAATGAGATGTAATATAATCAGATCATATTTATTTTGACAGAAGTCATTCAATGTGAAGTTGAATTTTAATTTGTCTCATTCAGAAAGATCTGTTATTCATTAAAAGTAATTTTACCATGAAGTTCATTTCCTCCCAAGCAATTCTGATGGCATGTCCAAACTCTGATTTTAGTTTCAATTGAGTCTCATCTTTGTAGATCTGTCTTGATAACCAGAACATTTCTGGAATGAGATAAGAAGAATGGGCTGACTATCTGAATACACCATTAATTAGCTTAAAATAAGCTTTTCTTAGATATTTCATGTATTTTAAATTTTATGTGATGCCTTGTATCAGTTAAAGTAATACCAAAATTTGAATAAATTGTTTGATGTTCAACAATTGTGCATAAAATATGCATTTTCTGTGTTGTACTGAGTGTCTAACCTTGTCCTAATGTATAAATGTAGCATGTCTGCTAACAATTTATTTGGACTTATCTTCTTTTAAGATGTTTTGTGAAAATTGCATCCAGTTGCTGTAATATTATATGGCTTTGATACATTTTGCCAGGTTGTCAAACATGTGTGAATCAATGGTTGGAGATCATGGTGAAGTCACTTTGCATAATGTTTATAAACTTGATCCTTCTAAAAAGCACCTTCTCAAAAACTTCCTCTGCTATGGAAACAAAAAGCGAGATAAATGTTCAAAGCTTGAAGAAAGAAAATACAAAGATTTTGTGGATAGAAATGATCTGTGATCTTGAACTGAATTTTTCTTACTTAGTAAATGTATAATCCAACAGGGTTGTAACTTGATTAGGGGATTATCATATTTATGTTCTGTGCAGTTTGTAATGTTCACATTTTTGGTTCTGTGGTGATGTAGTATCGAAAGGTAATCAAGATCCTAAGATAATTGAAGACTATGACATAGTGTTTGATTTGAGTTTGATAATCCTTTGCCATTTCCTCTTTTAGCCATCTCATAAGTCACATTATCAAATTATTGTGTTTAAATACGATTTGCTATACCATTGCTATATGTATTTTTTCAATAAAGAGTTTATTAGATCTGTTCATTTTATTTTTGATAAAAATTGGCCCCTTCAACCAGTTGGAGCTTATTGAAATGTAATGAAATAATAATGGGCATCTGTTATTCATTAAAAGCGGTAGGTCTCTAAGAGTCGGCCCATCGCCGAACGCACCATCTCGTGTTTCGACAACCGCCAGACTCACCACTCCTTCTCGATTGCGTGAGACATTTAAAAGCTTCTGCGACTCTTCATGGGCTTCTAATTTTATTAATCTCAATTTCAAATTCCTCTCCCTTTGGTCGAATTTTATTTGTTTTTGGTCTTCCTCCTTCACGGGTCTTTGCTCAACCAATATTTCGAGAAATCCCGATAGCCTCCTAATCAAGGAGTTCAAGGAAACTTTCGCCTGCGTTGTCCCTCGCTATGATCGAATCTACATTCAGTCTAGACTCATCCAACGACATGTTCATTCACCCTATTTCGACAAAACGATAAAGCGAGTTAACCAACCTTGGTAACGATGCTTTCCCGTCGAGTTCTTGTCTCTAAAACAAAAGTTACGTTTTGTAAATATGAAATATAATATTGGCGCCCATGCTACTTGACTGTCTAAAACAAAAAAAGGATCAAGGTCTTCGCGTAACGCCGTCGACATTACGTTTTGGACAACTGGGAGCAACCCGAAGACTTAGAGTGTCAGGAAAAATGGGATACTTTTTCTGCTAAACCTTTCAAACCCAGGAACCTCTTCCAATGTGCCGACAAAGCAAAGAAAGTACTCATTTCCAGACTTCGACTTGGAAGATGTCACCTGAATTGATATGCTCCAAATGAAGCCTCCCTGTAGACAGAAAAGGCCTTGCATACCCATAGACTGATCGAACTACACGCAGTGTCTCTTTCAGACTATGTGATCGGGAGGGGGCACTTCAGAGTTTCGGGGGCCAATTTAATTGTACCAAATGCCAAATCATATAATTTGCATGGTCAGGAAAAGATTTACAAATTAAAAGCACAAAAAACATCTTAAAACTTAATCTTAGAAAATAAAAGAAAATCAAAAAATTAATTCTCAAAGAAATCTTATTCGCCGAGATTATACTGTCAAATCTCGCTACTATGCCATCTGTCGGGACCGAGCAAAATTGACATAGTAGCGAGAGTGGCATAGTAACGAGGGTTTATAAAAACGGCCTTATTTTATCAAATAAAAACTGCTTTATTTTCTCAAGTTACCCATCAGCTCTCAAAATCGTTGGCTGCCGCATTTTCTTTCGGCGGATCTCGTTATCCAGCCGATAGCTTGCATCACACCAGACTTCACCGCTCCAGCTTCGCCCTGCACTGTCTTGAACGTGATGTCGTGGCGCTTCTGGAAATTGTCCAGACAACCGTTCGCTTGCGTTTCTGAGCTGACATTTGCTAGTCTTCACTCCAATTCTCGACGTTCTCTCTCATTCCTCTTTACACTCCCAGACAACTTTGCCCATTCGACCATTCACTTTCCTATTAAGGAAACCACCAACAAGTCCTGAGAAAGTATTAACCTGATCAAATCTTAAAAATACAAGGTAATGTCTTTTAATTACTTCCCCCGACTGGAAATATGTCCATAACTTCACGGGTTAGATAGACATTGTCAGGAATCTGGTGGCATAGTAGCGAGGCTTGACTGTATCTACTACATAGTTGAAAGTGCTATTTTATAATAAATAGAATGTGTAATTCACCGGAGATGTTGACTCAATTGTATGTTCATAAGCATGAAAGGAACTGAGATTCCAAATGAACAATTTCTATGGATGCCCAAAGTAAAAAAAACTTCCCTTCAGCCAAGGGGGGTACAATCACTAATTACATTTTACAAACATTGTACAATTAATAAAAGCTAACATTTTTTATTATCATCTTTTCTTCTTGTTCACATTTCTTCAGTCTATCTTACGGGTCCCGTCATTTCTCGTCAGGAACACCATGGGCCGGCGTACAATGATTTAAAGCCGGCCATCTTAATGGCCACTAATCAACTCAGATTTGCATATTTTACAGTATATAACACACCCGCAATGGATGCAGTGTAATTTTTACATTGTAATAATAATACAAATTTATAGATCTATTAAACAAGATTTTGCATATCAGACTTATCATGTAGAGTGTTGTGTAATTATTGTGGGTGCGTAATTCGGGTGGGCCTGTGGGGACCGTTTTTTAAAACGTTAAGTGATGGGCTGGAATGGCATAATACGTCTGGGAGCGGGACTGGCCTGGACAAAAAATCCACCCCTTACAGGTCTCTATTGCTGACCACAAAAAGTTATACACCTCATTTTACTATAAACGAAATTCTAAGCTACAACTAGTCTAAAGTTGCAACCTGTTTTAAGTTATAATAAATATATGTTATGTTTATATTATAATTTATATGACATAATAGCATTTTGTATGTCGTCATATGTAATATTGCAATTGTTATTGAAAAAAACTTTAATGTTTGTGAATATGCATGTCCGTAACTTTAGTGCCCAACGGGGGGTACAAATGAGAAACTTATTAAATTATTACCATCTTCTATTATCTTCATCATTATCGTTAATTTCACTTTAGATAAAAAAAGTTTCGATCATCTTCGTTACGAAAAGGACTATAAATCCATCATCATCAACACAGAGTGCGGATGCGAGAAGTTCGGGTTTACGATGATCTGTGGTGATCACGCGGTGCAACAACTGCGTGATACTTTGTGACTTCCGTGACAGGGGAGAAGTCTACGAGAGGAATAAAAACTGGCTGTGGAAGGACAAGACCGAGAGGAACACATGATCAACGGATGCGACCAGCCGCGAGTGTCAGAGGTATCTCTGGTCAAAACGTTTGCAGATTAGAGACCTGCAAATGCCGAATTTTTTTTGTCCAAGCCCGTCCCAACCCGCTAAAATGTGAAAGGTAAGAGCTGACCCGGCCGTGCCCGTTACCTGCCGTAAAAGCCCTGGCCCGACCCGCTCAAATTATGTATTAATCCCATACATGATCTTAATAATCACACAACATGCAAAATCACGTTTAATAGATCGATGAATTTTTGTTCTAGTTTTCTGAATAGCCACAGAATGTAATTGCTCAGACTATATCATTTCGTCTCTCATTCCCTTAATAAAATTTCGATAGTTTTGTGAAGTAAAATTTGAATACGAATGTAACTCCATTGAAAAGTCCTTTCGTTCAGAAACTTTTCAAAAATTAAGGACGGTATCTCATAAATGTGCAGGAAATAGCATTTCATTACACCGAATATGCAAATCTGAGTTGAGAACATAACAGCCTGCTTTGAAGCATTAAACGATGGCCCGCCCACTTGCCTGAGGTCCAGCAGCCCGGCCCATCCCTCGCAGGTCTCTAATGCAGATGCCCCATACTTACCTGCGGATTTTTGTCGGCGACCGACAAGAGCCGCACTTTCATTCATGCAATTACAATTTATTTTCTCTTTTCGATATCGCATCGAATGTTCCGAATTTCCCTTCGTTTTCCGTGATCTGGCATAACTATTTTAATTCGATTGATCAAAGTTACTTATATATTATTACATGGACAACCAGAAGAAAGTTTCTTGATGCATCATATATACTCTTAAAGACAAAAATGAGCAATAGGCAGACTTTTACAGAGTATATATGTGGCGCGATTAAACCAGTACTCAAATGTCTCAGTCAGAATAATTTACCTTAACTCAACACCATTTCATAGTCATTGCCTATAATTAAATTACTTTATCATGCTAATAGCCAAGATATTAAATATTAAATGCAAAGCTTATTTTTTATCCCTGGAAGTGAGGGCAGACAGCTTTTTAGCAGTGTCATTATTCACATTTCCAAGAGAGTCAGAAAATGCAAGAGATGAAGTAGAAACTGAAGCTCCAATAGCTGAGGCAAAAGATGGAGAAGTTTTTAAGTTTGGTTTTTGATGAACATGCCCTTTTCCATCTGATACCCTCAAATTAGCTAGATTGTTTCCACTATCCTTCACAGGTTTGTTGCTTGCAAAAGACTTTCCAGACTTTGAAGTTGAAGCCTTCATTTGGTCAGGTTTTGATTTAACATTAGATTCTTTGCTTAAGGATGGATGGCCAACTTCTTTTGAAGCCACTTGCTGAAAATTAATTATGTTTAACAGGTTATTAAAGCACACAGACTTGTCACAATACTAACTGACAAAATCAAGGTAACTACCTTAGCCAGAACATCAAGCCTTTTAAATGGTTGTTGAATTACTGTGAGAGAATGGGAAGAAAGAGCAACTGCGTTTTGTTTCATTTCAATCGTTGCAGCCTTGGTAAATGGAGTTGGAGAATTACGACTTATATTGCCAGAAATAACTCCAGGTAAAGGGCTGGTAGAAATCTTGGGTTTCTTTATAATTTTGTTGGCCTATAAAAAATAAAATAGAAATCAGTGAAAATAAACTTTCAACAACTAAACAAATAAATTATGTAAAACTTCTTACAATTTTTTTCATATTCTTTGAGCATTTGATGCAGTACCAAACAAATCTGGGATCATTGACATTTTCTGTGATGGGAGGATTATGGCATTCCTAAACATAATGGAATAATTAATTGAGCATATATGAACATCCAATCTGGTCAGGGATGTAAAAATTGTGATGTTTGAATGTGAGCGAAATCTAGCAGGATGGATTCCAAGGAGATTTGGTGGGGGTTTAGGTGGGAAGAAGGAATCTGGTCAACTGAGATTTGGTGGAGCTGAACGTCCATTCAGAAAACCAATCCTGATCCCAACCAAATGTAATTATGATAGGAAAAATTACATTGATACTGCAAAGACAATTCAAGATCAGGATCAAAATAATGGGAATAAATATCTATTCTCAAGCAACTTGACAGGAAAAGATTTTAAAGGCATCACCATAGCATCTGATATAAATGGCAAAGAAACAAGGAACAAGACTCAAGGGCAAAGTCATACTACTGCTAAAAATTCTAAAATATGTGGTTACCACCGTAACACTGACAAAATCACTGAATCTAACAGATTAGATCACGTTATTGCACACAAGAACAACTCAGTTGGTTCCAGGAGAAGGTCAAGGAGTAGAGAATCCAGCCAAAAAAGAAACAATACTTATTTAAGAAAAACACAAAATTTGACATCTTCACAAGAACTAGTTACTCAAAATTATGAAAGAGAGGCTAGTAGATCTAAACACAATAGAAACAGTTCCTACTACAGAGAAGATCTGGCCAGAAAATCATCCAAGAAGTTTGTTAGGTCTCAGTTATCATTAACACCTGAATGAATTGTTTTTTGCCAGTCCATTTGTTTAATTGAACAGTAAAATTCACATCAACCCTAATTAAGTTAAAACTGTTTTACCTAAATGAAACCTGTAAATATCAGTTTCACTGTTGGTGTTTGGCAAATCTGACAATATAAAGGCAAATTATATATAAATATATTTATTCCATTTTTCACAAGAATTTATTTTTAAGTTGCTTCATTTTTAAACTAATTTTACATTATAAATAAATGACATTTATTAAGTTGTAAATCAGAAATATTGAACGAAAACTTTCTCCCCATTATCACTTCCAGTAGACTATGCTGTTCCCTGGAAAGGCAGCAAAGGTGTTAACGTGTTAAAATTGGAGTAAAGGGTCGGGAAGGTGGAAGGACACGTCTTACTAAGACCATACGGTATTCCCGTGTGGGAATTAACCCCTTATCTGCGTTCAAAACATCGAAGCAATCGTAGCTCCATCCGCTTGCATATCATTTATAGTTTTAAATATGCAGCTCCGCCTATTAATACAGTAAAAACTAATTGTTGGTTATAAATAGCTAGAAATTATAAATATTAATAAATAAAATATTTACTCAAAATTGCTGCTAGGTTCAAGTTAAACGAACAAAAACCCCAATTACGCGGAAACTGACTGTCCAATAAGAGCCTCTGAATCCGGCGACATCACCTAGGCTCAGTAATGTATTGGGTACTAATTTGTATTTAAAGTTACAAAGAAATTATAAACAATACATAATTCTCGAGAATGACTAAAACGCGGTAATGATGCATAAGCAAGGGTGGATTAAAAGGTTTTACCCGTAATGGTCAAACGAACAAAAACCCCAATTATGCGGTAAAAGATCTTGATCTATGGATGTTGGTTCTAGATGCAAACATCGGCCAAATTGATTGAGACTTCTGTCTCTATTGTGTTAGAAGTAATCTATTACTCATTGGAGGTCCGGAACATATTATCCAAATCGATAAGAGCATGATTTCAGCTCCAAAAAGGACGAGGAACAATCACTCCCGGCCAGTAGCCAAAGATAGTTCTTTGATGAAATCGACCAGGAAACCAAAAAAGCCCTCTTGGTCGGAGGGGTGCTGCCACGCTCTTGCCAATCATTCAACTGTATGTGTTTTGCTGCTTGGTATATGGGCTCCAAATTTGATAACAGTATTTGAGGATTGGTCGGACATAGGTGACGTAGACATCTTTGTTTTTCGTGCGGAAGCATTTCAGGGGCAGCCTCAACCTCATAGATTATTAGTCCATTGCCAATGAGTACAATTTTCTCAACGTGGACGTGGGGTGGTCATGTTTACTATAGAATGAGTGAAAGGTTGGGACAACTTGGGTTCATAGCCTTCCTGATTTGGAGAAATCATGATTTGATTTCAACAGATCTTTTGTCTGTCCTTCCGATCTAATATGGAGTATTCGTACATATTGTGTACAAATGTCGTAAAGACAAGAAAGGAGGTGGTTTTGGATTTTTGTTGGAAGAGAGAATAAAAGTGGTGAACCTTGAAAATAAACTCAAAAATTTTGAGTTTGTATTAATTTCTATTGAATGCGACAAATCGAGGGATTTAATGGTTCGTGTCGTCCACAGACCCCCGATACCAATGTCCAGACTTTTATCAGGGAATTAAGTCAAATGCTGACCTTGATAGAAAAAACAAAAGCTTGATCATATTGGGTGACTTCAACATTCTTGATCAAAATAACAAAACAGAGGATTTTCTTATGTCCTCCTAATTTGTCCTTCAAGTATTCTCAACACCAACCAGAAAAGGAGCCACAAATTCCTTTTGTATTGATAATATTTTCACCAACTATTGTGCCATTCTATTAGGAAAATTGTAGTAAGCGTCATACCCGATCACTTACCGAAATATTTTTCACTTAAGGCTTACTTCTCCCATCGAACTCAGAAAAGCAAGAGCCAGATGCTTTAGAAAACCCAGAAAATACTAGTTTCAATGAGTTACTGAAGGAAGTGGATTGGATGGCTGTCATTAGGCCTATGGATGCAGTACAAAATAATGCGACATCTGCCTATCAGTCTTTCACCAATAAATTTCAGGAAATCTACAACTATTGCTTCCCATTTGTTTTGAAAAAGGCCAAAGTAATTCCAATCTTTAAGTACGACAGCAAACATATTGTTGAAATAAACTTCAAATAGATCGAATTTAAAGTCCAGCTACAACGGACCATCTTTATTTACAGGAAGAAGAAGTGAAACAGCAGAGAGTGAAACCAAAAACCAATAATATAATAATTCAAACTATTCTAACAAAACAAGTTTTTAAGCTTAAAAACTCAACACATATGACCAGCAATTACAGACTGGTCTCATCATCTAATCTCAGTCCTAAAATACTTCTCAAACTTTTTTTTAAAAAGTTATGCATGAGAGGCTCTACAGCTACCTCAGCAAATTCTAAATTACTTCTGGTAACCAATGTGGGTTCACGAAAGGACAATCAACTTCTATGGTATTGACTCAGTTACATGCCATAATTGCTGAGTCTAATGACCAGAAAAAACTTTCCAGTGGCATATTCTTAGATTTGTCGAAAGCCTTTGAGACTGTCAGCCATGAAAACTTAAACAACTGGAATACTATGGAATTAGAGGGATTATTCTTAAATGGTAAAAATTTTACTTATCCGACAGAAACCAATGAGTCTTCTTTCTAAATATAGTCAACCGTCCAGAATATAACATGCGGAGTACCTCAAGACTTCACTCTGGTTTCTACATAAATGATTTGCGCCAAGCTTCAATTTTTTTTATTTCATTTTGTTTGCCGACGACAAAAGCTTCTTTTGTTCTTTCTATACGAAACTAGTGGTCGGTGAAAATTTTACATTTTTTATTGTTATCTTCAGTTACATTTTGATATGCATTCCAGATTTTCTTTGCATACTATGTTGGATACAACACTGAGTTTACAATGAGGAGAGCAATTGTAACAGAAGACATGGCCAGAAAATGCAACATAACATGGCAGCACTGAAAAAAAGCCTTTGGGCAGTCTCAGTTGTTTGATGGGTGAAAAGGCTATAATTGTAGATATTTCTGAAGTAACTAATTTTTTTTTATGAATTAAAGGGGTAATAAAAAGTAACCCATGCACTTGTATTGCCACCAAACAAGGTTTTGAAGTTGAATTGCGAAAGTGGTTTTCAAATGCCCAAGACAAAGGTCCCATAAGTAGAAAGAAAATTATGACAATTATTTCTCAATAAACATTTTATATACTCGCAAGCATTTGTTTCACGAGCAACTTATTGTAAATTGGTAAAGAATAATTTCGCGTGGGCTACGTATGGTTAACGTGCGGGGTTTCAGCTGGGCTATCCTCGTGGTTACCTACAACCCGCGGGTAAATGTGGCGGGTACCCATCATTCGTGTTTGTTTTTAGACCCTGTAGTTCCCATACAGGCTCCTTTAGTTTGCGCTTGCCGGCTGTTTTAATTGTTCAACCAAGTGTGGGTTGTAGATAATGTATAATTTTACTTTTAATTCTTTAAATAAGCTATTTTTATTTATTATTTATATTTATTATTTATATTTCTTATTTAAATAGCCGCTATTTTAAAACGTTTTTCATATTCTGATGGTCTATATAGGCCGAAATTGACGACTGACAACTGCAACAACTCGAGATACGGAACCCGGCTTCACATTGTGAACTATTAGAAATAAGACGCTTGACTTTAAAATATGTAACTACATCTTCCAAGTAGAGAGTGCTCACTTTACTAAATTGTGCCTAAACGAAACCTTTGAAATGTTCCTCCCAACACTACGCTCATGAATATTATGTAGGAAACAACCGGGGCGAAAGGTCCGTGCCGATATGAGTTCCATGATGCGGAATGCATTAGCGATCTGCTTACTAATGAGTTTTTGCGTTGCCGAAATCGTGCACCAGGATAGCGATGGCATATCCGGCACCATTCAATTTGGAGGACATGATATGAATGATGAAATGATGAATAGCCCATTTGTACCTCAGGAACTCCAATGTGATGCTTGCATCGCCGTATCTTTCCAGGTTTATTTGTCACGTTATACTGTTTAATATATACCTACTTATTGATGCTAGGAACTGAAAGATGATCCCATGTTTAGGTTTGCTTATGAGTCAAGAAAATCAATTTATGTTGACTACTACTGATAGTGGAAGTGAATAGTAGAATTACTGGAGGATTAAATAGTTCTAACCTAATTAGGATGTTATTTAAACTTACCAAACCATATGTACTTATAAGCTGTGGAAAGGTTTATCATCCTATAATCAAAGGCATCCTTCATTGAACTTCAAACTTACTGAATCTACTTTGATAGATGTAATGGATGATATCTGCTCAGACATTAAAATCTGGGAGAGGTTAGTAGCATTTAAATCACCTTAAAACTTTTCTATAATATTTTCATGGGTTGGATGATGACCAGTATGAGAACTGAAGTAATTATGGGTTTGAATTTATTGGATTTCAGTTATGGAATGAAAAATGTAAAAAATGAGGCAAGACTGTCAGGTCCAGGAATGGAAGTAGAAGAAATACCTGGAGTGACTGCAAGTGGGGGAAAGTGGCCAAGCAGGTCAAGTTTCTAAAAAGCTTCTATATTTAAGGCACAAACAAATTTAAAAAAGTAAATGGAGTTATGTAAATTCATATTTATTCATATGCAGTAGTCATTTTATATTTATAATAACTGTGAAAGCTCTTGTTGGCTCACTCATGTCGCACTATACCTGCATCCTTCCTGCAAACTTTGGCTATGCAAGGCTCTCTTTGGCCTTCTTATGTCAATCACCTCCACCCCAGTGTACAGCAGTCATGAAAGCTCTCAGTGGCATCTACACATTGTGTACCTAATATAGGCAAACTGGGCATTAAATTTTCTTTGAAGTGGCAGCCGGAGATAGAAATTTCCAGAACTCGACTGCAAGCACTTTCACAATCGAAGTTTGGTTTGCAATTCATATTGTTTTGCTAGTCCTTGGTCAGCTCATTTCTCCTGACAATACCATATAGCTTGGCCAATAATTTGGCCCCGTCGTTCAGTGGATTATTTGTGCCGGAGACTGACGGCTTTCCCCAGCTTTCCTGCAGAGGCCTCTTAAGATTTCTACTGTGCTCCTCATGTGCCAGATCCAGAATGGAGCCGCTTCAGCAGCCTCATAGTCTTGTCATAGCCTTTGTTCTCTCTTGGTTTGACAGTCCAGTCTTGGTGAGGAAAGCGTAAGTCGACCTTCCGACTATGCCCCTTGCGCTAACCTCGGTGGGAAAGAGGTCGGTCCGATACACATGTCCTGTTGCTTCCAGGTCCAGCAACAGATCTGCATAGTTATCTGTTTTGAGCACATTGCTATGTTGTAGCCTGTCCTCCCAAGGTACCGTCAGCTCCACCAGAATGATGGCACCTATTGACGGCAATACAACTACCAAATCCAGCCTCTTGCCACTTTTTATCAGCACCTGGGGGTAGTGCCCCATCCCTTCTAGGTCGGCTGCAACGGTCCAGTTGTTTGCCTCTGCAAGAATGTCATGCCTGAGAGTTTGACATCTCATTTTGCGGAGGTGTGCAAAGCCCTCATGCAAGAAATAAATCTTCCGCTGCTTTGCAACTGTGCTTTGGAGGCTGCTGCTTTTGCATCCTCACACACTTCATGGAGGACCTGGTTATGTGTACCAACCATTGACAAGGGCATACATGTAACTACTCGGCACGTGATGCAGTGTCTCAGTCCCGCCATTCACCATTCATTGTCTTCCACAAAACACCACTTTTGTAGGTTGTCCCTGGAGGGCAACTGGTCATACACTGACCTTATCCCGTCAAGTTGGAGTGGGGACATCTTCCACATGTCGCTCCAGGTAAGGGATCATTTCATCATGTCTTCCCACATTGTCCACTTACTTTGCTGTGCTTGCTGAACTGCCCTCATGACTCTGTCTCGTTCCACCTTTTGCCTCAAACCTGTTTAGCTCCTTTCCTGGTTAATGGCTCTGACTGGTGAGCTCACCTGGGATCATTTGGGAAAGTGGTTCCATCCAACTGCATGATGGTCTGTCTGGATAGGGCCTCTCACTTCTTGGCATATCAGCTCGGCTACTGACTCTTTGCTCCCATCCCGTGCTTGAAACTTCCTTCCAGATCTGAGACTGGCTTGACTTCGTGGATCCTGCGGAGTTGTTGAGCATCCACTGCATTCTGATTTTGGAGAGCTTGTACTCTTCCATGATGGACCTTAGGTGGTAGTCGCAGGCTCGTGCTCCTGCTGTAGAGGGCAACCAATGACAGTGCTGGAGGCAGGCCTAGCCATTTTCTGGTGCATCAGTTAACTTTCCTCTTCAGCTTCTCAACCACTGACAAACCAATCTCATAGATGGTTAGGAAAAGAGTAGGAGGTTTATTGAAGCAAAAATATTTTAGATGCTTCATGGGGATAATGTTCTGGGGAGGATTTTCAGTCTGAAGCCAGACAAAATTAGCCTTTATTCATGGAAAACTGATATATTATATTCAGCAGCAGCATTAACAAGCTTCAGTTGTTGAACCTTGCTGCGAACAATACCACTTGTGTCAATCAATGTTGGTTTTTGCCCCATCTGGACACATTAACTGGCTGCTACATTTTCTGAAGCGCATTCATCTTAAGACTTTCTTCTGTTGTAGAAGAACTATACATGGTCTCTTTGCTGCACCGCAAAGTTTCCCACCCACATCACTCCAATAATTCTTTTCTTCCTCTGTACCAGCAAAAATTCTCTATTCTGGAATATTGGTAAAAATGCAACATCAGATATCATCAAATTGTCAACAACATAAGTAAATGCATCCTCCTTTTGACAATGAGTATCTGTTGCCTTTAAAGCATTTTTCTGCAAATCTCTCCTTTTTTGCAGCTTCTCTTATAATAATGTGATTGTTGACAAGTTAAAATTCTTGCCTTTGCCAAAAACCCAGAAGCTCTTGAGCAGAAATTTTCATGGGTGGTTTTCTGCTGAAGGTTGTCTAGATAGAAGATTGACTCAAGACCTGCTTATTCAAAGATAGCTTTGAGTCTGTTATTCAGGCATCATGTTTTGTGATTTTGGTTTGATTTTAGTTTAACTGAGGGCATTGATGCTTCCATGATACAATTGACCTGATTAGAGAGTAAAGACAAAGAATAGTTGTGTGTTGAACCTGTCTTTTAATTAGCTGAAAATTAAGCAAGCCAATAGGGTGTCATAACTCAACTTACTCTTAAAATTCCAACTCTGTTTACTTTGAAAGTGTTTACCTCTCTTTAAAAGCATTGCATCTCAGAATAAATTTTCAATTAAACAAAAACACATGAAATAGCAGAATCTATAAGAAGCAATAGAATCTACTTTACCAAACTAAACCTAAAAAGTTATTACTCATTCCAACAAATTATTTTTTTATAGAACAAGTTTTTTAACATAAAAACTATTACAATTATTACAACCCAACTTATGAGATTGATCAAGGCAGAAGTCACAAAATTTTTCTTGTGGCATTTTTTAGTCATATGTAATGCTTTTAAGGGGTTGCAACATATAAAAGTCGTACTTTAATTTTGCCCCAGATTCCATTAGCACCTATACAATATTACAATATAATAGATAAATGTATAATATAACAAAGTCTAACCTTTTTATCAATAGAGAATCAAATCTTGATTAAAATTCCATTATTTTTGGAACTTTTAATGAGATGTAATATAATCAGATCATATTTATTTTGACAGAAGTCATTCAATGTGAAGTTGAATTTTAATTTGTCTCATTCAGAAAGATCTGTTATTCATTAAAAGTAATTTTACCATGAAGTTCATTTCCTCCCAAGCAATTCTGATGGCATGTCCAAACTCTGATTTTAGTTTCAATTGAGTCTCATCTTTGTAGATCTGTCTTGATAACCAGAACATTTCTGGAATGAGATAAGAAGAATGGGCTGACTATCTGAATACACCATTAATTAGCTTAAAATAAGCTTTTCTTAGATATTTCATGTATTTTAAATTTTATGTGATGCCTTGTATCAGTTAAAGTAATACCAAAATTTGAATAAATTGTTTGATGTTCAACAATTGTGCATAAAATATGCATTTTCTGTGTTGTACTGAGTGTCTAACCTTGTCCTAATGTATAAATGTAGCATGTCTGCTAACAATTTATTTGGACTTATCTTCTTTTAAGATGTTTTGTGAAAATTGCATCCAGTTGCTGTAATATTATATGGCTTTGATACATTTTGCCAGGTTGTCAAACATGTGTGAATCAATGGTTGGAGATCATGGTGAAGTCACTTTGCATAATGTTTATAAACTTGATCCTTCTAAAAAGCACCTTCTCAAAAACTTCCTCTGCTATGGAAACAAAAAGCGAGATAAATGTTCAAAGCTTGAAGAAAGAAAATACAAAGATTTTGTGGATAGAAATGATCTGTGATCTTGAACTGAATTTTTCTTACTTAGTAAATGTATAATCCAACAGGGTTGTAACTTGATTAGGGGATTATCATATTTATGTTCTGTGCAGTTTGTAATGTTCACATTTTTGGTTCTGTGGTGATGTAGTATCGAAAGGTAATCAAGATCCTAAGATAATTGAAGACTATGACATAGTGTTTGATTTGAGTTTGATAATCCTTTGCCATTTCCTCTTTTAGCCATCTCATAAGTCACATTATCAAATTATTGTGTTTAAATACGATTTGCTATACCATTGCTATATGTATTTTTTCAATAAAGAGTTTATTAGATCTGTTCATTTTATTTTTGATAAAAATTGGCCCCTTCAACCAGTTGGAGCTTATTGAAATGTAATGAAATAATAATGGGCATCTGTTATTCATTAAAAGCGGTAGGTCTCTAAGAGTCGGCCCATCGCCGAACGCACCATCTCGTGTTTCGACAACCGCCAGACTCACCACTCCTTCTCGATTGCGTGAGACATTTAAAAGCTTCTGCGACTCTTCATGGGCTTCTAATTTTATTAATCTCAATTTCAAATTCCTCTCCCTTTGGTCGAATTTTATTTGTTTTTGGTCTTCCTCCTTCACGGGTCTTTGCTCAACCAATATTTCGAGAAATCCCGATAGCCTCCTAATCAAGGAGTTCAAGGAAACTTTCGCCTGCGTTGTCCCTCGCTATGATCGAATCTACATTCAGTCTAGACTCATCCAACGACATGTTCATTCACCCTATTTCGACAAAACGATAAAGCGAGTTAACCAACCTTGGTAACGATGCTTTCCCGTCGAGTTCTTGTCTCTAAAACAAAAGTTACGTTTTGTAAATATGAAATATAATATTGGCGCCCATGCTACTTGACTGTCTAAAACAAAAAAAGGATCAAGGTCTTCGCGTAACGCCGTCGACATTACGTTTTGGACAACTGGGAGCAACCCGAAGACTTAGAGTGTCAGGAAAAATGGGATACTTTTTCTGCTAAACCTTTCAAACCCAGGAACCTCTTCCAATGTGCCGACAAAGCAAAGAAAGTACTCATTTCCAGACTTCGACTTGGAAGATGTCACCTGAATTGATATGCTCCAAATGAAGCCTCCCTGTAGACAGAAAAGGCCTTGCATACCCATAGACTGATCGAACTACACGCAGTGTCTCTTTCAGACTATGTGATCGGGAGGGGGCACTTCAGAGTTTCGGGGGCCAATTTAATTGTACCAAATGCCAAATCATATAATTTGCATGGTCAGGAAAAGATTTACAAATTAAAAGCACAAAGAACATCTTAAAACTTAATCTTAGAAAATAAAAGAAAATCAAAAAGTTAATTCTCAAAGAAATCTTATTCGCCGAGATTATACTGTCAAATCTCGCTACTATGCCATCTGTCGGGACCGAGCAAAATTGACATAGTAGCGAGAGTGGCATAGTAACGAGGGTTTATAAAAACGGCCTTATTTTATCAAATAAAAACTGCTTTATTTTCTCAAGTTACCCATCAGCTCTCAAAATCGTTGGCTGCCGCATTTTCTTTCGGCGGATCTCGTTATCCAGCCGATAGCTTGCATCACACCAGACTTCACCGCTCCAGCTTCGCCCTGCACTGTCTTGAACGTGATGTCGTGGCGCTTCTGGAAATTGTCCAGACAACCGTTCGCTTGCGTTTCTGAGCTGACATTTGCTAGTCTTCACTCCAATTCTCGACGTTCTCTCTCATTCCTCTTTACACTCCCAGACAACTTTGCCCATTCGACCATTCACTTTCCTATTAAGGAAACCACCAACAAGTCCTGAGAAAGTATTAACCTGATCAAATCTTAAAAATACAAGGTAATGTCTTTTAATTACTTCCCCCGACTGGAAATATGTCCATAACTTCACGGGTTAGATAGACATTGTCAGGAATCTGGTGGCATAGTAGCGAGGCTTGACTGTATCTACTACATAGTTGAAAGTGCTATTTTATAATAAATAGAATGTGTAATTCACCGGAGATGTTGACTCAATTGTATGTTCATAAGCATGAAAGGAACTGAGATTCCAAATGAACAATTTCTATGGATGCCCAAAGTAAAAAAAAAACTTCCCTTCAGCCAAGGGGGGTACAATCACTAATTACATTTTACAAACATTGTACAATTAATAAAAGCTAACATTTTTTATTATCATCTTTTCTTCTTGTTCACATTTCTTCAGTCTATCTTACGGGTCCCGTCATTTCTCGTCAGGAACACCATGGGCCGGCGTACAATGATTTAAAGCCGGCCATCTTAATGGCCACTAATCAACTCAGATTTGCATATTTTACAGTATATAACACACCCGCAATGGATGCAGTGTAATTTTTACATTGTAATAATAATACAAATTTATAGATCTATTAAACAAGATTTTGCATATCAGACTTATCATGTAGAGTGTTGTGTAATTATTGTGGGTGCGTAATTCGGGTGGGCCTGTGGGGACCGTTTTTTAAAACGTTAAGTGATGGGCTGGAATGGCATAATACGTCTGGGAGCGGGACTGGCCTGGACAAAAAATCCACCCCTTACAGGTCTCTATTGCTGACCACAAAAAGTTATACACCTCATTTTACTATAAACGAAATTCTAAGCTACAACTAGTCTAAAGTTGCAACCTGTTTTAAGTTATAATAAATATATGTTATGTTTATATTATAATTTATATGACATAATAGCATTTTGTATGTCGTCATATGTAATATTGCAATTGTTATTGAAAAAAACTTTAATGTTTGTGAATATGCATGTCCGTAACTTTAGTGCCCAACGGGGGGTACAAATGAGAAACTTATTAAATTATTACCATCTTCTATTATCTTCATCATTATCGTTAATTTCACTTTAGATAAAAAAAGTTTCGATCATCTTCGTTACGAAAAGGACTATAAATCCATCATCATCAACACAGAGTGCGGATGCGAGAAGTTCGGGTTTACGATGATCTGTGGTGATCACGCGGTGCAACAACTGCGTGATACTTTGTGACTTCCGTGACAGGGGAGAAGTCTACGAGAGGAATAAAAACTGGCTGTGGAAGGACAAGACCGAGAGGAACACATGATCAACGGATGCGACCAGCCGCGAGTGTCAGAGGTATCTCTGGTCAAAACGTTTGCAGATTAGAGACCTGCAAATGCCGAATTTTTTTTGTCCAAGCCCGTCCCAACCCGCTAAAATGTGAAAGGTAAGAGCTGACCCGGCCGTGCCCGTTACCTGCCGTAAAAGCCCTGGCCCGACCCGCTCAAATTATGTATTAATCCCATACATGATCTTAATAATCACACAACATGCAAAATCACGTTTAATAGATCGATGAATTTTTGTTCTAGTTTTCTGAATAGCCACAGAATGTAATTGCTCAGACTATATCATTTCGTCTCTCATTCCCTTAATAAAATTTCGATAGTTTTGTGAAGTAAAATTTGAATACGAATGTAACTCCATTGAAAAGTCCTTTCGTTCAGAAACTTTTCAAAAATTAAGGACGGTATCTCATAAATGTGCAGGAAATAGCATTTCATTACACCGAATATGCAAATCTGAGTTGAGAACATAACAGCCTGCTTTGAAGCATTAAACGATGGCCCGCCCACTTGCCTGAGGTCTAGCAGCCCGACCCATCCCTCGCAGGTCTCTAATGCAGATGCCCCATACTTACCTGCGGATTTTTGTCGGCGACCGATAAGAGCCGCACTTTCATTCATGCAATTACAATTTATTTTCTCTTTTCGATATCGCATCGAATGTTCCGAATTTCCCTTCGTTTTCCGTGATCTGGCATAACTATTTTAATTCGATTGATCAAAGTTACTTATATATTATTACATGGACAACCAGAAGAAAGTTTCTTGATGCATCATATATACTCTTAAAGACAAAAATGAGCAATAGGCAGACTTTTACAGAGTATATATGTGGCGCGATTAAACCAGTACTCAAATGTCTCAGTCAGAATAATTTACCTTAACTCAACACCATTTCATAGTCATTGCCTATAATTAAATTACTTTATCATGCTAATAGCCAAGATATTAAATATTAAATGCAAAGCTTATTTTTTATCCCTGGAAGTGAGGGCAGACAGCTTTTTAGCAGTGTCATTATTCACATTTCCAAGAGAGTCAGAAAATGCAAGAGATGAAGTAGAAACTGAAGCTCCAATAGCTGAGGCAAAAGATGGAGAAGTTTTTAAGTTTGGTTTTTGATGAACATGCCCTTTTCCATCTGATACCCTCAAATTAGCTAGATTGTTTCCACTATCCTTCACAGGTTTGTTGCTTGCAAAAGACTTTCCAGACTTTGAAGTTGAAGCCTTCATTTGGTCAGGTTTTGATTTAACATTAGATTCTTTGCTTAAGGATGGATGGCCAACTTCTTTTGAAGCCACTTGCTGAAAATTAATTATGTTTAACAGGTTATTAAAGCACACAGACTTGTCACAATACTAACTGACAAAATCAAGGTAACTACCTTAGCCAGAACATCAAGCCTTTTAAATGGTTGTTGAATTACTGTGAGAGAATGGGAAGAAAGAGCAACTGCGTTTTGTTTCATTTCAATCGTTGCAGCCTTGGTAAATGGAGTTGGAGAATTACGACTTATATTGCCAGAAATAACTCCAGGTAAAGGGCTGGTAGAAATCTTGGGTTTCTTTATAATTTTGTTGGCCTATAAAAAATAAAATAGAAATCAGTGAAAATAAACTTTCAACAACTAAACAAATAAATTATGTAAAACTTCTTACAATTTTTTTCATATTCTTTGAGCATTTGATGCAGTACCAAACAAATCTGGGATCATTGACATTTTCTGTGATGGGAGGATTATGGCATTCCTAAACATAATGGAATAATTAATTGAGCATATATGAACATCCAATCTGGTCAGGGATGTAAAAATTTTAACATTTCATTTGTATCCATTTGTATGTAATAGGTGATAAGCTATAAATTCTAATGTTTCATTACATCTCATTAAAATATTGATCCACACAATCCCATTACATTAGAATCTGTCATAAAAATATGAACATGAACCACTATATGAGGCTCATTGTATTTGTCTCTAAATCAATTTATTTGTCCCATCCTGCTATAAATTATATAGATTCATCTTACCTGGTGGAAAAGATTGTGACATTCTTGACACTCAACCAATCTATTTGTGTTCATCTGAGAGAGGGTCCTACAAATATATAAATCCTGAACTTTTGAATTTCCTTTTAATCACAAGAAGTCATCATAACATTACCTCAAAAACAGGAAGGAATAATTCATATTACTTATTAATCATATCATTATTGACATATATACACATGCTTCTACTAATATTGTAAAATTTGACATGTTTTATATTTAGTAGGGAGGCCCATGATAAAACATTTTCTAATATTAATTCTAAACCTATCAAATGGTTCATTTCATTGAAACAAATTATTTTAAAAGCAAAGTAAACTATTGTTATAATCCTGGGTTGTTCATGAAGTGGTGCAATGTGGTGGATGGGTCAAGGCTGCCATGTTGTTTGTTTTATCTGCTTCAAATTTTATTGGCTTGCTATTTGTACAAACTGCTTTTAATAAATGTTTATAATATTTACAACAGCTGGTGTCAGGAGTGGGATCAGAAAGAAATGGCATTCAAGAAAATTCACAAATTCTGTGTGAAGGAGTTGAAGAGCACAGTTGGAAGAAAAATTTTTGCTGGTCACTGGCAAGAAGGACCATTTGATCAGTCAACTTGCATGGGCCTTGAGAGAAGAAGGCCCTTATCCAGAGATCTAAAAAGAGATATGTGAGATAAGAGATAATCTTAAACAAATTAAACACATGACTGACAAAAAAAAAGATGAGTTGCAATCCATGAACAAAAGAATACAGAATTTGGATGATTCTGGAAAGATGAAATTCCCACATTTTATGGGACAATCTCTTGGTTGATTTATGCTTGCCTTGGCCTTAAGAGCCTTATTACACCAGATCATTACCTAAATACCCTAATCAAAGCAATAAAATTGAGGTATTGTGATGAACATTTGCTACAGAGTGCAGATAAAAACAAGACAATAGAATAGAGGCCAAACGTTTCAGAAAATTGGGTTAGACAGCGAAAGGCTGGCACAACTGTCCTATCAAGTGGCTATGCAAGAGTTCCTCGATGGCATAGCCTTCAATAATGCCATCTTTGATCCAGAATTGAAGAAGAGCATGAGGATCAGTAGGATGCACAAGACCAGTGAAGCACCCATTCTTATGAAGTAGCCAGGGACACATCAAAAGCTACCTATCATGCCACAAAATTAGATGTTGATGAGGATGGACTGTAGCTTCAATTATGCAATGTGATGCAATTATGCAATTCAATAATGTGATCGAGGAAGTCATGGCCAATGATTCTAAATATCAAAGGTCTCTGAAAATTTGACAAGAGTGAGCAGCTTTCATTAAGCAACAAATGACTGATAAGTCTGGAAAGAAAGCAGAAGGAAAAGAGAAACTCAAGATGGAGAAGACAATGCAGGGCTTCATCAATGACCCCAGGGTGCACAATGATTACCAGCAAACTCTTCATGATGTAAACACCCTAGATAGGGTGGAAAAGTGCATAGAAAGCACAACTCACAGAGAAAGATTCTAAACTGGATTGTCTGAGAAAATCTCACCAGAAATCAGTGAACTTCAAGCTTGCCTAGACAAGGAAAGCAGTCCCAATATTGAGGTTAGAAGGCAAAACAAGCTCAATTGAAGTAATTCGAAAAGGATCTCAAAAGTCAAATGGGCAAAGGCAGAGAAAGTAAAGGCAAGCCTCAAAAGGAGGCACATTTTATTGAACTGAAAAAGAAGTTTGAATCTGCTCAGGAGTAGGTTGCTAATCATCAAGAATCAGTTGCTGAAGGACACCTCTGAAATATTATCCAATCTCAATCAGGATATCAAGGTTGTCAAAGGCTGCTGATCACAGTTGGATAATGCACATGCTGATATGGAGGAGTCAAACAAGTTTGAGAAGAAAAGTGTTGCCTGTCAGATTAGGTTAAAAATCTCAAAAATAGAGGAAGACTTGGAAGCACAACTGGACAAGATCAAGAAGGACTTGAGGATTCTTGTCACTGACCTTGCATAACAAATGAAAAGAAGCGCTCGGACAAGTTGAACAACTCCTTAATACTCCATCAGAGAATGTTCAGTTCTTCAAAAAGAACGACTTAAAAAGGTTAATGCTATAACCCAGGGCTGATAGTGAGATGGCACAGGCTATGTGGTTGGGGTTAAGGCTGTCTAGGATGTCCTGTTGTTTGGTTTGAGAGTCAACATTATTGAAAGAACAGTGTTGCTATTTGTATAAACTTTTTAAAAAAAACATCTATGGCAAAACAAATTATTTAAAAGATTGATAAAATATAATAATATTTTGAGGCCAATAGATGTCAAAGTTTCAAAGTCAAATGACTGAAGATGTCATAGATTCCATAGAGAAAAGTATTTTTAACAACTAAAATTGATCAATACTTTATGTTTCCAATTCTAATTCTGTTGTTATTGTTGATATATATTACATATAACATATTGAAAACTCAGAATTAAGACTAGTCCCCAGCTTGCAATTCTAGAAAAGCTTTGCCATTGTAATTCTCAATGGTTTCAGTCTGACAAACTACCAAAGAGTTCATCCAAATTCAATAACTTAGGTTACAGCCTTTTAAACATCATCTCGCATAACTTTACAGATATTACAAGGTAGAGTTCCCTGTTGTTGATTTACTTTTCAATACTCATCATTCAATAGAGTTAACAAGATAGACTTAGGAGAGCAATGCCATTTAAATGCAAATATCATATACTTTAGAACAATTAGTATATGAGATGGCTTCAAAGTATTAGAACAGGAATTATTCAAATGCTTGGTGACTATGAGGTGAAATTATCTCTTGTTTAGCAAAGAAAATTATAAGTTATCCACAAAATATATCAAATATTTAATATTTTATTATGTGACTACATTTATATTCATTATGTCAATGAAAAAAAAATGCATTTTACTAAAATATTAAACATTAGGCAGGTTGTAGTTTTCATGTAGAATTTGGAACTTTTTAACAGTTTAATATAGCTAAGTATTTAGCTAATATTTACTCACTTTACTTATTTGAACCCAAATGTAAGGGTCACTAGGGCCACTAACACAAGTTTAACATTTGCAAAAAGAAAACAATGTCAGTGTCATTCAGTTAGGAAAGTATAAATTAGGAAAGAAACTACAACTTCATTGAGTTACTTTTACATATTGTTTGACCTTCCTTTTTTTATGTAATGGAATATATGAAGTTAGGTGCTATTCTAAAACTTTTAAAAGTAGGACCACTCTATTGCATAAATCAAGGATGCATAAAGGGAATTTACATACTTGCAAACCACACATGAGAGGCTGCTGATGTCGAGGTCAATACTCAGGACATCATTTTCATCTGCCTCCATATCACTTATTTCTGTATCACTGTCGCTTGACAATTTCCTTCTTTTTATTGCACTGCATCCAATAAAACAATTCAATTTTAGTAAAACTGATCTGTTTGTAAGCCAGTAGAAAATAATAAAGTGCCTAAATGGTTTAAGCTATTAGGCAACCATGAATATGAAATGACTTTAGAATAAAACTTAGATCTAGGGTCTAGAAATATAAATTAAATATGAGACATTTCCATTTATAAGTATTATTTTGACAATGGTGGAAATTTTAAAATAGAGAAAATAAAGACTTTGGAGAGATAAATTATCAGAAAAAGCATTTAATTTCTATCTATTTAGTCATGGCCAAATTAATTCTATTGAATTTAATCTTTGATCAAATTTTGGATAGAAAAAATGTATACTTCGAGTTTAATAGATTGATGGAGCTGGTTGATATCTCCTCTTCATCATTAGATGAACTGTTGATTTCCAGGTTGAACTTAGTGTAAATTTCAGAATCCTTTAAATCATATTTAGTCTGCATTTTTATGAACAAAACAGGATTAAAAACCTCCAGTCAAAATAAGTAATAGGTAATAATAAATAATAAAGTATACCTTATCCCCAGAGATTTTGTCAGCACTGTCTCTCTTCAATTCATGAATGTCTTGTCTAGCTGGGATTTTCACAAGTTTACTCAAGTCTTCAGATTCACTCTAAAAATTCATAAAACCATAGCCAGGAGAGATTAAATAAATAAGGAATAACTATATATATATAAATATTCATATATAATGATACTTATGTATAAATATATATATTACTTTGATTCCACCTTTTTTCTGGTGACATATTTCTTCGTACATTTCAAATAATTCATCTGCGGCCGTTGGTTTAGTTGATTGCATAATTTTAAGAGCCCTTAAAAATAATGGATCCAATTCGGCATGAACAATCTTCGACACATCAGACATCCCGACTCTTTAATGAAAAACAAATCGGCAACAGAGAATATATTTTCCAGCAGAACCAATGAAATGAGAATACTGTTTACATTAAATTTATAAAAATGCGATTTATTATTCTTTAAAATATTTGGTTCTTGTTTAATTTAGGACATTCCTTTTATGGATAATAATGTAGTAATTTAGAACATATTCTGAGTATATCGACTAGACAATAAATATAAAAATTAAAAACTAAAATATAATTTTAAATTTAAAAACCTGTCTTTTTGGGTTTTTTAAGTTTGGAGGGGTTGGTGCATACAACAATGATATCCGGACCGGAACATGGTTAGGAGCTGGCATTGCATGGCCTATTACAATTCTTATGTAGGACCAGTTAAACTCGGCCGACGTACGACAGCCGGCTACTAATCGGATCGAGGCGCTGTATATATATATACTAATCGGATCGAGGCGCTATATATATGCTTTATATGTAGCTGTCATATGACCGCTAAGGTTACACTCGGCCGACGTACGGCAGCCGGCTACTATTCTGCATATTGGGATCCGATGTATATATGTATGCATACATATTATGTAGTACATAACTATAGTTACATAATTATGTTGTATAACAGCCTAAAAAGTTATTATAATTTAAATTAAATTATCAAACAATTATTAAATAAACAATTTAAATTGAAATAAAAAAATATGAGGATAACTTAATCTATATCATACAAGCAACCATCGATCCCTGTTATTTTTATTCCCGCTTCTTTTCAAAAATTGTTTATGGTCCTCCCTCTGTTTTGAGTTTGTGACCGAGACAAAAAGGTAATCTTATTTTGTCACATTTGGTTTCTCGCTTTAAACATGAAGCGTAGTAGATATTCTTGGGGTAGATCGGCGAGGGCGGTCAGAAGACGTGTCAAAAGACAGCACGATTTACTGTTGGAAGAAATTAATGACGAAATTAAGAAATGGTTCCTTTTGCCTTCTGATGCCAATTCAACCACAACGTTTAGATGCCAAAACGAAGTTGAACCTAGCGCAGCATATTCAGAAGGCGATGATATTGCAAATGATTATTTTAGTTCTTCGAGTAGTTCTGAAGAAGTAGCATGCGATGAACCATCACTTGCGGATAAGATATCGCATTGGGCATTAGAAGATAACATAAAATTGTCATCACTGTCTAAGTTATTAACCATTTTAAAACCGTATCATTCAACTCTACCTATTGATGGTCGTACTCTTTTAAAAACTCCAAGCAGCTATAATATTAAACAGCTCTCAAATTTGAAAGGAGAATATTATCATTTTGGTATTGAAAATTATTTAATATTTTTGTTGACAAATGTAGATAAGGCAGTTATAGGTTCAGATGTATACTTGCAGTTCAATGTGGATGGTCTTCCTTTGTTTAAAAGCTCATCACAAGAATTGTGGCCAATTTTATGCATGATAAAAGGTTTACCATCCCAGATTTTTGCTGTAGGGTTATATTGTGGATATGGTAAACCAGTTAGTATAACAGAATATCTCCAAGATTTTGTTGATGAGCTTGTGTTATTGACTGATTCTGGAATAACATTTCATGATTTTCACTTTAAATTGGTAATAAATTGCTTTATATGTGACGCACCTGCGAGAGCTTTTATGAAAAACATAAAATCTCACACAGGTTACTATGGATGCGAACGCAGTAAGGAAGAAGGCACACTTGTGAATAATCGAATGACATTTTTAAATTTAGACAAAGATTTAAGGATACAAGCAGATAATTGGTGATAATTTTGATGAACATAGAAAAGGAGATACAATTTTAAGTAAACTACCAGTTAATTTAATTAATGATTTTGTGCTGGATTACATGCATATTGATAATAATATAAGGTTATCTGCAAAACAAGTAGGTGATATTTCTAAAAAATTAATTGCACTAAGGCCTTACATTCCAAAAGATTTTGTACGCAAACCTCGAAGCCTTTCAGAAATAGATCGCTGGAAGGCCACAGAATTCAGGCAGTTCCTTTTGTATACAGGCCCATGTGTCCTAAAAGATATTCTATCTGACAAACTATATAAGCATTTCTTGGTCCTGTTTGTTGGAATATTTCAAACTGAAATTTTGAATTTATAGGAAGATTCATAAGAGAAAGTTTGCAGCAGATCTTTCAACAGATGAAGAAGCAGAGAAAAAGTATTTTACCTTATTCTGATAACTAAATCTATTGCAAATTTTATGTGTCAGTTACAATGAATATATTGTTGGATCCCTGACATTAATTAATTAATTAAATAATTAATTAATTAATTAAGTTAATATTCAGAATCTTTTATTTCGAAGTCGTATCTAGCAATTCGAGTCATTAGGCAGTTCCGATCAGGACAAGCAATCGACCAAATCGTCCAGCCGTATCTGCCATTAGTTAAAACCAATAAAGATATCCTTACGTTAATTAATTCATCAGACCCCGGGTTACAACATTGGTGTCAGGAGTGGGATTTAACGTCGTAAAGAGATATCGATTCACTAGAGGTAAAGACAGCGAGTTTTAACGACAGAAATGGGACCTAAGATACTGGACGAGTTGCGCGTTCCCGATTTGAGACGAGAACTAAGGAATCGAGGCCTGGATGCAACTGGCCTAAAAGCCGAACTACAAGAACGGCTAGAGAAATGGCTCTTGGAAAATAATCTTGATCCCTCAGATTACGAGTTTGAGGATCCAAAAAAGAAAGAAGAATCTGAAACCATTCGGTCTTTGAAATCCGATATGAATGATTTGAAATCCGATATGAATGATTTGAAATCCGATATGAATGCTTTGCGGTCAGACAATAATGTCTTGCGATCAGATATGATTTGCGTCATGGATACTTTGCGGTCAGATGTGAAATCTGATATAGCCAACTTCCAGGTAGCCATGGATGTTTTACAGGAGCAGGTAAAAACAGACGTAGCCAAATTCCAGACATCCATGGATGTTCTGCGGGAAGAGGTAAAAACTGATGCAGCCAAATTCCAGACATCCATGGATGGCTCTGCGGGAAGAGGTAAAAACGGACGTAGCCAACCTCAGATCATCCAAGGAGATGGCCGACCTGAGAAAGGTTAAAGCAGAATTAGATGCACTAAAAGAAGAGCAGAGGATGGAAATAGAGAAGTTTAAAAAATACAATGAATCGAAAACAGAGACATATGGAAGAGAGAAAACGACAAGACCACCATTATTCGACGGACAAGGGCCATGGGCAGTGTTCAGACATCAGTTGAAACTGCCGCTGAACGTAACAACTGGACCGAAGAGGAAAAAGCAACAGAACTGATAATGGTACTGCGAGGAAGGGCAGCCGAGCTTTTGCAAACAATGCTCTCCACTGTAAAGCCTATTCAGAAATAGCAGAAGCAATGGAAAAGAAGATTTGGGAATGGCCACATGCTGGAAGTACATAAAAACGAATTAAAAAACCGTACGCAAAAACAGGGCGAATCACTCCAAGAATTAGAAGCTGACGTCAGAAGGCTCGCATACTTAGCCCATCCAGGACAGTCAACGGATTTCATTGAAAACATTATAACTGACGCCTTCGTTGATGGGATAAGGGATGCGGAAACCAAAATGGCACTAAAAATTCATGGAATAAAGGCCAGCCATGAAGCATTGGCGTTTGCAATCTCCATGGAAGCGGCAAGAGCCTCAATCCAAAAAAGCTTGAATGTAAAGAAAATTGAAGCTCAGGAAGACAGAGGCAAGGAGAAAGATAAAGATAATGACAAAGACAGAGAGATGATTAAAAAAATAGTTCGACAAATCAATGACCTCAGCAAGCCCCAAAGAAACTTAAGATTCCAGGTAGTAGATAGAAGACCAAGGTGCTTCAGGTGCAACAAGCCTGGCCATTTAGCCCGAGAATGTAGAACGACCTTCTCCAGAAATCAGAAGTACTGGAGAGAGCCCTATAAATCAGAAAAACCTGAAGCTACTAATTTTAAGGGGCAAAGATCGTTTCAGCAAACTCGAAATGCCCCACTCGTCTTTCACGTTACAGCATTAGGAAAAGGATCATCACTAGAGGTTAAAGGGAAAATTGGAGGGAAAGAATATAATCTTGTAATAGACCAGGGGCATCTACTTCTATTGTCCAACCAAAGTTGGCAAGAAACAGTAAAGTAACGACCAACAACTACAAGCTAAAAACAGCCACCGGAGAATTAGTGCCAGTTCAAGGAACCACAACTATTACAGTGGATTTAGGAGGCAAGTCATTCGAACAGGAATTTATGATAGCCAATATAACAGACGAATGTATACTGGGATTGGATTTCATGCGACGCTATGGAATTTCCATTGACATGAAGGGCGGCACCCTTCAACAAGGAGCAATGGAGATTCCTCTACACTACGGAGGTACAGAAGTCAAAGACACGTTTGTAAAAGTATTACAAAACGAGACCATCCCGGCACAGTCGGAAAGCTTAATTTGGGGCGGGCTAGAAGGCGACTATACAAAATTTGGTATAGGAGCAGTCGAAGATCAATCGGGCATTGGCCAAGGACTACTAATAGGACGAGCACTAGTCAAGCTGAACACCGGCAGAGTTCCACTGAGGGTAATGAATCTATCTGACCAGGAACAACAGATCAAAGCAGGAACACCTATCGCACTTTGCAGGAACGTGGAACGCATATTAACATTAGATGGAAGTGGAAATAAGCATATCAAAAGGGATACCATGTCTAAACCATTAATGGACAATCTCCTGAAAGATTTAGACAAAACTCTACAAAAAGAAGATTATCAACAAGCGAAAAATCTGCTTAGCGAATTTCAGGATATAATGGCTGAACAAGACAGCCCTTTGGGTAGGACTAACCTCGTGCAACATCAAATAAATACGGCAGGTGCTAAACCCATTCGACAAAACCCCCGTCCACTTCCTTTAGCTACAAGAGCAAACGCCAAGGAAATGATAAAAGAAATGCAAGACCAAGGGGTTATTGAACCGTCAAATAGCCCCTGGAGCTCACCGGTGGTACTCGTTAAGAAGAAAGATGGATCACTTCGTTTTTGTGTCGACTATAGAAAGCTGAACGAATTGACACTAAAAGACAGCTACCGTTTACCTAGAATCGATGATACTTTAGACACTCTCTAGGGATCAAAAATTTTTTCCACATTAGATCTCAAAAGTGGTTACTGTCAGGTAGAGTTACATCCTGACGATAAAGAAAAAAACGGCCTTCTCGACAGGTGAAGGATTATGACAATTCGCTGTCATGCCGTTCGGGCTATGCAATGCCCCCGCGACGTTTAAAAGATTAATGGAATTAGAGGACTCAATTGGAAAGTATGCCTACTATATTTGGATGACATAATTATTGTCGGAAAAACATATGGAGAACATTTAGAAAACATCCGAGAAGCATTTAGTAGGATTAGAGAGGCAGGCATGAAACTGAATCCAAAGAAATGCTCACTCTTTCAAAAAGAAGTCAAATACCTTGGCCATATCGTGTCTTCTGAAGGTGTTAGTACAGATCCATATAAAGTTGAAGTAGTAAAAAGTTGGCCTGTACCAAAAAATATCCAAGAACTTCAAAGCCTCTTAGGACTTTGTACCTATTACAGACGATTTTTTGCCAACTTTTCAAGCATCGCAAAAAGCCTTCATGAGCTTACTATAAAAGGCAAGCCATTTATCTGGAACGACAGCTGTGAAAAAGCATTTGATAATCTGAAAGAAGCTATGACAACGGCACCGATCCTGGCATATCCTATTCCCGGATTACCTTTTATCCTCGATACAGATGCCAGTAATTGTGGAATCGGAGCAGTTCTTTCCCAGCAAGTTGAAAATGAAGAAAAAGTTCTAGCATTTTATAGCCGTTCACTGTCTAAAGCGGAAAGGAACTATTGCGTGACCCGGAGAGAATTATTAGCAGCAGTAGAATCCATGAAACATTTCCAGAAATATCTTTTGGGCCAGCCGTTTTTGCTAAGAACGGATCACGCCTCCCTGAGGTGGCTGCTAAACTTTAAAAACCCAGAAGGACAGATGGCGAGGTGGATTGAAAAACTACAGGGTTTTCAGTTTAATATTGAACACAGGAGAGGTCAAATACACAACAACGCTGATGCGCTATCACGACGTCCTTGTCCACTTAACTGCAGACACTGCAACAACACAGAGAAAAAACAGGAAACCGAAGAATGTCGACAAATTCGTATCACGGCTCCCGAACCCTGGACGGAAAGCGGGTTACGAGATCTACAATTAAGAGACGAAGCACTTGCACCCATACTACAGTGGATGGAGGCTGGGGTGAAACCAGATTGGCAACAGATAGCGGAGCACGGAGAAGTTACTAAGTCCTATTGGGCACAGTGGGATTCCTTGAGAATTAGTAATGGACTCCTACATAGGAAGTGGGAAACAGAGGATGGCACCGACTGTCACCTTCAAATAGTACTTCCGAGATCTTGCGTCTCTGAGGTGTTACAAGAATTCCATAACGGAACCTCAGGTGGACACCTAGGAGTGAATAAAACTATCAGGAAGGTGAGGGAGAGGTTTTACTGGTTGCACTACAAACAAGACGTTGAGGAGTGGTGTAGAAATTGCAATAATTGCGCAACCAGTAAAGGACCTCAAAAGAAGACTAAAGGTCTAATGCAACCTTATAATGTGGGAGTACCTTTTGAAAGAATAGCTTTGGATATTGCCGGACCATTCCCTGCATCAAAGAAGGGAAATCGGTACATATTAGTGATCAGCGATTACTTCACCAAATGGACTGAAGCGTTTTGCACTGCCAAATCAGGAGGCGGAAAATGTAGCTGATGCTCTCGTAAATAATTGGATTAGTCGATTCGGGGTGCCATTAGAGTTACATTCGGACCAAGGAAGGAATTTCGAGTCGAAAATATTTCAAGAGCTATGCGAAAACCTTGGAATCCATAAGACAAGAACCACTGCATTACATCCGCAATCGGACGGTATGGTCGAGAGATTTAATATGACCATGGAAAAGTATTTGTCAAAAATGGTAAGTGAACAGCAAGATGACTGGGACAGATACCTACCACTTTTCCTTATGGCCTACCGGACAGCCGTGCATAAAACGACAGGAATCAGTCCATCGAAAATGACATTCGGGAGGGAGATTCGTCTTCCTGCCGATATGATGTTCGGAAGAGCAGAAGAACCTAAGTCGGCATGTGACTACGTTTCAAGCCTAAGAAATACACTTGCCGACACACATCAGGTTGCCCGGAAAAATATTAGTGTTAATAGCGATCAAGCCAAAGCGAGATACGATAGGCAAGCCAATGATATAAGCTTTAAAGAAAATGAACTAGTCTGGCTATACAACCCTCAACGAAAAAAAGGGAAGTCGCCAAAGTTACAAAAAGATTGGGAAGGACCATACCGAATCATAAAGAAAATAAACGACGTGGTATACCGCATACAGAAATCAGCAAGGACTAGAATGAAAGTGGTCCACAGCAATCGATTAGCAAAATATCACGGAGAAACAGAACAGCCTGTTCGGGACGAACAGATTTAAGGAGGGGGTAATGTTGGATCCCTGACATTAATTAATTAATTAAATAATTAATTAATTAATTAATTAATTAAGTTAATATTCAGAATCTTTTATTTCGAAGTCGTATCTAGCAATTCGAGTCATTAGGCAGTTCCGATCAGGACAAGCAATCGACCAAATCGTCCAGCCGTATCTGCCATTAGTTAAAACCAATAAAGATATCCTTACGTTAATTAATTCATCAGACCCCGGGTTACAACAATATAAATAAATCATTACAGCCACCAAAGAAATTATACCTTACCGACCCCCAAACTTCCACCTGCCTTAGCTTCAAGAAATGGTTGATTTTTGTTTTAATTTAGAAGCAATGGTATTGATAGCTAGTAATTTTTTTAAGGGATATATCCAGAAAAGCCATCAATACAAGCTATTTCTTGCAGTGAGGATTGCAGTGTGGCTTTGGATGAAACTGGTGAATTTAGATATTGTATGTATTTCACATAATTTTTATTTGCAACATTGATTCACACATTTAAGAATCATTTCGTGAAAGTCAGAAGGGCACTATGCTCGACGTACCAGACTCTAGGAAGATGGCATCCAGTTTCATCCAAACAACAACTGCAATGCCCATTCACACTCAAAATTATGGTGCTTTGACAGAACTATGTAATATTCCTTGATTTTTTTTCACTTTTAAATTTTATTAAATAGTAATCTAATTTCACTGACTGGAAACTATGAATTTGAAGATGGATGCACTCCTCAGACAAAATGCAGAATTAAAGGAGTCAATGAAAAGTTCATCGGGTGTCTTAACCAATACCACAACGAGTGTGAAACTCCCAGATGTACAAATTCCTTTGCAGTCAGAGGATGATTTTAAGAAATTGGAGGCAAAACTTCCAGATGAAAATTGTTATGGCTTATGTAGGTTTTGATTGAATTTTTTTCCTATTATGTCTACTAAAAGTTATATTGTACAGGTCGCAAAATTCTCAATAGTTGGTGGGATCACCATTAAAGATTCTGTTCACAGAATATTGAGGGGACTGCTGACCAATGAATTATCCTTGAGGATCGTATGTACAAACAAATTGGAGAAGATTGGGTTAAGTGGAACAAACATGTTCCAAGCTATACTTGGTAAATATTCTGATCTCCCCAATCTCATTTGCAAGTTTTAATTGCTTTAACATATTGCAACTAGATGCAGTTCGGAGCATTCACTCTGTCATTGGATCTGTAAAGGTGACAGACTCTGAAGTGGAGAAGGAAGTGCGTCTTTGGCTGAGAAATGCCCCAGACAGGAATGGGGGCCACACTAGGGCTAGGGTTAGGGTTAGGTTGTTAAGGTTGTTAAATAAAACATTTTCGTAAACATTATATGTATTTGTTTATTATGTGCAATAATTTTACCTCATATTTCTTCTAATATATTTCCTTTTTTGTTACTTTTTCAATAAAGTGGTGCTAAAATTAGAAACTAGTTTTTTGTGAAATCAATCAAAACTGAGATGGGGGCGGAGACTGGGAAGGGGGCGGAGACCGATTTAGTGTCCGGCTTGCCGGAATTGGACCAGCTCGCCATTTCAGGCGGTTTACGTCCGGCTGCCGGAATTGGACCACCTCAGTCGGCCACTACCGTTCGCTCGGCCGATCCGAATTGCCATCAAAATACCGGCGCTGGCCCAATCAATCTTTGCTATCTGGGAAGGGTTAAAAACACCGTTCCAAGACTAATAGCCGAGCATGAGTCCTATGCGGGACTCCCAAATATGCTCGTACGGATCCTGGGCGGACCCCTCCGGGGTTTGTTAGCTGAGTTGGATCTGTAGGAGAGCATTCAAATTTTAATATAAATTCAACTTAACCATCTCAGTGAATTTTTTTCCAGGCTAGTTTTTTTTTTACTTTATCCACGACAGACAAGTTTTTTGTTTTCGGCGCTGTAAAGTAATTTTTTGAGCGTCGTTAACATCATTCACTGGGCAAACTAGTTGAATTGATTTTTTATCAATTAGCGTAATAAATGGATAAGACATGTCCCGTCGTCCTCAGTTACAATGGTAACTTCTTGCAGGTACTCATATATTTCAGGGATATTCGTTCTTGCTACAACATTTGTGAGTTCCTCTGATTCATCTTGAGATGAAAAATATCTCTAGCTTCTTGCAGTCTTTTTGTCTCAGAGTCAATTAATTTGTATGCTTTTACTGTAACTCACAAATATGCACTCTATAGTTTTTTCTATGTGCATCAGGAATTCTCACTAGCACCTTACAACCAAAAATCTTGAGACTTAGATTTGATTTTCTCTTCATCCATGCGTCTTAAGGAGTCATAATCTTCAGTGATTTGGTGGGAGACCTATTTTTAAGATAAGGTGACTGCTTCTGCTCAGAATATCACTGCTTACTCCGTAGTCCATAAGCATGCTCTTTGCATGTTCTAGCAACGTTCTATTAAACCTCTCCGCTAAGCCATTTTGCTCTGGGGAATGCCATAGTTTTTTCATGAATGATTCATTGCTATTCAGGATCTCAGAAAGGTGATTATTTACATATTCTAGAACTTTGTCTGTTCTAAGAGCTTTTATTTTTCTGTTTGTGTTATGACTTCAAAAATATCGAGATCTAAACGGTTTATTAAAATCAACGCCAAGTGCGCATTTGACTCCGAAGGGTAAACTGGGATACTGGGATACTGGAAAAGGCCCTTGTGTGAATTTTTCGGCACCAGTTCCTTCGAGTCACCTTCGACTTCCATCTGCAAGTATGCGTCTGCGAAGTCGATCTGAGTAAATAAAGCGCCTTGGTTTAGACGAGCAAAGATTTCGTTGGGGGTTGGCAGAGGGTAACGGTGCATCTCAAGTGCGTCGTTTAAACCTGTCTTGAAATCAGCACAAATATGGACTGATCCGTTCTTCTTGGCCACTACAACAATTGGGGCAGCCCAACTGCTGTAGTCCACTTTTTTCAGGACTCCTTCACAAGGCGCTCCAGCTCCGCGTTGACTGCTTCCTCCCGAGAGAACGGAATCTTCCTCTGTCGACAAAAGGTCGGACGCACTCCCTGTCTAACAATCAATTATGCTCGAGTCTTGCATTTGCCCAACTTCTCTTCGAAAACATCCGGGAATCGTTCAGCCAAACCCTTGGCAAGTTGTCTCCCTTCTTCTTCTGACTTCTGCTCAATCTTGCAGCAGATGGCATTGAAGGCCTTCTGTAGAGGTGGTAGTTGGTTCATCCACTCGATGCCTAAAAGTTGATCGACGCTTTCAGCCACATAGCAGCGACCGTGGCCTGAATATTCGCCGCAGGTGTATTCAACATCAAATTGGCTCAGGACCTCTATCGGCGTTCCATTTGCAGCTCCCAGTGAAGTCGTCGTTTCTTCCAGAGATGGCGAACCTATCTGTTCCCATGTGTCTCTGCTTATGATCGTGACGTCTGCACCAGAGTCTAACCGAATCCTAAACTTGGTTTCTCCGAAGCTTACTTCAGCG
Organism: Hirudinaria manillensis; assembly: GCA_034509925.1. Lineage (NCBI taxonomy): Eukaryota > Metazoa > Annelida > Clitellata > Hirudinida > Hirudinidae > Hirudinaria > Hirudinaria manillensis. Next base: position 3,786,759 of record CM067532.1, on the reverse strand, counting down.
TACCTGCGATTGGTCCTGAGGTCTGTTGATTTTTCTGACTGGACCTTTGAATTTTATTTCCTTTCTGTGGCAGTCCTTCTGTGAGCAATCCTTCTTGAAATGCGACAAGGATCCACAGATGAAGTAGGCACCCTTGGACGATTCTCGAGGATTCTCTTTGCTGGGGAGAATATGTCGAGTCTTCTTCCTCTGGTGGCCTCTTCGTAATGCATTCACAGCCTGTGTACCGTCTACCATGTCGGCGTCTTTCCTCAGACTGACAATGTTCTCACACTCATTTACCATGTCTTGTAGAGTGCATCCGTCCCGCTTCTCCAGCATGGACAGCATTCTAGTTCTGATGTCGGCATACTTGGATCCAGTTAACGCAGTTATTTAGATCAGACATTTGAAATTTTCCACTGTTAGAGTGTCGATTCGAGCCAGCATCATCATTCTATTTATCATCGCACCCAGTTTACGGAACGTCATGGTGCCGAGTATTCAAGCGCATGACGTCGACTCTTCTCTTGAACACTGAAACTTTGTCTACAAATATGTCCTCCAAAGCTTCCTTCGTTTGCTTGTAAGACAAACCACTTGGAGACAGTGGCATGATGTGATCTGTAAAACTGTGGTATGCCTCTTCATTCAGCTTTGACACGAGTGCGCCTGACTTGTCTGCATCCGACATTGCAGTTGCATTGCGTGATTTTATAGAACTGCTTCAAAACGTCCCATCCACTTGGAAAAGGGCGCTTCAGACTCAGGATCTGATACTGTCTGTCTTTATGGCTTCTTTATACTGAGGTTTCAGTATCTGGAGCAATTGCAACAATGCCTCTTAACTTCGACGGTTCTCCTCGTCTCGATCTTCCTCACGACGTCGATTTTCTTCCATAAACATCGTCATCATGGTCAAAAATTTATCCTCAGATCCCATCCTCGTCGCCAAATATGTTACGACTCCAAAAATATCGAGATCTAAACGGTTTATTAAAATCAATGTAACACGACACAGTATGAACGAAAACACAAGCGACTCACAACCGGAAACACGGACGCGTCTGCTCGTCGAGGTACACAACCAAAAATACATACAATCCTACAACAGACATTTAACGTTAACATTAATCTACCGTAAATATAATTACTATTCCACTCTCTCTATTATACATACTTTTGCTCGACAAAATTAAAAACAAAATAAATTTACTATGCCAATCCTACTCTCGCTCCTATAGCCACGATTGTATGTGTTGTATATTCAAATTTGAAATTCAGCCACAAATATCAGCTCAGAAACGAAAGCGAACTCTTTGCGCTGAAAGATCATCGATGCTACGAATGAGCCAGGGAGATTAGAAAGAAATGGGGCGTCGAAGTTAAGAGAACCACCTTGAAGGGCATTCTCAGCAAGAAGGATGCAATCGAGACTTCAATCAAAGCTGGAATTTCATCAAAGCGCTGGCTCACTACCCGAAGCTCGATGAGGGAATGCTCATGTGGCTGAAGCAAGCAAGAGGATAGGATTGCCTGTCAGCGGCGATCGGATCAAGAAAAAGGCGATGAAACTGGCCGAGTTGATGCACATCCTGGATTTCATGGCCAGCGACGGCATCAGGTTCAAGCCGCTGGCGCATCTTCTTTCGGCGGATCTCGTGCATCTCGGACTTCTCTGCTGCATGAACTTCCGGACGGTGCTTTTTTAATTTCCGACCACCAGAAGAGGAAACTTCTCGCTGCCGCTCATGTTTGCCCCGACCAGAAGAATGATCATTTGTTTGCTTTTCTTTCCTCCAGTATACCGCTCCCCCTGAAAGCAATGGTCTTGTTCGGAAGCAGCTGCCAGAAGAGGAGTCCAGGTCGAAGACGTTGTCTGCGAACTGGTCGAGCAGGGGCCGTAGAACCTGACGGCATCAACTATTCTTGAGAGCTTTAGACTGGGCCGATGGATAACTTAAATGATGCCGTCTTGGATAAAATAAGGCCGTTTTTATGTTTGAAAACTTGTTTTGTTAAAATAGTTCGAGTTATTATTTTAATGTTTTTTTGGTCCCGCCCTTCCTTCATTGTTGTTTCGCGTTCTTGGTGTGTGAATAAAGTTACCGCAATAGGTTATGGGCCCATAGCTCCCCGAGCGCTAAGTTAAAGTTTTCTAAAGTCTGTTCTAACATTAGCAGTGTTTTTTTAAATAACGTCAAATGGAATAGATGGGAATAAAGATTAAACCATTCAGGTGCACGACTGATTGGCCGATGTGGAAGCGTCGAATTCGAGACTATCACGAAGGTGCAGTTGACGTTATCGATGGCAAGCTGCTGAGACCAGAACCAGAAAATCCCACAGAAGAACAAAGAAAGGCTAACAAAGAAATCTCAGATAAGTTCAGAAAGGCTAACAGTTATTGACATAACGTCAAATCAGTTATAGCCAATGCTGTCTCAGAAGAAACCTACCAGAAAATAATGGATAGGGAGAAATTTTGAAGCATCAGCCAGACCAGCTTTTTCAAATTTGCAGTGAGTTTCAGTTTTGGCTATGATATCAAATGTAGATATTTCAGGCCGAGTAGCTAAACTAAAAACACTGTGGAACGAGAAAAACACTGTGGTCTTCAAGAAGCAGGAGAAAGGAAACTACCAGAGATGTTGCTCATATGCAAAGTGATGCATATACTGCCGAGCAGTTTCCAAATCTTCAAGTCAAGTTGGCTAATGCTAATTACTCAGCTGTGCATGTTTGAAAGAGAGTTAAAGACAGATATGACACACAGCTAAGCTCAGCAAGATATTCTAGTTGCCAACACCTCAACACAGAAACACATGTCTGAGAAGCCAAGAGCATTTAAGAAGAAGCAAGTCGGCAACTGTAATTACTGTCATGGAGCTGGTCCTTGGGTAAAGCAGTGCGGCAAGTGGATCGCCGATGGAAGACCTGCAAAGAATTCTGCAACAGCATCATCCAGAACAAGTCATGGTCAGACATTGAATGCAGTATTGTGCATCTTATCAATCTTCGAGGCATCTACAGCAAAGACTCATGATAAGTGGTTCATACGTAATGGAGCAATGAAACACATCACAAATAGTCAATAGACAATTTTGAAACTTTTAAAAAGTTTGCAGTACCACACACGGTACAAACTGCAAGAAAAGAGGTTCTTGCTGCACTTGGCCACAACAGGCAATAAACAACAGGAACTAACCTTGTCAGATGTCTGGTATGTTCCGAGTTTGAGTAGAAATCTCTTCTCAGTTCTAGCTGCTCGACACAAATGTACAGAGCAAGTTTCAGTCAACTGCCACAAAATGTTGCTTAAGAATTTGGGGCAAAATAGTTATTCAAGGGGCAAGACAGTTAAATGATACCTTATACGAAGCTGGACTGATAGCAATAAAGTCCTGAAACTCCAGCCGAGGTAAACCTAGTCAGTGAATGTTCACTACTTCAATTGTATCATGAACGATTTGGACACCAAGACAAACGTCATGTAAAAAATCTTCTAAAGAGAAAATTGAACATCAATGTTCAGCTTGATACAGAGATATTTGAACCTTGCATCTATGGAAAGGCTCATAGATTAAAGTTTGGAAGAATGAATGCCACCAGTAAACCAGGTGAACTCGTATCAGCATATGTCTGTAGTCCTTTCAGTGGAGAATCATTTAACAGAAAACGATATTTTGTTGTAAAATGATTCATCACATTCATTAGACAGAAAGCTGAAGTTAAGCAAGCACTTCAGGAGGTTCTGGCTGCAGCAGAGTGTCAAGGCCATAATGTGAAAGAATTTCTGAGTGACAATGGGGGTAAATTCGACAATGATGAAGTTCGAAATATCCTTCGCAGTCATGGAATCACGCTAAGACTGACAGCACCATACACATCTCAGCAAAACGGTGTCAGCAAAACAAAATTATGTCAAATTTTTCTCAATAAACATTTTATATACTAGCAAGCATTTGCTTCTCAATTGACAAACAATAATTTCGCGTTAACGTGTGAAGTTCTGGTGGGTAACGTGCTTAATATTTGAAATGGTTCTCCGATACCCATAATGAAATCTAAGAAGGCAGATAATGTCCATGATGATCCATACGTGGTAAAATTCCGTGCAGATCAGCGTTTTTATTCTGGAGTTGCTGTGAGTTGGTTAAGTCAAAGGCAATCGTCAGTATCAAGCTGAAGCAGTAATTGCGAATAGAGAAAATGTTTTATCTATATATTTAAGCAATTGAAAAGGTTGTTAGAGGATATTACTGGATATTCTAACAAACCAGAATGTTGATAATGAAGCTGCAATTAAATTAGCTGATAACCTAGAACAGCACATATCAAGACATCATCAGAGGACTTTTCAATCACTGAAAGCGATATTTGTGTCAAAACAGTGTCATCAGAAATTCAGATTGCAATCATTTGACAAAACCTGTGAACGAAAGAGTGAGATTATTTTTCGCGTTAACGTTTGACAAAATTGTTTTAGAAAACCCAAATTTTATATGATACAAAAGTTGAAGTTAATGAGGAAGTTTATTCTACATTCTGACAATAACTTCTGGATATATGTCCTTTTTTTCTTATGCATTTGTTTGTCATATCTTTAAGTTGCCAGAAATGCAAATGATACAATGATAAAGGTTTTAAACATTTAATTAATTAAAAAATAGTGTCAATATCATGAGTTTTATCTATTATTCTCTTATATTGAAATAATTTTCAATACATCTTGATTTCATTGACTAATTCTCTTTCAATTCCATAATAGTTTAATAATGTTTATTATTGTGATAAACCCGCCTTGTCAGAAACATTTTCTGTAGGGTTTAAATCAAGAGAACACGCTGGTTGTCACGTCCTTCACTCGTACTTGAGTAAGTTTAGCAAAGTTTGAACTTGTTCTGGATTGGAAAAGCACGAAAGCTGAGATACGGGAGCGACTTGGGGAATGGCTCACAGAGAATGGCCATGACCAGGAGGAATACGAATTGGAGTCTGAATTTACTGAGTTTCTGAGAAAGTGCACAGAGGAGTGGAGGAAACTTATGAGGAAACGATGATACAAAGGAGTATTAGGGGCAATTTGGAAGACACAGCGGTTCCGTGTCAGGATGTCTTGTTGGTTTCGGGTAAAAACTCTACCGAGAAGAGTCCTGATGGTTCTTTTGAGGGGAGCAAAGTGGTGCTTCCATGTTGCGAGGAACTAGGAGAGGAACTCTGCAAAAATGGTCCCAACGAAGAACAAATCATGTCCGTAGTTCCAGGTACAGTTTCTGGCAGCATTGGGATGGAGTCACTAGAAGACACATCCGACAACAGTGCTTGAGTGTCTCCAGAAACTTTGTGCATGATGGCGGACTCAGAAGGCTCGCCGTTGGGGCCCATGGAGTCACCAGATCAGGTCGAGAAGTTAGCAGGACCCAGAGAGGTCAGGATGTCTTGTTGGTTTCGTATTAGTGGTGTGTTGGTATTAGTGGAGCAAGTGGAGCATTCGGAAGAGCCCATGGATTTACCGGCAGAGTCTGTGTTATTAGTAACGCCCGAGGAGTTACCGATGAAGCACAGTGATGTTGATGGTGGAACAAGTAGAATCTTCAGAAGAGCCCATGGATTCACCAGCAGAGCCTGTGGAGTTCTTAGCACATCCCGAGGATTTATTGATGAAGCACATAGTGGAACACACGGAGTTAGTACTGGAACAAGTGAAGTCTTCGGGAGAGGCCCTGGATTTACCAGCGGAGCCCATGGAATCAGTTAAGTCAGTAGAGCCTGCGGATGTTTCGGCTCCATTGGAGATAACAGAAGTGAGTGCTCGGGATTTCGGGAGTAATGGGAGACTGCCTGGCATGGAAAGTATGCAAAGCATGGAAGTGGCGACGTTCCGCGACTGAAAGGTGCGGGAAGCAGGAACCAGAGGGAGGATACAGAAATCCCAGAAGAGGACAAAGCAAAAGGATCTGGGATTCATAGCCATGAAATTGTCGGAAGACAATCGGATCCTATTCCTATAATAAAAATGAAATTGGGAATAGATGTCTGTTCGGGACGAACAGATTTAAGGAGGGGGCATTGTTGGATCTCTGCATCCAGATAATTAAAGAATATTTAACATTACATTGCTAATTAATTAATGTTCAGGGCACTATTCAAAGTCTTTCGTTGTAAACCTCGACAAATAGAGAAATCTAAAAAGGAGAGCGAGAGTTAGAGATACAGCAGATTCCAAGACTTAGACAATTGAGCATTGTACATCTTCCAAGCCATCTGAACACTTGAACAAACCTGACCTTCTATAATTAGTTTGAGAATTTCGCACAATAGTAGAAATGGCTCGCACATTGAAGCACTCAAATTCAGAAGTTGAATTTCAAGTGGCCATGTGGGCAGAATTGTGTTACACAGCTGTCTACATTCTGAACCGAACAGGCAAGTCATCAATAGATGGTATGAGTCCATGGGACAGGTAATCAACCTAGGATCAGTCCTCTACGTATTGTTGGTTCTGCTTGTTATGTTCATATACCTTATCAACGACTACAAAACATGGATAAGAAAGCGAATAAAGGCTATCTAGTAGGCTACGATGGTGATGAACGCTATCAAGTATGGCTCAAGGAACAGAGGAAAATTATTTTCTCAAGAGATGTTGTATTCCAAGAAAAGCCAAAAACTATTGAGTTACAGATGCCAACAGTCTACAACAGAATTTCACAGTGAATCCAACTCAGAAGGTGAAGATCAGCAGTCAAGGTAGTGAGGATGAAAACCAAGTTAGTACTGATGAAATTAGATAAAATTAGATAAGAAATCATTAGGTCATCAGCTCACAGATAGATCATCTTTACAGAAACCCAAGAGGTTTGATGATTATGTATTGCTAACACAAGTAGCTGAAGTATATGTACTTCACATGTACATAAACGAACCAGAATCTTATGATGATGCAATTTTAGATAGAAGAAAAGAATGGATTGATGCAAGGAAAAATGAGATGAACTCTCTAAGAGAAAACAAAATCTGGGAACTGCTTGATTAACCTGAAAGAACAAAAATCTTGCCATGTAAGTGGGTCTACAAGACTAAGTACGACTCTGAAGGTCAAATAGAACGTCACAAAGCACGATTGGTTGTTAAAGGTTTTCATCAGAGAAAAGGAAAGGATTATTTTGAAACATTTAGTCCAGTTGCTAAAAGTGGTACAATTAGTGTTGTAGCTGCAGAAGGAATGTCAATGATGCAGTTTGATGTATCCACAGCATTTTTATATGGAGAATTTGATGAAGACATTTACATGCAACAACCAGAGGGATTTGATAATGGTTCTAAAAAGGTATGCAAACTCAAGAGAGGTTTGTATGGACTAAAGCAAGCTCCGAGATGTTGGAACAAACGTTTTGGAAATTTTTTATTGAATCTTGGTTTTGTGAAAAGAAAAATTCAAAAAAAAGCTTAGTTGCTTTGTATGTCGACGATAGAATCGTTGCAGCCACGTCAGAATCAGATCTTAGAGGTTTCAAGCAGAAATTAGAGAAAGAATTCAAAATTCTTGCTAAACCAGCTACATTCTTTCTTGGAATTGAAATCGACAAACAATATGATGGCTCAATAAAAATCACTCAGAGAAACTTTACTCAAAAGATTCTAGAGAAATTTGGAATGGACAAATGTCGCCCATGTCCAACACCAATTATTAAATCTGAGAAGGCAGATGACATCCGTCATGATCAAAACGATATCAAATTCTCCATACAGATCAGCGGTAGGCGCATTAATGTACCTAATGTACTTGTGTACAAGACCTGACATAGCGTAAGCAGTTAGTTTTGTTTCTAGAAACCTAGAAAAACCCAACTAGAGATGATGTTGTAAAGGTTAAGAGGATATTTAGATATCTTCAGGGTACCAGAGATATTGGTATTATTAACAGCAGTTCTAGAACGAACGATACTTGATATGCTATAGTGATGCTGATCATGGAGGAGACACTACCACTGGAAGATCTACGTCGGGTGTTGTTTGTATTTATTCTGGAGGTGCTATCAGTTGGCTTAGTCAAAATGAGATGGTGTTGAGTTTATGTTTAAAAAACTTGTTTTGTTAAAATAGTTCGAGTTATTATTTTAATGTTTTTTGGTTCCGCCCTCCCTTCTTGTTCTTGCGCGTTCTTGTTGTGTGAGTAAAGTTACCGCAATAAAATTTAGCGATCATCTTGAAAGGGTTGGATCCCCACGTTAGTTAAACGATTATGCTGCTGCAAGTCTATACTGATAGATCCCTGAAAATAGTCGCTTTTTAATGCTTTTATAAGTAATTATAAGTATTGCATTAGTAATTATATAATTTAATTCGATCATAATTTAGTACCATCCATCTGACGCAAATCACGTTCTTTTATAATAACAAATCTGTTAAATAAATTAAAATAATTTTAAATCATAATTTTTTGTCGTGACCCACTTATTCACGATATCAATGATTTTAAACTGAATTTGATATTGGGGAAAAGTATGACTAACTCCATCACCTCACATCCAGAAGTTTAAAAAAAAATATGATACATATCAAATGACAATTACAGTTAAAGGAAATATTTGACATTTTGATACAAGAAGTATCGCCCAAGAAAATAAGCACTGCCAAAAAATTTTTAAATAAAAATAAATATAATACCGTCTTATTTTTTTACTTCAGACGCACAATCATGTCACATATTATATTGTATTATCTTCTCGAAAATACAATAATTTGCAAAGAATGTGTTCAAAATTATTAATTACATTATATCAAATAAATATATATAATTATGTATAAATAATGTTAACTAGTTGCTCAATGTATAAAATTTAGTATCTAATTATTAAGTTCTAATTCGCCTTTAAGTACCAGATTTAATACTTTGAGATTAACCCAGACGAGCAGACATTCACATGATTCCAAGTCTTGAAGAAGGCAATGAACACCCTAAAAAATAAATCACGATGTATCGTATATTTCGGTTATATATATAAATATATATAATATATAACTGAATATATATAATATATTTATATATATATATAAACAAAACATTGTAGGCTTTGTTTGTATGTAATAATGATTTAAGAATTTACGAATTTCTTTTCCATAAATGAATTAATAAACCATCGGGCAATGATTTTTGAGGCTAAAATGCAAGTTTAAAATTTGTTAATTCAAAGTTAAATATATCAAATATAAATATATTATCAACTACTATTTAATATTTAATAAACAAACAGCTAAATCAGAACGAAAAATAAAGGAGGTAGATTGAAACATTCTTACAAGATTACAAATTCCAGCTCTGCAAAAACATCACAAAGTTGTCAGAGTAGAGTGAGCGAAAACAGTGAGGGTTGGACCAACGTTAATTAAAGAAAATTCAATTTGGCTGGTCCTGATGGTCATTGGCATGTCCTCAAACAATGGAAAAGGTCAACTTTTTTTAGCAGAATTCACAGAGCTGGAACAGATTCTCCGATCTATTCGGATTCAATGTATACTTTTGTTCCTGAAAAGTTCCCATTATTTTGAAAAATCATCATGATTATCATGCAATCGATAAATTAATAAATAATGTATTCGAGTACACTTGCTTCAATATGAAGAGTCGATTCTGGTAACGTGGATGCAAGTCAATTATCGCTGCCCTTGGTCGATCATCTTATATTAATGCATTATATGTTAACAATGGTAGAACAAATATCACGTTATTCTTCTTATTAAGTACCCTTATAAATTTTTTAAACTGATTATTTTTTTCCGATCGGATGGAGAGATATATGGAACCATATTCAACTGCACCGCATCCAACTTTTGTTGTGATCTTGTTTCTTTGAGATCGAACGGCAGTAGGTTAAAACAATTCCAATGTGGTCACATCCAGCTCATCGGTAAGAAGCGATTGTTGATCAAAAGAAGAGGCGAAAAGAAGACCGAGTCACAAATGAGGTGCAGTTAGCACAGCAAGATAACGAGAAGATCGATCTTCTGAAGATCATCTAGCTGGAGCCAAATATTCTTAATCTATAAAGCGTCACAAAGAAGAAAATGAAAGCTTTCAAGACTCGCTCCAGTCCCGGCAGAAACGAACGACATAAGGCAAATGAGAGCCTCCCATAGCCAAAAATTTAATTCAGAACGAAAAACCGACAGGGACCCGCCTGATATAGCGCATTATTAGTTTACTTGAAATTAATACAATTCATTTTAATTATGTATATTGACAAAATATCAAGATCATGGAGGTCTTAAATGATTCTGCACTATAACATGCATGTTTTATAATTTCTGCAAAAAGGGAATATATATAAAACGCATTATGAATATACAACGCACCAAAATAGCCATGTTCTCTTTTCGCATGTAAATATTTAATCAGTAAAACCTTTATTTAGTGGATTTTATTGATTTAGTGAGAAATAGTAATGAGAGAAAAGCCATAGAGCATTGCTCTATAACACATAAAAGATGAACTAGTTGAATCATTGAAGAACTCCGTGATCTTGTTATTTGGTCTATATATCGAATCTTATTTCATAGAGGTAGAAATCACCAATCATACCTCCAGGAATAATCAGGAAGTGATGCAGATCCTTGTCTTTTCATGTCGAATGCAGTAGAAATTATGCTGCAAGATGGTTTGTCAGGTTTGTACATCTTCCAAGCCATCTGAACACTTGAACAAACCTGACCTTCTATAATTAGTTAGAGGACTCCAGGTTAATACAATGTAAACATAATATCAATCAGAATTATATAATATATTTTCACCTAACAATCATAATCTTTCTTCGATTAATAAAGCAACGGTTACCAACAGACTGGTTGACTGATAATTAACCTTCGAGGACTGGTAATGGTTCCAGGTTCAGTTCTAAAGGATAAGAAATTCCATTTCATTTAAGTATGAAGAATAACTTTAGTAAACACATTTGGATTTAGGCGTATAGTTTCTGATATTGGAGATGATACTGAAAACGCCAAGCCCACCACAATGAAAACAAGCAATGATGACCGCATCAATGTTGGCCTACCCATTTCCGGGAGAGCGATTCATCTAGATAATAACACAAGCGATGGATGGAATGGTACACCCTCTCGCAACCAAAATCGCTGGCAGAAGTTTCATAAATAAACATAAAGATGTTCGTTGAGAACTGAAAAAGCCTCTTAAAAATTGTTAAGTTTTGAAAACTTTGTTTGATTTCTAAGATAGTTCTGAGAGCAAGAAAGAAATCATGATTTAGCCATTTTAGAAAGAAAATAATAATTTACATTTCCGACTACATAAACATTTTCGAAGAGCTCTAATGTTTTGGAAATGTCGAAAAAACTTTTTAAGAAATGCAGAAAAATATGTCAAGAACTATGTCAATCCTTTGATTTAATTTTTGATTATTAAATCAAACACTATGGAAAAAGGAAGTCTCATTCCAGAGACTTCGAGGGGAAAATTCACAACACAAAGGAAATGATGTCGTTTCTCCAGGGGGAAAAGGTAAATGTTATGAAATATTCAGCTTGTAATAATCTGGATTATACTATACAAAATTTTTGGTAGATATTTAAAAAAGGTTTTCCAAATTTGTGAACAATATGCACTAAAAGAACTAAGAAGAAACAATAACTGAATCCTAGAAAAGCCTGCCAATACATCGAAGGAATACACCGAAGAATTAGTGGCATGAGTCAAGATGAATTAAAATAATAGACAATGATATAATGTCATGGCACTATATTTAAATTAAAAAATATAATTATTCATCAATATGTGAATATATAAATATTATATGAAGTAATATATCAAATATTATGATTCCTAATTTCAGAAAACATGAGGCGTAGCTGAAATCTGCGGTCGGAAACGTTATTGAATTTCCATCCGCCTGGGGACAGGATTTTCAGCGAGCTATTTCCTGCCAAAAATATTTTTTTAAATTTTAAGATGCCAGATTTTAAAACCCGATTGTCCATACTGTTATTATAAAATTTAAAAAAATATGTTTTAACACTGAATATTTATGTGTTACTTTTTATAAAAACAGGATGTATTTTATTCCATCCGCTTAAATTTTGAGATGTGGTTTATATCTGTTATTCAGTCTAAAATCAGTAGAATATTTGAAAAATAAACAGAGAAATATTATTTAATTTTATTGTATAAGTTTGCAAATCTTTCACTCAGCGAGTCAATATTCACGAGATTAACAGATGACGTAGTATTTTTCTTCTGAATATTACTGTTCTATTTGCCGAAAGAAACAAAATGCAAAAAGAAAACAGCTTGAATCTATTCGTTTCATCTAATAGTTTGATAATTTAAAGCTGCACGTCTATGCCTATTCATATTCATTTCCTTGGAAAAGCTACAATCCTCTCTATGTGATTAGGTACAATTAATGTTTTTAAGTTTTTTTTAATTATTAATTGCCATGTTTTTTTTTATATCTGGTGGTGCTAGGACTTTATTTATTAAGATCAACGTTAACAAAGAGACATAATAATTACTAAAAATAATAAATAAGTTATAAAATTATTCATTGATTACCTTTTATTGATTTCATTTTCAAATCGGTTACAGTAATTCACTTATAACTTACTAATAAATGAATGAATAACTAGTAATTAGCTGAGGACAAATTTAATGTACGTTTATAAAAAATTATAATGTACTTTACAGAATTCAACAGCAATGTGCGAGGCATTCAGAGTCCTATCCAACGTTCCTTGCGCGTCGATAGTAAAGCCTTGCTATTATAAACCTCAAACAGTTCCTATTTGTCCGTTTTCCAGTTGTAAAATATGTCAACCCAAACCAAATAGATGCGGATGTTCAAAAATATGTCAACAAATTAGCACTCCTCCTCCATTTCCTTTCGAGGGAGATCCCTGCCCGAACGACAATGATGAGCCGATACCCACTTCCCCCTATTCAAAGCCTTCGCCTTGTCTCAAGAAATCTAATACAATGCGTGAGATTATATCTAAGCCAGTAAAAAAATTAAACAAATTCTAGCAAACAACATTAATTGATGAATGAAATATCGAAATTGAAGGTCCCAGTTGCATAAAAATGTTAGAAGTGCATCCTGTGGGGAGATATGTGAAACTATACAATGCTTCTCTTAATAAGGTATATATCTATGCAATATATTATGAAGATGATTGAATAAAATGTATAGTTTGAGCGTATCTGCATATTTTTAAAAGCGTCCTTCACATATCGTTTAAAATAATTTCCCTGCCTGAATCTTGATTGCTGGTATTATGTATTAGTATTTATAACTTGTTACAACCCATGTTGACACACTCTTTGTATTTTAAATGTTTACTTTTAATTGTTCATGGAAGACTGAGTGCATTGGAAACTGGTACTTGATCCAGTATAATTATGGTAGTCCATTGGCCGTGTTCAAATTCCCTAAAGATGCCATAGTTCCTCCTCAATATAGAACAAAAGTCTGGTCAAGCTGCTCCGACCCCGGATGGTTGAAACTACCAACTGATCATTCTTTCCATGAATTAAGCTTTTGGTGTTTTGGACCGGGCATTACGACGGCTCTTTATAAACCTGATGGAAAGGTAAATAATACTAAAGATACAAAATAAATTTATCTAATTAGCATATTGTTTGCAAATTTATTGTGAATTCCCATTTCATAAGATAATTGGATAAAAAGTATAGTTTGAGCGTATCTGCATATTTTTGAAAGCGTCCTTCACATATCGTTTAAATTAATTTCCCTGTCTGAATCTTGATTGCTGGTATTATGTATTAATGTTTATATATATTTATAATATATTGTTTATCGTTATAGGCAAGATAATGTAAATTATGTGGAATAATTTCATTTATACATAATACTGCACGAATATTTTTACGTATGGGTGACTACAAAACCAAACATCGAATCTTCCTATGGAACAAGATCACAAGTATCTCCTTGACTGACGCTAGATAACATTGATTTCTATTGCTAACAACAACAACAATAATGAATTTTAGTGAATCACTTTTAAATGCCATAGTAGACATAGTAGCTATGATGTGGTAGATTGACTAGCATAGGAAAGAATTTACAGAATAATGTGCGCGATAATAAGCAAAAAAAAAAGTCAAAAAATACCGATTGTCGAACTTACTTTATAAGTTATTAAAAACAGCTTCTTCACATTATTTGTCTTCATCGATTGCGGGTTTTGATAAAAACTTAAACAAATTGAAGGTCTTTAACAGGTGATCCTTAGAAATATGAGTAACCCATAATATCTTATTTTTGAACCACATGACTAAATTTATTTGGATTTTCCGAGTATATGTGCAATAGGTGTTTCTTTTAGTAGCTCTAATATTTGTTATTTCTTATTACAGCCTATCACATGGCTTGTGGGGCTGGAAAAATTTGAGCCCGCACCTTGTTACATTACATGTAAGCTTTAACTGATTACGCATTGCAAACTCAGCATGATATCGGCAATAATTTGAATTTTTATTCGGATATATATTTGACCACTTTTAACAACGTTTAATTTTATTATTGCACAAATGTTCTTTTCTAGATGATTCACCTGGCAGGAAGGTATCCGAACCTGGATGCAATTGTTGTCCTTAGCAATTTCTGGATCATACTTTTCTGCCATAATTTCGTGGTCACGCGTTGATAACATGGAATAAGAGTACTGAAATATTAATCCAAAATCACAGTTATATTAATGATTAGACGCATTTAATAATATTGATAGCAACTTGTTGTTCAAAGCTGCTACGCTCTTATTTAATGATTTTTCAACTCCTTATTTTTTACGAGTAAAATCGATGTTTGTCATAAACTTTGACTTAATTATTCTATTAATCTTCTCATACAAAATATAAATAAAACAACATAAATTAATCTGAAATTAATAGTAAAATTTATAATAGCAAAATAATATAGAATACTTAAAATGGTAAAGAAAGCATATAAATAATTATTTTTTAGATTGCGTCGATGTTTACAAAATTATTTGTAGCAACACAAAATAATCACATATCTGAAAATGTGGCCTTTATTTCAAGCTATAATGCAATATTTAAATTAACACAATTTCATACCATTCAATATCAATATCTTTAAATACAAAATAATCGTAATTCCTATAAAGATGTTTACCATTGATAAATTGAAATATGATCTCAAAGCAGGGGAGGATCTTTTGAATTTTATTGGAGTTATTCGAGAATATGCTGAACGAGTAAGTCCATATTTTTGTAGATTTGTTTAAAAATAGGACAGTAGGAGCGATAATCTACAAATCATGTACAAATTGTGATTTTAATTGTTAAATAAAAAAAGGTTTAAAAGGATCTACATCGTACTTATCGTTGTAACCTTAATTGTGGCTTCCGTCACGTCAATAATATTGATGGATTTTTCAAAATGAGCTATCAAATCTAAATGAGCTATCAAAACAAAATGAGAGATGAATTGTAGAATAATATCAGATATATCAGAAGAACCTTTGTAATCTTTTGAACCTGGAAGGCATTGGATATACAAAAAGATTTGTGATTAAATTATGTTATGTTAAAAACCATTTAAAATCGAAGGTCAATGGAGCTGGAGGGAAAGGGATAAGCGCACGTTTGATTCCCATAGAAGTTTCAACAGGGCTAGTCAACAGTGCATGTCATAAGGTTGGGACACCCACGGTTTTTAGCCATAATTTTGTTTATAAAAGTCATATATAAACCATTTATTTATATGATACGTAGATGTTCATTAGCTACTGGGAGATATTAATTTCAGTGATTTTGGGCAAATATATTTTTGGGGATATTCAGTAGCTAAGATATTAATTTCAGTGATTTTGGACAGCTATATTTTGTAATTTAAGCTAAAAAAACTATAAATAGGATAAAAAGTGAAAATCGGTGAAACTCATTTGAAAGCAAAAATCTTTATTTTTCCGGTTAAAACAAACGTTTAAAATCTAAAATAAATAAAGCTGACTTTTTTTAAATACTTCCTGAACTCGATCTTTCATTGATTTCAACAAGTTTCAGCCTCTTGTTGTCCAACTTTATCATCTCCTCGCTCAGACATTTTTTGCAATTCAAAAGTGCTAGGTTTTTGCCTAACATTAGAATATACTTGATTATTGAGCAATCCCAACACATTTTCAGTAGGAATTTCCTCCGGAAGTCGAATCAGACCACATTAAGACATAGATTCTTCTTCTGGAAAATAACCTTTTTTGGTATTCAGATGTGGATGGAATCATTATTTTGTTAAAACATAACCTTATCCATTTGAAATCTAGTGCATAAGCATAAGAGGTATTTCTTTAGAATTTAAGCAATTTATGAGCAATTTTGTTTCCCCTTTAAGACCATCACATCTGATGAACCAAGAGATGAAATGGCAGCCCAACAATGACCTCCAAAATTTCTTTTCAAGAGTGATTTTAGGGACTTCTGACATTATGCCAATAACATTTGAACCCATATGGACTGTCAAACTTAAAATGTTTTCATGTGAAAAATTGCAATGATCCAAATCACTTTCAAACTTTTCAAACTTTTGTCAAGAATGTCTTCTACTGGCGCTTTCGTAACTTTAAAAATCGTCTTCTCCGTAGGTATCTACATTGGAGACTTGGTTAAATTCAATTATAACTTTTTTTCAAGCACCGTTGAAGAACATTCTCCCTTGCAAGCTTTACGAACAAGAAGTCTCTTCTGAGGATGATCCAGTGTTTGAGGTCTTCCTTATAAGTTGGTTCTATATCTATCTGGATCCTTTAAAAATCATCTGAGAACATTTCTGGAACATTTAAGCACTTATGAAATTTCAGAAAACGACTTTATTTAACTCATTTAATGACTTAATTTGTCCTTTCTCCATTTCAACAAGAACCCAATTCTAAAGCTTTTAGCATTTTTTTATTTAATCAAATAATTATTTAACATTACCCTTTATATATATAACCTTATTATAATAGCCACTAGTAGTGGTCGATGTAATAAAATGCTATTTCCTGCACAGGAAGAGACACCATCCTTAATGTTTGAACGCCTCTTAACAACATCAAAGGGATTTTTCCATTTAGTATCATTCATATTCAAATTTTGCTTCACAAACACATGGAAATTTTATTAAGTGACAATAGAGGCATTAAATAATTGAAACTTTGGGCAATTACACGCTACGGATTTTCAGAAAACTAGACAAAATATAAAACTTTAGCCCCTGTCCCAACCTTATGACACGCACTATAGTTAGTCTAGGCTAAGCGATATAAGCAATAGACAAAATATTTTTTCCAGAAGATAGCCAAAACCGCAGAATTCGCGTCGCATGAATCACTACCACAAAGGATCGTATGTAAAATCAATGCGAGGCAAGTCGACACCAAAGGTTTGTAAGAAACGCTGAAGTGCACTAGCGACGTTGTCAGTTTATTGGGACGGATGGGACTCTCGCTGCTTTTTCTTGAGTATCGGTTGGAATCTAGCGGGCGCCGCCGGACGGGTCTGCTAAATTTTGGGGCCGGCCGGGTTTGTGCAAAAAAAGTCGTCTCTAATATCAACTAATGAGTAAGATTAGAATCAAAATATAATCTCATATTTTGTCCGACAGATTTTACTTAAAACATCTATGTTGAAAGATTTTCAAAAGGAACGTGAAAAAGATTCTTTAGAATTGGTTGGCAAACTACGACAGGAAATTGAAGAACTTCATAGATTTGCGGAAGAAGATAATTTTCAAGTAAATCGGCATTTGAGGAAATTAAGTGAAGTTATGATGCTCATTCGAGTTTGTATGGATGAATCTGAAATTGTAAAGCGCTGGTAATATTGTAATTCTTTTTAAATTACAAAAACATTTATACTTGGCAACTTATTAAATTCAAATCTGTTGTATTTTTCCACATATAAATGTCTTTCAGGATCCAATTAAACCATTGGAAAAAGACGGCAAATCTTGAAAAAATAACGGCATCAAATAAGGTCTGGAGTCCCTCAAATGTTACCATTGAAGATCAAAGATCAGCTGATATTAATTTTAACTGAAGAATTATTCAGGGCAACATTATTTATATTAATGACGTCTGAAACACAATTTCATGTTTATAAATCCAAGTGTTAATTGAACAACGCCTTACGAAATAAAATTTTCAAAATGGGTAATAAACGTTTTATATAGGCTGAAAACGGAATTCACAGAATTCGAGCTAAAATGTCAAACAAAAAAATTATATATGCACTTTGTTTAAAGCGGATACTATTGCAATTAAATAATTTTAATCATTCATCACTGTCAATAATGTTAAAATATAAAATGCTAAAAGAAAGTCTTTTGTCAATGCAGAGTTATTGAACGAAAAGACTTCAAACGCGCAAGAAGAAGCTGAAAAGCTCAACAGTATGGTTTCTGGCTTGTGTAACCTACAGCATAGAGTTAAAGAAATGGTAGATAAGGTAAAATTATGATTTTTTAAGTTAAAACAATAGTAAGCTAAATAAAATATGTTACGTAAAAATGATTTCTCAAAATGGTCTGGCTCTATTCTGCCATTCAAACAACAAAAATTGGTTGTAGAAATCGAAAGCAATGGTTTAAAATGTGTTGGAAATCGGAAATTGTAAACAAATTTAAATAAATATATTAATAGCAACAAGTAGAAAGTCCGTAATCGTTCGTAATTTAAAATAAGTTAGTCAGTTACGGCGGTGTTTTTTTTCTGGGTGGGAAAATATTTCTCAATCTTCAGTTTTCAGAAATGTTATACCTTCTCTTTCTTTACGAGACGAGATGGCTGGTTTAACCTTGATCCTCATTACACAATGACCGTGAATTTCCAATTCTACCCTATCATCAATGAGAAAAATACATTTTTTCTTTATTTTAATCATTGAATGTCATGTGTGTTGTTAGGCCCTTCCGTATTATTTTCGTTTTCCGCTAAGTTTCACCTCCACTGTGGTGAAATAATATGGGGTACACGAAATAGTTTGATAATAGCAGTTTAAAGAAAAAAACATTTTATTAGTAAAGAATCAATCTTTATTGATCGATCAAAAATGCGAGCCACACCGCAATTAAAAAAGCTATTTGTTAAATCACGGCTCACTAAAATTGAAAAAAAAAGTATTAAATACATTTCCTGGCATAAAGAAAAATTGAAATATTTTAAATTGTATAACATATTTTCTTCACCAATGTAAACCGCGGTCGAATCAGTCACGACATAAAAACCAGAAGGATGGAGATGAAATCTTTAACCAATTAAAAAATTAAAAATTAAAGAATTGGTTAAAGATTTCATTGGTTTTTATGTCGTGACTGTTGGCAAACCCTTGCGTTAATGTTGATTGTGCTTGCCCTAAGAAATTATCGAGAAGATTGAAAATCTTCAACAGCCGATGTTATTGGTATAAAAGCGTTTCAACCATCGAAAGAATACAAATAATTTTTGAGGAGAATAAGAGTATGAAAGTTCGAATGGATTAATTTAGGCTCAAAATTGATGAATGAAAGATGATCTTGCAGAATGCTGTTCACAGAAAACAATTTCTTGTTTGACATCGTAATATTCAGCTGAGGCTACATCTCCGAAAGCAGTTTCACAGCTTTATTTGTTAACAGATTACATTAGCACCAAGAAATAATTCTACGTAATCCAATAAGTTACATTATTATTCTGAACAAGGCATAAATGAATCTGGAATGCAAAATTTTATGAATTCATGATAATTGTATTTGTAACAATTTGTTGGTAAGAAAGGTGTTTTTTTTGTTTATCAGATTTTCGTTTCTGTTAGAAATGTAAATTCTTGGTGTTATGTTTTATCAATGTTGTTTTCGTCTCTTTAGTTTTGGTATTATATTGTTTAGCTGTTAAATAAATTTAGTTTTTTTTAGACTGAATAAAATAAATAAATAAAAAACCAATAATTTTTTATTAGAAATATCTAACCCCAGAAATTTGTTCCTTTTTTTTCTGAGGCCGTATACAAAATCAATCAAAATCATTGACATCAAACAATACTTAAACACTGCGTATAATAGCGGGAATTACATGTTGCTCATATCTTACGTGGCTTCGATAGCAAGAAATATTTTATTTTCTATTTAAAGAATCTATTTTTGTAAAATTTAAGCTTAAAAAAATGATAAAAACACAACAATTTAACCAAAAAAATTTGACCAGAATCCACTGCTACCTAGTTTCTCAATACTGAACGATTTCTTTGACAGGAACATGTCTTTCAACAACATGGAACAGGTATTTTTTCTGCTCTTGATCTGAGAAGATTGAATTAAAGTCTCTTATGCCATGTTCTCCAGCATCATTAACAACCTTCAATTGTTGAACTTTGTGGCGAGCAATAATGATGCTTGTTCATACCTTAGCTGGAGGAGACAATGAAGTAAATCTCTTCAGGGATGATGCAACATACGCTGACTACTTTTAGCTTTTTGCTGGAAGCCGAAGCGATATTTCAGCCAACCGGCTCTCCCTAAACAATTAGAAATTTCTTCCTACGGTGGACCAACCTTCTCGGGGGTCGGCTTTCCTCGTGGATCTATTCTCCGGTGGCACTACCGGAATAGTGGACTCCTCTTGCTCCCTTAGACTTCTGGTGGTACTGATGTACTTGTTTTTCTCGTTATTACCTGGGGTGCCACACTTGGTGGAAAGAATGGCAGATCAAATACTTCACTCATCACCTAGATGACTTCCTGAGCTGTTTCGCATGCCGATGAAGCACTGTCACTAGCCTCCAGTTCGTAGACGACGTCCCAGTCAACGTTTGATCTACCCGTCTTTTTGACTGCCTCTTCCTCAGCGAAATCTCATTCGCCGGTCCAGATTGAACTCTCCCGATCAGTTCTGAGATACTTAATGAGGTGAGAGTGACAGTGAGAGTTCTTAACAGTCTTCAAAGAAATTTTTCTTTCGGCTTCTTCAAATCTGTCAAAGACAAACGTGGCGTTTTCCGATACATCAGCAGGAATTTCTGGAGCGAAGCGCCATCACCTCCACCCCCCCTGCAACTTTTGCAGTGCCTTTTGAGCATATTAACAAATCCCACTGCATGCCTGTTGGTAGGGCGGCTGAATTCCTGACAGTACACTTGCGATCCATAGTCCGAATACGAATATGTGTTGTGCAAAATTTCTCACAACTATTAATGCCACCAAGAGAAGGATTTTATTTTCAATATTGATTTCATTCTCAATTGTAAACATCTAGACGGTAGCAATTACAATTAGTGGAAGTTCTCCAAAAAGATTGTTTCGTTTATGGCAATGTGTGGAGGCAAGAGGGGTAGAAAATATATCTGGATCTTGGCAAGAGAACGCTTAAGCGTACATTTTTTTTTCTGTTTCTTAGCTTTAATCCTTCGGTTGCTAAAGTAACAGAAATGCGATACCGACGAGTGAATGAATGGAAGGGTGGATAAGTGGATGGTCAATCAATTCTCAGAACTGCCACACAGGTGAATGTATTCAATGTTTTAGACACAAGAGAAATCAGCTTCACTACATTCGGATGACATGTGGCATCGATGACCAGGTCTGAACCGACATTCAACTGAACAAAGGTATGGTATATCTGATATAAGTGACCTTGGGTAAATAAGAATCACATCAGAAATGGAAAGCCATTCTTGTCGAGTGGTATCAAAACTTTAGTTTTAGCCCTTCTGCAAATGGTTCATTCAGATGTTTGTGTTTCCACGCTAATAGCCTTGATTGGCGACATTTATTACATTTGTTTGATTTTGTTACATTATAAAGGGTTATGCATTGTATATTTTGTGAATTCAAAAGAGTGATTGAGAAATTCAAAGAGTTCAAGCTTCTAGTCGAAAAATAGAAAAAATAAATAAAACCAGGGTTGGAATTAGACCATTCTGAGATTCTGAAAAGCAATATAAACATTAATGATTAGGTCATGACTGAAATGGTGCAATGCACAAAAAAAGAACCTCAAGGCTGTTAACATTCTCAATCAAGCACCGAAATTCTTCTAACGCATTCCACTCGGCTCCGGATTGCAAGTATCGTATGATATTGCTCTGAAATGTGATATCTAGCCTTGTCATCTTTAACCTCAAGAAAAGTTTCAATGCGTCGAAGAAAATACCAGTATATCATCTTGGTCAAAGTGGGTAGATCGCCTGTCCTAAGTAACAAAATCTCACGCAAGACTATTTCCCATCTTTTATTTTTTGCAACCAAAAATCTACAAGAATAGCTTACGATCCTAATAGGAGGCTTCTGCAGTTCTGTAGTGGTGAAACTTTATTACCGCAAAAACTAGGGCCAGGGCTTCTTTCTCGATCTTCCTTCGTAACATTTTTGGATGTTTTGGAAGCGATGAGTCTGCATATGTCCGCATCAACGACGTTGTCCAGCTGCATCAACAATAGATCAGATAATAAAACTCTCTTGAACTTATCCAGGTCTCTCTACTGAAGTCCACTCGAAATATTTCCTTCTACAGATCTTTCAAAAGGCCTCTCATTTTACGCATCTGTCACAAAAGACGAATCATAGCTGCTATTGATCCTTATTCGCTGACATTTCAATAATCGCTTGTTAACACAAGGTCTCAGGGTCTGGCCATTTTTTGGATTTGCAAAAGAGTAATTCTCCATTCTGACACGAAAAACATAATCTGCGATTATTGTTAACAAAGACATTATTGTTGTATTCAAGCTGTGTCGCTCTAGTACTAGCGGTACCCTTCGGAGTCAATAGCTTGTGTTATTAATTGTCACAAGTAACCTAACTTCGAGTCATCACTGACTACCTTCTGCAGGCAATTCATCGGGAAAGTCGATCTGGGTGAACCTTGGCACATCGATACATCTCGAGTGCTTCATTTGTACTCTCTTCTGTCCTAACTGATCCGTTTTTATTCGCAATTACAACAATTGGTGAGGCCCAACTGTACTGCTCCCTAACTGTTGATAAAAAAATCTGTTCGCAAAAGCTTGGGCGTATACATTTGATCTTACATTTCCAAACAGCTCTAACATCGGGAACTCTTGAGCCAAAACTTTGTATCCATCCTTCATCTGGCTTTTAGCAGCAACTGGCATTGAATGCCTTTTCAAGTTGATTCATCCACGTGATGATGTTTTCAGCCATATAACGGCGACTGTGGCCTGAACAAGTGTCTTTTGTCCTCCTCCGGTGAATTTAACGTCGAATTGGCCCAAAACTTGGTAATGTTGTTTACGATAGATATGCTTTTGGATAGATATAGGTATATCGATTGCATCTTGACTGATTTCCCCGAAACTAACTTCAGTGTATCTGCAATCGAGGGCAATTTCAATCTTTTTTTACCTTAACCTAATGTTTTCTTTCCTTGCTGTCTTTTTGTGGATAATCCTTCTTATAAAGCAGTAAGCTTTTTAAAACCAATGTGGTCGATGGTCGAGAGTTCTCTTTTTCTCTAATCTGGCTTAACATCTTCCTCTGGCGGTGTCTATGCATTGCACTGCTCTGAAGCCATACTATCTAAAATTTATTTATGAATTAAGAACTTAAGAATTAAGAATGTTTTCAATCTCAAACTCAATACAAACTCATTTTATCCTGATTTTTCAGTTTCGACAGTATAAATGGCCTTATGTAGACATTTGAAATTCTCTAATATTAACGGGTTGTTGCATGCCAGGTTCGCCATTCTGTTGATCAGGGCACCTGGAGGTAGTCAAATCTTCAGTCATGTCGACCTTTCTTCTGACGATAGAAACTTTGACCTCCAAAGATTCCTTAGCCTTCTCGTTATATGGTGTAGGTGGACCGTCTCTGAACCCTAACTCTAACCCTGAATATGAGAAAGGCACTTTCAACAGAATTACGAGCTTTCTAAGAAAATCTTAGATTCGCCCAACTTGTAGTTTGCTAGGGAATCGTGCCCCGGACTAGGGATCGTATCACGCCGTAGCGTGATCCGCTACATAAGCTGCTGTAGCAGATATGTTATGTGTCGGTGAGGCTTTGGCTGGAGCAGTTATGGTTTCCTTCTTTCAACAACTTTCTCAAAGGCGATTTACCTCTATAAACTCGGTCTCCAAATTAATCACTAAATATGTTATAACTCCAGCAAAATCAGGTTTTAAACGGCTTTATGTAATATCTAATTAACTATGTAATTCAACGAACAAACCTTATAAAGTCCAACTTTATAAATTTGAAACTACTGTTGGATCCCTGGATCCAGATAATTGAAGAATAATTTAAATTATATTGCTGATTAATTAATTTAGTAATTAATTAAATTGAGTGGCAATATTATTTGACAATTAATTAATGGGTATTAGTCATAGTCGGTGGTTATGCATCTAAACACAGAGCGAGAGTTTGAGAAACAGCAGAGTTCAATGTGCATCTTCCAAGCCATCCGAACACTTTCAATAAACCTGACCTTCTATAATCAGTTTGAGGACCCAGGTTTATTACACTACATAAACAACAGAAGCTAGAAGAAACTCGAGCCACACTCCACACGGAAACTCACTTGAACTCCAACCAAACTGTAGTGAAACCAATGAACGTAAATCTGCGAAATCCAATCTTTCGCGAGGACACTAATATTTATGAATCAAATTCTGTATTTTATGAATTGAGGTGTGGTTTTTAAAAAAAAAAACAATCTGTGAACCATTGCAATAATTGCAGGAAAATCAACATCTGCAATAAACGTGCCGTAACATCTTTGTATGTCAAACAGTTTTTAAAGATTTTTGAAATCCGATTTAATTTACTATTACAGTAATTGCTATTGAACTCGAGTAACAAATTTTCATTTTAGATGAAAGATATGATAGAGATGAATCGATCAGGTATGGAAAGTGCAACCAGAATAAATGACTTTCAGGAAAGATTGGATCAGCTTCAGTTCCTACTGACGCAGGATTTGTACAAAACAGGAGAGGTGGCCAGATGTCAACATAGACTTATCAATGACATCGAATGTTTTAAAGACATTCTCAAATGCGAAGAGAACAAGTGATTATAAATGTTTTTGCAAAGTATTGTTAAATTTAAAATATAACTAAAATAAACAATTGGTGGATCACGACGATATTATTGCTGGAAAAGTAAAATTTAAAATTTTCATCTGAGGATATTAAACAAAAATTAATGGTTCGAAAACAAAAGTTGAATTCATTATGCAAACGCTTACAAAATCACATCGTTGTGATTGGGGAGTTTGTACGTGGAAGTAAGAATAGATAATAAATTCTTATTTTGAAATAGGAATCTAATTTTCTTGGGCGTTCATGTTTAGATTTAGGAAGCCTGTCTTTCGTTTTTACGTGTTTTTGTTGCTTAAATTTAATTTGTTTAATTTAATAGTTGTGCCATTAATCCACATAAATATATAAATTTTCCGGTTTTTCCATTCTTCCTTGAAATTACTAAGTCTTGATATTTTGTCTGAATTTGATAGAAAATGAGAGTTGATATTATTTCTCGTGAATTAAAGATTTATTAATTTATTATCTTATTTCCTAAAAAAGGCTTTAAAAGACCAAGCAAGCCTTAAATATAATAACGTAAGTTATGAATAATTCCCTCTTACGAAATGATTCGAATTTTGAGAGATGGCATAATTTGTGCATTTGCAAGTTTAGCAATATTTGGAATGCTGCGTCATGCCGGCTCCTTCTCGTCAGCATTTCAGACTTCCGTTAATTAATTCTGGTGATCACTTGTCTCGTCGAAGAATTTTAAAGCTTAGACTTATTTTACTTTAATTCTTTTTTAAATTATTATGATTTATCGTTGCTTTAAGACTCAAAAAGATTTGCTCCGATATGCCGATTGGGGAGACTCAGGAAAAGGTTACCCCCTATGTTAGTCCACGTGAATCAGAAACTAAAAAGATATCGGAAGTAGTGGTACCTATTACTCCTTTACCTTGTCCTCCATCAGATCTACAGTCTCAAAATGAATGTAAAAAACCTTCTGGGCTACTAGTTAATAACCGTAAGTTAATATTTTTATTATATATGGAAGCGGAGTATTTGAAGAATATTTTATAATAAGTGAAATGCAAACTTTTTACTTGGATTAAACGATCTTAACTCCTAAATTGTCTAAACTGACAGAAAGTGGAATAATACATTTTCATTGACTCTCATGCTAATTCATTTGTCGGAGTTATAAACATGTGGACCCTGTGGTCCAATTTTACTGAAAAATGAGTAGGCTGTTTCGAGGTTTTATAACTGCAACACGATATTTTTGCGCTCCATGTTTTCTTAATTTATTTAGAAATCGGTATAGCTCCTTTTTGCTTGTAACATCATCTAATACGTCTAAACAGCCTTTACTCAGTTTAAGAGATTATTTGTTTAGATCAAATTCATTTACGAATTTTAAACTTTGCAAAGAATTACATTTGTTACAATATAGCAATATGTATTGGATTTTTTCTATTCTCTTTTGATGAATTATAAAATTGCCAATTGTCTAATATTTGAATTGGAATTCTTCTTTCTAAGAAATATTGGAAGGCATTAAAGCCTTTGACGAGTGTAACTCTAATTGCACACCGAATAGACTAATCCAATTATTTACCAGAGCATCAACTACATTCTCCGCCTTCTGATTTGGTAGTGCAAACGCTTGTCCATTTGGGGTAATCTTCCATTTGGTGAAGTAATCGCTGATCACTAATATGTACCGATTTCCCTTCTTTGATGCAGGGAATGGTCCGGCAATATCCAAAGCTATTCTTTCAAGAGGTATTCCCACATTATAAGGTTGCATCAGGCATTTTGTCTTCTTTTGAAGATCCTTATTGGTTGAGCAATTATTGAAATTTCTACACCACTCCTCAATGTCTTGTTTGTAGTGCATCCAGTAAAACCTCTCCCTTACCTTCCTGATGGTTTTATTCACTCCGCTGGAGGTTTCGTTATGGAATTTTTTAAACACCTCAGTGACGCAAGATCTCGGAAGTACTATTTGAAGGTGATAATCGGTGCCATTCTCAGTTTCCCATTTCCTATGTAGGAGTTCGTTACTAATTCCCAAGGAATCCCATTGAGCCCAACAGTAACTTCTCCGTGTTCCGCTATCTACTGCCAGTCGGGTTTCACCCCGGCCTCCATCCACTGTAATATGGGTGCAAGTGCTTCGTCTCTTAATTGTTCCGCTTTCTGTCCAGGGTTCGGGAGCCATGATACGAATTTGTCGACATTCTTCGATTTCTTGTTTTTTCTCTGCGTTGTTGCAGTGTCTGCAGATGAGCTGACAATTACGTCGTGATAGCGCTTCAGCGTTGTTGTTTATTTGACCTCTCTTGTATTCAATGTTAAACACTGTAACTCCACCTTGCCATCTGACCTTCATGGTTTTTGAAGTTTAGCAGCCATCTCAGGGAGGCGTGATCTGTTCTCAAAAAAAACGGCTGGCCCAAAAGATATTTCTGGAAAAGTTTTATTATTCCACTGCTGCTAATAATTCTCTTCTGGTTACGTAATAGTTTCGTTCCGCTTCGGACAGTGAGCTTTTTCTTCTTTTTAGACGCGTTGAGAAATGACTGCCCCGATTCCACAGCTGTCGTTCCAAATAAATGGCTTCCTTTTACAGTAAGCTCAGGAAGGCTTCTTGTGATGTTGGAAAAGTTGGCAATAAATCGTCTGTACAAAGTCCCATGAAGCTTTGAAGTTCTTGGATATTTTTGGGTAAAGGCCAATTCTTTACTACTACCTCAACTTTATCTGGATCTGTACTAACACCTTCGGAAGACACGATATGGACGAGGTATATGACTTCTTTTTTAAAGAGTGAGCATTTCTTTGGACTCATGCCTGCCACTCTAAACTCTCTCCTACTACATACTACTAGTTCTCGGAGGTTCTAAATGATCTTCAAATGTTTTCCCGACAACAATTATGTCGTCCGAATATACTAGGCATACTTTCCAATTGAGTCCCCTTAGTATATGTTCCATTCAACTCTCAAATGTTGCAGAGGCATTGCATAGCCCGTGACAGTGAATTGCCATAACCCTTCACCTGCGAGAAAGCCTTTTTTCTTTATCGTCATGATGTAACTCTACCTGCCAGTAATATGGAAAAAATGTTTGATCCCGAGAGAGTGTCTAGAGTGTCATCGATTTTATTAAAGGATAGTCAGTTCGTTCAGCTCGATTCAAAAACGATGTGATCCATCTTTCTTCGTAACGAGTACAACTGGTGAGCTCCATGGGCTACTTGACGGTTCAATAACTCCGTCTCGCATTTCCTCGGTGTTGGCCCTCGTAGCCAAAGGGAATCGACGGTGGTTTTGTCGAATGGGTTTAGCGCCTGCCGTATTTATTTGATGTTGCACGAGGTTAGTTCTACACAAAGGGCTGTCTTGTTCAGCCATTACATCCTGAAATTCGATAAGCAGATTTTTTTGCTTGTTGATAATCTTTTTGTAGAGTTTTAAATCTTCCAGGAGGATGTCCATCTCTTTTTGTATGCCTACTTCCATTTCCATCTAATATGCCTTCCACGTTCTTGCATAATGCCATGGGTGTTCCTGCCTTGATCTGTTGCTCCTGATCGGGTCCTGATCAATTAGTGGAACTCTGCCGGTGCTTAGCTTGACTAGGGCTCGTCCTATTAGCAATCCTTGGCCAATGCCCGTTTAATCTTCGACTGCTCCTATACCAAATTTCGCCTTCTAGTCCGCCTAATTAAACTCTCCGACTGGGATGTTCTCGTCTTGCAATAACTTTACAAATGTGTCTTTAATTTCTGTACCCCCGTGAGGGTACCTGTACCGAGATTCCTCTACACTATATCGCTCCTTGTTGAAGGGTGCCGCCCTTCATGTCAATGTCAATGGAAATTCCATAGCGTCGCATGAAATCCAACCCCAGTATATATTCCTCTGTTACATTGGCTATCATCAATTCCTGTTCGAATGACTTGCCTCGTAAATCAATTATAATAGTTGTGGTTCCTTGAACTGGCACTAATTCTCCGGTGGCTGTTTTTAGCTTGTTGTTGCTACAGTTGTTGGTCGTTTCTTGTAAACTTTAGTTGGGTAATAGATGTAGATGCCCCTGTGTCTATTACAAGATTATATGAGGGAAGGACCCTCCTATTTTCCCTTTAACCCGATCCTTTTCCTAATGCTGTAACGTAAAGATGAGTGGGGCATTTGGAGTTTGCTGAACCGATCTTTGGCCCTTAAAATTGGCAGCTTCAGGTTTTTCTGATTTATAGAGCCTTCTCCAGTACTGCTGTTTTTGGGAGAAGGTCGTCCTACATTCTCGGGCATCTTAAGTTTCTTTGAG
This sequence comes from Hirudinaria manillensis, assembly GCA_034509925.1. Classification (NCBI taxonomy): domain Eukaryota; kingdom Metazoa; phylum Annelida; class Clitellata; order Hirudinida; family Hirudinidae; genus Hirudinaria; species Hirudinaria manillensis. The sequence goes on along the minus strand of CM067532.1, from coordinate 3,757,440 downwards.
ACTTGCTGAGGTCATTGATTTGTTGGGCTATTTTTTTAATCACCTCTCTGTCTTTGTCATTATCTTTTTTTCTCTTTGTCTTTGTCTTCGTGAGCTTCAATTTTTTCTTTAAATTCAAGCTTTTTTTTGATTGAGGCTCTTGCCGCTTCCATGGAAATTGCAAACGCCAATGCTTCATGGCTGGCCTTTTTTCCATGAATTTTTAGTGCCATTTTGGTTTCCGCATCCCTTATCCCATCAACGAAGGCGTCAGTTAAAATGTTTCATTGAAATCTGTTGACTGTCCTGGGTAGCTAGGTATGCGAGCCTTCTGACGTCAGCCTCTAATTCTTCGAGTTATTCGCCATGGATGTCTGGAAATTGGCTACGTCTGTTTTTACTTGCTCTCGTAAAACATCTATGGCTTTCTGGAAGTTGGCCATATCGTATTTCATATCTGACCGTAAAACAAGAAAAATCGATTCGAAATTTCCTAGAATTTTGAAGGAAGGACTTTGACTTTGACAGAAGTATCAAAATCGGTACCTAAGGAAGTCAACAGATTTGTGTGGAAGAGACAACTGGGGCAAAACCAATCCTTACCAGACAAAATTCCTTATTCTAATTAAAGTAATACGGAAACAGAGATCTGGAAGAATTAGTAGTGAGCATGAAATCAATAAAGATGAAATCAAAAAATAGAAAAGAATGCACATTGACATTGACATTGTTACTTATAAAATGTTAATAAAAATAAATAAAATATAATAGCCTATAAGTGTTCTATACATTTGAAAAAAAAAGACTAATGGTAAAATTGATTGCACTGATTATTAAATTATTTTGTGCAACCCACATTACCCAGCACTCGATATTTGCACCAAAATTGAACTAAAGAAGAGCAGACAATATATAGTCAAAAAACCTCCTCGATGACTCGTTCCACCTTTTTTGAATAGGTTAGGCATTTTTTAGGCATGCCCCAAGTTAAACCGGATATGAGTTTGCATTTTCTGGAACAACAAATTGAACACTTTTTTTTTAAACTTAATAGATTTTATTTCAAAGCATAAAACTTCCACCTCTTTGTCATCAGGAAGTTTGTCCACAATTTGTGCAATTCATTGAGTTATATTTTTTTCTTCTAGCTTCACCAGCACATGATCACCTTCTTTTAATAACTCATGTTTTGCAGAGTAATCGACTTTTCCTATGGAAACAGAAACCCTTAAAACTACCTGATAAACCAACTTGTAGCATAATTTTTACTACACTCCTCAATCATGAAGATAAAACAATTTAAATCAGTCAAATCGTTACTATGCCACTCTGGAACGAGTAGTAGCGAGAGTGGCATAATAGAGAGGGTTTGTAAATACGGCCTCATTTTATCATTTTATCGGCTTCATTTAAGTTTTTTTTTTCAAGTTAACCATCACTAAAGCTATATAGATTAGTTGGATGGCGCATCTTTTTTCGGCGGATCTCGTGCATATCTTTGCCTAGCCGATCTCACGCTTGCATCACACCTAACCCTAACCCTAATCCTAACCCCGCTTCTCTGCTGCATGAACTACAGGACCGTTGCTTTTGGAATTGCTGATCACCAGCGAACTTCTCGCTGCCGCTCATGTTCGCGACCAGAAGAGTGATTTTTTGTTTGCTTTTCTTTCCAGTACACCGCTCTCCCAAATCAGCCTTGGTAATGCGTGCCGTGGGACAGTTTTTATGTAATATAATTTATTATATATCATCAATAATATAATTAATATTGTAATTAAATATATTAATTTTGTGTCACTTGATTTAAATAATGTACAAACTTCAAAATAACGTCAAATACTGATCATTTTACAGTTGCTTCGATGGAAGACTCAAATGCTAAGTACGTATTATATATCTATAAAAGGGTGGCCCAAATACATGTTTTAAATATAAAATATAAACTTTGAACCTATCAAAAGGTTCTATTTTATTAACATTTATAAAGTTTTATATCAAAAACATAATTCTCTAAAAAAAAAGAATCAACGATGTCATAATTCACTTATCCGGGAAACTTATCCGTTTGAAATCGATCATTAATGATCGGACATTTCATAACCAACACCAAACTGCCAAACTGGTTTTGACAAGTATAAAAAGAAGTAATCTACATGCTTCTTTGGTCACATTAAATATTTGTCCAAAGATACAATGGTTTTTCTTCGGAAATGTTAAATAATTTTATTCTATATTGTTGTTGTAACCCTGGATTTCGGTCCAAATAATGAGAATCATTAAAATTACATTGCAATAAATTGGGCTATACAGTGTTTCTGATTATGAACATATTCAACAATGTTAAAGAAACAAATAGGGAACGTGCAAGATAACGGACTTCAATAATTCAGATTAGGTTCCTCAAGTAGGCACTTCACCTTATGTTACTGAACTCTTCCAATAAATTTAATGTCATGTGTTTGCGGAGCTCTACGGTTTACATATTGTTATAATGAAAACCGTATTGCAACTTCTCCTTGGCTTTAGATTGGTTTTTTTTACTAATCCTGAATCAAGGTCAACCCTCGTTCTGTGTGATTTGTTACTGCCTCTGAATTTACGAAGCCATTTATGAGGTTTCATGAGTCAGATTCTTCGACCAGAAATTCATGCCATATTTCAAAAAGAAAAACAGATTTTAGCTTGTGGAAGAGACAAAATTCGAAAGCGTCCGTTTAGCGTTTGTTGGATGGCATGCCATTTTTGAATTTATAGATCATTTCTCGATGTGTTAGAATAAAAGTAATGTGATTTTTGCAATTAGTACTTTCACGCATGGAGTTTTCCAGATAAAAGTAATTATCCAGATCTCGAACTATCATCAGACTGTGACTTAAAGAACAAAACCTTGATGTTGTAAGGGATCACAGCTTTCCATAGGGCTGCTTGCATTAATCTTTCAATTTATTAGCTTTATTCCATAATATGAGCACTTCTCATTGAGCATTGATATATAAATATCGGCTGATGATCTTGCAGAAAGCAATAATTTCATGCTTGATATCAGAATTTTCAGCTTGGATGAAGTTTCATAACTGTTCTTTGGAATATGCTGTTTGATGAATTGTTAGGATTGAAACATACACCCAATGTAATTGTAATTACAAGTGAAAATTACAAGCCCCTTTATACTGAAGAAATTATAGCACATTCTCAATACATAAAATGATATTCCCTCATAAAATAACCATTATTATTTTTAGAAGACGCATTCTAATAAAACATTTTGTTTTATCAACTTTTAGGTAACTTGGTTAACTAAAAAAAATTATTGATCTATCTCTAATAATGTTCAATTCTGTTCAAAATTGGTTCTTGTTATATATTCTTATCATACCTTTTTTTTCTGGGGTTTAATTAGGGTTTTAAAACATAAGTTTTAAAATTTTGATAATTAATATGGACCACGCTATCATAGATATCTTATATTTAATCATATTTAAATTGTTCCTGTCTTATTAAACGTAATGCAATAACAAAGTTGAACTAATTTGAAAAAATTGCTTTGAAAGATTGTCTGATCTTTTTATTTCGGAATTAAATCCTATGGGAAAATTCATTAAGATTACAAACAGCAGCTTAACCAAGGTATATCGAATGTTAACTATTATATAATTTATTCAAATGTTTTTAAACTGAAAGACTCATTGTAGTATATTATAACTGTTTACTAGGTTGCTTGGATGGGTGAACTACAGTAATTTAATAAATTAATAAAATATTAATTAAATAATCAAATAAAGTATAATCAAATCAGTTGGTGGAGAAAGCCAAGAAATATATTAAAAGACTTAAAACACTAAATCTAATAGATTTATGACAACGGCTTATCAGTAATATACAATCACATACAGATTTCGTTACTAGACCACCCGTCGGGATCAACGCGCTAGCATTGAACTCATCAACATTGTGCCTTCCACAAATGCAAAAGAGAAACATAATTAACTATAACTTAGATCACTAATAAACTGTTTTTGTAAGTGCCCCATATTATCCCATTTTCCCTTAAGTTGAATCCACTATCGTTAACTGAAATGGTTATTCCAAAGGAATTTCAAGACACATTCAAGGGAACTAAATTTTGATTTCCAACACAAGCGAAAGTTCCGAGAGAATGCTGATTTTCGCCATAGCGCAGCATCTCCAAGTATTACACAGTTCCCGCTTTTGGTTTGCCGATGGGATTTGACGACCTCACCGACGTGGCCGAGAACCACATCATGTCTGGAATTACTAAGAGGATGGATTGACTGCTTTGGCCTAAAACTAGCAATTTCTGTGACGGTTGGCATAAGGCCTTTAAACGAGTATGTTGGGGCAAGCCATCCATCCATCCATATGGAAATTTATGCAGTCCTGAGAAATGAACAGGCCCTTAATGGCAAGTTTGAACAGCATGTAGCAGGCATGACCATTCCGAAGAAATGTTATCGAGATGCCCCTCTCAAAGTACAAAATATAATAAAAGATTATGATAAAAGGAGCATCATTGACTATTTGAGCGTTTTGGCATATAATTTTAATTATTATTTAAGTCACGTTTTAAATATTCAAATCTTTAAAAATGTATTCTTATTCAAAACTAGTGGTGCCCAGCCACGCGTTGCTGTGGCTCAATCTGATTATTAATTTTATAAGAAAGAAATTTTCTAATATGTTTATTTTTACAATTTCACAAATTTGCGTGAGAGTTACGATAGTTTGAGCTTTTTAATGTCTCTAAAGTTTATTTACATAGATCAGGCCGTGACGTCTTCGTGGCAAGATGCCCGGATTTGCGAAAAAGCGTATTTTTACATGATGTAGTTGTGGCACATATATGAAACCTATATACAAACACTCCCCTGATAGAGTACTATGTTGTGTCAAAATTTCAAAGCAATTGGTTAAGTACTTTCAGAGAACATTTGCATGTTAAAAACACACATTGCATTTTTATTTATATAGATTGTCATCCTCGTTTAGTAACCGCAATTTAGTAACCCTATAAAATTTTCCGTGATTCCATGGCGCTTCTTGAAATTGTCCAGCCATCTGTCGCTCGCCTTGAGGGATGTGCATCAGCTCGGCCAGTTTCATGGCCTTCATCCTCACTGACAGGCAGATCCTATCCTTTTACTTGTTTCAGCCACATGAGCATTCCCTCATCGAGCTTCAGGTTGTGAGCCTGCGCCAGATTCATGCGCTTTGATAAAACTGCTGTTTTGATGCAATCTCGATAGCATTCTTGCTGAGAGTACTGTTGGATCCCTGACATTAATTAATTAATTGAATAATTAGTTAATATTCAGTATCTTTTATTTCGAAGTCGTATCTAGCGATTCAAGTCATTAAGCAGTTCCGATCGGGACAAGCAATCGACCAAATCGTCCAGCCGTATTTACCATTAGTTAAATCCAATAAAGATACGTTAATTAATTCATCAGACCCCGGGTTACAACATTGGTGTCATGAGTGGGATTTAGCGTCGTAAAGGGATATCGATTTGCTAGAGGTAAAGACAGCGAGTTTTAACGACAGAAATGGGACCTAAGATACTGGAAGATTTGCGCGTTCCCGATTTGAGACGAGAACTAAGGAATCGAGGCCTGGATGCAACTGGCCTAAAAGCCGAACTACAAGGGCGGATCGAGGAATGGCTTTTGGAAAATAATCACGATCCGTCGGAGTATGAATTTGGGTTTCAAAAAGATTGGGAAGCCATGATTTGCAGCATTGATGCTTTGCGGTCAGATATGACTTGCGGCTTGGATACTTTGCGGTCAGATATGACTTGCGGCTTGGATACTTTGCGGTCAGACAATAATGTTTTACGGTCAGATATGACTTGCGGCTTGGATGCTTTGCGGTCAGACAATAATGTTTTACGGTCAGATATGACTTGCGGCATGGATGCTTTGCGGTCAGATATGAAATGTGACATTGATACTCTGCGGTCGGATATGAAATCAGATATAACCAACTTCCAGGTAGCCATGGATGTTTTACGGGAGCAGGTAAAGACAGACGTAGCCAAATGCCAGACATCCGTGGATGTTCTACGGGAAGAGGTAAAAACTGACGTAGCCAACCTCAGATCATCCAAGGAAATGGCCGACCTTAGAAAGGTTAAAGCAGAATTAGATGCACTAAAAGAAGAGCAGAGGAGGGAAATAGAGAAGTTTAAGAAGTACAATGAATCAAAAATAGAGACATATGGAAAAGAGAAAACAACGAGACCCCCACTATTCGACGGACAAGGGCCATGGGCAGTGTTCAGACATCAGTTTGAAATTGCCGCTGAACGTAACAGGTGGACCGAAGAGGAAAAAGCAACAGAGCTGATAATGGTACAGCGAGGAAGGGCAGCCGAGCTTTTGCAAACAATGCTACACTGTAAAGCCTATTCAGAAATAGTAGAAGCAATGGAAAGAAGATTTGGGAATGGCCACATGCTGGAAGTACATAAAAACGAATTAAAAAACCGTACGCAAAAACAGGGCGAATCACTCCAAGAATTAGAAGCTGACGTCAGAAGACTCGCATACTTAGCCAACCCAGGACAGTCAACAGATTTCATTGAAAACATTGTAACTGACGCCTTCGTTGATGGGATAAGGGATGCGGAAACCAAAATGGCACTAAAAATTCATGGAAAAAAGGCCAGCCATGAAGCATTGGCGTTTGCAATCTCCATTGAAGCGGCAAGAGCCTCAATCCAAAAAAGCTTGAATGTAAAGAAAGTTGAAGTTCAGGAAGACAAAGACAAGGATAAAGATAAAGATAAAGACAGAGAAATGATTAAAAAAATAGTCCGACAAGTCAATGACCTCAGCAAGCCCCAAAGAAACTTAAGATTCCAGGTGATAGATAGAAGACCAAGGTGCTTCAGGTGTAGCATGCCTGGCCATTTAGCCCGAGAATGTAGAACGACCTTCTCCAAAAACCAGCAGTACTGGAGAGAGCCCTCTAAATCAGAAAAACCTGAAGCTACTAATTTTAAGGGGCAAGGATCGTTTCAGCAAACTCGAAATGCCCCACTCGTCTTTCACATTACAGCATTAGGAAAAGGATCATCACTAGAGGTTAAAGGTAAAATTGGAGGGAAAGAATATAATCTTGTAATAGACACAGGGGCATCTACATCTATTGTCCAACCAATGTTGGCAAGAAACAGTAAAGTAACGACCAACAACTTCAAGCTAAAAACGGCCACCGGAGAATTAGTGCCAGTTCAAGGAACCACAACTATTACAGTAGATTTAGGAGGTAAGTCATTCGAACAGGAATTTATGGTAGCCAATATAACAGATGAATGTATACTGGGATTGGATTTCATGCGACGCTATGGAATTTCCATTGACATGAAGGGCGGCACCCTTCAACAAGGAACGATGGAGATTCCTTTAAATTACGGGGGTACAGAAATTAAAGACACATTTGTAAAAGTATTGCAGGACGAGACCATCCCGGCACAGTCGGAAAGTTTAATTTGGGGCGGGCTAGAGGGCGACCACACAAAATTTGGTATAGGAGCAGTCGAAGATCAATCGGGCATTGGCCAAGGACTACTAATAGGACGAGCACTAGTCAAGCTAAACACCGGCAGAGTTCCACTGAGGGTAATGAATCTATCTGACCAAGAACAACAGATCAAAGCAGGAACACCTATCGCACTTTGCAGGAACCTAGAACGCATATTAACATTAGATGGAAGTGGAAATAAGCATATAAAAAGGGATACCATGTCTAAACCATTGATGGACAATCTCCTGAAAGATTTAAACAAAACCCTACAAAAAGAAGATTATCAACAAGCGGAAAAGCTGCTTAGCGAATTTCAGGATATAATGGCTGAACAAGACAGCCCTTTGGGTAGAACTAACCTCGTGCAACATCAAATAAATACGGCCGGTGCTAAACCCATTCGACAAAACCCCCGACCACTTCCGTTAGCTACAAGAGCAAACGCCAAGGAAATGATAAAAGAAATGCAAAACCAAGGGGTTATTGAACCGTCAAATAGCCCCTGGAGCTCACCAGTGGTACTCGTTAAGAAGAAAGATGGATCACTTCGTTTTTGTGTCGACTATAGAAAGCTGAACGAAATGACACTAAAGGACAGCTACCCCTTACCTAGAATCGATGACACTTTAGACACTCTCTCGGGATCAAAAATTTTTTCCACATTAGATCTCAAAAGTGGTTACTGGCAAGTGGAGTTACATCCCGACGATAAAGAAAAAACGGCCTTCTCGACAGGTGAAGGATTATGGCAATTCACTGTCATGCCGTTCGGGCTATGCAATGCCCCCGCGACGTTTGAAAGATTAATGGAACACATACTAAGGGGACTCAATTGGAAAGTATGCCTAGTATATTTGGATGACATAATTGTTGTCGGAAAAACATTTAGAGAACATCTAGACAACCTCCGAGAAGTATTTAGTAGGATTAGAGAGGCAGGCATGAAACTGAGTCCAAAGAAATGCTCACTCTTTAAAAAAGAAGTCAAATACCTTGGCCATATCGTGTCTTCTGAAGGTGTTAGTACAGATCCAGATAAAGTCGAGGTAGTAAAAAATTGGCTTGTACCCAAAAATATCCAAGAACTTCAAAGCTTCTTAGGACTTTGTACCTATTACAGACGATTTATTGCCAACTTTTCAAACATCGCAAAAAGCCTTCATGAGCTTACTGTAAAAGGCAAGCCATTTATCTGGAACGACAGCTGTGAGAAAGCATTTGATAATCTGAAAGAAGCTATGACAACGTCACCGATCCTGGCATATCCTATTCCCGGATTACCTTTTATCCTCGATACAGATGCCAGTAACTGTGGAATCGGGGCAGTTCTTTCCCAGCAGGTTGAAAATAAAGAAAAAGTTCTAGCATTTTATAGACGTTCACTGTCTAAAGCGGAAAGAAACTATTGCGTGACCAGGAGAGAATTATTAGCAGCAGTAGAATCCATGAAACATTTCCAGAAATATCTTTTGGGCCAGCCGTTTCTGCTAAGAACGGATCACGCCTCTCTGAGGTGGCTGATAAACTTTAAAACCCCAGAAGGTCAGATGGCGAGGTGGATTGAAAAACTACAGGGTTTTCAGTTCAATATTGAACACAGGAGAGGTCAAATACACAACAACGCTGATGCGCTATCACGACGTCCTTGTCAACTTAACTGCAGACACTGCAACAACGCAGAGAAAAAACAGGAAACCGAAGAATGTCGACAAATTCGTATCACGGCTCCCGAACCCTGGACGGAAAGCGGGTTACGAGATCTACAATTAAGAGACGAAGCACTTGCACCCATACTACAGTGGATGGAGGCCGGGGTGAAACCAGATTGGCAACAGATAGCAGAGCACGGAGAAGTTACTGTCCTATTGGGCACAGTGGGATTCCTTGAGAATTAGTAATGGACTCCTACATAGGAAGTGGGAAACAGAGGATGGCACCGACTGTCACCTTCAAATAGTACTTCCGAGATCTTGCGTCTCTGAGGTGTTACAAGAATTCCATAACGGAACCTCAGGCGGACACCTAGGAGTGAATAAAACCATCAGGAAGGTGAGGGAGAGGTTTTACTGGTTGCACTACAAACAAGACGTTGAGGAGTGGTGTAGGAATTGCAATAATTGCGCAACCAGTAAAGGTCCTCAAAAGAAGACTAAAGGTCTAATGCAACCTTATAATGTGGGAGTACCTTTTGAAAGAATAGCTTTGGATATTGCCGGACCATTCCCTGCATCAAAGAAGGGAAATCGGTACATATTAGTGATCAGCGATTACTTCACCAAATGGACTGAAGCGTTTGCACTGCCAAATCAGGAGGCGGAAAATGTAGCTGATGCTCTCGTAAATAATTGGATTAGTCGATTCGGGGTGCCATTAGAGTTACATTCGGACCAAGGAAGGAATTTCGAGTCGAAAATATTTCAAGAGCTATGCGAAAACCTTGGAATCCATAAGACAAGAACCACTGCATTACATCCGCAATCAGACGGTATGGTCGAGAGATTTAACAGGACCATGGAACAGTATTTGTCAAAAATGGTAAGTGAACAGCAAGATGACTGGGACAGATACCTGCCACTTTTCCTTATGGCCTACCGGACAGCCGTGCATAAAACGACAGGAATCAGTCCATCGAAAATGACATTCGGGAGGGAGATTCGTCTTCCTGCCGATATGATGTTTGGAAGAGCAGAGGAACCTAAGTCGGCATGTGACTACGTTTCAAGCCTAAGAAATACACTGGCCGACACACATCAGGTTGCCCGGAAAAATATTAGTGTTAATAGCGATCAAGCCAAAGCGAGATACGATAGGCAAGCCAATGATATAAGCTTTAAAGAAAACGAACTAGTCTGGCTATACAACCCCCAACGAAAAAAAGGGAAGTCGCCAAAGTTACAAAAAGATTGGGAAGGACCATACCGAATCATAAAGAAAATAAACGACGTGGTATACCGCATACAGAAGTCAGCAAGGACTAGAATGAAAGTGGTCCACAGCAATCGATTAGCAAAATATCACGGAGAAACAGAACAGCCTGTTCGGGACGAACAGATTTAAGGAGGGGGCAATGTTGGATCCCTGACATTAACTAATTAATTGAATAATTAATTAATTAAGTTTAGTTAATATTCAGTATCTTTTATTTCGAAGTCGTATCTAGCGATTCAAGTCATTAAGCAGTTCCGATCGGGACAAGCAATCGACCAAATCGTCCAGCCGTATTTACCATTAGTTAAATCCAATAAAGATATCCTTACGTTAATTAATTCATCAGACCCCGGGTTACAACAGTACGATGTGGCATAGTAAATTTATTTTGTATAGTCGGGACCGAACAAAAGTAAGTGGTAATAGCATGATGACACAGTAATGTTATTTGACTAGTAGTGTGTTAAAAAGCAGGGATAAGTATTTAATTTTTATTTTAATAATTTGAATTCCATTTTTCATTTTTTAGGCCATTGATATCGGGGGATACTCTTTATGTCAGCAAACCGAAGATGGATCTTTTTTCTATATGTTCAGATTTCCTTTAAGGACATGTGTTCCACCATTGACTCCATTAAAAGTTTGGTCGGCTTGCTATGATCCTGGTCTATGTAAATCCCCGTATGACTTTGTGGCTTCAGGTATCATGCGATGGGCTGTTTGTCCTGATGTTATAACTAAAGTCTTAAACAACTGCGAAATCGTAAGTCCAAATATTACATAGCTTAATACATATATTAATATAAATTATATATAAAAACAATATAAATTAATATAAGTTAAAGGTTTCAATCTTTAATAAAAACAGGCCATTTGCTGGATCAAAGGAGCGAGGCTCTCCGACATGAATAAGTGCTGAATGAAATGATGTTTTAAAAGTTTGTCAAAAACAATATTAATCTCTAAAAAAAAAGGATCGACGATGTCAAAATTCACTTATCCAGGAAACGTGTTTGAAAGTCTATCATTAATGGTCGTAGATTTCATAAACAACACCGATTCAGTGCCTAAACAAGTTCTTATTTATAAAAAGAAGTAAACCACATGATTGTTTTGTCACATTAAATATTTTCCCCATTGGTACAAAGGTTTCTTCGTGTTCGGAAATGTTAAATAGGTTTTGTTTTAGGATTGTTTGTATTTTTGGTTGTGTACCTCGACGACCAGACGCATTCGTGTTTCCGGTTGTGAGTCACTTGTGTTGTGCATGATGATGGAAGAAAATCGACGACGCGACGATGAACGTCGCGAAGAAGAAACACGCCGCCGTGAGAAAGATCTCCGCCGAGAGAACCGTCGAAGCGAAGAGGCATTGTTTCAATTGCTCCAGACCCTGAATCCTCAGTATACTGAAGCCATAAAGACAGACAGTAAATCTACTCCCGGAGCTCATGAGACAGAACGCAATTCAGTTATGATCCTGAGTCTGGGGCGCCCTTTTCCAAGTGGATCGGACGTTTTGAAGCGGTTCTAGGAAATCAAGCAATGCAGTTGTCGGATGCAGACAGGACAGGCGCACTCGTGTCAAAGCTGAATGAAGAGGCATATTACAGTTTTACAGATCACATCATGCCACTGTCTCCAAGTGATTTGTCTTACGAGCAAACGAAGGAAGCTTTGGAGGACATACAGAGGCAAAGTTTAGGGTTAGGGTTATGGTTAGGATTTCAGTGTTCAAGAGGAGAGTCGGCGCCATGACGTTACGTAAACAAGAATGCTGTCCAAGCTGGAGAAGCAGGACGGATGCACTCTATGAGTAAACATGAGCGTGAGACTGACAATGTCTGAGGAAAGAAGCCGACATCTGGAAAAACGACGACTTCACTGGGAAGTGAAGAGAAGTAGGGCAAATGCAAGACTCGAGCTGTGGAGTGGGAGCAGTCATCTCTCATCGCTTCCCGAACGGCACGGAGAAGGCGATCGCACACGCCTCTCACCAACGCAGAGAAGAACTACGGAAAGAAAGAAGCTATGGTATTTGCGGTAAGAAAATTTCATAGATACATCTACGGCAGAAGGTTCCTGTTGCTGACAGATCATAAGCCACTGTTGTCGATCTTCGGATCCAAGGTTGGTATATCAGCTCATTCAGCAAATCGGCTCCAACGATGGGAACTCGTCTTGCTTGCGTATGATTTTGTCATCGAGTATAGGCGATCCACTCACTTTGGTCAAGCCGATGCGCTGTCCCGTCTCATCGCTACAAAGAAGCTGCCAGAAGACATCGTCATTGCGAAGATCGAAGGGATGTCAAGGCAGTTCAGAGTGATGTCATCCGACACTTGCCAGTCACAAAGGAGGATATTCAGAGGATTACTGAAGAAGACCGCGAGCAAAAATTGGTTGTTGAAAGTGTAAGAACGGGTCGATGGCCTAGTTTCCGGGCTGGATCGACTATGCTCGCCTTCCACAGCAGTTCTAAGGACCTATCAGTCCACGAAGGTGCACTTTTCATGGGAACACGAGCCGTGATTCCATCAGCCCTGCAAGGCCAAATACTGAAAATGCTGCACGAGGGACATCCAGGAACAACTAGAATGAAAATGTTGGCTCAAATACATGTCTACTGGCAAGGAATTGATAGGGAGATCGAAGACATAGTGAGACTTTGCAGTTCATGTCAGTTGGCTGCAAAGATGCCTGTCAGGAATGAACATACAACATAGCCGAAACCGGATTACTTGGGAGAGGATCCATAATTGAATTTGCCTGCCCGATTGAAGGAGTGATGTTCCTAATCGTAGTGGTTGCCTTCTCAAGTGGCCAGAAGTTGTGAAAATTAGGACTTCAACATCCACTGGTACAATCAAAGAACTGGGTAGAATTTTTGCGCAGCACATATACATATACAAAGATACTAGTTTCGGACAATGGGACACAGTTCGCGGCCAAGGAGTTCCAAGAGTACTGTCAGAAGAATGGAATTCAACACATCAGGTCACCGCCATACCAACCTCATTGCAATGGGCAAGCGGAGCGTTTTGTGGATACATTCAAGCGTACGCTACAAAAGCTGCAGGGGGAGGAGGTGATGGATGATGCGCTCCAGAAATTTCTACTGACGTTCCGGACAACGCCATGTACGTCTTTGTCAGATTTGAAGACGCCGGCAGAGAAACTCCTAGGGAGACCGTTGAGAACTCCCCTGAGTGACCTTCAACTCAAAAGACCGATAAAACATCTCCCAAGAGCTGATCAGGAGATGGAAGACAGGAAACCTGTCCACCGGCGAATGAGAGAGTTCGTCGAGGGAGACGCAGTCTTCGTAAGAGACTACAAGGACCCAAGTTTCCCGAAGTGGATACAAGGATGGATCAATCGTAGACTGGGACGTCAAGTCTACCTAGTGGAGGCCAGCGGCAAAATGCTTCATCGCCACGCGAACCAGCTCAGGAAGCGTGCGCAGGATGTTTCGCTGAAGGTGATGTGTGAGGCATTTGACTTGCCATTCCTGCCACTAAGTGCACTAAGACATCCCAGGAAACCCCAGGAAGCACACACATACACCGGAACAACAGGAAATCCGAGTGCGAAGTGGAGCATGTCATCCCGCCAGTACAACCTCGAACACCAGAGAAAAGATCTACAAGGATACCTAGTCGTTTGTGGGGGGGGGAGGTGTTTTAGGATTGTATGTATTTTTGGTTGTGTACCTCGACGAGCAGACGCGTCCGTGTTTCCGGTTGTGAGTCGCTTGTGTTTTCGTTCGTACTGTGTGTTGAGTTTTTATGCTTAAAAACTTGTTTTGTTAAAATAGTTTGAATTATTATATTAATGGTTTTTGGTTCTTCTCTCCTTTGTTTCGCTTCTTCTTCCTGTGAATAAAGATGGTCTGGTGTAGTTGGACTTTGAATTCGATATATTTGAGGTTTATTTCAACAGGTTATGGGCCCAGAATAGGCTTCAAATAAATCTGTTCACTGCTAGACCATTTTTTATTGTTTTTTTTTGCGGCTTACAAAACTTGTTTGCGAAAATGGATCTGTCGAAAATTCAAATTAGACCGTTGGAAGGAAAATCGAACTGGAAAGTCGAATTGGAAAAGCAGGATGATCGTCATCTTTAGAGGTTTGGGAGATTCTCTTGAAATTATTGAAGGAAATTTTAAGAAACCCACGCCAGTAGATGATGCTTCAGAAGAACAACGATCCGAGTTTGAACGAATGAGCAAAAAGTTTAAGGAAGCTGATTGCAGCGCATTGATTTTAATGTCGAGCAATATGACAGAAGAAGTTTATGGAAAAGTTCGAAACATGACTGGTGCGTTTGAAATGTGGAATGAATTGAAATCGTTATTTGAAGTTGCAAGAGAAGACAAAGCATACGACTTGTGCATGAGTTTCTTCAGCTACAAAAAGAACGATGCAGACGACATGGCCACTCACGTCACCAAGCTTAAAAACATTTGGAAAGATTTATCAGCAGAACTTTATAAAGATGAAAATAAAGATTTGTTTCAAGACTTTATAAATCTATAAAGTCTCTCCCAAGTGAATATTTTTCTTTCTCATCAAGCTGGAAACTGTTAAACAAAGAACAGAGAAATATTGAGTCGTTGACTGTTCATTTGTGTAGTCATGAGAGATCATTGTCTGAGAAGGAAATATTAAACAAAGATCAAACATTTGTTGCAAATCATAGAAAATCATTCCCTGAAAAGAAAAATCTCAGAAAACGGAGAACATTCAAAGAATAGAATCAAGGTTAAATGTTTCTATTGCAACAAAGTTGGACATTTAAAGAAAGACTGCAAAAAGATAATCGCAGAAGAAAAATTAAAGACAAATGTGAGTTCTTCTGGTTCTTCTCTTCTAGCAGTTGAGGTCAATGCAGTTGACTGGACTAGCCAAAAGCAACAAGACCAGGCGAAATTATTCACACGGATGTTTGTGGTCCATTTTGTGAATCTTATTCGAATTTTAAATATTTCGTTCTATTTAAAGACGATTACAGTTTGTTCAGATTTGTTTATTTTTTGAAAACAAGTCAGAAGTTCCAAGCAAGTTGAGGCAAGTACTTGAACTTATCAAAAACTCAGGACATAGAGTATCAGAACTCCTCAGTGACAATGGCAGAGAGTTTGATAATGATGAAGTCAAGGAAATTTTACAAACGAAAGGAATCAGACATCGTTTGGTAATGCCTTACACATCTCAACAGAATGGATGTAGTGAACGAGAGAATAGAACACTGGTTGAAGCAGCCAGAGCAATGAGATTAGCTCATGAAGAATTGTCTCAGAAACTGTGGGCAGAATTAATAAAATTTGCTGCTTATGTTTTGAATAGAACGGGACCTTCCTCCATAGAAGGAAAATCACCTTATGAAATTTGGTACAAAAGAAAACCAAGAATTAAGCATTTGAGAATAATTGGTTCAAAAGCTTATATTCACACTCCTAATCAGCTAATAACAAAGATTGAAAGTAAAGCTGTTAAAGGAATATTAGTTGGATATGAAGGAAATGAAGGATATCGGATAAATGTTGCACCAAGCAAGACAATTAGATCGAGAGATGTTGTGTTTGATGAAAGAATGACACCATCTTCCTCTAATACTACCAATGAGAACATGATACCGTCCTCCTCCAATGCTAACAATGAAATAATAACATCTTCATCCAATGCTATCAATTTGAATTTCTTGAAATCACCTGATGAATGTTCAAGTGAATAAGAAACAATTGAAAAAGTTCAAATCAGTCCAAGAAAATTGAGAGTTAGAAATCAAATCGAAGCCAAAACGATTTGATGACTATGTTTGTCTGAATGAAGCATTGAATGTTGAAGAGCCAGAATCTTATGATGATGCAATAAGTTCTGATAGAAGAAAAGAATGGATTGATGCAATGAAAAATGAGATGAACTCTCTAAGAGAAAACAAAACCTGGGAACTGGTTGATTTACCTGAAAGAACAAAAATCTTGCCATGTAAGTGGGTCTACAAGACTAAGTACGACTCTGAAGGTCAAATAGAACGTCACAAAGCACGATTGGTTGTTAAAGGTTTTCATCAGAAAAAAGGAAAGGATTATTTTGAAACATTTAGTCCAGTTGCTAAAAGTGGTACAATTAGAACTTTATTAAGTGTTGTAGCTGCAGAAGGAATGTCAATGATGCAGTTTGATGTATCCACAGCATTTTTATATGGAGAACTTGATGAAGACATTTACATGCAACAACCAGAAGGATTTGATGATGGTTCTAAAAAGGTATGCAAACTCAAAAGAACTTTGTATGGACTTTAGCAAGCTCCGAGATGTTGGAACAAACGTTTTGGAAATTTTTTGTTGAATCTTGGTTTTGTGAAAAGTGACGCAGATCCTTGTCTTTTCATTCAAAAGAAAAAGCATAGCAAAATTTTAGTTGCTTTGTATGTCGACGATGGAATCGTTGCAGCCACATCAGAATCAGATCTTAGAGATTTCAAGCAGAAATTAGAGAAAGAATTCAAGATTGTTGCTAAACCAGCTACATTCTTTCTTGGAATTGAAATCAACAAACAATCTGATGGCTCAATAAAAATCACTCAGAGAAACTTTACTGAAAAGATTCTAGAGAAATTTGGAATGGACAAATGTCGCCCATGTCCAACACCCATTATCAAATCTGAGAAGGCAGATGATGTCCGTGATGATCAAAACGATATCAAATTTCCATACAGATCAGCGGTAGGCGCATTAATGTACCTAATGACAAGTACAAGACCTGACATAGCATATGCAGTTAGTATTGTTTCTAGAAACCTAGCAAACCCAACTAGAGATGATGTTGTAAAGGGTTAAGAGGATATTTAGATATCTTCAGGGTACCAGAGATATTGATATTATTTACAGCAGTTCTAGAAAGAACGAAAATACTTTGATATGCTATAGTGATGCTGATCATGGAGGAGACACTACCACGGGAAGATCTACGTCGGGTGTTGTTTGTATTTATTCTGGAAGTGCTATCAGTTGGCTTAGTCAAAGACAAACATCAGTAGCCATATCAACGACTGAAGCAGAAGTAGTTGCTGCAAGTGAACTAGAGAAGCAATTTGGTGGAAAAGATTGTTAGAGGACATTACTGGATATTCTAACAAACCAGAAATTTACGTTGATAACGAAGCTGCAATTAAACTAGCTGAGAATCCAGAATATCACAAAAGAACCAAACACATCAAGACAAGACATTTTTTCGTCAGAGAAAAAGTCACTGAAGGCGATGTGTGCGTCAAAAAAAGTCTCATCAGAATTTCAGATTGCAGACATATTGACAAAACCAGTTAGTGAAGAGAGGCTGAACATGCTGAAGGACAAAATGGGACTTAAATAATAATTCGGAGGATTTTAACAAAATGAGAAGGTGTTGAGTTTTTATGCTTAAAAACTTGTTTTGTTAAAATAGTTTGAATTATTATATTAATGGTTTTTGGTTCTGCTCTCCTTTGTTTCGCTTCTTCTTCCTGTGAATAAAGATGGTCTGGTGTAGTTGGACTTTGAATTCGATATATTTGAGGTTTATTTCAACACTGTCGTGTTGCGTTGATTTTAATAAACCGTTTAGATCTCGATATTTTTGAAGTCATAACACAAACAGAAAAATAAAAGCTCTTAGAACAGACAAAGGTCTAGAATATGTCAATAATCACCTTTCTGAGATCCTGAAGGGCAATGAATCATTCATGAAAAAACTATGGCATTCCCCAGAGCAAAATGGCTTAGCGGAGAGGTTTAATAGAACGTTGCTAGAACGTGCAAAGAGCATGCTTATGGACTACGGAGTAAGCAGTGATATTCTGAGCAGAAGCAGTCACCTTATCTTAAAAATAGGTCTCCCACCAAATCACTGAAGAGTATGACTCCTTAAGAAGCATGGATGAAGAGAAAATCAAATCTAAGTCTCAAGATTTTTGGTTGTAAGGTGCTAGTGAGAATTCCTGATGCACATAGAAAAACTACAGATTGCATATTTGTGGGTTACAGTGAAAGCATACAAATTAATTGACTCTGACACAAAAAGACTGCAAGAAGCTAGAGATATTGTATTCTTTGAGACACAATTCATGTCAACTGACTTTTTTCATCTCAAGATGAATCAGAGGAAGTCACAAATTCTGTAGCAAGAAGGAATATCCCTGAAATATATGAGTACCTGCAAGATGTTACCATTGAGATGAGGACGGCGGACAGCCTCCACGTTTCTTATGAGGCAAGTGATATTGAATCTGAAATGGACGATTCAGAAGCGTCAAATGGAGAAGAAAGACCCCAAAGGAATCGAACACTCAATAGAAAGATCTTCAGCGATCAGTTTGTGGTTTATCAGAGAGTTCAATGCTCAGACAATGATCTAACAACATTTTGTGAAGCCCTTGATTTTCCTCCAATGACAATAAGGGTGCGGTAGATCTTAGCATCCTTAGAATCCTCGACCAAAAACAAAGCATATAGCAACTCAATATTACTTCATCCGAGAGTGTGTTGTTTCAGATGACATCGTATAAAGTGTGGATGTTAGAATTTAAAATTCTCGACGCTACACTTTATCTTTAGTTTTGCTGTTCGCTTGATACCGTGTTAAGTAGCTTTAGATGTTGAATAAATTTAGTTTCTTTACACTGATGAGTTTAAAATAAAAATTGACAAAATTATTTGGAAAAATAATATTTCATATTTATAAACCCATGTTTCATACTCAGTAATTTCAGTATCGAAAGTACTTACGTATTTCTGATATGGAATAAAGCAATTTATAAATTGAAGCTCACGCTCATTTTTAGTTCTAACAAATTTCCATATTTTCGAGCAGCACCCAAACAAAATTATTACACTCGTTACGACATAACAGCATTAAAATTTTTATAAATTTCTAATCATGTGACGTGTTCCAGACCCAGCAATGTTGTGGGAAGATATTATTGATAACTATAAAGACCCGTACGATGACCGCGACCGTTTGAAGGCAAAAAACGTGTTATTTGACCATGGTGAACCATCATTCATTCAAATCCAATGATGTTTACATATCATCAACACATATCAAGTTGGATTTCGCCAGATACTGCAATAGACAAAAACTAAATTTTAAGCTCAAGAATTTTCTATTTTGGTTCATAATCACAAAGTTCACAACAAAAAAATTATAAAAGTTGAAACGCCAGTATTACATCTCTTCTGCTCTAAAAAAATCAGTGAGAAGGTAATAGAAAGTCCTAAATTTCAGTTTTGAAAAACCGGCATGAACCACGTTTATATTGAAAATTGAGATATTAAATTATATTCTTTAAATTCAGTACAAAATTAAGGTATTAAGTATTAATAATTAACAAACTGTAAAATGTACTTCACCCTAACAAGATTTAAATGAAATAATCACTACACAAAGTAGCATCAAAATAACACTGAATTTATGTAAATGTTATCATTCAAATCACTGATTTAAATTTGCCCTTTGAAGCATGCCAAATTATTTTGATCATAAGTTCTTGAGTGGTTGATAGAAATGATTTAAAAATTCCAGGTTATTAAAATGAAAACATTAGTAAAGGTTAGATCTGGTGATAAGAGGGATAATGCCTTTTCTTTCTTGTAATGATGAGACAGGCAGCCATCAATAGAATGGCAATAAGAATTCCAAGTGAGGATAGAATGGCAATATTGATGTAATCTGGGATGGAAGCTGTGTAACAACAAGGTGATTGATTAATTACTATAATAAAGCAGAAAATATTGCACACTTCACTTGGTACCAAAATTAAACAATACATACCAGATAGTATACATACATATATTGTGCAAGATTTTTCCCTTAATCTACAGGATCTATGAAATAGCTATTAAAAGGAGTATAGGTTTCAAATTAACATTGGGCAAGATAATATAAGTCAAAATGATCAAATGGATCAAACATAATTCCAAATAAATCAGTAACTTACGCATGACATCAACTTGACACTCTTTTTTCCAGTCAGATAAGGAATTTTCTTTTGTTAATTCAAGAAATTTTGAAAGAGGGCACTTGACATCACAACCTATGGATGGTGAGTTTAATATATTAATGTTGTAACCATGAATTAAACTTCAATATTAAGTGGAATGGTATTCGGAGTTTTTTATATATATAAATATATATATGGCAAATGTGCTGGCAAAACAATTCCTAAAATGTCAAAATGCCCAGATCATCCAGTAAACAAAATATTGGCAATAAGAATAAACCTTTGGTTAATGCATACCAGTTTATGCCCCCTCCTAGTTATTACATTTACAAAATGGTGATAGTAAGCCTGACAGATGACAAAGCCAAAAATAAATCATAGAAGTCTTAAATTAGGTCTTTATTTATAAAGTAATAGTATAAATGTAAATGTCTAACAAATGTGATCAAAAGATAATTCTAATAAATAATTGAGGGAAAATATATTTTGATGCCAGTGGAAGAATCACCACTGACAACCAACCACTCAAAAAACAAGCTTATAAAATCTACCCGGGATCTGAAATTCAAATGGTTCCTCATTGGTATCATTTTTATAAGAAATGACCACATAGTGCTCTCTTGTCCCATTTTCGAGGCTGGTTTGGAAGACATCAACCATGGCGCAGGCTGCATATGGAGGAGAAATACGATTGAAAATCTTCAAGGAGCTTAAGAAAGCTGACATTGTGTCATCATGCTGTCAAAAACAATGTTATACTTAACATGGTATTTGCATGAACTCTACTTTGATTTCTTTACATTGTTGGCTAAAATAATAACCATTAATTATGAACAAGTAATGCAGATCCATTTAAAATATGACAAAATGAAGGACAACAAACACTGCTAGAAGTGAGATCATAAAGCTATAACTAAACTGAGTCTGTTTTGTCCAAAGTATGAAAAAAGTAATGCAATTAATGTTGAATATTAATTATTTTTGCTGGAAAGTCACTTACAGCAGAATAAATATAAGCTTTTTTTGTCTTTTCACTTTTCATTACCATTGAATTGATGTCATGAATAATTTTGAAGAGTAAACTTCCTGTTTTGGAGAAATAAATTAAAATAAGTTTTAAAAATAATAATTTAGATCAAACTATTAGGTATAATTGCTCTAAATATAATGACATCCAAAAAACTTAAGTGCTGCAATAACCTATTTACCTTTGTTATTGCTATAGGAATAGAAAATATACCCACTAACCACATTTACAAATTATGAAATTATATAGACCAATGAAAGATGAACAAATGCTTTATTAAACTAATCTTAACTATGTTTATTAATGTATTAATGCCCAAATATTGATCATCAATGATAACATACAGTAAAACCTGCCTATAGGGACTGCTATACTTTGCATGAACAAAGTGTCCCTATGGAGGTTGTCCCTTTTATCAGGTGTCTAAGTTAAACTAGTGGAAATAGGAAACTCTAAAAAATCATTATAAAGAAAGCAAAACAAACACAATTCATAAAAAATATATCATGAAAATACAGAAATTACACTTTATTAAAAAAAGTCAAGTTTGAAGCTTGTTTGGCCTTTTCTATGTTTTTCAATTCTGGAAATATCATGAAATGTCACCCAATGAAGGACTAGAATTGACATAAAGTAACTGATGAGTCATGTTATAAGCTTCTTTGTAAGAAATAGCCATCTGGTCAAGTTCATTGGGGAATTCATTTTCAGAATCATTACCACTATCATCACGTTCTGTTTCACATCCATCATCCAGTGAAATGAACTCCTGAAAGGTCATATCTGAAGGAAGAACAGATGAATTAAGTCTGTAATGTCTCCTCTTCAATTTTAAAGTCTGAAATGCCATCATCTTCTCCAAAACCACAATTTCCAAAGAAGTTCTGAATTGTTGGTGATTTAAAAATAATGATATTACTCAGTGTGAAGTTTTTGAAACATCTTGATTTCTGGATTTTCCAATCACCAGTGACTCATGCTTGCTGCCAACAAAACTAATTCTGTCTTTTATCTTCCTCAATGTCTGCCCTAACCTTATGGAGGACTTAGATGTCAGCAACTGAGAGCAGTCTCACCATATTTGAAAATATCTTTCATGGAGTAGTCTTCGCAAAGATATGAAAGCCTTTCTGCAACATCTTCTAATGGAATATCACCACATTCACTCAAAATTGAACATTTAATGTAGCTACTTCTTTTGTTGAATGATTCAAAACTTTCAAGCACTTCTATATTCTTATCTAATGACATCCAATATTTCTTCTATGAATGCACAGCTACTAATTTACTGATAGCAAAACCACCTTAAAAATGTGAAAGTCAAAGAAGTTGATACAAATCAAAATAAAAGATCAAATATGCTTTTCCATGAAAAATGTTTATGCGTTTGAAAAATTTAAAGCATTTAATGATTTTTTTGAAAAAGCAAATATCCCTATTTGCAGTTTTATTTGGAATCATTTCAAACATGATCAGAGTCAAGTTTGACAATGAGCATGATTGCATTGGGAAATAAATCAGTTCCTAGAAAAAGTGGCCACAAGGAGGGGTTTTACCCTATTCTCGGGCGGCTCCAATTCAAAGGTTAAAATGCAGTTGTTTATACTACAGAGCACGTCATAAAGATAGGACAGGTGCATATTTTGATGACCATTCCAAGTAGTGGAATTATGTAAACCATTTTTTTTATAAGATATAGTAAAATACCTTACATTTACAAATTTATTGTGCAGAAATAAATATTTTTTGAGAATTTAACAAAACACTGGCAATCCCCAAAATTACACACATCAATGAAGAACACCATGGAGCATAAATTTTCAAATTTATTGGATTTAAACATTTAAATTATGATATATATGAAAGCCAATAATGAGTTTTGTCTCCTTTCTTTATAATTACCTCTTTAATTCTGTATTTTAATGAATCCAGGAAAGGTTTTAGGCTATCTTTGTCCAGCTCTTTCCAGGCCTTTTCCAAAGAGTCTTTCAGCTCTTGAACTCTGGAATACTGCTTGCCATTACAATATATTTTCCTGGCAAGCAATCCCCACACGTTTTCGATGGGGTTCAAGTCTGGGGAGCGAGATGGCCACTTGAGGACCTCCAAATTCCTTTCCTGGAAGAAAAAGTTTGGCTGATCTTGCCATGTGTAGAGGGACATCGTCATGCTGGAAGATGACCCTTTCGTTTCTAAATTTGTCACATAATGTAAACAAATGATGGTCCAGGGTTTGAACATTTTGCAGAGTTTTGTAACAAGTTCCGAAGAACCTCAAGAGGAAATGGCATCCCATACCATCACTGAGCCACCTCCAAAATTTCCTTTAATAATGAGCTTTTGTATCTTCTGACATCATGCCAATGAAATTTGAATCCATCCAAGTTAAAGTTTTTTCATCTAAAAAAATAACGGACTTCCAGAAGGGTGTCCAAATCCAACATCTCCTTTGCCCAGTTCAGTCGGAACTTCTTGTGGGCCTCCATCAGAAGCGGCTGACGCTTTAGAAAACCACTTCCACGGAGACATCTCAATATTGTCGATCTACTGACATTCAGGTTTAAGCTATTTTGGGTCCTTTGTTGAACTGAGCCCCTTGGAAGCTTCACGAAAGATGACTCTTCTTTGATGTTCATCCAGTTTTTTGGTCTTCCAGGGGAATAAATCTAGGATCACTTAAAAAATGACTAATAACATTTCTAGAGTGATTCATCCTCCTTGAAATTTCAGAAATTGACAAATTCAAGTTTTTAAAGGCAAGAATTTGTCCTCTTTCAATATCATTAAGTTGCTTTCCTAAACCCATAGCAATGGTACCTATCAGTATTTTATTCTATAAACACGTTAATGACATCAAGTAATATATAAGGAGTCTTATTATAACTTTTGTGAAAACTGTAATAAAAATTTTTTCCCAAACGGAAGAGATCCCATGCTCCATTGCAGAAACTCAGAGAAACATCATCAAATGTGTTTCTTGGTGGATTCTCATCAATATTCAAATTTTAGTCTTAAATTTTATTGAATACTAATTAATTACTCTCTTATGATCGCTAAAAGCAGCATTTTGACCGAAATTTACCGATAATATTAAAGATAGAGATAGAAATCTTGTGATTCTAGAACCTGTCCTATCTTTATGACGTGCACTGTATATACATGATGACAAACCTCCTTTGAGTCTTGCTTCATTTCTCCTATTAAATTGAAGATCAAATTGGATGGAATTCAAGTCATTAAGTATCTCAAATACCGATTTGCCATAAAACCTTTTAAAAACCCAATCTGGCAATGTGAAATTGTGCTGACTCTGAAAGAAATAGCTATTTGGTATAGATATGATTGAGATATTTCAAAGGATTTATTTTGAAATGTTTAGTTTTTTTGTTATAAGAAAAAATTTTGAATTTTCAAAATTCCATTTTTATATCTGTCCAGCTCATGGTGCGAATATTTTAATAAATTGCCTTTGCAAGTTGTCTGGAATTGTCCCCAAGAATTGTTAAAACAAATTAAAAAGTCACAAACTGTCAGGAAAAGGTGCCGTGCCAAGAGGAAGCACTTCTTCAAGAGTGCAAACAAGAGGGAAATCATGGCTGACACTGTGGAATAATTGCTAGTTGATGGATCTGACTTATGAAAGCCTCTCATATTCAAGTATGGAGAAAATGCAGAAAGAAAATAACCACCAGATCCTGATCACAGGAGGTGGCCAATCCCAAAAAATGTAACAAAATCCAAAGCTGAAAAGTTGAAGGCAAAGGGAACTCATAAGGATTCCTATCAAGCTCCTAGTCAGTTTACTTAACAAAAAATTACTGTAGCAGTCATAAATATAAAGATATCATAATAACTGGGCCAAACACACCAAACAAAATGATTTTTAAGTAAAAATAAAAAAAAATCATGAAAAATGGTTTCAATTATCCATTTCAAACACTCCCTTCAAATCTTGTTATTTTGTAAAGATTTATCAGTTATCCTCATAATGTACATTCCAAGGTGTGAACATTCCAAAAGAAAAGGAATCCAAGCGCATAAATAAGTTCAGGCCTATTTCGAAGAACATCGAAGGAAAACTATTTTTCGTGCTTAGCTGCAGGGCTCACCATTTTTATGACAACAAACAAGTATATCAAAACAGCATTTCATAAGGGAGGTGTCCTGGGTGTGCCAGGGTGCAGAGCCCACTGCACTGATGTGGGAGGCAATCCAGGAATGCAAAATGGAACCAATTCAGTTGACATGTTGTGTGGTTTGATCTGGCCAATGCCTATGGATTGGTACTTGCTATCCAAATAGTACTAAATGCAATAGGCTAGGATCCCCGATATGCACTTGGGTAGGGGGCTGTTTAGAAATTCTGTAGAAGCATTCATGGATGACACCACCATCTTTTTAAACATCGTCAGCCACCCTGTATAGTAAGAGTACACGGTCGAGGCTGCCCTCATATCCTTTATTGAGGAATACAAGATCAGAATGCAATGGTCGCTCAACAACTCCAGTGACAGCAGTCTGTGATATCATGCCCCAACTCCGCACAGTAAGGAAATTCGGAGATCAGGAAGAGATTGAGAAGTCCAAGACAATCTTAGCCCTCGAGGAGAAAAGAGGACCCATTCAGGTAGACCATCAAGGAGTCAGATGGAACTACTTCTCAAGATGTCCACATTGGAAGTGCAGACAAAGGCTGCCATAATAACCCAAGAGAGAAGGAGAGAGATGGAGACCAAAAGACAGTGCAACAAAGCCAGCAAGGCCAATGGACAACCTGGGAAGATGTCATCCAAAGATCCATCATGAGGAAAGACATTTGGAAAGTCTCCCCTTCACTTAGCATTTCTTCCAGGTCCAACTTGCAGAAGTGGGGGATAGGTCAAGATGCTAGCTATGAGCTCTGTGGAGGTGTCCAGTCATTCCAATACACGCTTTCCTCTTGCATGTATGCACTTGCTCATGGTTGCTATATATGGAGACATAACCAAGTTCTGCAGGTCATGGTCAAGGCAGAAAAAATGGGATGCTTCCAGGCAAATGCCCGAGAAATCAAAGCACCAAAAAGAATATACTTCTTAAGAGAGGGCTCAACACAACACCACAGAAAGTATGTTGCCCAAAGGAGGGACTAGTTCTCTATAGCCAAAGTTTGGACAATTGCAGCAGACCTGCAAGGAGAAAGGCACTATCACCAGGTGTTACAAGAAAGCTGCAATCAGCCCGATTTGGTGCTGGCATTGCCAGCAACTGACTCCATTGTGGTTGAACTGATAGTACCATGGGAAGTTAGAATAGGGTTTAGTAATGCTCTGAAAAGTGACCGTTACAAGGAGCTATCAATGGAGTTAGAGGGAAAGGAACTCAGCACCCATGTGATTCCCATAGAAGTCAAAGCCCTAGTGATTTTTTGCATGAACACTGGCATGAGTGTGTGTTGCTTGTCAGAAAGCTGTGTCATCAGAAGGAGAATTGATGTGGCATTTTTGGAAGAGACAAGACAGCTGAGACATCTGCTTGATCAGCAGATGCTTGATCAGCAGATGCAGCCCAGCCTTCAAGAGCATCAGGATTCAGGGCCGAAACGCTTGTTGAGGAGGTCAATCTGAAGATCTCTGCCAAAAAGCTCGTACAAGAATTTCAAATAATAATAATAGTTATCCTAGGTGTAGATGTGTTTTGGACTAGAGAGTGACATTGGGGATAGAAATTGTTCCCATGGATTCCCATTCCAACCCTTCCCCACTCCAAGAGTCTTCATCCTTATCACAACTACAACTTACTACAACTCAACTCAACTACCACTACAAGATTCCCTGTCCCCACTTGTTAAAAACAATAATTGAAGAAATGGGAATGTCAGCATTTCATTAAAACATTTATTTTTTTATCCAAACCATGTAAATATAATAGTCTAAACAATCTGGATTTCCATTGTTATCTTCATGTTTAAACCAGAAAGAGAAAATGATCTTTTGGAAGACATGTTAGTAGCAGGAATTGACAAAACTGCTCCAAAAACTAGCTAGGTTCACTAACAAAGATCAGGCTTCCATAAACGTAAACATCCAAAAACATAAGGATGAGTTATTTTCTATGCTTTACCAGTGGCAATGTACTTCAATTAGTTCTGATTTATTTTAGTTGCAAAAGAGGTCAAAATAAAACCCCGACATCTTCTGTTGTTTTGTTATTCTAACATTAAAATGAACAATAATAGGACAACAAACAAGTGAAGTAAAAACCTATCTATAATGAGGATAACTAATAAATATTTACAATTTTGTAATGAACAAAGTCAAAGGAAGCTATAATAAATATAGTTCATAGTTTACTATGAATAACTATAAATACTAAAAAGAAATGCTAACATAGGCGTTAATTTTTGTAAATTTAAGATTTTTTTACATTTATGATTATTTTCAGTAAAAATGGATTACTGTCCCTGGGGTAATCCCAATATTACCATTATTATGTCACTCTCTATTTTGGACAACATCTAAGGATCAAGGAGGAAGGACAAATAAAACCATTGAATAAAGCCAAATAAGTCATTATTAGAAATTTCAAAAAGAGCCTTGTTTATCATTTGAGGAGCATACTGAGAGGGAGGACACTTTGCTCTTATTTTTGGCTATGTCTACAGTCCATACATAAAATCCCAGGTTTTCCTTAAAACAATACAAATCTCAAAGAATCAAAATTTGCTTGGCAATGGAAAAAACATAAAATGATCTGTTGAGATTAATTGGGCCTGTTTTTAGCAAAAGGTATGTAATAATGTAGTTATATGATTTCAATCCTTACCTCGCAATAAATGACATCATGAATCATCCAAATATTACTGATATTAAGATCCAATTTCTCTGTTTTGTTTGCAACAAAGCCAAAAAATTCCTGTAAAGATTGAATGCTAGATAAAACCTACTATGAGAACAAAAACCCATAATTTCACTGTAACTCACGAAATATAAATACAAAATATTAATCAAATTCACATATTACAGAACATTTTTCTACAAAAGATATCCTCTAGGATTTCAAATAACTTCATCAATCTTATTGGCATGATTAAAAAAACACCTTTCATATCAAAATCGTGATGATTTCTGAGAGACTTTTCAGTGGAGATTGACATAAAATTGACAATTAGATGAGTGCATTTATATAGATTTAATATAGATGTCACAATAGTTAGGTAAAAATATGCTTTTTTGGAAAACCCTGCCACACATTGAACTGAAAAAAAGATGAACACTTACATTTTTATTAAAATAAAAAAATTAAACAAAGTTATTACATTACATTATATTATATTCACATCTTTGGTTTGTCTCCTCTAGAAACGTTTCTGTATCAATAAAACATCAAACTAAGCAATCCAAATGCATTACATTAGATATCACATGGTCTATATAAATAAAAATGCAATTGTGCATTTGTGTCTTATCATTTTTCTCTGAAAGTTTGTGACTGATTGCTTTGAAATTTTGATGCCTCTTAGACTTCTCGTAGACTGTTTCTGGCAGCAATTCAATCCCAAAATGACATGGCCTCAGCTCTCCAGAATAGCTATGACATTACCAGATGATACAACTGCTCATTCTGCTTTGAAATTGCCATTGAACATGTAGTTCATTGAAACTCCTATTTGCAACATTTCCAAAGTATCTGGCATGGAAAAAGTATACTTTAGAAATACAAACTTATTGTTTGGGATGAATACACAATGATGCATAAAAAATTGCTGAAGACTCTTGATTGTTCGTTGCAAGATTTGCAAGGAAACATCAGACCATTTGGGAATGCAGTAATATTGCTTGCAGAAGACTTCAAGCAAATATTACTTGATTGATTCCAGTGGACAAATAAATTCTCACTTGAAATGTTCTATTTTATGGTAACAAGTAAAGACATTAAAATTAACTACAAATATGTGGGTCCAGCTGCAAAACAATTGATCAGCTGAGATTCTCACATCAATTACTTGAAATTGGCAACAGAAAGGTGCTAGCCAGACATGATAGATTTCATTGCCTCATAACTTCTGAAATTTAGTGATGTCAAAAGAAAAATCGAGAAAACAAATCACAAGAGATCATTTAAATTTAAAAATTAAGTAATATATACCCAAAATTCATAACTTTCGTGAAGAATATTATCATATAAAAATTACTTCTTGGTAATTAGTTATTTTGCTTGATGGAGCGCATGGCGAATGTCACCAGGAGGCAAGAATCGGCAAAGCACCATACCATCAATTAAGGAAGACATCACCCTCATCATGAAGAAAGCATAAAGCAGGGTATGCAGAAGGCCAGACAAACTAAATTAAATGCTTGGGTGGTGCAGGAGGGCTTTTGAGCTGCTATATTGGTTTTAGAGTGAGAGTTGCAGGAATTATCGAATATTGTGTCAATTTTGAGTCATTTTTGAGCCCAAATCTAATTATTTATCAAGAGAGGACGGTGAGTTTTGTCGAAGAAAACTTGATATGCCAGGACCATCGTCTGTGAGCTTCCTACAGCAAGATTGCAAAATTCTGCTTTCCAATGAGATCCATTGTCGAAGAATATAAGATTTGGGAAGATCCAGATGCGGCTAATGATGAACAACTTTGTGGATGCCACAATCCGAGAAGTCATGCCACTGCTGTGATCGGGGAGAAAGTTCAGCGTCCATGAGGAGATTATCAAATTGGAAGAAGCCCTAAAGTTTGAAGAGATAAGAGGGCCAGTACAAACAACTGACATGGTGTGGGCTGGGACCATTTTTGCAAGATGGTCGAAGGCAAGCGCTCCACTCAGAGCCTCGATGGTGATTCAGAAAAGGAGGAGGGAATAGCTAAAGCAGTCCAACAGGCACAACAAAAGGGCAATGGATAAGAGTAGAATATTTTGCCAAAATATAAACAATTACTGTACCTTGTAATGTTCATGTAGATCAGATACTTCATCACTTTTTAATACTTCCTTGTAAACCTTGTCATATTTTGGACATTTGGAATCCATGTGAAGAAGCTATGTCCAGAACTTTAAATCAGTCATAAACATTTTTGCAAGCTAAACTAATCATTTGAAAATACAAACATTATCTTCAAACTTAGGAACAGTGTGAACAGGAACTGGTTGCCATAGCAGATCCTTATTCCAGATTTGATTTCCTGATGGAGGATACAGTCCTGCCAAGTTAGAGTAGGCACTCATTAAAGTCCTGTCTACATCTGTACTTCTTATTTCAATCTAAGAATAAGTGTAAGAAAAAGGTTGTCTCTTATAACAATCATGTTTAAAACATTAAAATTATTAAAGTAAGCTTGACCCTCAAGCTATGAGCTCCTGCACAACTTAAATCCTCCTGCAGTGAAACTGCAAAGGATGATGTAATTAGTAATCAGAATTTAAGCTCCAATTATGATTTTTAATTTCTCCAATTTGCTGAACATTGTTTAAGTATCTGTTAAACAATCATAAAACCTGTCATTCTGATATAGGAAATGGTTGGGTCTGACTGGCAAATAATTTGAATAAGATTATCTTACTCCTCTTAAGTAACATATTATATTTAAGAAACATCAGTATCTCAACATTTCTGGTAAAAGCCTAATTCTTTCTTTTGGAATGGACACTTTAAACTCCCTTTCACTATGGCTTGAACTGGGAAATGGGATTAAACACATTATTACCATTTTGCCAAGGCTAGTAGCTCCTCCCAACAAAACCTTCCAAAAGGTTATAGGTTTGTCAGAGACATTTAACCATTTCTTTGAGAGATAGGACTACAATTCTCTCTGCCTCTCCAGTTACATTTTACATGTAATTTCCATAAAGTTGAGACAGGAGCTGCCTCCTTCACTGCAGTCTTAACCAAATCCAATGCCAAATAGTTTTTGAAGTGTGCTTCATTTAGCTGAATTGACTTTGGTAACTGCAGTTGTTCCAGAACAATGATGGGGAAAATCACTTGTGAAGTTTTTAAATCAGAATCAAAATCCTCACCAACCAGAGGATTCGAAATCAAAATCAAATCAAGTTCAGCTAAATTATTTCAAATCAAAATCATGATTTATTTTTTTTTTTTTTTGGGGGGGGGGGGGGGGAGAGTTATATAAACATGTCACCAACTTTTTGCTTATAAGTACATGAAACAATCTTGATTTATCTTTAACAATAACATTTATTCAAAAATCATGAGTCTATTTCTTTTTGGAGTTTCAATCAGTTTCCTGCAGAGCTAAAAAGTCTCTCTGCAGGAGCTGACAAAGATAAGGTTGGATAAGGACATCACCTTACAAAAGCTCTTTTGACAATTTCATCAGCATGTAGGCCAGCTAATGAGTGGCCATCATACGAAAAATAAAACTCATTTTTTTATGTGCTGCTGGCTTGTACAAATGTAATTTGCCCTTGTTATGATATCCTAGTATGATATCCGCAGTCATCTTCCTCAACATCAAAGCCAAGGAAGCAATCCTTATCACCCTGTAGTTGGCCCAGGGTATGATTTCAAATAGTCCCATAATAGTAGATACACATTAACTATCAAAAACAACTACTTTTTTACTATTAGTGGGTTAAATATGTACAATTGAAGGTGAAATTTAAATGGGTTTACAAACAGCTGTGAAATTTGAAATATTACATTAATTAGCTTAAATTAATAATTGCTCCAGTTTGAAACCATTGACTTTTTAAAAAGTTGTGTTTGGTGGTGACTGTACACTTAATACAAAAAACAGTAAATGCAATAGCTTGATGGTCAGCTGAATTGGGCATTCCTGCAAATGCTTTTCATTTCATATTTAGGTTTTTCTAATGAATTTTTTTTAGATTAGTTTAGATTGAAAAATTACAGATAAAGGCCAGAGAAAGATCCACTCAAACTAAGAACTTCAATAACAATCATTCCTTACTTCATGTCTGTCATAGGAGGAATTTAAGAGTTTGTACTTTGATTCCTTTACATACTTTTCCCTCAAAAAATTCCCCAATTCAAAATGTTGCTGCATTCCAAGCTGAAATGAATGTTGATGATAACTAATTATTAAAGAGAGGAATCACACATTAAGCCATTCAAATTTCATTAACACCCTAGAAAAATCATACAAGGCACAGAAACAAACTATTTAAAAAACTATTTTTCAGTCTGGCTGAAATACAACAATGAAGACTTAATAACCTCAAAAATAAAACATTCTGGGTTAATGTAACATATTTGTTAATTTATATTTAAAACACAATTTCACTTGCTTAGTTAATGTTCAATATAATAATAAGCCCTTACTAAACTTATAAAGTGCC
Source organism: Hirudinaria manillensis (assembly GCA_034509925.1). Taxonomy (NCBI): domain Eukaryota; kingdom Metazoa; phylum Annelida; class Clitellata; order Hirudinida; family Hirudinidae; genus Hirudinaria; species Hirudinaria manillensis. The sequence goes on along the minus strand of CM067532.1, from coordinate 3,724,677 downwards.
TCAGTATCAATCACAAATACAATAAACACAATGGATTTGATGTAGATTTTAAAAGTATTATGAAATAAACATAGTCTTCATTATATATTTATAAAAATATATTTATAGCTTGCTATTTGTTATGACTCCAGAATATTGAGATCTAAACGGTTTATTAGAATCACCACAACACGACACAGTACGATATCGACACGAGCGAAATTAAAACAGAAAATGAGCATGCCTCATCGCACGAGGTACACAAACCAAAGATACATATAATCCTACAACACTGTTCCCTAGTGATTCCTCACTCTAAATTTAAAAATCATAATAATTACCATCCAGGTTTTACATTAGAAAATCATAAATAGCTCTAACCTTAAAGAAAGTTTTAAGATTAATAGTAATGATTTGACAAATAACTAAGAAACTGATAAATTTACATGTAGAAGTAAAATTTAAATAGTTTTTGCCACAATGCAAATCAAAATGCTTTGGAACATAGATCCACCACATGTATTTTTCTATAGATGAATTATCATATTTCATCTATGCTAGTCAGATGCTAATTATGCAGATTGCTAAAGTGAAAACTAACTGTGGTCAATTGTTCAAATCCTTCTGGCCAATCTGATTCATTATAGTTATTTGTCTTAAAATTGACTATGGGACTCCTGTCTCCATGACGATAAAGCTGCAAGGAAAATATTCAGGTATTCCAAGAGTAATCATTCAAGGTTTATCATAATCATAATCACTGGCAATCAAAATTATAATAAACTAAAGTGCAACACTTTCATTCAACCCTCAGATGCCCAAAGGGGTAGGAATATACCCCAAAGTTTGATTCTTTAAATCCTAGAATCTGTTCTTCAAATTTTGTCATGCATTTTTATGACAATTATCTTCAATGTGTATATGACAGCCGCATAAATATTTTTTGGCAAAAGTGAAATGCTTTTTTTTACAAAATGTCAAAAACATTGGGTATATTTGTACTCCTAATTGGACAATGATGTTATGGACACTCTTGTTCACAAACATTGCACATTTGTTTAAAAACAATTGCAATACAACAACATATACAATGATATTACCTCATATAAAATATAATATACAAGTAACATACATTTACATGGAACATGCTGAAAAATTAGACTAATTCTTGTATAGATTTTTGTTTGTTGTAAAGTAATATTGGCATAAACCTCCATAAGATCAGTAGTAATGTTAGTATGTTGTGGGAGGCTCAAATGGGCATAGTTCCCACAATTTGAATTGCTGATAAAGAAAAAATTTTCTTGAAACTTATAGAAAAACTCAGAAGAAACTGTATAAAAAAAGATTTGAAACAAATTGTGGTGTTCCTTACAAGGAAAATAATTGTTATGTAACTGAGTTATAACGAGTTAAAATTTGTAACAATGTTATCATTTTATTTGAGGATCTCTATCTAGAATTTTATATTATAAATACAATTGCATAAGTTACGGTGGGAGCTGTGTGATAGACTGAAGAAATGCAAAAAATAAGGAAAAATGTTATTAACTGTAAAATGACCGATTACAGCAACGGTATATAACTAGGTTTTAATGACTGAAAGCGACTTTGTCTTATATGTGCTGTTAAACATCCATGTCTATTTTATTATGTTTGAGAGATACATGCAACATTAGCATTACAATGATGCCTTGGGGAAAATATCATTATGGACTTTTTAACTCCACTAACATCAGTTGGCTTTTCTAAAGCCTTCCATCTTTCGACTTTCTGATCATGCTTTCTCTAAAACCAAACTATCAATAATAAACTAAATAATTTCTTATAATGTTTCATGCTTGCACATCATACAATCATACTTTGAAATTCTCATTAACTATATAAAATGGATTTTTAGTTTTTATGCAAAGCCCTTCCTGTCAATATTGAACTGACTAAAATCATATTTTTATGCAATTTGAAAATGTTAATTATTTTAAGGATCCCTGCTTTTATACAATATTTTGCATGTATTACAAGTGTGATTCAAGGCACAAATCTAAATGAAATCCGTTGCTCTTCATGAATTTTAATAAAAAGGCCTGGAATGGAAAAACCAACGATTTTGATATCTGCAACATAACAATGTTTGAGGTTGTTAAAAATCAACCGATTGTGACACTATGAAGCTAGGTTATGTTGCAAGTTATGTTGCAGATATCACATTCGTAAAAACCAGGACTTGGATCGATAGCTACATAAAGCTAAGTACTTACGAAAACATTCTTTGTTGAAGCAGCAATTGGAAAACTTATAGCGAAATACGTAAGTCGCATAATTTCTTTTAGTTCATACCAGTAACAATGAAACAATACTTACGATATGGGTCATAACTATCTCTTCTTTGACATCCTTAGCAGAAATTTTGTGTTTGGTAAAAATCACTAACCAAATAGCATAAACTAATAACATGTTCACACGTAAGAAAATAATGTGACCCTTTAATTAAAATTATGAAGCCGCAACCGATTATATAATATAAATATGAAAACGTAAAACCCATTGACGACACCCCGCAAACATCGACGCAGATCACATGATTTCGAGAATTTCATTTGAAAAACTCATTCTCGGACCTGTCAGATGAGACGTGAATATAATTAAGCGTTGAAATACATTATTCACATTGCTTATTTGTAAATAACTGTTTGTAAATTAATATTTGACATTAGAGGTGCTCAGCCATGCGTTGCTGTGGCTCAGTCTGATTAATTTTATAAGAAAGAAATTTTCTAATATGTTTATTTTTACAATTTCACAATGCTTGAGGGTTACGATATTTTAAGCCTTTTCATCTAGACTAAAGATCAGTGGTTCCTAACATTTTTGAAAAAATTGGCGACACCCCAATGTCGCTTTCCCATCTGAAATCAACATTTTCCCACAAAGTTAACGCACATTTTTGCTGTTATTTAATTTATTAGAATCTGCCTAAATACACATCTCGTTAACCCTCCCGCAAATCTGTAAAAGTCCGCTTTTTTGTAGGTTTCGTATTTGTAGGACCCGCGCGGGCCCCCCTGCTATTAGATAGCAACCCGCCCACTGCCCTTTATTCAGAGTGCGGAAAGATAGCACTCCAACAGGCGTAGCTCCGCCCATTTGTTTAGCCGTTAATTAGTGAAAACTCACTTTAAATAGTTCCAAGCGCTATTTATTGAGCACATTCACATTAAATAATTTCTTCTGCACTAACGACTATTTTAGCGAAAATTTTCCAACTAAATAACATCAAAATTGTTTGGCTGATGGGGGAAAAAAAGGTTAATCCGCCTTCAGCCCCCGCGGGTTCCCCAGGCTGTGTTTGCCGGGATGTCATCATTTTATTTAATTTTTTTGCGAAACACCAGTTAAGAACCAGTACTGCTCTAGACTGTGTATCCAATATTCACTTTTAGAAAGAAAATGTGACAAATATTTACTTTTAAACTATTTATTATTAGAATAGTATACAACAATAATAATTATCCATTGTCATTTTTAATTATTCGGTAAATGAAATAAAGACAGACATAACTTTTAGCCTTTTATTATTAAATGGCATATGAAATGTTTTGAGTAGTTGCTGTTTTCCTTGTATTCTAATCATTATTGTTTTGTTAACGTCACTCCAATGCTCCACTTTTATTCTCTGATATGTTGTTTATATATTATATTAATTAATTTTTGGGAAAGACCAATAGAGACATTAATAAATAAATTGATGAACAGACATATTTAAATAAAAAAACATTTACAGTTTTCATTAATTCTTTCATGTACACTTATTTTTAAAATGCTAAATAAACATCCTATCCTGACTGCACGTCACATTGGAAAACACCGTTACCATAGTAACAAATGGCAAACATGAAGTGGTGGAGCCATGCATGGATACAAATGGGGTTCCGTGCCATTGGGTCGTGGAGGAAGTCACAGAAAAATGTTGGCGTTGATTTATAGTTTGCTTTAAGAATCAATGAAAAGCAACCAACTTAGTTCTCAGATATGATGGTACTCAGCAATGATGAAGATGATGTCACATAAAACTTGGTTAATAATCTTAAAATGGCTCACCATTTATAACTATCATTTGAAATCAAACCTTTGATAACCTTGATTTGCTAGAGATTATTGTGTGATATACCGAAAAAGTTATTTCCAATTGTCAAAATGTTAACATTAACACAATAACTTTGGTTTTTAAATAAATTTTGATGTATATGATACACAATACATACTGGCCCAACCCTTGGTATCAAACTGCTCTTTATCTACCATTAGCCATTATTATTAAATTCAAAATATATTTTTTATTAAGTGTTTCAACTTTTTATCAATTAAAGTTAGTTTAAAGTTCATTTTAATCGCAGAAAATAAATTTATAGCCCTTTCCTATTATTGGATAGCCCATAATGTTTATATAACTCAAAAATTTTAATTATGCAGGGAAGTCCAAACTATGTGTTAAAGTGATTTAATGCCAAAATGAATATAAAGTCTACTACTTGATATTTGAGAATAAAACATGGAATTCCTATCTTCATGAATGTACATTATAACTACAATGGTCACTGGTAGATACCAACATTTTAAAACCCATAATTTTATGTGTCCTAATGAACAATTTCAAAACATTAAGCTAAGATTTATTCGCTTCATTTGTATGAACCATGTGATGTCACTAATTACACACTTTACCGGGATTTCTTAGATTTCTGGTTATCTTCTTCAAATGTTTGAGCTGAAATTAAAATGTGTGGTCTTACTACATCTTAAATACATCCAATGAATATTTAAATAACAAATGTTGGAGTAACATCTAAGTCATCTTCAACCTCTTCTTAAATGTTACAAACATAGAAGCAGAAATTAAATGATTGCAATCCTCATTATTAGCATAAATATATCCAATGTTACAGATGATCAAATAATATGACCTGATATGTCATTCCAAATTCAGGTCTATGTCTAAATAAGACCTGTAAGAACTAAAAGAAAAGATACCTTTTGAAATCCACGATCCCCCTTTTGTGGTGCAATATTCTTTTAATACCAACTTCAATTCATTCTCTGATATATGCTCTAGGCCCTTTTTATTTAGTGTGGATCTTAGGTGATTCATCTTAAGCACAGGCTTGTCTATCAGCATATTGACAAGGCATTCTCTCACTGGATCTTTTTTGTCACCTTTTGTCTTTGTGGTATAAATTGGATTTGTCTTTGAAGCTGAAAGATATACTCCACCAGCTTTAATGATAATTTCCTCCAATTCTTGCTTTGTCTTAGTAGAGTAGACTGCCATATTCACCTGGCTTTGAAATTGTTGAAGAGACATAACAGTGCGAGACTGTAATTTTTCTCTTGCTAAGTTCACCAATACTTCTTCTGACACAACTTCATTATTGCTACTTGGGGTACCTTTTAAAGGAAATAAATTTTAAGATTATCATATTGCATGACTTTAACAACTCTTATCAACATAGATATCTAAAACCAAATGCAATCTTTATTATGCATGTGAACACAAATAATAAGAAATTTGAAATAATTTGGTTATAATAATTAGTGAATACACATTAAAAGCAAATCTGTATTTAGTTAGAAATTATTTTAGCAACTTTATGTCTTATTATTATGTTCCAAAATTCTGTTTTAAATTAACTACCTGATATAATTGAATTTACAGGAGGTTGAGCATTTCTTTTAGGCATTTGTTCAGTTCCATCACCAATATGTGGTATGCACACTTCAAAATATTTGCCAGAAGTCATGTAAATTTCTGATGGAACTTTAGATGATGTTGATGATGTTTGAGTGATGTCAGAGATATCATGACTGTCAGCAGCCTTGCAGATAACATCAACCCATGGATCCTGATCCTCCCTGTTTCTGAGATATTGGTATGATGCAAGTTCTCGGTTTTTCTCTGCTTCAGTAACTCTGGCTGCAATTCGAGGTGTGATAAATGTAACTACTTTATTGTCCTCTTCTTCTTCATCCACTACATCTTCTTTGTTTTCTGAATCAGCAATATTCTTGATATCAGGGTACATTTGTAAAATTTCTGGGAGACTGCAGAGATGAAACTCATCATTTATGTAAACTCCAAAGGCACAATTTTGTGTTTTGAGAGACGGCCTTTTAGAAGAAAGGATTAAATTAAAATTCTCATCACATATATAATCTCCGCATCCCTGCATCGGAATTTTCATTTCCACTTTTGGAATGTTCGGCTTGACTTTGACCTGAGAACCGTTCAATTCATATGGTCTATCGTTTGTTCGAGGCATATATTCTAAAAGGAAAAGTTTCCTAGCAACATGGTGTGATAGGTAAACATTGCGTTCGGCAACAATTGGATCATCTTCCAGTTCGTTCGATTTATTCATGTCCACCATAATATAAAAAAATTACGTAAATTAGTTCCAAATTATGAGGTATTTTTGATCATCCAATTCCCCACCATCAAGTGTAAACGTACGATATGTTTTCGCCCATTAACCATAGTATCGATATAAACTTAAATAGTCTTCATTTAATAAATTTTATATTACAAGAACTACTACACTTTATATATATATAAATTTTTAAAATCTCTATCAATAAAAATGAGACCAAGACATTTGATATTATGACCTGTTTGTGCCAGAGGTGGCGGAGGGGGGGGGGTAATTTTGAATGAGTAAAAATAAAAAAACTGAAATTTTATACAAAAAAATTAGTGATTTTCGGTTATAATATGGTATTATCCTATAAGCTTATAATACCGCCAGTTTAACCACTTTAAACATGACTACAAAAATCAAAACCCACGGCCTCCACATGCGGTCCCCATCTGGGCTCTCTGGCGTTGCAGTCCCGGTTGCGAAAGCGATTATATCGCAGCAAAATTATTGAAATATTTGATATAGCAATTATACAAATTATTTGATATGACGGACATCGCTGACAAAAGAACAGAAGTAATTAACGCATGCAGAGAAGGATGAGATCGACAAATACATGTCTTTTTTTGTAGAAATGGTTGGCCTCGAAATATGATTTTAGTGCGCTAGTCAAAAATGCCATTGTGCGTTTCTACTAGTGCGGAAAATTTTTTACAATCTATTTTGGCAAGAAACTGTGCCAGGTAGAGAAGTTTCAATAATGCAAGATACATTTACAGACAATGAATAACTAATTTAGCTCCAGAAATAGGTTTTTACATTGTGACAATTGCCCCGATAAAATAGCCGAAGACAAAATATAGCCCCTCAATATAGCCTTCCTATAAAATTTATTATTTAAAAATTTCATATGGTTTATCATAATCAATTAAATTAGTGACATCGAGATTAGTAAATTGCAAAATTTCCATCGTCAGTACGATCCTGTTGCACGTACAAAGGCACTACCACCAGGTGCTAGCAGGAGAGCGGCAAGCGGCCTGACTTGGTGCTGGTGTCGGCAGCAACCGATTCCGTCATCATGGTCGAGCTAACGGTCCCGTGGGAGGACCGAATGGATGTCAGCAATGCTCTGAAGAGCGACCGGTACGAGGAGCTGAAGATGTATTTAGAGGGGAAAGATTACAGCGCCCGTGTGTTGCCAATAGAAGTCGGAGCGAGAGGGCTGGTAGGCAAGTCTACCTACGCCTTTCTCAGGAAAATAGGCCTTACAAACAGGCAAACCAAGCAGTTCGTCCAGAGAATAGCCGAATCCGCAGAATCGGCTTCTTACTGGATTTGGACCACGAAGGGCCGAAGGTAAGCCTCAGGCACTGCGAGGCAATCAAGTCCCTGTCCACCCCACCAAAACAGGGACTCCATTTTAAGGCCAAGAAAGAGGCATTCACACCAAAGTGATATAAGAAGCGCTGCAATAGCGAATTTGATGGTTTTTCGGACGGCGAAGCCGCCGCATTATTTTTCTTGAAATGGCGGCGCGAGTATTAGTTGTTTGTCGGAAGTCGTTGATGTTTGGTTATCGGAAGAAAGAAGCTGGCAGGGACATCCGCTTGATCACCGGATGCGGTTCAGTCCCCGAGAGTGTCAGGATTCAGATCCGAAACGCTTGTCGAGGGAGCCAATCCTCTGAAGATCTCTGTCAGAATGCTCGTGCAAAAGTTTTAATCAATTGACTACTTTAGTTGCTTCAATTGGTTGGTTCAAATCGAAAATATATGGCGTTTATTATATTTTCAAAACGTATTTAATTTTTTCTTTACATTTGCACTTTACATATTGAATCTATATAAATAAAAATGCAATGTGTGTTTGTAACATGCAAATATTCTCTGAAAGTGCTTGACCAATTGCTTTGAAATTTTGACACAACATAGTACTCCATTAGAGGAGTGTTTGTATATAGGTTTCATATAAATGCCACAACTATATCATGTAAAAATACGCTTTTTTCGAAAATCCGACCATCTTGCCACGATAACGTCATTGCCTAATCTGCATAAATAAACTTTAGCGAGACATTAGAAAGCTCAAACTATAGTAACCCTCAAGCAAATTTGTTAAATTGTAAAAATAAACATATTTGAAAATTTCTTTCTTATAAAATTAATTAGACCAAGCCACAGCAACGCGTGGCTGGGCACCACTAGTAAATAAATAGATATACAGTGAATACAGTACACTTGCGATCTCCACTTGCGATCTCCATTTTGCCATTTTTGTCGATCCATGATTTTGGAAACAGATGCATGACGGATATAAATTGTTTGCTGAATGCTGCGATGCCATGCTCCCACGAATTCAAAGATTATGGGCAAACCGTCAGTGGTTAGTGGTCAGTGGCGATTACTGATGTTCCATAAGGGAATGACAAACCGAGGCAAACCATATCTTGAAGTGCAACACACGAAAATCACTGCACTAAATATCATTGAAACCTACAAATATCTTGGTATTGAGATTGGGGCACGATTAAAATATGCATCAATAGCAGAAAAAATTCAAAAAGACCTACACTCCATTTCACGCGCCCATTTGGAACCACATCAACGACTCTACATTCTCAGAACTCATTTCATGTCTGGCCTTGTTCTCCATCTCAGCTTCGAAAAAATAAGCAGTCTTTGAATGCCGCCGACGTCGCCATTAGACGAACAGTTCGACATTGGTTGAAATTGCCGAAGGACGTCCCCAATGCATTCCTGTATGTCCCAGTCCGACTAGGAGGTCTCGGAATCCTTCAACTTTGGAAATGAATTCCATATATAAGAATTGACATATATGGACTCCAACAATTTTCAAACACCATTGGTCCAAGCGAATGGCTAATCGATGGAATTAGCAGAATGACGTCAGATCAATGGATCAACTGCGTGAAGGTTAGAGCCGCGGTGCGGGAATCGAGATACAAGCTGTATTTGAGCACTCTCTGTACTGCTGGATGCCGGACTGAGGAGTCGCTGGGCCATATTATACAGCGGTGCCATGTTACCGATTGTTCTGGACATGTCAGAAACAACTCCATTTTGGCAATATTAAGAAAAAAAACTTGAAAAGATGGGGTTCGCTACCAGCATTGAACAAAATTTCATGATTTGTGCGCATGGAAAGGCTCCACATACATTGTGTGTGACGTGGCAGTGGCATCGGATACTGACGACTTGAATAAAATACATGTTTCAAAAGTTGCAAAGTATGACATTCCAGGAATCCACCAATGGATAAAAGAAAATAATCCGATGCCGGAACAACGGAGTCAGAAAGGTGCCATCACCGCCCTGGTCCTGAACTGGAGAGGAGCAATAACAGAAGAGTCTTGGAAGGTTTGGGGTCTCGAGGAGGTTCCTCATGTGGACCTCCATAAAAACGATGCAGGAGACCCATAAGATTTGGCGAACTTTAAAAATAACGCCTGGAGAAGAAGGAAAAAGAAGAGCTGAATTGTATGACATTTGTGAATGTACATTGACTCTTAAGAACGACTTGAAAGTCCTTTTTTTCGATGGTCTGACGGGATATCCCAAACCCATTGGTCTAAAATTATTGAATCGGATTATGAACTGATTGCTTTTTGTGAGTTTTTGCTGGGCCAATAAAGGAAAGAAAAAAATAATAAGACATGCCTGAACCTTCTCGTCCTCATCATCACATCAATCTCCAGGCGGGATATCGTCGTGTTCGACCTGGACTTCAAAGCCATCATCATAGACGTCACATGCCCATTCGACAACGACGAAGATGGCATTACCGAGGAAAGGCAAGAAAAGCTAAACAAGTACAGTGATAGAAGAAACTTTATAACCTACCCACTTTTTTTTAACGATAACCTTGATTTTAAAAGTCATATAAAGACCAAAATAAGATTATATGTATAATGCACTCAGAATATATATGTTAATTTTTTTTTACTTTGATTAGGTGCGACTAGAATTAAGTGTAAATTCAACAAAAAAAATCATTTTTAGGCATAGAAATATGCTTTACGGCCACTCATAGAAAAATGACAATTTAAGTGTTTTGTCAGTATGCCCCAGTAGCAGAGGCGCTTAGGGTCAAGGGATTTGTGGGGATTAACGAATGCAGTGTCGCACCAGCTCCCATGAAAAACATTGGAGGCCCATCGTGTGCCTCAGCCCGTTATTCACATCCTTCAGGAATACTTTAACGGGTTCATGATGCGGTTTTCCACCAAGTCGCACACAACAAAGTGGGTGCTTCTCGATGTGGGAATAGGTATGGGGTGCACAATTTCCCCTTCCCTATTCGTACTGGCTTTGCAAATCCTACTGAAGACAGCGGGTCTCTTATTCCAGAGACGCACATTGATAAAGGTGTGTACACGCCTCCGATCAAGGCATTCGTAGATGATACTACCCTAATTAGAATTATTATGAACAGGAAGAAGGTTGTCCAAAATACCCTGGACAAGTTGGACGACCTTCTAGGGTGGTGTCGAATGGCTTTCAAGTCTGCGAAATCCAGAAGTATCGCCCTGGTCGGGGAGAAAATTCGCAGGTTCTTCGATGTGGAGGAGCAGCGTATCCCCACAGTATCCGAAGAACCGGTGAAATGTTTAGGAAGGGTTTTCGAAGCATCTCTCACCGACAAGAGTATGAAAGGCGCCATACTTCAACAAACCATAAGGGGTCTGCAAGCGATCGAGGCGGTGCCGCTGCAAGGGCGGTTCAAAGTTTGGGTGCTTGAAGACAGAGCTTGAAGGGGAATGGGGAGATAAGTCCTGAGGCACACAAATTACAGTAAGTACACTGCCAGAAGCCTGTTCCAGAGGCAGTGGAACAAGAGAAGCTTGAAGAAGCATTAGATCTGCTCGATTTCCACTTTTCATTGGCCGAAGAATAGGGCTAGATTAAAGGGGCAGAATAACAGTATACCTGGGCCGGATCAGCTAAGGTACATGCACTGGAAGAAATTATACCCAAAAGCTTTCATTCTGGCAGCTTTCTTTAATAGATATAGGGGGCTTTCCTAGTCCCAGATTGCTTCAGAATGTCCCTTAAAGTCTTTCTCTACAGAGGGACTCTAGACACTCACTGGAGCTGGCAACCCATAGCTCTTATAAACACAGCAGCCAAACTATTTAAATATTGCAAGAGGATGCTGAGCTGTTCGAGATCTAGAAAGCTCTGCTTGCAAAGGAAAGATGCATGAGAATGGGGAGATCGAGTTGTCTGACTTTCTCGAGGCCGACGAGCGCCTCGCGATTGGCAGGTCCTTCACTCTGGAGGAGATGCACGCAGCGAGGAGCCTGTAGAAAGCAAAAACGACGAGGAATCCAAGCGCACATGGAGCACCATCCAGAAGTTACTGCGGCAGATAAATCTGGTGAGGTGCAAGCGTGCAATCGGCTAGAACAGAAGCAAACATTGAACCTCTTTGATGTGATCAGAGCATTTGATTAGGTTTATCAGTCGATAGCAAGAGCGGTCCACAGATTGGGAGCTTCTCAAATCCATCGGCCAGCGCCTGTTGTGGCAATGAATAAGCTGCCTGGTGCTTGGCTTTTTAATGATCCCAGAATAAGTTTGTCGAGTAGAAGCACCAGCAATCACCCTATCTTAGTCTCGAAAGGTTTGAAATGCGCACTTTCTTGGAAGAGTACTTCCCATAGCCATCGCACAAAATCTTAAATATAGTGATTACAAAGGAAAAAATTTGACAGAGTACAACGCACAACAGAAAACATCCACATTATGAAAATTGAAAAAAAAGCTCTCATAAAAAACTTTCCCTCTTAATTTAATATCAAAGCTTTTATTTTGAAAGGAAATGGAAACGCCCATAACAATACACACATCTCCCACCCCATTAGTTCCCCCCACTCCTGACTAAAACTTAGCCCTACTCGCTCACTATCTGAGGTCACTAGTTCATAACCTACAAAAGATTTCTCTCAATAATTATGATTCTTTAATAAACGTAACGTTTGTGACAACAAAAATAAAATCATCATAGATTTGGTAAGAATTTTACTTGTCATGTACTAATTTATTTAAATAATGTTAGACAAAAGCGCTTCTTGAATTTCTCTAATGACCTGAAGTCTGTGGAAAATTTTAGATATGCCTTCCAGATTTAAAGGTTGAGAGGTATACCAAACAGGACTATCTGGGATGCAGGAACCTTCAGGCATTAAGTAAAATATATCACTTCTATTCTTTATGCTTTCAGGGCTGGAATTATAAATTCTCTATTTTAATGCTTTAATTGCATCAGCAAGAAGTTAGACTCACCACTTGGATATGTAAAATTCATAGAGTTTCACAGGACACCTCATAGGATTTTCAAGGTTTTCTGATTGTTCTAAGAGTGAAAAATCATCCTTTCGTTTTCTCTGATGAGATTCAGTAACTCCTGAAACTGCAATCATAAACATTTATAGTTTAATGAACTGTCATAAATGTCAGTATATTGGCAACCTGAAAGAGTAGGGCAGCAATATCTGAGAAAAATACTTTTTCCATTTTTATTAGGCTGATTAACTGTTTTTCTGCACTGCCTGATAATGTTTGAGAAGGACAGTTTAACATGTTGATGTGAAGATCTCAGCAGAAAATATTTGGTATTAAAGTATATCAGGGTACTGATGAGAATATGAGGTGAATATGCCCCGAGTTGTTTGCATTCCCAGAGATGTTCTTCTTCAACACGACACACGAGTGACCCTTTAAAAATTAAAAAAAGAATTTACATAAAAAAATCCATTCTTTGATGGTAATAATTTAGAAAATAAATCACCTTCTGAATCTAATCGGACCTCATATTTGACAAGAACATCATTTAAAGAGTTGGAAAATTTCTCATAGGTAATATCAGTAAATATACTGTCCACTCTCCCATGCATATGCAGATATTCTTGAATGCCTACTCAATTTGTAATTAGTTGGAAAAAATTCAGCTTTCAAAAATTATGAAAAATAATCCAAAGAAAAACCTAAGCAAAGGTACAATATGCTATCAGGAGCATATTCTTCACCATTTGGCTTTCTGACTTCTTTGACAAAATAGCTCATTGCTTGATTGATTTCATCATTTGATGCTCGAAGGAGATCTGTTTTGAAAAGTCTTGGCCTCTTATTCAATAAGGATTTTGGCAAACTTTTCTTGTATGATGATTCAATCACTGCATTTTTGCTTAAAACCCAATGCTTATAAGCATTAACACCATAAGAAAACTTCAAGGCAAAGGAACTATCAGTAGAAAATCCCAAAAGTCCGGCTTTTGGGTTTTGACTTTTTTCATTAGTTCCATCCAGTCTCTGATCTTCAGTTCTATGTCTCTTAATCCCACCAATATTCTCCTTGAAAATATCCATGTTTGTACTTTGACTTCCTTTGTCAATGTCATTTTTTAACATAACTTCTGATGGTGATGTTGCATCACTTTGCTTAAGCGCAATTGCTACATTCCTACTGTCTTTTTTTACATCTGTCATAATAATGAAAGAGATCACTCACTTTATTCTGATTTATACCTCATTTTGAATAAAGAAAAGTAAAGGAAAACCTGAAAGATCAGCATTTTCAAGATCAATGACTTGATCCTCCTGAGTCATCTCATTAGCCATTCTTAAGGCAATTTGCAACATGTCCTCTCCAGACTCTTGAAAATGGTAATGGATTACTTCAAACAAATCTTAATAAACAGCCTTTAAGTTGATATTACACCTGGTTGATCTGCATTGCCCTCCTCACAGCATTCAGTTTCAGATGGGTTAATCATCTTGACCATCAAATCTGCTTCAGAAGGAACATCATCCTGTGAAACCTCCTGAAAATGCAATGTCATTAGAAGTATGTTAATCATGAATTCATAAATTACAAATTATCTAAACCTTATGCTTTTTGAGGATATCTACTGACAGTTTTCTTTTTGTCTGAACAAAGTAAGGTACTGGAACAACAACAGGAATAATGGTTGGTAATGGTGGAGGCATGGGATGCAAAGGAATTGGAACAACAGTCGGAACAGGGCAGGGGACAATGACTTTTGACTCAATATCTTCTTGTGAAAGAGATACACAATAACAATAATGAAAAATGTGGTAAACAATATTCACTAACCAGTTTGTGTTGCCCTGCTATCCATTTGAGGCTTACAACCATTATATTTTGCTAAAACAGGTTTACACAGAAGAGATTTACTTTTGAATTTTGCTGATTGTTGTAAATGTTTGATCACAATCATCTCCTGACAAAATATCAAGGTTATTAAGTTATTCTGATAATATAGAATGTAAAAAAATTTACCTGAGCATTGCTTTGAATTTCATTTTCACAATTTGCAGCTAATTTCTGGTTCTTAGGATCTACAATTCTGAATTTGGTACGGAAAGCTTTCACACATGTATAACAGCAAAAACTCTTTGTTGAAAAATCACTCATTTTTATGTGATAATAAACTGGTTGAGATTTCTGGCAGTTATCACAGTAAGTATTGGTGCTCAAATATGAATGCTGTTTAACTCTAAATAATGAAAAACAGGTTAAGCTACAAAATTTCTTGTGTGAATCAGAAGATCCACAATTGAGCATATCAAAAATAGGTCTTTGATCATGGCACCAAAAACAATCTTGAACAGTTTCATTTTTTGCCTAGAAAAAAATTTTTAATTTAGTGGTAAATGATATATTTTCTTGATACAAAGGAATGATGTCCACTTCAACAAGATAGTCAAAAATTGTCATTGAAACAGACTTTTCAATGAACCTCTACAAATTATTCTTACCTTAAAAGTATTGATGCATGTCAATGAGCAGAAGCTATATTTTGATTCTCCAAAATGAATTTTATGATCAACATTTTTCACTGCAGCTCCACACATGATGCATTTCTCACCATCTTGGCAGGCCTCATAAAATGTCTGAACAAAGGTTATAAAATAAACACCACAAAATACATGTACAAAATAATTTGATTTTGCACCAATTCACTGTGCTCAGAGATTCCATCTTTACCAAAGAATTTCCAGTATTTCATGCTGCATGTTTCATTGCAGAAACTTCTGAATCCCTCAGTGCTCAATGAAGCATTTGTTTTTCCAAAAATCTGATTCCCACAGGTGATACAATTTCTACATCTCTCGAGGCATTGATCCAAAACAAGCTTTAAAAAGTAGAAATTGAGAAGATGGTCATGTCAAAGGTAAATCTATAAACAACTTACCTGTTTCTGCTCCAGGCCATCTTTTGGGAAGCTTGTCTTCATAACATTTTTAAAATTCTCAAAACAATTTCTACCACAGAGATATTTCTTTTCTTTATTGTTCATTATAATATATTTGCATCTTGTTGATTTTTTGCAAATTGTACACCAATTTCTTATCATAATTTTTTCTGAAAATATTATAAAAAAAATATATTACAAAGCCATCATCATAATGCTTTGTCAATCAAACCTCCATTTTTTTCCTGAAAACTTCTAAATTTATCATCATTGAAATGACACACTTCAGTTTCATCCTTTTATAAAAAGCAATAAAATTTAGCCAGTGAAATTAAATGTCCGAAAAATAAAAAAACTTCACTCACTTGGAGACCTGAGCTTGTGATATTTGCCTTAATATTATTTGATGAAGATGTGACAATCACTTGCTCTAAACTCTCTTTTTCATTTTGTTCACCTTCAAGGAAAGTTAATGTTTGGTTGGTTAAACTAAAATTCAAAGAGTAAAGAGATAGTCTTTGGTTAAAGAAACTAAATTAGAGATTTCTATAAAAAAAATTACATTAAATAATTCAGACGTGAATATAAATGGTTGATATATAAATTAGCAAATTACAAATTTTTAGTTTATTTTACTTTTAGAAGTAATAGTCAAAATGACCTGTAAAACTAAATGCATGATGGAAGAAGAAGATAACTACTTTAGAATAGATTCAGATAGTCGACATAAAATTTTAGAATATTTACAGATCGCAACCTTAAATGATAAAAATAACACTCAAAATTAATTTCATTAAAGAAAATGAGATAGGAATCAGATTAAGTTACCAAAAGCCTACAAACATTGCTTTAATACATCTAAGAAATAAATGTAATATTTTATAACATTAAACATCTGTTAAGATGTTGAAACTTACAACACATCATGAATATTTTTAAATATTTAAATATCATGGATATTTTTAAATAAATAGAATTTTAAGCTCCTGCCATTATTGTCAAATCAAATGTCTTTAGAATACCTTTTAATATATAAATTCCTTCTGCTGAATTTCTGCTTATCTCTTCAAAGTGACTGATTTCAGTGACATTATCAAGCTTGTTCTCAAGTCCTGTGTTATCACAACCTGACAGTCCAACCTGCAGCTGTTTATAATAATTTAAAAAATAAATTAGATCTAAGTGAAGAACTCCAACTATAATACTGGACTTAAACATGTTATATGGAATTAAAGACAGAATTTTAAATTTTGTAATGCAAATATGGTAAGCGTCCTCAAGGGCAGACAGTTCATAGAAGTGGACACCTTTGCTCAGCATGGAATTATTTTTCTTATGTAAATAATATTTAAGCAGAAGCTGAAACGTGGACGGCCCTTAGGTTTGACAGCAGATAGGAATTTAGCAAAGTGCATAAAAAAAGTACTAGAGACTTACAGTTTCAGAATATTTATATGAAGTAACAAAATACTAAAATCATGAAATAAAAAGTGAGTTTGGTGCATTCTGCTAGTCAGCTTAAAAGGCACAAGAATGTTTTAAGTTTGGAGAAAAACGTGATTGCTATTAAACTAGATAAGTAAAGGATATTCACTTATGAAAATTACCAAAGAATTGAAATGTGGCAAAACTCAGATTTAAAAAAGTCAGAAATAAACTGAAAAGTGGGAACACGGTACTTTAGGTGAAGGTAAAAATTTGTGGCTGATCCGAAAAGTATGTTGGGTTTTGTGATTATTTTGTTAGCATGGATGATGCCAACAGCCTTGTCCTTGGCCTACCAAGTTACAACCTGCATGATTACTGGATCACAGAGAATGGTGATGATGATGGTGTTCCTGCCACAGAGCTCATCAGATCAGCACCAGATTTTGCAAAGAAATTGATGCATCTGCCCCCCTTGTTGGTAGTAAAGATTTACACCAGACATAGTTTAAACTCTTATTGAAGGATACATTTTGAAAGCTGCAGACTCCTTCAGGCATTCTCAAATAAAATGAATACTTTTCTTATTTGTAACTAGTCCAATTTTAACCGACTAATGTCTCGCTAAAGTTTATTTATATAGATTAGGCAGTGACGTTATCGTGGCAAGATTTTCAAAAAAGTGTATTTTTACATGATATAGTTGTGGCACATATATGAAACCTATATAAAAACACTCTTCTAATTGAGCACTATGTTGTTGTCAAAATTTCAAAGCAATTGGTTAAGTACTTTCGTGATACAAACACACATTGCATTTTTATTGATATAGATTGTCTATTGAAAAAATGCATGCTATTTCCGCAATTAAGATAGGCTAAGACAACAGTTTGTGTTTTTAATGGTATAATCTGGGGAATGGACAAATCCAAGAAGACAACATTGTTGCTGAGAGTGTCCTATTGCGAGGACTTTTACTTGGCGATATCACAAGGCAATACTGCACTTAGAATGTCAACCAAATTTTTGAACACTTAGCCGTGTCTTAATATCGGTTGTATTGTAGTATTATTAATCTTGTTTGTCTTAAGTATTTCCATCAGTTATTGTAGGGATCAGCAACCTAAGGCACAGCTGCCAGACTTGGCACTCATATTGATTTTTGTTGATACACAGAAGATGGACCAAAATATTATTACAGTGCACACAAAATAGTTCTAAACCCTAATACCCCATTTCCCCAGAGATGATCTTGCAAACTTAAAATCCTCCAAAGCTTCTGTCAGAGGTATCAAACATAAAGCCACTCACTGTGCACCATTAGCAATATCTAAGTTTTCGTGAAGCTGAATTGTCAATTCAATTACTGAAGCTATACAATTAACTGAGATGCATGTTTTCAATGTCATCAATATCTCTGCTAATGATGCTATCATGCGGGATGGATGTTTTGGTAACATTCTTCTAAAAGCTTTGCACATCTCTAAAGCTGCCACCAATATAAGCTCCCCTGTATGAGTCTGAGGCTTCCTAGAACATGCAATTCAGAATGCTACTGAATAATGTGAATGCAGTAATGCCATTTGGTGAATATAAGAATGTATTTGCTACATTTTTTACGTCCTTTTGCCCTTACTGCCTACAAAGTTGTAAATTAACATAATTGAAATTTCATAGACTGATGCCACATCAGCAGAAACTGTAAAATTATTTGCCAGGTTATTTACCAAGGCACAATTTGCCTCTCATAGATAAAGGTAGATAACAACTAAATATGACATCAGAAGTTAATTCATCCAAGAATATCACTCATGATTTAGGATATGTGGTTATACAGAATCATATTTATGAGTAGGCCTACCCTAAAAGAGACGTGCAAGACTCTATGCAATCAGAGAATAGTTATCTTTTTAACAAGTTAAATAACTTTTCAGAATCTCCAGACCACAGGTTGAGAGCCCCTCATATACCCAGCCGCTTTAGAAATGTTTTAATGATTGCATTTATTCGCCTGAATACTCTAAAAACACTAATATACATAACTCAAAAAATATATCCCACACCAGATTAGGACCTAAAATTAGATTAGGACACCGTCAAATAAAAATAGTTACATTTCATAGGCTTTACAGAAATTTTAAATTAAGTTCAAATGAGTAATTTAATGATTAATTTAATCGAACCCAAATGAATAAACTTTCATTGAATGCGATCCAGAAAATGTCGAAGTGGAATATTAAAAAAAAAATTAAATTAAAAGAAACTCATGATGTTCTTATAGCCAGTGTCACCGATTAGAATTTATGATTGAATAAACAGAAATACAGAACCTTATCGGACCCCATATCGATCGACGGCACTCCAGAGCTAAATGCAAATTTATATTAAATGGGACCGGGCGATTAAGTACCAACAAACGAGATGCCAGTCGCAAACACTTCCAAAAAACCGGAGATACGATATTTTAAAACCAATAGACAATTCTAAATATAGTCTTTCATACTTAACTTGTATTTTAAAAACAAAGTAAGTAGGTATGTTATTTATTAAACAATTAGAAATAAGCAGTATATTTTTTTATATCTTTATATCTTATCTAAGATAGACCTTCAAGCTTGCAACGGTGGTTTAAATGTTCTGCAGCACAAGAGATCCTGGTTCGACTCTTTTCGGACAAAAAGTTGTTTGTCACATTTTTTACTAGGAGGGCTAGCAGTTAATGGTATCTATTCTTTTGCAATTAATTTTGAGTCACACCGGGAGAAGCTCCACGTGAAAGTTTACATTAATGCTGATATAGCTATAGCGTTCCATTTTACGCATGGGATGGCTGCGTTCTCCCCTGGAATGGACAGAGTGATTCAATTACAGCAGCAAAGTCACAGCTACCGAACTATTTAATATACTGTTTTTTAGGTTAAGTTTTAAAAGATGAATTGAAGATGACGTTGAAAACACAAATTTTGACAGAAAGTACTTCTGAAAGAAATGAAATGGAGTTAAGTTTTGTACTGAAAGTTATAGAAGATAAAGCAACCACGAAAAAGTTCTTAGTAATGGTAAAAATTATAGATGAAAGGCAGAAACTCTTGGGAATGCTATTGACAAAGAGCTGACTTTCACTTGAGCAATATTTCAAAGCATTGTAAATAAGATGACAATGACTTTAAAAAATGTACAATCATTGAAATCAATTCTGAAGCTCGATTAGTTGAAGATGAGCGAAAAATGTACAGTGCGTGTCATAACCCACCCAGATAGCAAAGATTGATTGGGCCAGCGCCGGTATTTTGATGGCAATCCGGACCGGCCGAGCGCACGGCCGGTCGTCGGCCCGACTGAGGTGGTCCAATTCCGGCAACCGCCTGAAATGGCGAGCTGGTCCAATTCCGGCAAGCCGGACACTAAATCGGTCTCCGCCCCCTTCCCAGTCTCCGCCCCCTTCTCAGTTTTGATTGATTTCACAAAAAAAAACTAGTTTCTAATTTTATTGAAAAAGTAACAAAAAAGGAAAACTGTATTAGAAGAAATATGAGGTAAAATTGTTGCACATAATAAACAAATACATATAATGTTTAGGAAAATGCTTTACTTAACAATCTTTTAGTGCGGCCCCCATTCCTGTCTGGGGCATTTCTCAGCCAAAGACGCACTTGCTTCTCCACTTCAGAGTCTGTCACCTTTACAGATCCATTGACAGAGTGAATGCTCCGAACTGCATCTAGTTGCAATATGTTAAAGCAATTAAAACTTGCAAACGAGATTGGGGAGATCAGAATATTTACCAAGTATAGCTTGGAACATGTTTGTTCCACTTAACCCAATCTTCTCCAATTTGTTTGTCCATACGATCCTTAAGGATAATTCATGGGTCAGCAGTCCCCTCAATATTCTGTGAACAGAATCTTTAATGGTGATCCCACCAACTAATGAGAATTTTGCAACCTGTAGTTTAAAATATTACTTTTAGTAGACATAATAGGAAAAAAATTCAATCAAAACCTACAAATAAGCCATAACAATTTTCATCTGGAAGTTTTGCCTCCAATTTCTTAAAATCATCCTCTGACTGCAAAGGAATTTGTACATCTGGGAGTTTCACACTCGTTGTGGTATTGGTTAAGACACCCGACAAACTTTTCATTGACTCCTTTAATTCTGCATTTTGTCTGAGGAGTGCATCCATCTTCAAATTCATAGTTTCCACTGTCAGTGAAATTAGATTACTATTTAATCAAATTTAAAAGTGAAAAAAAAAATCAAGGAATATTACATAGTTCTACCAAAGCACCAAAATTTTGAGTGTGAATGGGCATTGCAGTTGTTGTTTGGATGAAACTGGATGCCATCTTCCTAGAGTCTGGTACGTCGAGCATAGTGCCCTTCTGACTTTCACGAAATGATTCTGAAATGTGTGAATCAATGTTGCAAATACAAATTATGTGAAATACATACAATATCTAAATTCACCAGTTTCATCCAAAGCCACACTGCAATCCTCACTGCAAGAAATACCTTGTATTGATGGCTTTTCTGGATATATCCCTTAAAAAAAATTACTAGCTATCAAGACCATTGCTTCTAAATTAAAACAAAAATCAACCATTTCTTGAAGCTAAGGCAGGTGGAAGTTTGGGGGTCGGTAAGGTATAATTTCTTTGGTGGCTGCAATGATTCATTTATATATTCATTGTAACTGACACATAAAATTTGCAATAGATTTAGTTATCAGAATAAGGCAAAATACTTTGTCTCTGCTTCTTCATCTGTTGAAAGATCTGCTGCAAACTTTCTCTTATGAATCTTCCTATAAAATTTCAGTTTGAAATGTTTCACATAATAATTTGGTTTATATCCATGAAACAACCTTCTTTTAATCTTTTCCTTGTTGCTATCGTCACTAACAACATCAGACAAATCAGTGTATTGTTGTGCTAATTTTCTTTTAGCATTAGCATAATTTATATCGTCTGTATATAAGGATAGATCAACATGCAAAATATGACTAGTAGAAAGTTAAAACAAATTAGCATGTCTAACCAGTTTCACAGATGTACCTAACTTTTTCATATCTTGTCCAATTGCTTTCTGGATCATGGCAATACTTGACTGCTTTCAAAATCCCAGCTGATGACAGATGTGTCGGCCAATACACAACATCCTCAACTTTGTCGTCGAACCACGAAGTTGGAATAACTTCCACCTCTTCACCAGTGTTTGAAGTAAAAACGACGACTCTATACATGACAACTGATCAAAAAAGTTATAATTCAAAAGTAATAAGAGTTATATACACAAGGCTCAAAATTGTCAGATATATTCAAGTTGTATGAATCAATGGTATCAATAAATACTCATTGCATTCATATTCAAGCTTGACAAATTTGAATTTAATTTCCTTCATTTCTGCAATGTGGACTTCTTCATCTAATGTTTTCACTGCAAATATATCAAGTTTAGATGATGGCAGAGGATAAGTAAAAAAATCTTTAACTACTTTAAAGTATTTGTATTGCACATATATTTTACCATTCTGTGACTTTAAAATACTGGTTATAACTACAGGTGCTTTAATAAAAACACAATCATCATGGGTTCTAATATCAATTATGAAATTTCTGCAATGTAATTGGTAAAACTGTTTATCATTTCCATTTATGCTGCTCACAGATGACTCACGACATTCATATTTAACTGTATTAAAATTTACTTTTTGGACTTTTGTGACGCCCCGCATTTCAGATACTCGTCTAATTAATTGTGCTAATGGAGTATGTGGCTTCCTCACCAGTCTTTTCAATTCTTTCAATTTATTTTCAAATGGAAAAGCATTTATATCATTTAAACTTCCGTGGTTCTTAACATCCACAGCTAAATGTATTAAATTGTGGACATTATAGACCACAAACTCTTTTCCATACAGAGGAATAGATTCCTTAACAAACAGAGTTAAAAGTTCATTTGCATATTCACAGAAGGACTTGTGATGTGTAGGATGACACATTATGTGTATTCCAACAAACAGGAGTAAGAAATGCTTATATAGTTTGTCAGATAGAATATCTTTTAGGACACATGGGCCTGTATACAAAAGGAACTGCCTGAATTCTGTGGCCTTCCAGCGATCTATTTCTGAAAGGCTTCGAGGTTTACGTACAAAATCTTTTGGAATGTAAGGCCTTAGTGCAATTAATTTTTTAGAAATATCACCTATTTGTTTTCCAGATAACCTTATATTATTATCAATACGTCCTCGTAACCAAAAGTTCATCATTCTTCTTACCACTCCCAAACAAACCAAATGCATGTAATCAAGCACAAAATCATTAATTAAATTAACTGGTAGTTTACTTAAAATTGTATCTCCTTTTCTATGTTCATCAAAATTATCACCAATAAATTCTGCTTGTGTCCTTAAATCTTTGTCTAAATTTAAAAATGTCATTCGATTATTCACAAGTGTGCCTTCTTCCTTACAGCGTTCGCATCCATAGTAACCTGTGTGAGATTTTATGTTTTTCATAAAAGCTCTCGCAGGTGCGTCACATATAAAGCAATCTATTACCAATTTAAAGTGAAAATCATCAACTGTTATTCCAGAATCAGTCAATAACACAAGCTCATCAACAAAATCTTGGAGATATTCTGTTATACTAACTGGTTTACCATATCCACAATATAACCCTACAGCAAAAATCTGGGATGGTAAACCTTTTATCATGCATAAAATTGGCCACAATTCTTGTGATGAACTTTTAAACAAAGGAAGACCATCCACATTGAACTGCAAGTATACATCTGAACCTATAACTGCCTTATCTACATTTGTTAACAAAGATATTAAATAGTTTTCAATACCAAAATGATAATATTCTCCTTTCAAATTTGATAGCTGTTTAATATTATAGTTGATTGGAGTTTTTAAAAGAGTACGACCATCAATAGGTAGAGTTGAATGATACGGTTTTAAAATGGTTAATAACTTAGACAGTGATGACAATTTTATGTTATCTTCTAATGCCCAATGCGATAGCTTATCCGCAAGTGATGGTTCATCGCATGATACTTCTTCAGAACTACTCGAAGAACTAAAATAATCATTTGCAATATTATCGCCTTCCGAATATGCTGCGCTAGACTCATCAACTTCGTTTTGGCATCTAAACGTTGTGGTTGAATTGGCATCAGAAGGCGAAAGGAACCTTTTCTTAATTTCGTCATTAATTTCTTCCAACAGTAAATCGTGCTGTCTTTTGACACGTCTTCTGACCGCCCTCGCCGATCTACCCCAAGAATATCTACTACGCTTCATGTTTAAAGCGAGAAACCAAATGTGACAAAATAAGATTACCTTTTTGTCGCGGTCACAAACTCAAAACAGGGAGGACCATAAACAATTTTTGAAAAGAAGCGGGAATAAAAATAACAGGGATCGATGGTTGCTTGTATGATATAGATTAAGTTATCCTCATATTTTTTTTTATTTCAATTTAAATTGTTTATTTAATAATTGTTTGATAATTTAATTTAAATTATAATAACTTTTTAGGCAGTTATACAACATAATTATGTAACTATAGTTATGTACTACATAATATGTATGCATACATAATATAAAATAATAATATGTATTACATATATACATCGGACCCCAATATGCAGAATAGTAGCCGGCTGCCGTACGTCGGCCGAGTGTAACCTTAGCGGTCATGTAGCGCCATCTATCCGATTAGTAGCCGGCTGTCGTACGTCGGCCGAGTTTAACTGGTCCTGCATAAGAATTGTAATAGGCCCGACCCGGCCATGCAATGCCGGCGCCTAACCATGTTCCGGTCCGGATATCATTGCTGTCTGGGCAGATAGCAAAGATTGATTGGGCCAGCGCCGGTATTTTGATGGCAATCCGGATCGGCCGAGCGCACGGTAGTGGCCGCACGGCCGGTCGTCGGCCCGACTGAGGTGGTCCAATTCCGGCAGCCGGATGTAAACCGCCTGAAATGGCGAGCTGGTCCAATTCCGGCAAGCCGGACACTAAATCGGTCTCCGCCCCCTTCCCAGTCTCCGCCCCTTCTCAGTTTTGATTGATTTCACAAAAAAAAACTAGTTTCTAATTTTATTGAAAAAGTAACAAAAAAGGAAAAATGTATTAGAAGAAATATGAGGTAAAATTATTGCACATAATAAACAAATACATATAATGTTTAGGAAAATGCTTTACTTAACAATCTTTTAGTGCGGCCCCCATTCCTGTCTGGGGCATTTCTCAGCCAAAGACGCACTTCCTTTTGCAACCTGTAGTTTAAAATATTACTTTTAGTAGACATAATAGGAAAAAAATTCAATCAAAACCTACAAATAAGCCATAACAATTTTCATCTGGAAGTTTTGCCTCCAATTTCTTAAAATCATCCTCTGACTGCAAAGGAATTTGTACATCTGGGAGTTTCACACTCGTTGTGGTATTGGTTAAGACACCCGACAAACTTTTCATTGACTCCTTTAATTCTGCATTTTGTCTGAGGAGTGCATCCATCTTCAAATTCATAGTTTCCACTGTCAGTGAAATTAGATTACTATTTAATCAAATTTAAAAGTGAAAAAAAAAATCAAGGAATATTACATAGTTCTACCAAAGCACCAAAATTTTGAGTGTGAATGGGCATTGCAGTTGTTGTTTGGATGAAACTGGATGCCATCTTCCTAGAGTCTGGTACGTCGAGCATAGTGCCCTTCTGACTTTCACGAAATGATTCTGAAATGTGTGAATCAATGTTGCAAATACAAATTATGTGAAATACATACAATATCTAAATTCACCAGTTTCATCCAAAGCCACACTGCAATCCTCACTGCAAGAAATACCTTGTATTGATGGCTTTTCTGGATATATCCCTTAAAAAAATTACTAGCTATCAAGACCATTGCTTCTAAATTAAAACAAAAATCAACCATTTCTTGAAGCTAAGGCAGGTGGAAGTTTGGGGGTCGGTAAGGTATAATTTCTTTGGTGGCTGCAATGATTCATTTATATATTCATGGTAACTGACACATAAAATTTGCAATAGATTTAGTTATCAGAATAAGGCAAAATACTTTGTCTCTGCTTCTTCATCTGTTGAAAGATCTGCTGCAAACTTTCTCTTATGAATCTTCCTATAAATTCAAAATTTCAGTTTGAAATGTTTCACATAATAATTTGGTTTATATCCATGAAACAACCTTCTTTTAATCTTTTCCTTGTCACTATCGCCACTAACAACATCAGACAAATCAGTGTATTGTTGTGCTAATTTTCTTTTAGCATTAGCATAATTTATATCGTCTGTATATAAGGATAGATCAACATGCAAAATATAACTAGTAGAAAGTTAAAACAAATTAGCATGTCTAACCAGTTTCACAGATGTACCTAACTTTTTCATATCTTGTCCAATTGCTTTCTGGATCATGGCAATACTTGACTTAAAATTGTATCTCCTTTTCTATGTTCATCAAAATTATCACCAATAAATTCTGCTTGTGTCCTTAAATCTTTGTCTAAATTTAAAAATGTCATTCGATTATTCACAAGTGTGCCTTCTTCCTTACAGCGTTCGCATCCATAGTATCCTGTGTGAGATTTTATGTTTTTCATAAAAGCTCTCGCAGGTGCGTCACATATAAAGCAATCTATTACCAATTTAAAGTGAAAATCATCAACTGTTATTCCAGAATCAGTCAATAACACAAGCTCATCAACAAAATCTTGGAGATATTCTGTTATACTAACTGGTTTACCATATCCACAATATAACCCTACAGCAAAAATCTGGGATGGTAAACCTTTTATCATGCATAAAATTGGCCACAATTCTTGTGATGAACTTTTAAACAAAGTAAGACCATCCACCTTGAACTGCAAGTATACATCTGAACCTATAACTGCCTTATTTACATTTGTCAACAAAAATATTAAATAGTTTTCAATACCAAAATGATAATATTCTCCTTTCAAATTTGATAGCTGTTTAATATTATAGTTGCTTGGAGTTTTTAAAAGAGTACGACCATCAATAGGTAGAGTTGAATGATACGGTTTTAAAATGGTTAATAACTTAGACAGTGATGACAATTTAATGTTATCTTCTAATGCCCAATGCGATAGCTTATCCGCAAGTGATGGTTCATCGCATGCTACTTCTTCAGAACTAATCGAAGAACTAAAATAATCATTTGCAATATCATCGCCTTCTGAATATGCTGCGCTAGACTCATCAACTTGGTTTTGGCATCTAAACGTTGTGGTTGAATTGGCATCAGAAGGCAAAAGGAACCTTTTCTTAATTTCGTCATTAATTTCTTCCAACAGTAAATCGTGCTGTCTTTTGACACGTCTTCTGACCGCCCTCGCCGATCTACCCCAAGAATATCTACTACGCTTCATGTTTAAAGCGAGAAACCAAATGTGACAAAATAAGATTACCTTTTTGGCTCGGTCACAAACTCAAAACAGGGGGACCATAAACAATTTTTGAAAAGAAGCGGGAATAAAAATAACAGGGATCGATGGTTGCTTGTATGATATAGATTAAGTTATCCTCATATTTTTTTTATTTCAATTTAAATTGTTTATTTAATAATTGTTTGATAGTTTAATTTAAATTATAATAACTTTTTAGGCTGTTATACAACATAACTATGTAACTATAGTTATGTACTACATAATATGTATGCATACATATATACATCGGATCCCAATATGCAGAATAGTAGCCGGCTGTCGTACGTCGGCCGAGTTTAACTGGTCCTGCATAAGAATTGTAATAGGCCCGACCCGGCCATGCAATGCCGGCGCCTAACCATGTTCCGGTCCGGATATCATTGCTGTCTGGGAAGGTTGGGACACTCATGTTTTTTAACTATAATTTTGTTGTTATAAGTCATATCTAAACCATTTATTTATATGATACGTAGATATTCAGTAGCTACGGGAAGATATTAATTTCAGTGATTTTGGACAGCTATATTTTGTAATTTAAGCAAAAAACTATAAATAGGATAAAAAGTGAAAATCGGTGAACCTCATATGAAAGCAAAAATCTTTATTTTTCCGGTTAAAACAAACGTTTAAAATCTAAAATAAATAAAGCCGACAATGTGTTTTGTCATTCTTTTTTTGAAACACTTCCTAAACTCGATCTTTCATTGATTCCAAGAACAATTTCAGCCTCTTATTGTCCAACTTTATCATCTCGCTCAGACATTTTTTTCAATTCGAAAGTGCAAGGTTTTTCCTTAGCATTAGAATATACTTGCTTATTGAGCAATCCCCACACATTTTCAGTAGGAGTTTTGTCCGGAGGTCGAAGCAGACCACTTTAAGACACAGATTCTTCTGGAAAATAACATTTTTTGGTATTGATATGTGGATGGAGCCATTATTTTGTTAAAAGATAACCTTATCTCCTTGAAATCTACTGTATAGGCATAGGAGGTATTTGTTTAGAATTTAAACACATTCTGACAAATTTTGTTTCCTCTTTAAGACCACCACATCTGATGAACCAAGAGAAGAAATGGCAGCCCATCAATGATCTCCAACATTTCTTTTTAAGCGTGATTTTTGGGACTTCTGACATTAATATATGAACCCATATGGACTGTCAAATTTAAAATATTTTTCATCTGAAAAATTGCAATGCTCCAATTCACATTCAAAATCATCATCTCATCAAGCCTATTCAATCGAATTTTTTTTTGATGTTCTGTCAAGAATGTCTTTTACTGGTGCTTTCTAACTTTAAAGATAGATTTCTCTGAAGGTATCTACATATTGGAGACTGGCTTAAATTCAGTTTCAACTTTTTTCAAGCCCCGTTGAAGAGCATTCTCCTTTGCAAGCTTCACAAACAAGAAATCTCTTCCATGATAATCCCGTTTTCGAGATCTTCCTGATACTTAGTTGGTTCTATAACTATCTGCATTCTTTTAAAATAGTCTGACAACATTGTATTACCTGATATGAAGATATACTGTGAAGGTATTATTTAAAAAAATGAACGCCTTGATGGGTTAGGGTAAGGACAAATTATTTGATTTTGAGTTATTTGATACAAGTACTGGGATTTCAAGTAGTAACAAGACACGAACAAGTACTCTGTCATGCACCTCGCAGATAATTATTATCAGTGCTTTCCGTTTTAGCGGACATTTCTCCCGCAGCTTTCCAGTCAGAATTGTCCAATGTAATTTAACTAAAAAAACCAATATAGTTTTTTGTTTAATTTAAAAAAGTTAATAACTAATAATTCGCCTAAATGAGGTGCATGTTATGAAAATATCAAAGATATAATATACTCATAAAGATATAATATATTCATAGCAGCATTTTTTTCAAGTTTTTTTTAACTTACACTTTAATAACAATAATTCAGCCAAAGTTCTTGAGCTCATTCTAGATCTCCATTACCTTGAGGGGTATCTTCGTTACCAACCAAATACAGCTCCTCCCACTTTTGTGGCTCCTCCCATTCTGAATAACGATTAGGAGGTGAATAAATTC
This sequence comes from Hirudinaria manillensis, assembly GCA_034509925.1. Taxonomy (NCBI): domain Eukaryota; kingdom Metazoa; phylum Annelida; class Clitellata; order Hirudinida; family Hirudinidae; genus Hirudinaria; species Hirudinaria manillensis. Next base: position 3,695,081 of record CM067532.1, on the reverse strand, counting down.
ATTCATCGTCGACCGGCTTTCACGATCTCTCCTAGCTTAGACAAGTGTATGAAATTTAATTTCAAGGGATCGACTGAGACTGTGTTTTTTTTCGAAAATTTGCGTGGATTAAATATTACTGGTATATTGTCAAAATGTGATTTTTAAATAAATTTTGATATGGCTCGTTAATATAATTTGTGCATTAAAATTATATGTTACATATATTTTATAATAATGTGTAACTATGCATATAATTGCCAAATTTCATTATCTATGTCCAATTATCTAGTTTGTTTATCCAAGGCGGTAATCGGCGATAATTTGCATTAGATATTTGTTTGTTATTGTTGAGTGGTATTGTTTGGCATGCCGACTGTTATTCTTTTAGATTTGTCACTTTCGATGACTCGACCTCTTAACATTTATGGGGAGGATGACAACGTCATAACAGTGCATCAATTGGCAATCTTAGGAATAAACACTTTTCTTGATTATTTAAACACACACTGCAAACTAGAGTTTGTATCTCTGGTATGAATTGTGAACTTGGATTCTTATATATATATATGTATACCATATGTACGAATTTAACACAATATTCTTTTCGAGGTTGTATTTGCTACTTCTTATCATCCACTTGTTCCTTTTACGAGGGACTACAACGAAATTAAACTGGCCTTAAAATCAGTCAAAGACTGGAACAAAACAATCACAAGTATTGGTTTGGAGGGAGCAAACAATATTTTCACCAGTGAATGGGGATTACATACAACAGGCCAAGTAATATTAATATTTGTATTATTCATTGTTAATTCTTTGTTAACCTTTGATATCATAATATGTTTGATAGATAATATTGGTCACAGACAGTGGGGTAGGAATTGGCCAAAGCTCCTTATGGAAGTTCTTAGATACCAAGTCTCTGCCTAAAAGAAATCTTGACTTCTTTCCCTTTAAGTTTTCTAACAAATTTCTAGTGACATGTCTGTCGAGTCCAGCTACCGACGCTATGCATGATACATGTTGTGCCATGTACTCAGAACTCATAGAAATGTCATGTGGGGAGTTATTCATTCCAGATAAAATTTTGTCCGCTCCTTCTGTGAGAGACTTGTTCTTGAATTTGGCAAAGAAACACTTCGTGCCTTTTGTTACCACTCTTAGATGTGGGCAGCTCAGGGGATCTGTATCAGTGTTTCCTTCATTTGATTGTGATGTGTTAGTCAAATGCATTTTGCATAAAACTTATTTTTAATTATTTCCAAAATCACTCAAGAAGCACTTTAACAGGGCTTCTCATATGCCAAAAAGGCAATTTCTAAAAAAAGAGAAAATAAAAAACAATGTATCTTTTATATAACACTTTTATATGAACAGCCTCATAAAAGAGATTGAAATTTGTGGATTCCTTGAAAATTGTGATGTATCTAGTCCTCCCTTTAAATCAAGACATCTCTTGCTTCCAGTAACAGGTGAGAATTTCACAAATATAAAAATGTTACCACTGATTGTCAATGATTGTCCAATGACAGAGCTAAATGAGGCTGTAGAATCTCCAGATAAAGTACCAACATTTACTGTCCTGCTTCATGGTAGTTTTAAAGTTGAGGGCATGGTGGCTATTGTGCAGCTGAGGCAAGCTATTAAAATTATTTAATTCCACATACACCTGATTTCAAAGAAGCATTTTTTTTCAGCAAGAACCAGTATGGAATGTTATATTCCTTTGCAGATTCAAAGAAAAAGTCCAGCTTAACACTTTCTATTTTTCATCCAGGTTGTTGCTTCCTCAAAAGTTGATATATATCACTTCTAATTATAACTACCACACATATTTTTCTTATGAATTTTAAAAAGTCATTTCCAACAATTATTTGATGTAAAGTTTGTTGTTTTGGTTTAGGTTCTTTTCCAGTACCATGGCTTGGGGATTTAACTAAGATGGGTCCTTCAAGGGAATTGGGCACCAACCCTTATGTTGATGGAAAATCTCCATTTCCAGTTGTTTCATCTGACAAGAAGAGCTATTCCCAGAATTGTGTAGTATGGATCCACAATACCGGACTTCAAGTTAGCATTTAGAAGATATAAATTTTTCTGATAGAATAATATTTGAAAAGTATTTTATGAAGGCAGATATTCAGAAAATTTTAAGAAGTGCCAGAAAGCTTCCAGAAAAACAGCCTCAATTTTATAAAGTAAGTTTTGAAATATGATTGGAAAGCCATATTTTTTGTTAAACCTAGGCACCCCATAATTTTATAGAGGGCCAGTTGGGCCTTAAAGTAATTACAATCAGTTTGTCATCGACACTGGTTTTTTTAGGCAACTTCACATAACTCATTTTATGGTATTTTCTTTACTTGGCTGGCTAATTATTTTCACATAATTTTCCAGTCCTTTCTTTTCAAAATTTAAAGAAAAAGTGTTTTAACATTTTTATACCAAAGGAAGTTAGATGAATCCTGATGTGTAAAAACTTGGCCCCACTTCTAAGCATCATGACAAATATTTTCAGGAACTTAATCGTCTTAGGAGGGCTGCTCTGACTATAGGTTTCTTTGAAGTATTTGAGTCCCTGGCATGTCTTCTTGAAAGGGAATGCACAATTCTCAGTAGCAGTTCACATCCGAGTTCAGCTATCCAGATGAGTCATGCTGCCAGCATCCTTAGATCCCCTATTGTATATGACTTGAATCAAGTTATTTTACCGGCATGAATGATTGTTAGTTTGGTTAAGCATTCATTTATTGATATTTTTCTTTTGCAATACATCATTTTTACTAATAAAATAAACTTATTATGTGTCAAAGTTTGTGTCAGTCTTGGTAAATTTGGCAAAGCATTGAAATGTCCATTTATTGTGCAAGGTTGTCATGAGCCATCTCCATGATCTGGAAGACTATCCAAGGGCCAAAGGAGATTGCTAAATCTCTCTGAGGTATGATTGAACCTAGCCAACGCCTAATGGTCAGTGTTCTTATGGAAAGAGTTTGAAACCCATCATGTACCATCAGTATACCAAGACGAACACGACGAATTGGGTTCCTCATGAGGTCGGGATACCTACGCATCCTGTTCGTACTGGCGTTGCAGATCCTAATGAAGGCGACTGGGTCTAATGTTTCAGGGGTAAAGGCGTTTACATGCCCCCAATAAAGATATTTATGGACAATATCATCCTAATGAACAGGTTTTTCAGAAAACGGGTAGTACCGAATGGCTGTCAACCCTGCGAAGTACAGGAGCCTCGCCTTAGTGAGGGAGAAGATTCGCAGCGATGTTCTTCGACGTGGCAGGCAGCAAATCCTCATAGTATCCGAGGATTTTGTGAAAGCCCAGGAAGGGTGTCCCGACAATTCACTTGCAGACGAATGAAGGTTATTCCAACAAACGTGCAAGGGACTGCAAGCGATCGAGGTAGCACTGCTCCATGGTTGTTTCAAACCATCTATGAGATTGGCCCTAGTGATCAATGGCCTGGCGAGGAAATATTGTGTATTACTCCCATATATCGTCATAGGTTATTATAAGAGATTAAAGTTTACACATACATTACATTTTTCGAATTTTATTTACTAAGCACTTAATCATGACGAGAGTTCGCTTTTATTTAACTTAGTATTCGGTATTCAAAACTTGCAATCGATTTTTCGATTACTTCCCGACCGTCCAAATGTACTAAAATTTGGCAAACCTATGTCTTTTGGATGATACATGAATTAATCATAACCATTAATGTTGTGAATACACGAATTAATCATAACCATTAATTTTCAATTTTAGCATTTAAATTTGAAAAATTAGCCTTAAAAACTTTCAAAGTAATTTGCTCTTGTCCAAATGATCTGAAATTTGACAAACTTATATTTAAATTTATATCTTTTGGATGATATTACTTGAATCTATTATAAAATTAGCCTTAAAAACTTTCAAAGTAATTTGCTCTTGTCCAAATGATCTGAAATTTGACAAACTTATATTTAAATTTATATCTTTTGGATGATATTACTTGAATCTATTATAAATGATATTACTTGAATCTATTATAAATTTCTCGTTAAATATATATATTTGTATGTGTAATTTTTTTATTAACTCGCTATTTATTTTAAGATCATTAAAGTGAAATAAAAATTCTTTTTTTTTAATGTCTAAATGAATGCAATAATTTTATTTAGATGCTGTCAGAAAATACATAAATTTGTTCCGGGGATATGAGGTTGTTTGCTTGGAGGTAGTTTAAAATGTCTGTTGATCATACGTTCCATAGCCCGGCAGCAGGAGAATGTCAGCGATATGGTTCACGGGGTCAGAATTAGTAACTTTTTTATGCGGGTTGATTTCGTAGATTGTTGATAGCCAAAACGTTCTTGATAGAATTGTACCAGCCATATCTTAAATTTTCCGGGAAGCGACAAGCATCGAATCACCTCCAGACTCTCTTTTGTCAATGTACAAACTGCGGCACTTGATTTCCATTCCTGTGGGTTTGGTCGAACACTCTGTCCGAGCTTTTTACTGGTTGTTTCTTGTCAGTTGGAATTCTTTGTCTCGCGACCTGGAAGGAGATATCGTTGGGGACTTTTCCTATTGATAGAACCAGGCTCCTAGACTTTGTAGGCTTAAAAGCCATTCTGCACCACTCTAACAGATCTTTCAGTTTATCCAGGCTCTTCTGAACTCCTCCTGTTCATAACTCGAGTGTATGGGTCCTTAAAGAAATTATGGCTTGCTATTTTTCTTTCGTATTTTTTTTATTACTTTAATAGTCATTAAAAGCCAAATACTTGTGCACTGCCTTCCTGAAACCCAAACTTATTTTGGGAGTATCCAACACCATGTATACGTTCTAGGGTTGCCAAAATTTTCTTTCTTTCTTTAGATTAGAACTGATATTGTGTGATATCATCAGAAGTAGTATTTATATAAAAAAAATTAACAGAATCAAATAATATTTATATTTTGTAATTTGAGAAGCGGGCATTATTTATTCACATAGCTTTATTCACTTCATATCGAACTCCCTTGATGTTTGCTATGTTGCGTGATTGTTTGATTTAATATTTGATTTAAGCTTATCATTCGTTTTGTTAAATTAAAGACAATTAGGATTGAGCAAAAACTGAAATGTTGTTATAAAGTGCAAGTCGTAAGGTTGGGCTAAAATTTTACATTTCGTTTAATTTTCTGAAAAACCATAAATTATTTTATGCCTCCATTCTCACTTAATAAAATGTCAATATGTTTGTGAAATAAAATTTAAATATGAATGAAACCCCATGGAAAAATCCCTTTTCTTGTTGTTAAGAGACGTTTCAAAGATTACGGATGGTATCTCTTCATGTGCAGCAAATAGTATTTTATTACATTGATCATTACTAGTGGCTAATATAATAAGGAGCTATGTAAAAAGGGCAATGTTAAATAATTATTTTATTTTTATAAGGGTTGTTAGTTAAGCATATTATAAATGGGTTACGGAAGACATCTTAGTGAAATGGAGAAAGGACAAATAAAGGCACTAAATAAACTCGTTTTCTGATATTTCAAAAGGGTTTCAAAATGTTCCAGAAATATTGCCAGATGATTTTTAAATGATCCAGATAGATATAGATCCAACTAAGTATTAGGAAGAGCTCGAAAATTGAATCGTCATCAAAAGAGAATTCTTGTTCGTGAAGCTTGCAAAGGAGAATGCTTTTCAATGGGAGTTGAAAAAAAGTTGAAATTGAATTTAAGCCAGTCTCCAATACGTAGATACCTTCGGAGAAGCGGATTTTTAAAGTTTAGAAAGCGCTAGTAAAAATCATTCTTGACAGAACATCACAAAAGGATTCGATTGAATTGGTTCAGTGTGACGATGAATTTGGAGTTGAAATGGAGCGTTTTAACTTTTCGGATAAAATCATTTAAATTTTGTCGGTAGGTATACGTTCAAATATTTGCCTCTCACATCTGTCAAAATACGCTAGCCTTACCTATATAGAGAATCCAATTTGGTTATTGCCTTAAAACGCTTCCATTTCAAAAATAATGTTGCTTTGTTTTTTTTTTATTATTTTTATTTAGACCCTTTCAGATATAATTAAAGAAGATTTTGATGTAATTTCAAAAGATGAGAACGAGTCTGCGAACACCAGACTGAAGAGAATATGAAATTTAAGACTTCACTTGCTCCAATAACTTTGGTTCATGATGTCATTGTTTACAAACAAATGGATCTGAAATGAAGAACATTGTGATAAACAGACTCGATGTTTTTTCTGTTCTTGAGCTACTTTCTGTCGATTGGGCGAGCCATCACAATAAGTAATTTACTTTGATAAATTTTAAAACTTTATGTTTAATCTGAGCCGGTTAAAAGTATTACAACAAACCTATAAAGCGTCATTTTTGAGACAGAACATTTTCGTTCTAATTTGTTGTCGATTGTCGAGTAGATCACAAAATCTTAAATTATTTCTTCAGAGGCCCATCAAGCATTGCATATCTTAATGCTTAAACCTTTAGCTCAATATATCTATTGGCTCAATAAGCATCATTAATCAAGTCATTTATACTATTAAACCAGTTGGTTTAATTGAAAGCAGCTACTGAGTTTAAGAACTCTCAAATAAGGCTTGATTGCTTATGTTCAGATTATTGCTTGGGATTATGATCAGGGTCATATTTAGGTTTTAGTGATGGCAATGGTTCACTTTACACATTTGGTTTAAAATATCATTTAAATGTTTTTTTGAACAAAATTGTAGAATAACTTATTACCATTTACATTTATCTAGCCGATTTTTAACGTGCACATTCTATCCCGATGGGATGCAATGGTGCCGCAGACAGTCACAAAAAAATTATGATAATAAAATTATAAAAATTAAATGATAAAGAAAGTTACAGTTGGGTAAACAAAATGATAAAGCGTGATAAATATGATGAAAACTATGAAATATGTAGTTTTAAAAAATCAGTACGCTGAATAAAAAAGTTTTTAGTACTGATATGAACGCGTCAGACGAATGTTCGGAGGGAGGACACATGTCATGGGTGCGCCGGCAGAGAACGACCGGTCGCCTGACCAACGACCAAAGACACTGAATTAGTTTTAATAAAATATAAATCCATTTAATAATCGGTTAATTTTGGTTGGAAGGATATTCTGACATATAATATGGATTTATGACTGTTATAGCGTATCCTTTTTTGATCACTTAAAATATTTGTTTGGAAATAAATAAATGTTGACTCAGGAGAAAGACGATGACGCTTTCAGTAGATTTTTAATTTTTGGATTTTGTTTTTGGGAGCAGAGTGCAGGCCCTAAGCTACTGCTTGTTCACCTTATACGTAAATCCGATTATGATGATGCTTAAAAACAAATGGGTTAGAATCGTAAAAATCGAATGAATACAGATAAAGAACTTAGTATTGATTGTAGCAATGAAGGATACCCATTTACATATTAATATATAAATATTTAAAATTTCCCAGACTAAGGCATGTCCAAAAGTGATATTAATTTTAATGGTTCATTTTCCTAGATTGGAGAAATTATGGAACATTCCTTTATGACATCTTAATATTAGCCTAGTTTTGATTGATGTTCAAACAATTTATTATTTTGTTAGACGCAACGAATGGAATTTTCTATTCTCCAAGTCATAAAATGCCCGTTTTATCATGTCATATCGACGAGACGGAAAGCGTGATATTTGATTGGTCAGCTAGGGGTTTTTCTATTAATTCAAGACACATTCAGATCGTTTCGACTGAATCAAGTACCAGCCTCGAATTTGTTTTTGTTGGTATGAATATTTAAACATTTTGAGTCCATTCTCTCGACATTTTGAACAAATCAGAGTTTAATATTGTTACAGATGACAGTATGTTGGGCGATATATACAAGTGCTTGGTCTTTGATCAGCATAAAGTTCTTCTTGGGTCAAAAAAGGTGACCTTATACGGTTAGCAGTTTCCTAAGTTTTGTATTTGTTCAAGGCTAATAGAGTTTTAGTGCAAAGCTTAATAATTTGCGACAATACTTTGGCGTTCAGGCACTGACTATCTCCATAAATGTCAAACGAAACGAGTAATTTTATTTAATCATTGACGTTCATTTGCCTCTCATTCATGTTTTTGGAAGATATAAGAAGAATTTTTTTCAATAATGGACAAAAATAATTTTTAAAAAGTCTCAAAATCGTTCGACTCCAAATGTCAAAGAAAGAAGGACTCAAAAAAGAATTTTTACAATTAAATAATATTTAGGGTATGTCCAATGATCCGGAATCTCAGATTTGTGTGGGCATTTGTTACTGGACGACTGAATGGAGTTTGTGTTCTGGAAAATGTAATGATGTACTGAACTTAGCATGCCGCTACCATATTTATGAAATTATGCTTGAGGAAATGTTTTCCTCATGAGGCAGTCTTTCATCAGCACCCGAGATATATCATCTAATATTAAACAGTTCTGGCCAAAACTCCAACAACGTCACTTTCGTATAGAGATTCAGGATGATGTTGTAATGAACTGGATTCGGAAAGCTGAGCAGATGCCCCTGTAACATCCGGTTACAGAAAGTTCTTGAAATAACGGTTACTTTCCTGGGAGGACTTAACCCGAAAATTATCGGATGAAACTGGGAGCCATACAACGACACGATGGAACCAATAAGACTTTTCAAAGACGCTCCAGTCCTGGCAGTAACTTACGGTATAAGAAGAACCTCCACTAGCCGAAATGTTAATCAGGAACAGAAAACTTAGAGAGACATCCGGCTAATCACGGAATGCGTAAGATGCGGCCTATCCCGGAAAGCTTAAGAGTTTCAAAGGGTCGAAATGTTTGAAGATGGTGTACCTCCTCTGAGAATACTTGTCGGTAAGCTCCGAGGAGGAGTTTCTCGCAAGTCACTTGTAAAGACATTTTAGTAAGAAAGGAAGATATGAGATTTTCCCCGATAATTGACTCTTAATTTCAATTCTTTTAATACAATTATAATACTTATTTAAAAATTAAAGTTTATTATTGTTTTCAGCTAAACCACAAGTATCAATTAGAATGCAAGAAAATTCCATATATGCCTGGGAAAATACCGATGTCATAATGATTTGTACTTTTTGGGGTAACCCTTTCCCTAGAGCAAGATGGGGTTCAAGAGTGGTCGATATCATGAATGAGAAGTCTGAAAAATTAACTCCTTATAAAAGCACGTTAACAATTACATTGAAGAATGTGAGCAGATCAAACGTTGGCGTTTACATTTGCCAGTCCATCAATAACATAGATTCCACGAAGCTTGCTGTCAATCTCAGGGTCCGAGGCTAGTTTTGTTTATGCTTGTTTCGATGCTTTATGCATTTGGATACATTAATTTGAATTCTTGTGGATTCAGTTAAACCAATAGCCTTCTAAACTAAACCAGGAGCAGTATTATGAAAACTTAATATAGAATAAAATACAGTCAAATCTCGATATTATGCCACTCCGCTCCACCCACTTTTGGTCCCGACAAAATTCAATACAAAATAAATTTACTATAAATTTACAACCCCCAACTATCGCTGCTACGCTGACAATGTTTATTTAACCCATGAAGTTAAGGACATATTTCCAGTCGGGGGAAGTAATTAAGAAACATTACCTTGTATTGTTAAGATTTGATCAGGTTAATACTTTCCCAGGATTTGTTGGTGAGGGATGATTAAGGAAAGTGATGGAACATTCCATGGAATTTGATTGATCAAATGGGCAAAGTTGACTGGAAATATAAATAGGAATGAGAGTGTATGTCGAGATTTTATGTGAGAATTGCGAGTTGAAATGAAGATTAGCAAATGTCAGCTCAGAAACGCAAGCGAAGCGATTTTATGATGGAGGAGAAGAAGGAGATCATCAATGCCGTGAAGAAGGAGCCGAATCATTCCAAGCTGGCCGGGGAGATTAGCAAGAAATGGGGCGTCGAAGTTAAGAGAACCGCCGTGAAAGGCATTCTCAGCAAGAAGAATGCAATCGAGGCTGCAATCAAAGCTGGAGTTCCATCGAAGCGCAGGAAGCTGACGCAGGCTCATTACCCGAAGCTCGATGAGGGAATGCTCGTATGGCTGAAGCAAACAAAAGGACAGTATCTGCATGTCAGCGGCAATCTGATCAAGGAGAAGGCTATGAAACTGGCCGAAGTGATGCACATGCCGGACCTCAAGGCGAGCGACGGTTGGCTGGACAATTTCAAGAAGCGCCACGGCATCACGATCAAGACAGTGCAGTGCAAAGCTGGAGCGGTGGATTCGCAAGTCCGGTGTAATATAAGCGTGCGATCGGCTAGGCAACGAGATGCTCGAGATCCGCCGAAAGATGCGCCAGCCAACGATTTTTGAGAGTTTTAGACTGAGCTGATAGGTAACCTAAGAAAATAGTCTTTTTTTTTACAATAAAGCCGTTTTTAGAAACCCTCGTTACTATGCCACTCTCACTACTATGCCACTTTTGCTTGGGTGGCATAGTAGCAAGATTTGACTAGAAACATCTAATCGTGACTATAGTATTTTTGGGCTTTTTCTTCTTTGAGTTTATTTGTCTCCTTCTGTCCACATCAAGACTCGCATTAACAGCATAAAAATCATCGAAATTTAGAATAATGACAGAATTTCTAAGGTCTAGGGATGGCAAACTATGTAAATCAGGATCGTCATGAGTTACAATATTAAAAGCTAATTATTAATCAAATAACGGAACACTTTTTTTCATATTGTTTCGACACGCCATATTGTTTCCTGACTGAACCACAACTCAGCACACACACATTCAGTTATGCCGGTCTACACGTCCACTGAACTATATTCTTACAATATGGGTAGGATGTCTACCAAAAGAGAGTTGAGAAAGAAGTTGTTCCTGCTTCATCTCTGGCTACCGACTTCTGATTTTTGTCTGTTGGCACCCACTGTCTCTCAAGAGAGGCGCTCTAGCAATGATGCGGCTGAGAATTATAGAGCTTCATCCGACGGTGGAATCGCTGAAGCATCTAGCATTACATTTGGATTTCTCAACATACGTTCGATCACTAGCAAATTTCAGGTGCTCACAGATATCATCAAAGACAAGAAAATAGACATTTTGTCCCTGACTGAGACATGGCATGATGATGGGTCAATTGCTTTCTTTCAGCTGCGTCGGCAGGGATTTACAGTCGTTGACCGTCCTCGTGATGGGTCTGCACAGAGTCTTCGTTCGAATCATGGAGGTCTTGCTGTCGTTTCAACATCAGCTGTTCACCTACGTCTTCTAAATATTGATTTCACATCAACCACATTTGAGTATCTTGCTGCACAAGTTTATTTACGAGGAAAATGCACCAATCTACTCACAATTTACAGAACCGGTCCTATACGAAAAGTTTTTCTCGGAGTTAACTGAACTCCTGAGCAGGTTTGTCGTCATCTCCTCAGTGTTGTTCATCGCTGGTGACTTCAACATTCATCTTGAGTGTCATGATGACCCAAGCAATGTAACCTTCAGAGGCATTCTATCTTCACTGGGTCTGGTGGTGAGGGTTAATGGACCGACACATGACCTTGGTGGAACCATCGATGTTGTTCTTCAACATGAAAACTGTCATCAAAGTGTTGTTGTTGAGAGGGTGGACACTGGTCTTTCTGATCATCGCCTGCTCCTCTGGAACACAACTTTCCCACGCACACGACCCCCAGTGGCCTCTTGTCATGTTCGCAGATGGAGGCGCCTGGACGTGACCCAACTAATTCAACAACTCAGTCTATCATTTCTCTGTGGTGACCAAGGGTTCTTTCCTGACGATGTAGATGAGATGGCATCATTCTACAATTCAACCCTCGTAGATATTATTGATTCACTTCTTCCAAATACTATATCTCATCCCTGTAGGTACAAGCAACCCTGGTTTGATGTCGAGTGCTGGCGGCGAAGACGATGTCTCGCAAGGCTCAGAAGAGTGACGACGGGTCATGCACTCAAAACTGCAACTCGTTCATATCTAAAGTTACTACGCTCCAAACGGCGAACCTATTATACAAAGCGTATTAGTGAGGTATGTCATCCTGAGAGACGCTGGAAACTTATAAAGGAGGCCACCGGTTTGGGGCGAAACCCTCAGAGATCAGTCGCACCTTCTCCCAGAGATTTTTCCAGCTATCTTAATGACAAGTTCGGGGGCATATGTGAATCAACTGCTGGGGCTCCTCCTCCTGGATTCTCTACCTTAACCGACACAGAATTGAACCAACTTGGTCCAACCTCAATTGAGGAGGTGGTTATGCTGATCCACTCACTTCCTAATAAACAGTGTGGTCTTGATCCAATTCCAACTTGGCTCCTCAAAAAACTTTCGTTCGTACTTGCACCATTCCTAGTGCAACTCTTCAATATCTCCCTTTCCACAGGTTACGTACCTCTATCCTTCAAGATTGCACAGGTACGTCCCATACTCAAGAAAGCAGACCTTGATCCTCTTCAGTGTTCGTCGTATAGACCCATCTCAAACCTCAGTGTAATCTCCAAGCTTCTAGAGCGTCTTGTGCTGAGACGACTTGTTAACTACCTTGATTGCAATGCCTTGCTTCCAGCAACACAATCTGCTTACCGTCGGCATCATTCCACTGAGATGGCGGTTCTGAAAGTTGTTTCAGACATTCGCAGTGCAGTTGATCTCGGTAATGTTCCTCTACTCCTCCTCCTGGACATGTCCGCAGCATTCGACACCGTTGATCACGGAATACTCCTAAATAGGTTGGAGAAATCATTCGGAGTGCATCAGGCGGCCCTGGGATGGTTCACATCGTACCTTACTGGCAGAAAGCAAACAATATTGTCAAGTGGCGGTCATGATATGGTTACTGAGGGCATCTCAAGTGGCGTTCCACAGGGCTCAGTCCTCGGACCAATTCTCTTTTCTCTGTATGTAACTGATATAGAGCAAATTGTTAAGAGACATGGCCTCGACAGTCACCAATATGCGGATGACATCCAAATATACGGTTACTCAAAACCAGATGATGTTGCATGTCTTCTTCAGCAGATTGCGGAATGCTTCTGTGAGATCGCTGCCTGGGCGTCCTCTAACCGTCTCCATCTAACTCTAATAAAACAGACGCAATATGGTTTGGTTCTGATTCAAAACGAAAGCTTATCCCTGCAATGCCTTTGCATCTTCATGGAGCTGATATTGTTCCGTCGGAGACAGTCCGAAATCTTGGGGCCTACTTAGACTCTGGCTTGACAATGGATGAGCATGCAAGAAGAGTGTCTGCAAGCTGTTATGCTACACTTCGTGTTCTCAGAGAGGCAAAGCCATTAATTCCGCATGACACATTTGTTATCCTGGTAGTTCAGTTCATTCTGACAAAACTTGATTACTGCAACTCTCTGCTTACAAATGTTAGTAATAGCACGCTCCACTACTATCAGGGTGTGTTGAATGCAGCGGCCACGCTCATCTCTGGAACCAGGATCTCTGAGCACATCACACCGGTGATGAAGAGTCTACACTGGCTTAAAATACCCTACAGAATATCGTATAAAGTCTCTTCAATAATATATAAAGTCTTATGCTATGATGAGCCAAAATATATCTCCTCTTCAATGGTGAAAACAACCACAATACCGGGACGAACACACCTTCGCTCTTCATCTCATCCCATGTTCCTTGTCCCCACGTCACACAGCGTCAAGTTTGGCGACCGTTCTTTCTACGTCAATGGTCCCAAAACATGGAACGCCCTCCCTGTTCACATTCAAAAAGCCGCCACACCTGAGCTTTTTCATACCAATTTAAAGACTCACTTGTTTATTCAATGTTATTCTTAAATATTTTAGTTTGCATTTTTTTAAATTGTCTTTTGTTCTCATTATTTCATTATGTTGTGCTCGGTCGTGTCTATGCTAATGTGCGTCGGCAGTGCCTTGACATCCTAGGACTGGATAAAAAAGGCACTTAAAATATTGGAGGAATTGAATTGAATTGAATTTTTTTCAATATGTTAATTAAAAGCGGGAAAAGCAATCGTAGCCAGTGTTTCGTTCAGGCGTCTCTTCGGGATGGCAGATTCTTTTTTCCAAGTTCCTAAAACTGAGTTTTGACATTTTTTGTGCTTTTAATTAATGAATCTGTTTTCTTAAACCAGCAATTTATTTGGGTCGTCCATAAAAGACATCTGCGAGAGAGGGGAAAAATGGGACGGAGCCAAATGCGGACTTTGCGGACAAGAGTTAAATTCGAAAATCCGAAAGTCTTTTATGGATGACTCCCTTTATATTGGAAGTCAGCACCCTCCCTCCACCCGAGTCAAAAAGTCTGAAAGAAAGCCCGGTCGTACACAAACGTCAATCTGGCAGTTTTATCCATTAATGATCATCATTACAGGGATATAGATAGTTTTTTTTCCATGGGTGGCACTTCAGATTTTGTGATTTCACGACCACTGGCTCAACATTATAATTAAAGTGAAGCTATAAAAGCAAATAAATTTATTTTCAATTAAACCTGTTAATTGTATTTTAATTATTGATACAGATTTTTTTTCTCGGTCAAGATTAAAATAACGAACAAGAACATTTAGTTTTTTTTAAGCTTCTCATACGGATAGAAGTTTGTAATTTCATCTTGGCGTTTCTGGAGTGGGACATGCCACGTCTTCAAGAGTACGATCTGGATAAAATCACTACTTTTCAGTTGCTGACTAATGAATTACCCTAACGCAGCCACTATAAGCCACTTCCGGATGATACTTATAAATTCCGAGATTGTCTTGGAGGACACCAACTCCAGCTAACTTCATTCAATCATTGGGGAAGGACCGAAGTCCAAATCCCTCATCAGAGTCATGTAGATATTACGTTTTATGTTTCAGATTCTTCTTATTTTAGATTGACTCCAATTTTTCCGTAATCGCACTGAATGTTGTAGTTCCCCGTTGTCCCTGTCGTTTAATTCTAGATTCGCCCTTTGGTTGTAAGAGGCTTTTGTTGGCCTTTTTCTGTCGTTCCAGCCACCTAGATTTCTTATTTCTAGATATGGAAATTCTTATCTCCGCGTTGCGCGTTGAGAAATTACAAATACGAAATTTAGGCGCACCCCTCAGACAATGAATTGGCTCCGCCATTTTGCTAGATTGATTAGATAGGGTCTCTCTGCCGCAGCCTCAGTAGCTTAGGACATTTTTGCCATAGTCTACGTTCTTTCCGGCTAGACAAAAAAGATCCGGGTGAGGTGGGCAACAGTCGACTCGCTGACTACGTCTCTTGCGCTAACTTTGATGGGAAAGAAGTCAGTTCAGTAGCTTTTCTCTTCCAGGTCAGGTCTATCGATAGATATGATAGATCCTTTGAAACTCTGCACACTTTTCCGCTTTGAGCACATTCTATACTAGTCTGTGCCCGCACGGAACCGTTAGTTCCACCAAATTCCGTCAACATAAGCACCTTATCCAGCCTCTTGCCAATTTCAATTAGCACTTGGGGTAGCGTGTCATCCCTTCTGTGACAGCACTCGGCAGCGGCAGTCCAATCGTTTGCCTCGGCAAGGATATCTCTCTTTGGCGTTTGACATAGCCTTTTGCAGAGATGGAAGAAGCTCTCGCCTAGGAAATAGATTTTCCGCTGCTTGGTAATTGTGCACAAGTTTTCTTTGCATACTGCTGTTTTTGTGGCCTCGCACTTTTTGACCTGATTGTGTCGCCACGTGTACCGACTTATGACAAAGGCTTATGCTCAATTGCGCTAAGCACATGAGGCAATGTCTCAGTTACTCACTCTCAAACGTTTAGGTCCTTTGAAATTCCTTTGTGAATATTTATGTTTATAATTGACGTAGACTTAAATTCTGGACATTTGAGCACAGAGATATTTGTACGTATCGGGAATATGCATTACCTTAATTGTATGTTTACTGGAACTAAAATAAGAAACCTGGTCAATAATGCAGGTAGTATTACTATTGTAATTCCCTCATCAGAATGGGAATTTTTGACATTCGCACTCCAGTTCCAGCTTTGCTAAAGACTTCTCAACCGATATTCCAATATTCGTGAGATAGCATGATTAACTTACTCGTTTCTGAGCGAATAATTTGCTCGTTTTAAGACCTCAATCTGCCTCCTTTCCTTGTCAGACAATATTTTGCCTCCAGTCATTTATAAAATAATATTTTTATATACTTAAAATGTTTGTTGACTTTCATTGAGTTTATGTACCTTACAGTGTTACGTGTTTAAAATTATTTTTTTTGCGTAACTACAATAATTTCATGTGTTATTGGTAATCAATGGATGTCCAATCAGTGGATGTCCTCATGGCTCTTGGGAGTCGCTGAAATGCTATTTTGCATTATTTTACAAGTTTTAACAATACTTGCAAGTTGCATGATTATTTGAGACCATTAAAAATAACACAATATATAAAATTGAATAATATTAGACCTGTATTTAATGAGTTTATGGGGTGTCCATGCGGTCTCGTGTGCGTATATAGATCTTAGAAATTTCATAGTTACTTGACTTTTTTTAAAATTAAAGAAAATTAAACATTTTGCATCATTTTTCAGTTTTATTATTTTAACATTTTATCAATTTTATTTTAAGTTTATCGAGTTTTGATAATGGAAATGAAATAATTTACAAATAGTCCTAAACCTAAGGAGACACATAAATGAGATTTTTTTGCATTTCATACAAAAAATCATTCTCATGCCCCAATCTACATGATAGCTAATGATTAGAATGATTTATTATACAAATCATTCAATCAATTTTTTTCTGACTCTAATATCCGTTCTAAATTATAAATCACTAAAACTGGATTCGTTTTAGCTAACAGTGAAATTAAACCTGGATAATATTCCTTCAGTATTCCTTTTTTTGCGGTACAGCCCATTAAACATCTCGGTTTAGACTAAAGTTAGATAGAGTGCTTTTTTTCTTCTTTTTTTTCATCGCCTTTGTTTTTGGAAAAGTTGAGGTTTCAGGCCTCATTCTTACTGATGAGATGAATATAAAGATGAATGTTGTAAATACGTGAATTCATTCACTCCTAATGTTAACTTTAGCTCGTTCACAATTAAGATGTGGAGATTACGGCTGCAAGCTACCTACTAAAATTGAATAATATTAGACCTGTATTTGTTTTTGTTTTTAAATTATCTAAGCAAAAAACATCTGAGGGAGCATGTTACTGAGCTAAACCAAGACGCTGTTTCCGTTTCTTATATTCTTAAATTCATAAAGATTAATATTACAATTAAACTCTCGCAGGATGACAAAAGGCGTTATTTGTAAACATAAACAAAAAGTATTAAAAATTTATATAAGATTTTATAAAAAATAAATTGCCGATTTAAAATTGATGAAATTATCATCTAATATAATTTATTATGTTTGATTAGATCACATGTCCTGGGGCATTCCTCTCACAATAACTCTGGCGGAATTCTTAATAATAATGACAGTAATATTGACCAGTAAGGGATGGAATAAATGGTTGGGCAAAGATAAAGCAAGAGCGAGAAATCGTTAAACATTATTTATTCTTGACTAATACATTTTTAAATTATTTTATGCTAACCAATTTGTCGTAAATCAATATCTTAGAAATTCGAGCCTTGGGGTGTGTTTAACTTCTTTTTGCACTCAGTTCATTATGTACGGATTTATACGCTAGGTAATAATTATAATTGCAACACAACTTTTAAAATATCTTAAAATTATTTAACGCAACAAACGAAGAAATTTGAGGATGTCTTACTGCTAATCAAAATAACAATCTAAAATACAGAGCACTTAATCAATGATACAAGCTAGAAACTAGTTAAATTCCAATCATATGAAAAATATTAAGTTAGATGTTTTGCAGAAGATGTTATGCATAGGAAGACTAAATTCATTTAATTAAGTTGAACATCTCCTAGAGAGCAACATGTTAGATGTTGAGTTACAAGTAAGTTTCGAAGACAATTAAGTCTCTTAAAAAGTTTACAGTCTGTTAAAATCACTAATTTTATGATTTAAAATCATTTATAAATTCATCTGAAAGGCGGATATCGAGATAAATTCTGTAGAGATGAAGTGACATCGCTTTGAGGAGTCCTTGTTAAATATGGATCGATCATATCCGACGCAGGAACTGGACCTTGACAGAAGGTAGAGTTCAAATTTGTATCTGAATGAAATCCTGAATGATAGGAATAGTATTCTAGGGAGGTTGTGCCGTAATGGAGGCATGAAGGCACGTCAGTATAACTTAAACTCGATCCCCCAAAACCATTTGCAAAGAGAATGGAATCTTGGCAACAATTTTGAATTTCTCTTATTTGATTCTTAGCTAAAGCTGGACTTCCTAAAAGAACAGACGATGAAAAATATTTTCCTTGGCTTAAAGTTTCCAGAGAAGATTCGGATGTCAGAGATGAAAGGTAATGCGGGAAAGGCAAGTGGGAGTTTGGGTCCAAAGATTGTTTGATATAGTGATGATCCTTTTTAGAAATTCTTTCATTGAGAGATGTGGTAGTCACTTTGCTTGTATCACTTATAGTGATATCGGAAGGATGAAATGTTTCACGCCAAAAGTAAGATTCCGGAAACATATTTTTGGCCGTCTTCGAGTCATACTTAGAACCAGTTTTTAAGTTTTCCAAGGCTAACTTGTGATCAGAATCTGTCTTCATTTCTAAGTGGCGAACCAAATAAGCTTCCTTAGAAAAGACTTTCTTACAAACTCGACACTCTGCATTATTTATTGGATTATTTTGCTTTTCAGCATGACTGGACATGTGTTTGACGTAACCTGTGCGGTGAATATATCTCTTATTGCAAATTGAGCACAAAAAGGGGTTGTCTCTTGATGACGAAGTTATGTCTGCTGCTAGAAAATTAGAAAGTGGTAAACCTCCTGAAAAAACTTTCCAGTATTCTGGATGGTACTTGTGCATATGCTTGAAAAAACGCTGGTCGTTGGCACATTGTTTTTCGCAAATTTGGCACGTTAAATCATGTGGCTTTGGTAAAAAATTTGCTTCCTAGAAAAATTTAAGAAATGCATTTTAGACACATTTGCACAATTTAAGTTTAATTTCTAAAAAAAATTACGCTTCTCTGCAGATCAAATTCGCCCCTTTTTGAGGAATTCTTGGAATTAAGGCTGTGCCCTTTGAGGTGCTGCTGAAGACTTGATAGTTGTCGGAAGGCTTTTGTGCAACCTCCGATCACACATCGATAAGGCCGCTCGCCTAAAATGAATACGCATTCCGTTTACAATTAGCATTATTCTTTATTACTCTCCAGAAAACTATACTACCTTTTGAGATAATACGGTAAAAAAAAAAACTTTCGATGAAGCGATTTTGTCACATCTCAGTGGCATTCGACATATTTCTTACAAAATAAAGTACAACTTACCTGTATGAATCCTTTGATGCTGTTGAAGATGAGATAACTGTTTAAAGGATTTCTCACAATAAGCGCACGAAAATTTTCTCAAATTACTGTGAACTAGGCTATGTTGTAGAAGTTGCTGGGAGGTAGGAAACGATTTCATACACTTTTGACATCTTTGACTTTTTTCGGTGAATGATTCACTGTCAGAAGTTTTAATAGGGGTTTTGTTGTTCACGTCGAAGAACTCCATTTTATCGGATTATTACATAGTTCAATTCCATGCTAGGTAAACAGATTACTATAAAGTACTCGCCCTATTCATGGATAAAGTTCTCAAAATTCTAGCAATCCTTTATAGCATGCTTTCGAGTGCCGGAGTAATATATAAAGTGTCTTATAATAAGACCAAGATAATTGGAAGCCTTCATATCGTTCTCAAATTTCAGGCTGGTGAACTTTTTTTCGAGTTTAATGCCATTAATTTCATGTCTTGAGAAGAAGAACTCGGTGCTTAAAAATTCGTGTGCTTCGTTGGTTCATCGGAGATAGGCCTACAGAGTATGGATCAGATGATTTATGTAGAGCTTACTAATCCGCAACGCGTTGAGACTGTATACGTTCCTGCAAACACATTAAACACTTTAAATAATACTCCAAACTGAGTGTTTCAAAGACAATCTATTTAACTCTATGTATTAACTCTTCAAAACATTTTCTTTGCATGCAAACCTTCTGCAGAAAAAAGTGATTAATGAATAGTTGCAAAAAATATCCCAATAAATTTTAGCTGTCATCTCTTTTCAGACTCGGAGCAATTGTCATTAAATGGTTTCATGAATGAAAGTTGTTAATCAAATCGAACACAGAGGGCTCAGTTGAGTGCTTTCATGAAAAAGCTTTCTATTGTTAAAAAGCAGCCAGGGTTAGAGTGCGTGTGTGCTTACAAATATGTTATACTCGATAAAGGACTTCTCCTGGACCTTGAAAAATGTCAAAGCACAGAAACATGCTCAGTAAAAATATAAATACTGCAGTATTTATCTCTGGAATACTGACAATTTAATTCGAAATAACAATGTAATTCTTAGAGTCTGGTGATTAAAACTGCATGTGGAATAGTTTCATAAGCCTTTTTAAATATCAGTTAAAATAATTACCGATTAAATTGTCTCGGATAAAATTTATATACGAATGTAACATATCAAGATAAGCAATGGTCATCAAGGCTGGATGATGTAGAACAAAATCCCTACGAAACGGGTGTCACCGGTGCTCATGGCTGAAAGTGTTAAACTCCCATTCAGCAGCTGAATTAACATAAAATAATAATTCTGCAGACTTCGCTGTTCTGAAAGTTTTAATTTGCAAGTTTTAAATATTTTTTGTAAAAAAAGTATTATCATCTTATGAATAACAACAGATAATTTTAATTTTTATAAACTTGAACTGGGATTTATTAAATTGTGTGACTTATTTTTTTATATTTTAATTCATCCTGAAATGATGACAATGCTATTTATAGATTAGCGTCAGATCTCACTCCTTTATTAATGATATAATTTAATTTAGGAATTACTTAACAACTGCCCGATTTTAGTTGTTGGAAATTCAATTTATTTTAATTAATTATTTGTTTGTAGGTGACTCAAACAGTTTGGTTCACTTTGATTGTGGAATTTATTATCTTGATGACATGAAATTTCTGAAATTTTTAAAAAGCAACATCCCAAATTCGGTCAAGACTTTGGTCCGTAATTTTGTGAAATTATATAACAACATGAAAAGTAAAACTTAAGTTACACATCTAAATTTGCTTTATTTTAAACGCAGAAACATGGAAAATATAATTATTAAACTGAAAAATATCCAGGCCAGGAAACTATTTGTCTTAAACTTTGAGGATGTTTACTATTCCCATGTCCTAGTATCTTCATCCAATTGGGGTAAACTTCCAAGCAGCTGAGTTCAATTTTATGAAATTAAATGCCAATTTTCAATATTGGAAAATATTTGAATCAAAATATTTATCTTATGCAATATTTTTTATTTTCAGATGACAAACATTTATGGAGAAATTTATGAAATTATGACATTTGGAATAACCAACTCAACTAATTAGTGATAAAAGAATCAATTAGTTAATTATTAACAATATTGTAATATACCGGTTATTAGGTTGGATCTGATATCAGATCGAATAACATCGGGATTATCCAGCGCTATTAATATTAAGTTTGGTAGTCCATTTTTCGGCATTTAAAAATTCTTTTTCAAATATTAATTACATAGATTTAAAAATTCTTAAGCAAGTTTTCTTCATTACTTCCTATTTACTTAAAGAGTTTGCTGATGGTTAAACATTGATTGTACCAAAGTAAAAACCGAAGTAAAAAAAAACTTCCTTTACAAAAGGGGGGGGGGGTTACAATTGTACCCCAGCATATTTATTGTTGCTGAGTATAAACCAAATGTCATTATATAGTTTATTATATAGTTTCTTCCGAGTTTCTATAAACGTCAAAAAACTGTTCTTTACCAACAATTCTAATCATGGGAACTTTGCTTGTTTGAACTTCCCACGACATGCTATCACACTACTGATCTCACATCGAGTTATAACAAAATTATTTTACATTAAACGACAACCCATTCAAGAATCAGTCTAAAGTTTCATCTGATTTTATGATATTTTAAATGTAGGCTACGTTTATATTACATTTGATATAGTATAATAACATTTTATATGTTGTCATATGTAACATTAAAAATGTCATTACAAAAATCTCTAATGTTTGAATATGCGTGTCCGTATCTTCAATGCACAGCGGGAGGTATAAGTGTACACCGCGCCGTTTGACTTTTGCGTTTTGTTATAATAGACTTGTTGAAGATAAACGTCTCAAAAATTCACGATAAAATTTCAAAAACGGATTCAAGTATTTAAAAAAAAACAAATGTTAGGGTACAATTGGGCATCCAAGGGCTGAGCAAGATTCAATCTCATATTTCTTAAAATAAATGGCCCCAGGGTGATACACCTGACCCGAATGGGGAGCCTAAATATTAGGTGAAGATTTACGCTGATGATTTTAGAGATCGTCTCAGGGCTAAATAAAATGTGTATCTCGTCAAAGGTGAGTTTGCATGCGATAGCAAAAAAAATTCAATAACTATTATCATTAAAGACAAGATGACGTCTGAGAGACTAGCACATTGAGGAATGCCAAATCAGAGAGATTAAGCTCAACAAGGACATATGTATGGTGCGGATATTTATTACACAGAATGACTTTCGCCAAAACGAGCTTTCATGATTTCAAAATTTATTAGCATGACCATGGGAGAAAATGACAACTCTACCTGTATCCGTATGTTCCTTAAATGACTAAATTTTAGTGTATCCTCAACCATATCTGTAAAAGTTGTCCAACTCTACCTCAGCCTTTTCTGGCTACATTATTATTTAAAACAATGTTTATCAACTATAATTATTAACAATAATGGATTTTCAAACATTTAGTCTATTTCTTTGAGATTCTATCAGTCATACTGAACTAAACAGTCTCTGAGGAAGACAAAGTATTATATCTGTTGAGCACTATTTTAGTTATTTCATTGGAATGAAGGCTAACTAATGTGCTGGCTTCATCCAAAGTGGATAAATCTTTTTTACGTTTTAAGCCTAAGCCGAAGGGTAACAACTGGCTAAGGAAACAATACCTATCACCTCTGATGATGATCCAGAAAGTTTGCAAGAGGTTAAATTTTTTTTTAATAAAAAAAGAGCTGCTACATTCCTAATTCCTAATTCTATAATGTCATTGTATCGTATTAAAAGTCATTTAGCCATCATATTGAAGGTGATTCATCAAATTCTGGAAATACCTTTATTATAAAATTATTGCAACAGTATTCGTGAAATATATCCGTTATTTAAGCACAGGATTATATCAACATGATATTGTTAAAAACTTTTAATTTATAATGTTTTGTATACTAATGAAATTAAAAGCTAAACCTGAAATAGCTTAAAAATCTTTAGAAGAACAGTAACTGCACTAAGTCCGTTGCCATATTTTGAACGTCTGAAGGTTTCAATAGCTTTGCACCTGTTAATGTGAAAATTTTTTCTGTTCAAACATAGACAAGAGAATGTTTCATTTGTATCATCATTTTTTAATATACTTCAGATAGTTCGACAAAATAATTAAAAGAAATCTTTTTACCAGTGTGAGCATCAAAATTTTTTTGTTATTTCCTTGTTTTATTGTTAAAGATGACAGATCTAAAAAGGAATTTACTATTTATTCGTCCTCGTTATCCATAAAGTACGTATACGAATATTAAATACGACTAATTAATTTGATAGTTAAATGAAATGTATTCGAATTAGAAGAAATATTTCAACTGGAAATAATGCACAGGATTATACCACTGGGTGTGAGAACTTGAACACGATTGTGGTCTTACCTCTTCTCAACTGGATTGGCAATTATACGTTGCTTAGTGATTAATCGTGACGTTTGATACCAAATTGACCCCATTTGGCGATAAACAGCTTATTAAAATTTGATCAACATCAAACCATTAATTCGTGAATTATTACAAAATTATGTGGTGTCTCCATGGCTTCTCCTCGCAGTTATTATTATATTTATAAAATTATATTGCACGATTATGAGATTTATATCTCGTTATGTATTTTTTAGGACGGAAGTTCATTGCCTTATTTTTGACAAACATTCAACAAAAGTTAAGGAGCAAGTTGACACTTTATCAGCTATGCACAAGAAGCAACTGACTCGTCTACCATTAATGCGGACACAGCATCATATGCAAACGAACGCTTTTTACAGTTACTAAAAGAATTTGACATTTTTCATCACAAGTGTAGCCTCATTTGCATAGAATGAAGAGAATAGCTTCTCAACTGATGCACTGGATGGTAATCTGGTATTGAGGGAAATAAACATTTTTTAAATGTTCCTATAGCTATTAAGATCTGATAATTACGACGAAACATCTGCCGGATATCTATTGACTTCCTCCGCACTAGTAACAACATGTAATTCGTCTCTTTGAGGGGATTGCCATAAAAAAACTTTCAGCAGGCCGGGCGGACAGACATGATAAATCTGGAAGCGGGCCCCTGCAGGTCCCTAGCGTAGACGGAGTCAATCCCTATTAGTTCCACTACTCTCGTTTTCAGAGTGCCAGGTTCCTAAGGATCGTACCACTGAGGCGTCGAACGCTGTGCAGTTCCTCTGCTTCAAGTTTATCCTTCCTGATATTTACTTGCACACCTTCATAGGATTCCGTTGGAGATTCTTTCGATGGCCGCATTATCTCTGAATATTAAGAGGGAGTTGTTCTTTTCACACAGTTCAGAACATGAGGCATGGTTCCCTGGTCGAATCCGAATTGGCGGCATTTCGAATTCTTTCCCGCATCTCTTTTATTGTTGCCGTTTAGGATAGCTGTGATAGGTCTTGTCCAAAAGATGAATCTCCAATCTCTAAACCGGGAATAATGCTCCATCCGTATGAAGTGATTGGAGATCGGACTCAAGCTTGTTTGGGTCATTACTTTTCTTTGGTCCGTCTATGGCTAGCAGCGACCGTAGTTGGGATGCACGTAAGACCGCCTTCAATTCCTTCTTAATCCAATGAGGATTTAGCACTCGGTCGCCCAATATAAGGCTGGGGTATCTTTTCCATCTGCAGCCCGGCAGCGTCTTACTGAGATATATGGTCATTTTCGTTCTGATCCGCATATTCGTCCCCTTGCTTTGGATATCCTTTGCTTCTCCTTTTAACCACTGTGCTTAATCCGTGTGATCCGTTCTGCCTGTCCTCTTGAGCACGGTTACTCTCAGGAATCGTTGAGCCATTTTAGAGAGAAGCTTCTCCTTGCTCCAAAGAAATTTCGCCTGCATGATGGCGGAGATTTCGGCCATGAAGTCCACTGGAAATAAGCCAAATTCTCTTTGGTGAGAAGTTAGTTACATGATCTCGGCTGTCCACATTTCTTATTCTTGTCCATTTCCTGGCAGATTTTACTTCGTTCTCGTATTTCTGGAGGTACTCCTTCAGGACATATCCACTGAACTGCAGATTAGTGCTGAGGAAGGTGTTGACAGCTTTTACTGTGGTGCGAGGAGTGACTAGTTTACTTTGTTCAGATACTCTCGAAGTTCGTTCACTTTCCCGCCGGATATGAATGAGCTGTCGGCACTCCGAGATGTCGGTAGTGGTCTTCTTTCTTCAGTCTTGATATGATGGTACCTTGCCGTGTCAAGGGTGTCGTGCTTTTTGCCTCTCACATGAAGTGAAGCACATTCTTGAGGTTGAACTAGTCCTTGCTCTCGATTGCGAAGTTGAAGACAATCGAACGTAATGGTCATCCCTGTCCCACTCCTTTCCTTACTCGGATCGCTGACGTTAGCCCGGTTTGAGTCAGGTAAGTCGAGGAGTTGTCTCTTCATATTTCCGCCATCTTTGCCACGACCTCTCTTGCTAGCCCTTTCGATGGTAGAGCTTCCAAGATCTTAATACTTCCTTAAGTTTTGAAGCCTTGCAATAATCTTTTCTCCAGGTGACAGTGTTCTATAGCTTATTTCATTTTTGTAAAACATAACTTTTGTTTACATTCATGAGCACATTCTTGGGCAGTTTTAGTACTGAAAGTACTTATATACACGTAGTATGTCTATTGGGCCCAGGCTTCTAGTCCTAACAAATTTATGTATTTTCAGGCAGTATCTAAACAAAATTATTACATTCATTTTAGATCATTTGGACATAAAAACATTTTAAATAAATATTTCATTTGAAATGTGTTTAACATTTTAATTTGCCAAATGGTAAAAAGAATTTCTAATTAATCTAATTGTTAATATCTAAATAATCTAATTGTTATGAATAAAAGACGCATTTACAACTCTATAAATTTTCTCTAATTTGAACGTATCTATGGGTTATTAGACTATTTGTAAATAATAGAGTCGATCTGGATATGAGCCTGTTTTGTTTACATCGCTCATCGTGATAGTCAATTTAAGAATTTAATAGCTCAAAGTGGACATTACCTAACTTCAACTTATTAGTACATTTTGAATTTAGTTGATAGTTAATATGTCGTACAGCATGTTGCCTGAGTTAAGTCATTTCAATCAAGAAGGTTCCTCAGTGTCCCAACAAACTCCGGGTATTTTGCAGGATTTTTCTACGAATGTTAATGGATTCGTTGCTAGCAATCAATCATCAGCGGTTCCTGTCGGTGGAGTAAATTATGACGGAAGAAGAATGCGAAACAAATCGAACATTAGAAAGACAGTGGATTATAACGCATCTGTGGTCAACTGGCTTCATGTACGTGATGCGCTTGAAAACTTTAATTTCTCGACAACTGCAGCAAAATATTGCTTTTCATGATTATAATCTTGATTAATATCGAATCAATTTCTGAATTTGGCACACTTGTCATAAAGTACTAAAGCATATTGACCACCATAGAATTATGGAAGACATTTCCATTTTGTTTTTTCTTTTGTTTTCTTTTAATCAGATGCTATTTTATGGATAGATTCGTTATTA
Source organism: Hirudinaria manillensis (assembly GCA_034509925.1). NCBI lineage: Eukaryota > Metazoa > Annelida > Clitellata > Hirudinida > Hirudinidae > Hirudinaria > Hirudinaria manillensis. The sequence goes on along the minus strand of CM067532.1, from coordinate 3,668,106 downwards.
AGAAGTAATTTGTTCATGTATATTAGTATATAGATGAATTTTAATGACGTTTCATTCATGAAGTCATAATAACATCTTATCTCAAGCTGAGTAGCTGCATATATTTGAAATTTTAGCTTGAAAATTTTGCCTGTTATTCTGATTAGATAATTTGTTCTATATACATGTAGATCATTCTCACTCCTTGCCATAATAATTATACTGGAATAATTCATTTAAGATTTTGAACATTTATATATTTTTAACCTGTTCTGTGAGAAGTCATGAAAACCACATCATTTATATTTCTGATGTCATTTACATAATGTACTATAAATTTGTCTATAAAATTGTTTAAAATAGTTTTTGGAAGCAAAATGGCTTTTATTTTATTTATTGGCTTGTATAGAATTTTGAATGAGGTTGCTTTGACAGAATAGAACATTCCAGAGAGATTACAGGGATAGAAGGGCAATACAGCCAGATCCACTTTACAACACACTCATGGTTCCTCCGTCTATTTTCTCAGAAAAACCTGTCAACTGCCTATGCACACGACCAATACGTATGGCAATGAACAAAGTCAAATGTCCCATATTTTCCGTCAAAGTTAATAAGCTTCTCAGTTGTAATAATTACCCAAAAGTTATATGTTGGCTAAAATTAGGTTTATATTGCAGTGGACACCAGAGGGCAGGAGACTGATAACTGGTGCATCAAGTGGAGAATTTACCCTTTGGAATGGTCTAACATTTAGCTTTGAAACCATTCTCCAAGCACATGACTTAGCTGTTAGGTCCATGGTCTGGAGCCACAATGATCAGTGGATGGTCACTGCTGATCATGGTGGATATGTCAAATATTGGCAAAGTAACATGAATAATGTGAAAATGTACCAAATACACAAGGAACCTGTCAGAGGTTTGAGGTGAGGCTCTTAAGCTTGAAATGTTAGAAACTTTTTATTTTTGTAATTCAAAAGGTTTAGCTCAAATGACTTTCATTGGTTTTTTTAAATGATTCTACATTCATTTAAAGAGATTTGCAGTGATCTTTTAACCGTATGGTAAAACAAATAGCTGAAGTGCAACATGGAATTTTTACTGTTGTAATGGGAATCTTTGATATTTAGCTTCAGTCCAACCGATCTGAAGTTTGCTTCTGGATCAGATGATAGTACAGTTAGGATTTGGGACTTCATGAGATGTCACGAGGAAAAAATATTTACAGGTGAGAACACAAAATTGCATAATTGAAAAATGCCTTAATAAAACCTGTATGTTTGCATTGGAACATCTTGCAGGGCATGGTGCTGATGTAAGATGTGTTGATTGGCATCCTGAACTAGGAATCGTGGCTTCAGGAAGTAGGGACACCCAACAACCTGTTAAACTGTGGGATGTCAAATCTGGTGCATGTTTGACAACCATGTCTGTTGTTTATATTTTTGTGATCAATTATGTCTTACAAGCTTTTTATAGCTTTTTGCATTTATAAGACATGCCCACAAGCATGCTATCATGGATCTAAAGTGGAACAGAAATGGAAATTGGATGCTCACAGCCTCAAGGGACCATTTATTGAAGTTGTTTGACATAAGAAATATCAGTGAAGAGGTACAGGTTTTCAGGGGTCACAAAAAAGAAGCAACAAGTAAGATATTTGTTTCTATTTATTATACTAACTTGATAAGACAAGCTTGGCCTAATTACTAAACCACCTTCATCCTGAATGGCAATGTTTATATGATATCTGGTGAAAGTATGTATATGTTTTTTAGGTTGACCTAGATTTTTTCATTTCTTTAGCTCAGATCCCATCATTGTGATCTATCATCACAATTCATAGTTATATAAAAATAAATCAATTAAACAAAATATTTGCAGTTTATGCAAAGTATATAATTTCAAAATAATCATGTATATAAATTGTTCATAGTTATTCTAATAGAAATTGCTGCAGTTTTTACAATAATTACAAGTAGTTATTGTTAATAAGCATTTTCATCAATTATTGCTAACAACTTTCTGAGGCAAAGACAAGACCACAAATTACAAAGTTTTTTGGTGCATTATAAAGCAATTTTCAATAATCATGGTAGAATAAAGAATAGAAACTGATTCTGGTTTTCATATCTGGACAGAACTGCAGTGGAATCCTTACTTAATCTTGTATACCTTTTTGCTTCTTGCCACTTCCCTATAACACCTGGTGATAGTCTCTCCCTGCAGGTCTTTTGTAATTGTTCAATCTTTGGCTATGGATGGCAAGTAGAGACTTTGGGTCATGTATATATTTTAATTTAGCTTTTATGTATTAAGAGCAAATTCAGAACTATCTGACATCTCATTCAAATACTGTTAGTGGAATAATCATGAACAGGAATTTTCTTTTTGGATAATGCCACAGTATTTTAATTCAAATTTAATCATATATTGTGAATCAATTATTATTTATAAATATCAATTAATCTGACTTCTAATGTTGTAGCCATTGCCTGGCATCCCATCCATGAGAACCTGTTTGCAAGTGGGGGTTCTGATGGGTCAATAATGTATTGGATGGTTGGGTAAGTGTAACTGAATCCAGATTTTAATTGTCTTGTCTCCACTGAATTTTGGACACACTTCTAATTTACAGAAATGACAAAGGACTGGGAGGTATTGAAAATGCCCATGACACAATGGTTTGGAGTCTTGACTGGCATCCCGTTGGACATATAATTGCTTCAGGATCGAATGATCACACAACGTAAAGTTTACTTATTGAAGGATTAAATATTTATTTCTATGTGATATGTGTGAACTTTTATGGCATTTCATTTATTACAGAAAATTCTGGACAAGAAATAGACCTGGAGATTTAATGAGAGATCGCTACAATCTCAATACATTGCCTTTTGGCTCTGATGAAAATGATGCAGGCAAGACATTCTTTTGCCTTTATTGTTATGATGAGTTATTGAATTAAATAGTTGTACTCATACGTTTTTTTTTTATTTGTAAGATTATTGATCATTAAATGACATTGCAATTCTGTGTAATTTAGATGTTGATGTTGGTCATGGAGGCTTACCTGGTCTGGACAAGGACACAGAACTCAATTCTAGCTGTTAGTTTTCAATGTTAAATGTTGATTTGTTTGCTATTTATTGAAATGTGTTATAGCCTCTTCAGCTTTTATTATACCTGGTCTGGACATACCAAGTGATGAACTGAATTCTCTGGATGAGAATCTCCAAATGAAGGAATCATCTTCAATCAACTCAAACAAGAAAAATATACGTAAACAATTACATCAGAAGTCTGTTCCAAGAGAATTTGAAAAAGCTTGGAAAGAGGGTAGACAGCCTAACTCAGTAGTTGGCCAACAAGCAGATTCAGGATTTTCACAATCTGATAGAGGTTTTTTGTTGCTATGATTTGTTTCTCAAGCATCATATTTGTTATACTCTTATTATTTTAGATATGATGTCAGAGTCAGATGAGACATCAAACGACATTCGTTATCATGAAAGCAGATATGCTCACAACTCGGATATGGATGGCTATTGTGATGAGAATCTGATGGCTGATGAATTCCATGGTCCACCTAATTGTTCTGCCCAACAAAACAATCCTGAATTTGGAGATGATTTTTATCAGGAACGTCAATCTCATGTTACAAATAATGCTTGGAATGGGACCAGGGGATCAAATAATTTTTGTACCCCAGCAAGGCATTATTTTAAGCCTCCATTTTCTAACATGAAAAGAAGTTATGAGGATGCAGAGGACAATCATCAAGGCAGGAATAATGCCATGGAATTTGGTGAAGATTATTCAAGAAGGGATCATCCACCAAATTTTAACCTCAGGAGTCGTGGTAGATTGAATAGAATGGGAAGTAGAGGATATTCTTATCGATGAATCCAGTTGTTTCTAATTATTTTGTGAAATTTGTTTTTATGATTTATTTAAAACATTTGAAGGTTTGATTGTTGTTGATGGATAGTCATCAATTGTTTGCATTATATATATAAAGCAATAGTAAACCTAATTTGAAATTTATTAGTTGTAAAGAGAAACTAAGTAAAATTACAAAAGTAATTATAGTTTAAGAGTAAAATAAACTATTCACATATGTATATGTTTGTGAATGCAGTGCTGTGAATATGATCAATTTCTTGTATTTCAATCTGAATATGAAATACCAAGAGTGGTCGGTTCTCATATAGAACTTTAGAATGCATAGTCAATGATGACAATCGATGTTTGAATGATTCATCTGAAACAAGCAAACAAAAATTCACTATCTTCTGGGATCTTGATTAAATTTATGGCAATGGCATGAGCAACATCAAATAATTCATCATTAGCCAATGTAAATGCACCTTCGATTCTGTTGTTTTTGAAGCATTTCTCTGGAGACCTCCATTTTGGCAGCCAAAGTCTTTGCTTTAATAATGGCATGCGGCTAGCGAGTTGGGATTCTAGCTTTGGCCCAAAAACCCAGAGCAGAAATACTAGCACTTACATGGGTGGTTTTGAAGTCTATGTCGATAGGAGAACCGACTCAATACCTACGAAGGCAGCTTTGAGCCTGTTACTCTCTCGGAAAAACCTGCTATGGGCCAAATATCGTGTTTTGTGCTACTAACTGAAGGGATTGATGATTTCATGATACAACTGATCTAATTAAAGAGTAGAGAATAAAGGCCTAATCAAAGAACAGTTATGTGTTGAACATCATTTGGCACTTTTTCCAGTCTTTCTATAATATTATAAAATCTCGCATCTCTAAATCTTCCCTTTCCATCTTTTGGCAATTTTTCCACTCGTCACATTGGTTTCTGCGAAAGATTGATTATAAAATTTCAATAGAAAATTGAACGCCCTTTTAAAGGAAACATTTCGTATTTGCAAGTCTTTTAACGATCTCATTGCACGCATAACTCACTCCCCAAAGAGAAGGGTTCCCAAAATTTGATATTCAAGTCAATTCTCGCTACTATGTCACCCTCGCTATTATGCCACTTTTGCTCGGTCCCGACAAAATTCAATACAAAATAAATCTATGCCACCCCCAACTCTTGCTACTATGCCACCAGGGTCCTGACAATGTTTATCTAACCCATGAAGTAAGGACATATTTCCAGTCGGGGGAAGTAATTAAGAGACATTACCTTGTATTTTTAAGATTTGATCAGGTTAATACTTTTCCAGGACTGAATGACCAGTTGGTGAAGGATGATTAAGGAAAGTGGGAATTTGATTGGTGGGCAAAATTGATTGGGAGTGTAAATAGGAATGAGTGTGAGTGTCGAGATTTTATGTGAGAATTGCGAGTTGGAGTTAAGATTAGCAAATGTCAGCTCAGAAACGCAAGCGAACGGTTGGCTGGTCAATTCCAAGAAGCGCCACGAAATCACGTTCAAGATAGTGCAGTGTGAAGATGAAGCGCAAGTCTGGTGTGATGCAAGCCCGCGATCAGCTAGACAATGAGATCCGAAAGGAGATGAGGCAGCCACAGATTTTGAGAGCTTTAGACTGAGCTGATGGGTAACTTGAGAAAATAAGGCCGTTTTTACTATGCCACTTTTGCTCGGTCCCGACGTGTGGCAAGTAGCGAGTCTTGACTGTATATCAATGGCCTTCAAAGCATGGACAAAATTATGAACATCTTTTTTACGGTTGACCAGGATATTATTAAACTTTTTCACTCACATCAGACCATTTCTGCAGTATGGTTCACCTGCACGGAACCCTCATTCCCAAATACCTGGTTGACAAAATATAAAAAATACAGATAAATGTTTACCTAATCAATACTATCTCTCGCATTCCTACTTGAGAAACTGAAGCTTCTTCATCTCCCTACCCTGGAAAACATCGTCTTCTAGCTGATCTCACATTCTGTTTCAGATTATTAAATGGCTTGCTGGACTCTCCCTTAAAAATATCCTTACAGTTCGGCAACATTCAATTACACGAGGGCACATCTTCAAACTTAGATATAACAAATTTCCCTGCATTCTGCAAAAGAATAATGAAACTCCCTACCCTTCGAAATTGTGAATTCAGACAGTCTCCCGCTTTACTGCACCAATAGCCAAACTCGATTTAGATAATTTCTTAAACCACACAGATTGACTTTGTTGTGTTTTTTTGCACATGTTGAACTCGTACAAACTAATTCTGGTGACCCTAGTGGCCCTTCTGTTTGGTTTTAAAAATTAAAAAAATTAATAAATGTTAAATGAGTTCTCTATTTATGACACTAGTTGACATAAAATTAATTATAACTCGTTCGCTAAGTCAAAGAAATCAACAAAAACACACAAATTCACTGTGCACTGCTGAAAACAAACATTTCCCATGGATAAAATAAAAATTTTTGCGAACAAATTTAGCTGATTAGATACAAGAAATTCTCTATAAGTTAAGTAAAATAAATAATTTTATCGCATTACTTGTGATCGAATGATGCAATTTACCCCAATTATCAATTTTTATTGATGTACTGTATTTAACCCCTCTCTCCCGACATGCTTTTGAAGGCAGAAAAATAGATTTAAAATAATCCGGACTCCCACATACTTACTACACAATGTAGTATCAACGCAGCGATTTCATACCTGGGCCTCACCTGAGTTGCGTTATGCTTCGTTGATTTTTGTTTATTTCAATAATCTCATTTTGCCCTAAAACATAGCTGATATGTAGGCTTCATATTCAGCGAAGTGTAGCATTCATGATTTTGGCGCTCTCCAGTTGAGGTATACTCGATATTTACAAGAACGTTAACTGATTAAAGTTAGAAATGACGACATTAGACAAATTTTATGGCGTTCGGATAGGAACATCATGCTCAGATAAAATTCTGGACTATGCAGGGTGAGTTTCCCAATTTGTTAATTTAGTTGGTTGTTTATTTGATTCGTTTGCCTTTATTTATAATGTGCTGTTAGCTTTCTAGTGCGTTTCTGTTGAGATACTCAATTTCAAAGTTTCTTGACCGTCAAAGGTATTTTAAATCTGTTGATTTCTGATTTCTCAGAACAGTTTCAGTTATTAGTGGAGGTTTGGCGATATTATTCGGCCTCTTCTCATTTGGTTTGGGCATTGCAGCAATTTGCACCAACACTTCAGCTGGATTCATTGGATATGGAATTTGGTGTGGCTTTATAGTAAGATATATTAAGGATGAATCCTTATTCGTACTTTATCCTTTTATTTCATTTTATGACAGTAAGTGAGTGTCATTTGTTAACAAGATAGTTGAGAGGCAGTACTTGTCTATGCGTTAAATCAGTCCAATAATATTTTTAATTCAGTTTGTAATTTCTGGCATTGTGTACGTGACTACCTTCAAAACCCGAGGTGCATGTCAAGTGAGTTTAATGATCATTGAATCCTTGAAATTGTGTCACAATTAAAAAAATGTTTTTTATTAACTTAAAATTTGATAATTCTCACAATAAGAATTCTTCATATTATTAACAATAACTGAACATTACTTTAATAGAACTGAGATTTTAATTGCTAGGAGCTTTTTTTGTTTCCAGATTACAACAGTTATGGCGTTTGCTATGATTTCAACCTTTTGTTCCGTTATACAATTTTCCCTTGGTGTTGTGGGAACTGCTTTTTCCAGCCATAGACCGACGTTTGAGTCTCCGTATGATGAATACGTATTTGACATCTTTGAATCTCATGTGAATCAGAAATATTGCACTGGAGAATTCTACAATTTTGTAATACTATTTTTTAATATTTTAGGCTTTGTTGAAATGATCACTCTTGCTACTATCGAATTATTTCAGTCCACTGCTTGGGCGCCTATCAGCGTCCTCCTGCTGATCACGGGGTTCATCGAATTTGTGCTCCACTTGCTGGTGGCGGTTTTAACGTTCATTGCCCTGTGTTGCGGAAATCGAGAAGTTATCGTAAGTTTAATTTTCAGATATTGTTATTGGATTGAGTGATACTGATTAACTTTAAAAAAAAACTTTCCCAGAATTATCGCGGAGTAACTAATCCAGGTAAAATAAACATCAAAATGTTATAATTTATATAACTCAATTCTTGTCATTGACAACTAAATAATTTCAGCGTTTTCACAAATTGATCTCGCAAGTACGTACCATCCACCAATGTACAAGTTCTTTGAATCAACGTAGCAGTCTAAAGGAAAAGACTTCAAATTTATTTTTTTGCCCATCCCTTTGGGTTGAATTATTCTTTAATTTAGATGCTCATATTAACGATTTCAACCAATTACATTCAACAGTTAATTATCTAAGTGTTACTTAAAAGCTCTAATCGCAAAAAAGTTATAGTGACCATGATTTTAGCATTCTGAGGGCGCTTTCTCTCACTTTCCGTTGTTCATAAGGACAAAATCTGCTCCACGAAAATATTCACGTTCTGCTTTAATAAAACGGCATATTGAAAATTAAAGGCTGTTTATAATATATGATAGTTTTTGTTAAAAGCAATTAGAGATCAGTTTAGAAAGCTTCAAAAACTTTTGCATGAAGTTTCGATAACGTTAGTTTTTTGCATCGTATCACTTTTCAATAGCTCATCGAATCCCTCCAAACACCATTGCATCGGAGAAATGACCACAATGACTAATCCAATTCATACATACCGAGGGCTGGAAGGAAGTGATTATGTTCAGGCAATTGTAAGGCGTGCGATTCACTCGCTTTCCATCTTTGCTCTGAATTTGACGAGTGCTCGAAATTACTCAGCATCCGAAGAGAATTCGAACACACTGCTTTGTTTAATTAATATTAAATTAAAATTATCATTGTAGAAAATTAAAATTGAAGAAATATTTCACTGCCGAAAATCGGAATTTCACTGCAAAAGTTCGGAATTGAGTAAAGTTTGTATCTGTAATCTTAGATGCTTGTCGATATCTTCATTTACGTGTTTCGATGCTTCCAGCAACTATAATTTAAAGATTTGGTTTGAGAAAGTTATTTAATTTAACGATTAGTCCTCACCATATCTGTTTCTTCTTGAGAAGAAGGTTTGGCAAATACGGAAATTTCTAAGATATTACTGAAATTAAACAAAAACATTTCTACTTCTGACTGTTGGTTGTAAATATTAATTTTATATTATGAAATTTTGATATATAATTTAAATACTAGTATGAAATCTTATAAAGTTTGAAACGAATTTATTATACGTTTTTGCAGGAAATGCAAATTAGCATGCCAAAATGTTCGTCATATCTTTAGGAGGGGTGTCCTAAATTTGCATAATTAGTTATTTTTTGAGGGTCTATTGGAGGAAATGATTATTATTTTATTAGATATGCGTAAGAACATCAAGTACAGTGATAGAAGAAACTTTATGACCTACCACTTTTTTTATGATAACCCTGATTTTAATGGTCATACAAAGCCCAAAATAAGAGGATGTGTATATTATTCACATAGAATATATATCTTTATTTTTTTTTACTTTGATTAAGAATTAAGTGTAAATTCAACAAAAAATCATTTTTAGGCATAGAAATATGCTTATGGCCACTCAGAGAAAAAAATGACAATTTATATGTTTTGTCAACAAAATTTTATTTTAAATCAAATAAATTAATTTATTAATAGCTTATAGTTCTTCCTTTATTCAAAATGACTTCTATGCATCTGTTTTTCATTGATGAAATGACGTTTTTGACGGTGTTTTCATCCAGCTCATTCCAGGCCATCCAAATTGCCTCTTTTAACTCATTTTCACTCTGGTATTGGCGACCATTGGCATACACAGCTCGGGAGAGAATACCCCAGATATTCTCAATTGGATTTAGGTCTGGGGAACATGCAGGCCACTCCATAACCTGCATTTTGGATTCCTGGAAAAATGCTCTTGTTGCTCTTGAAACATGAATTGGAGCATTATCTTGCTGGAACTCATATTTTTTTGCTCCAACAAAAGGGAGGAGATGATCCTTGAGCATTTTTATATATTTCTGGGAGTCTTGTCTTCCTTTCAAATGCACCAGTTCAGTCCTCCCAGATGAAGAAATTCCTCCCCAGATCATCACAGAACCTCCTCCATGTTTTCTGCTAAAAAAGACATCTTTTTCTTTTCTTAAGTCATGCCAGTAGTATTTATAGCCATCTGGCCCATCCAAGTTGAATTTTTTCTCATCTGAGAAAATCACACTCTCCCACTTTTCATTATAATTCACCATCTCTTTGGCCCAAAGCAGACGTCTTTCCTTGTGACGATCATTCAGTGCTGGAGCTTTTTTTCTCATTTCAAACTTCAACTGGCCACTTGAATTTAAGTAGTTACATATTGTCCTCACATGGACATTTAATTCTAACTTCTCTTTCAATTGTTTACACGAAAGATTACCTCGTGAAGCCTCTCTGATGAGATGTCTCTGACTTTGTTTTGAGAGTTTTCTTGGTCTTCCGCCGGCATACTTCTTCCCATATGACTCTGGATCATCCAAAAAATGTTTGATAGCACCCCTTGAACGTTTCAACTCTTTAGCAATCATTCTTATCGAATAATTTGCTTTCCTGAATGCTTTAATTTGCCCTTTCTCTTCTTCAGTCAAACTTGGTCTCTTACCCATGATGAAAATGTATAATAAAGGAAGTTTTGAATTTTGTTCCATATTATATAGCCTTCTCAATGGTAATTTCATGTTTGATTCCTTTAACTAAATTTTTAACAAGCTCAAATGGGCTTAAAAGGGAAGTGGTCATTTAGTTATTTCTATGCCAAAATTCGCTCAATTGCGCAATTTACAAGCATCATTGATCTAAATAAAAAGAAATTTTGCAGGATATCCATAAACTATAAGTTACATAATTGCTGTAAGTTACAGCAAGATATGTTTATTTATAAGGAAGTTATGTAATAAAAATGGGTAGGCCATAACATTTTTTCTAGCACTGTAGAACAAATTAAAAGTTTTATTTGACTTCTAAGAACATGGGAAAGGAAGCACGAGTGTCTGAGCATGAAAGAGGTCAGATTATGGGGTTAAAATAGTAAATTATTCAATTTTCAATGGTTCCAAAGTGCTACAACGTTGTGCTACAAAATGATACTGTAACGGGAAACGTCCCATTCCAGGAGATTCAAAGGGAAAAATTTCAGTAGAGGACGTTCATTCATCATTAAATTTGTAAGTCAGCAACTCAGTGTTGAGGTGTATGCAGGAGAGCAAAATATTAAAATACAAGCGACGTAAAAAAATCCCAGCTCTAAAAAAAGTCACAGATAGCATTGCCTGGAATGAGCAAAAGACGCGGTCGGTTATGAAAACGAATGGAGATAATTTTTTTCAAACGAAGTAAAAGTTTAACTTTGATGGTCCTGATGGGTGACAGCATTACTGGCATGATTTAGAAGAAGAGTAAGAGGTTTGTTGTGAAGAAATATTGTAGGTGCTTCCTTGATGTTCTGGGGAAGATTTTCAGCTTGCGGTCAGATGGATTTATCTTTTATTCATGGAAAACCGGTGTCTAAGGATTGTATCAAGACCAGTTCCAGCTTTCGTATTCCATTTGCTGAAGGTTTTCATAAAAGTGACTTTATTTTCTAGCAGGACAATGCTCCCATTCACACCCCAAAGGAAGCAATGTCATTTTCCCAGGAGGAAAAGGTGAATGATATGAAATGACAAATGGCGTGTCCTCCTGATTTAAATCCAATAGAAAATATTTGGTAGACTTTGACAAGGAAGGTTCACCACAATGGAAAACAATATTCAACAGTTATGGATTTAAAAGAGGCTATAATTGAATCTTGGAAAAAACTAGTAAAGGAATGCCTGGTAAAAATAGTAGCGTCAATAAAATTGATATGCATTGAAATAATAAAAAGAATAGACAATTCACACCATATAGACACTATTTTTGAATTAATAAAATCATTAGAACACTTATTATCGTCTTTTCATTTCAGGCAACTTAAAGATATGACGAATAATTACTTAACAAAAAATGGGCTTTAGAGCATATCTCCAAAAGTTATTGTCAGAATGTAGAATAAATTTCCACATTAATTGCAATGTTTGTATCAAATAACATATCCAAATTTGGGTTTTTTTAAATAATTTTGTCATATGTTATCGCGAAAATTCATCTCCCGCTTAAAGATATGACGAACACTGTATAAAAGACCTTCAGATGACCAGACGGGATATAGAGAAATTATCAAATATTAAATTGGCTTAAACATTATAATTGGCTTCTTTAAATTGAAACAATTGCCTCAAAAAATCATCTCTGGAAAAGGTCTTATAAAATTAATCCATCGCGATAAATGCATGGGTGAAATATGTGTTCGAAACCTATCCTGCAATTTCACAAATGCCCTTGGGGAGAGATACATGGCTACAGCGTTTGTGAGTGTGATGTGTTTCATGAACTCACTCCATCTGCAAAATCATAATTTGTTGGTCGAATGTGCGAATAATTCCCTTGTATCGCTCTGGCAATTCATGAATACAAATCAGCACAGGTTCCACCTCCTGTCCTCAAAAATATACAGTAACATGTGAATGCTGAACATAAGTAAAATATATATAATATTTCACGAATGGCGATTCTGTGCTATGTCAACAAAATTATGCAAAATCGACCTCGCTTTTGGTATGTTCTTTAGCTGAAATATTAGGATTTGTGAACACTTCAAGGGAATTCTTTCCCAAGGCGAACAAGTGCGCCTCATCAACCGTCACCTAAATAAATAAGACAGTACTTAATAGGTATAAAACATTCTATTATTATAAACTTTTCCCACTTGAAATGCTGTTGATGCAAATTGGAATGAACATTTACAAACAGATTCTTCTTCAGAAATGTCGTACAGGGAAGCAGTATTTTGTGTACTTATTAGCACATAAGTATGAGTTGTGTGACACACTCTTCCAGATTTATCTGTGTTTTTAAGAAGTGGTCGATTTCTCAATAGTCTTCTAATGGGACTATTTTCAAGTACTTGTTAATATTTAATAATCATGGCACATAATGACAGGAAATTTATAGTACAAAATTGTGGCTTACCTTTAATCTGATAAAATAGTGCAGTTAATAGAGTCGATGAACAATCACACTTGTAATAAACCAGTGTCAGTGGTTTGCTGCGACATGTATCATTAAAGGAATTTCCTGTGAGTGGAAAATATCACTATTCGAAATATTTTACATAATATTTGGTGTGACATATCTTTCAATTTTCGATTAATCGATGTGGGTGAGAGAGGAGAATGCTATGTGCAATGTTGCCGTGCCTTTGGCCATTTACATCTCATGGTTGGGTTGTCATCATGACCGTTGCCATTACTGTTAAGCAGTGATCTTCTAAACTTTCACACCAAAAGTTAACGCAAAGTTGACCTTTTCTGTAGACTTGAGTTATTATATATTGAGTTATTCCAACTTTATAAATTTTCGAGTTAATTAATGAAACTTATTTTGTTAAACTTATTAAGTTACTTATCAACTTTTTGTCAGTAACACTTACTGTCATACAAAAACTCCAATTTTGGACAAATGCTGCTATTCTCAGGAATGGTCCCACATATCTTGACACCACCACTAGCTGATTCTTGTATTGTCATACCTTTCCTCACTTCGAATTCATTTTTATTGAAAAATTCTTGGAACGTGAAACCTTGTTGTCTCGTTAATGTTCGGGATCTCTTAGAAACAGCACCTAAAGATTGAACTGTTGCTGAATGTTAAAACCGAAGCAACACTTGAAAAGTTGAACAAATTTCTAGCTTACTTTTATTCCCACCATCAGAGCCAAAATCAATTTCTTTTTCTTTTTTGGGCATAAATACCTGGCATTCTGATTTCGACGATGCGGCCAAATATTCATTAAGTGCACTGATTTGTCTCACTTTAAAATTTAACTCTATATCCATTATGAGTTTCACATCGGCATCAAGAGTTTGAGACTTGCTGATGTGACGCACAATGGCATAAACAAGTATCCGATGGTTCATCCCTACTAAGACATTATTGCTTTGAGAATTAACATCAACTGCCAGAGGATCGTCCTTCAATGGAAGTTCCACTGAAAGAATTGTCCGCTTCCCAGGTAATAATTCACAATATGTCTTAGTGAAATGTTTTCTACGTGCATAACTCCCAGCCACAATGGCTTTGGTATTACATCCAGGTTTGACAGAGTTTAAGTTTAAGTAAATTCTGACAGTTGCATTTTCTTTCGGGGGTTGTTTTCCATTAAGTTCGATTGTTGCCAAAACATTTCCTACAGAAGAAAGCAAGTCCTTTAATATGTTCAATGAGCACAAAAGACTTTTTCTTTACCTTCATTATCGCATGTGAGAAATCTTGCTATTCCTAGAGTATTTATGTAGTTGAGTTCTTCGAACGTATTTATATCATAAATTAATATATTTAAATCACATGCCGATAAGAAAACTAATTTTTCAGAAAATGTTACAGACAAAATTTTTCGATTAATGCTAAAGCATTTTCTTTTTTCAAGTTGGTAACAGCGAATGAATTTGACCATGTTCAACGATATCAGTCCGTAATTTCTCTAGTTGAGTACGTTTAAAAATAATTGCTTTCTTCCTTGTTCAGGCATCATAATCCTGTATTAGCAATTAGCGGTATTTACGTTCCGCATTCTGCATGAACGGAGGAGCTGAAACACTTGGGATAAATCTACTTTTAGATCATTTTTAATTTATTCGTTTGATTCGTTCGTTATATCATAATTTTAATTTACCATTAAAATGTTAACGTGTTATCATCTTTCTTTCTTGGAAGAATAATGTATAAATATAATATCACTAACTGCCCATGCATTGATTGGTAAAAACGTTCCAGGATGAGTTACAAGTTATGTTCATAAGATTAAAAGAACAAATCTATATAAATAAAAATGTAATTTGTGTGTTTGTTTCTTATCTTTCTCTGAAAGTTCTTCACATATTGCTTTGAAATTTTGACTCAATATTGCACTCGAGTGATTTTATATGTTTCATATAAATCGATGTTTTTATTTAAAAACATATTGCGGTCATCAAGTAACATATGGTCGTATATAAAGAGTCTTATTATGTTAATAAAAGTTGATGAAAACTACAATAAAAATTTATTTTCCCCAATGGACGAGACCCCAAACTCCCATGCTGAAACTTCGAATAACAACATCAAAAGCGTTTGTTGGTTAGTCTCATCAATATTCAAATTTATTGTTAAATTTTACTGAATACTAATTAATTATTTTATGGAACAGGTATCGATTCAGATGACATCTTCCAAGTCAGAATCTATAAATGGGTACTTCCTTTGCCCTGTGGGCACATCGAAAGAAGATCCTGGTCTATACTTGCTTTTAAATGCCTTAGTATGGGCACTGCATTGGTCAGGCAGAAAAGTTGTCCTATCTTTCCTGCCATTTCTATATGACCTTCATTGCGACCAGCCTTCGTGCATCCTTGATAGTCCCTGGGAGTAAACGATCTATTTGGCCTCGGGCTGTTGCTGCTTTCGCTTGTGTGTCGACTTCCTCGTTGCCGGGATTACCCACGCATGCGGGTACCCACACGAGGGTAATTTCCTGTCCATCTTCACTGAATCCTGTAATCAAAGAAAGAATTTTGCTAGTTGCAGGGTCGTTATGCGCATTGTTGCGATTACTTAGTAACTGATTAGCACTGAGTGAATCGCTTAAAATAATGATCTTAGGGTACTCCCCCTTGTCGGAGTTTTAAGAGCATCAGACAATCCTCTACTGCTGCCAGTTCGGTAGAACAATAACCACCACCGAAGACGGTTACTTATATAAGCCTTGCTCTCGCCGACTTGACAGGAGGCTCTGCTGCTCTATGGTCGGCTGGCCCGTGGAATCGTGAACCTTTATTGCTCTCTGATTGGCTGGCTGACGGAGCCACGCCATTGGCTAATTTTGACTAGTTCGCTTTTATACTAGCCCAGCGATACATTTGCCAGCCCGGAAGTGGTTCCTCGAACGACTCGTTGGACAGGCCTGTCGTGATGAGGGATATCACTTGAAATCTCTCTTGGACCAAATCCAATGGGAACCCGCCTCTGCGGCTCTGAACATGTCCGCCAATGAAATTTCCTGGCAACATGGCTCTGTTGATTGCATCCAACCCCTCCTTGAACTGCTTTTTGACGGCTGCCTCCTGTTCCCTTTCGGACAAATCTGAGTCGAATACCCTTTCTAAGCTCTTCACGTGCTCTTCCGAAATCTTTGGTCCCTACGAAGAACACATCGCGAATTTTGCCTCTTGTAGGGCGAGGCTTCTGGACTTCGCGGGATTGAACTCCATCCTGCACCACCAGGAGGAGGTCACTCACTTTGCTTATGGTCCTTTGCATCATCTGCTTTCTATTTGTAATGAGGTCCATAAATGCCTTGATCGGGGGCATGTGCAGACCCCAGCCGATGTACGCCTCTGGAATACATGGTTCCACTGCATTGAAAACGACTTGGAGAGCCAATACGAAGAGGGCGCATCACATGGCAATACCAACCTGTAGTTGGACCCGTCTTGTCGTGAAGCTTTTTGATAGTGAACCGCATTTCGAATCCGTCGAAGTAGTTCTGAAAGATCTGGATCACAGTTTTTGGTACGTGGTGCGTTCCCAGCGCTCTCCATACCAGTTGTTGGGCACTGATCCGTACGCATTTTCCAGATCCAACCACACGACGTAGAGACTTAGTCGGATTTATTTAGCTCGTTGAATTGCCTCCCAGATCATGGTGGTGTGCTCTATATACCCTGGGACACCCGGGACACCTATTTTCTGCATAGAAACATTGACGTTTGCGTTTGCCATCATATATCACGTCAGTCTCTTGAGAATAGTGGCAAATAAGATTTTTCCTTCAACGTTCAACAAAGAAATCGGCCTAAACTGTTTATGGCCGCGGGAATCCTTCACTTTAGGCATGACATTGTTGGGCCGCCATTTCTTCTCTTGGTTTATCAGATGTGGTGGCCTTAAATGGGAAACAAAATTTCTCAGAATGTATTTAAATTCTAAACAAATACCTCTTATGCCTATACAGTAGATTTCAAGGGGATAAGGTTATCTTTTAACAAAATAGTGGCTCCATCAACATCTCAATAGCAAAAAAAGGGGTTACTTTTCAGAAGAAAAATCTCAATGTCTTGTTGTCCGCTCGATATCCGGACATAAATCCTACTGCAAATGTGTGGGGATTGCTCACTAATAAAGTATATTAAATGTTTTGTTAGGCAAAACACTAGCACTTTGGAAGTGCAAAAAAGGTCTAAGCGAGGAGTGGATAAAGTTGCACAATAAGAGGCTGAAACTCTTTTTGGAATCAATAAAAGATCGAATTCTGGAAGTATTAAAAAAAAAAAAAGAATCACAAAACACTGTTGTCTATTTATTTTAGATTTTAAACGTTTGTTTTAACCGGAAAAATAAAGATTTTTGCTTTTATATGAGAGTCACAGATTTTCACTTTTTTGATTAAATTACGAAATATAGTCGTCCGAAAATAATATAGTTGTCCGAAATTAACACCTCCCAGTAGCTAGTGAACATCTACGTATCATATAAATAAATGGTTTATATATGACTTACATTTGGTCGTCATATCTTTAAGCGGTAGATGATTTTTCACGATAAAGTTTGACAAAATTATTTATAAAAAACCCAAATTTGGATATGTTATTAGATAAAAACAGTGCAGTTAATGCGGAAGTTTATTCTACATTATGACAACAACTTCTGGAGATATGTCCTAATGCATATTTAATCGCATAAGAAGTCACTATTGTCATCTCAATATGTTATACAATAGGAGGGAAACCTTTTACAACATATGACGTACTTCAATTCAGAGGAAATTTTAGAGAAAATGATTTTCTAACCAAAGCTGGAAAAAAATAAAAATTAATTTTATGAAATCGATTATAATTCTGATTTGTTGAATAGTAAATCTATTTTCTTTCTAGTTGTTGCTTATGATTTGTAATTGCAAAACATTCTAGTTACTTTTAAACTTAGCATTACGTCATTCAATTGTTTATCAACATCAAGTAAAAATTCACTTGCTTGACATTTTGTGAAGTAAATGATATATGGTATGGATTTGGGAAAGGGCCAATATCCATTTACCTCTTTACTCGTTTTAACCGGAGGTGCTTGTGCTTTATGGTGGCTTTGGAATAAGAAACAAAAAAATGTCAATGGCTCTTGCGAAATACCAATTATCAATTCATTTGAAAGTATTGTTAAGCGAAGAAGTGACAGCATACCTGAAGTACTTACTGACTTAGCTGGAACTTTTGGATGCATTTATTCCATTGATCTGGAACCTTTAAGAATTGTTGTTGTCAATTCTAGAGAAATGATAGAATTGGCTGGAATTGCGAGGACTGCTGGTCTTTTTGATGAACACTGTCTGTGTGCTTCAAGAATAAACGAAGCCCATTCATCAATGCATTCAGATGAGAAAAGCTTCATCGAAATGCCCGAATTGAAAGAACAATGTCGAAGGGCAATAAAATGTTACGGTTGTGAAGATCATTTAATTGGTGCAAACATTTTGATCGAGGTTGACAAACTTATTGAAGTATTTCGAACCTTCGAGTCGTCTGAAGGACCCTTTGATGCGTACGAATATATCCATTTGGCTTGCACAAATGTTTTGTGCTCACTTATGTTTGGTTGTCGTTACAAATACAAAAGCCGTCGTTTAAAGGCGTTTACAGAAATTATACATTCCAACTTGACGAGTAAAAACATCTTCAAATATGCTGAGAAAGAATCAGGAAAGATCAACTGTGGAGGATTATTTAAAAATAAGGAATGTTTGCCTCATCAAGATATAAGTGTGGTTGAAAATCTAAAAAAATTTTTATATTTTATAAATTTTGAGGTCGAATCTCACAAAAAGGACTTTGTCACGACCAAGTATCGAGACTTTGTTGATATTTATCTTAAATCACTTTGTGACAATGATCAAAATAGGAATTCAATATCTAGCCTCAGCTTCGAGTCAACAATCGTCGACGTTTTCACTTTTGGAGCAGAACCCATTAGTGCTCACATCATGTGGGCCATCTACTGCATGATCGAATATCCTGACGTCCAAACGAAATGCCATGAGGAAATCGATGAAAAGGTGGGTCATAGCAGGCCTATAACCTTAGATGATCGCAAGATTCTTGTCTACATTTGTGCAACACTCAAAGAAGTGATGAGAAGATTTACTGTGGTTCCCCTAAGTTTGCCTCTCTTGGCTCGACGGGATTTTAAGTTGGGTCCTTATGACATCCTGAAAAATTCAACGATTGTATGCAATTATCATGCCGTTCATATGGATTCCGATGTATGGCAAGATCCTGCGACTTTTTTCCCGGAACGCTTCAAATCCTTTCAGGAAGATCGATACTGCAAAAAATTATTTAATTTTGGAAGCAGCGGCTTGTATACCTCATGTCCAGCGTCGTGTTTAAGTACAAAGATAGTTTTTATTATCTTTGCTAATCTTCTTCAAAACTTTGACTTTGAAAAGGATGAAGCAGCTGGCATTCGTGAAATTTCGAGAAGCACCTACAATGTTATACGACACCCACCGAGCTTTAAAGTCAAAATCGATTTACATTGATGGTATGGTGGGGAGTGAGAAACTTTTATTAAATTGTTGCTAAAACAACCTGGGCATCAATTCATTTTTTGAGCAGCAGTTAAGCCTATTAATTGCTTTTAATATTTTAAAATTAACTTTGAGTAGCACTTTTAACATTTTTTTTGATGAAATTATATTAGAAAAAACTGGCCCTTGAAAAAAAGCCAGCACATTCATTTTATAAGTTATTAAATATAAAGGTTTTGCATTTATTGTTATCATGATGCATGTTTGCCATCCCTTCATTATGTGACTTTCAGTAAATTGAATTCAACGTGAACATTTTATAAGCTGAAATCTATCTTTTAATCCATTTTAATAAGGCTCTTTAATGTTATCACTGGCGCACCCAATGAAGGAACAAAATTAAACAGAATTGTATGAATATATTAAGAATTTAATTAAATAAAAATAATTAACATATAAAAACATATTTTATTAATTGGAGTAAAATTATTAAATGGGATAAAAAGAAAGTAAATGGAGGTGGTATATCCACTTTAAACGGAAATACGACTTATCAAATTTATTGAAATCAAGTGAATATCTTGAGAGAATTTCATGGAATCCGAAAGATAGGTTGACGAGGATGGATACTGCAGAATATGCATTTTCGAATTATTCAGAACCAAGATTTACCTTGTAATTTACATTTAGATTATTTACAAGTAATATCGCATCGTTAAATATCCATCAGAATTTTTGAATTCAATCGATCTGCCAGGACTTCCATCATACGTACTGCAGCTGAATGTTGGCTTGCCGATAATCATGTTGCGAAATATCAATCAACCAAAGTTTTGTAACGGCACACATCTTGCAGTAAAAACATAAATGAGCAATAAGTCCTAGAAGAAACGATCTTGACAGGACCTATGAAAGGTTAAGATTTCTCGCATTTCTATGATTACACGGATGTGTCATTTCAATTTAAGAGACTACAATTCCAAATTCAATTGGCATTTGCAATCACAATAAACAAAGCTCATGGACAATCTTTAGAATTGTGTGGTTTAAGTCTAGGCACGGATTGCTTCTCGCATGGACAATCATATGTTGCTAGAGTAGCATTCACAGGGAAGGGAGCACGTCGTAGACCGATCTTATGAGGAATGCCAGACGAATGGGAGTTTGGGAGACGAATGGACTTTGGGTTCTTATTTTGCTGATTCTGTATTCTTCAACAATGGATCTGAAGGGCATCCTCAACCGTGTTCTTTTGCTGTAAAGGGCGACTGACGATAACGAAGGCGGCAACCCGAACCAATTCTTTGTACACCGATGTATTTTCCTTTCCATATTGATTGAAACTCTTGAACGAGCGTTCTGGCAGGGATCTTCAGAGGATTGGCCCCCTAGACAAGGCCCTGAATCCTGACACTCTCGGGGGCTGGGCCGCATCCGTTGATCAAGCGTATGTCCCTGCCAGATACTTTCTTCCGATAACCAGACAAATACTTCCGACAAACAAACAATACTCGCACCGCCACTTTACGAAAAATTCCGCGAGGGCTCCGCCGTCCGAAAAACCGTCAAAGTCGCCATTGCAGCACTTCTTATATCACTTTGGTGTGAATGCCGTCCGGGGTGTCTCTTTCCTGGCCTTAAACTGGAGTCCCTGTTTCGGTGGAGTGGACAGGGACGATTTGCCTCGCCGTGCCCGAGGCTTACCTTCGATCCTTCGTGGTCCAAATCCATTGCGAAGCCGATTCTGCGGACTCGGCTATTTTCTGGATGAACTGTTTGGTTTGCCTGTTTGAGAGGCCTATCTTTCTGAGAAAGGCGTAGGTAGACTTGCCTACCAGCCCTCTCGCTCCGACTTCTATTGGCAACACACGGGCGCTATAACCTTTCCCCTCTAAATCCATCTTCAGCTCTTCGTAACGGTCGCTCTTCAGAGCATTGCTGACATCCATTCGGTCCTCCCATGGGACCGTCAGCTCTACCATAATGACGGAATCGGTTGCTGCCGACGCCAGCACCAAATCAGGCCGCTTGCCGCTCTCTTGTAGCATCTGGTGGTAGTGCCTTTCTCCCTGCGGGTCCGCCGCAACGGTCCAGTCTTTGGCCGTGGACAGCAAGTCCCTCCTTTGGGCCACGTTCCTTTTGCGGTGCTGTGTTGAGCCCTCTCTCAAGAAGTACATCCTTCTTGGTGCCGCAATTTCTCGGGCATTTGCCTGGGAGCATGCCGTCTTGGCCGCCTTGACCACGAGCTGCAGGACTTGGTTATGTCGCCATATATAGCGACCGTGAGCAAGGGCGTACGTGCATGACGAAAGCACGTGTCGGAGTGACTGTGCACCTCCGCAGAGCTCGCAGCTGGCGTCTTGAATCGTCCCCCACTTCTGTAAGTTGGACCCGGAAAGGAGCATGTCGTAGACCGACCTTATGAGGAATGCCAAGCGGAGGGGAGACTTTTTCCAAATGTCTTTCCATGTAATGGATCTTTGGATGACGTCTCCCCAGGTTGTCCACTGTCCTTGCTGGCTTTGCTGCACCGCCAGGTGACCTTTCGGTCTCCATCTCTCGCCTTCTCTCTTGGATTATCATGGCGGCTTTTGTCTGCACATTCGCTGTGGACCATCTTGAAAAATGGTTCCATCCGACTCCATGGCGGTCTACTTGCGCGGGTCCTCCTTTCTCCTCGAAGGCTAGGATTGCCTGGGACTCTTCAATTTCTTCCTGGGTTCTGAATTTCCTGAGCGGAGTTGCGGCATGACATCGCGGACCCTGCTGTCACTGGAGTTGTTGAGCGACCATTGAGTTCTGATTTTGGTAATTTTATATTCTTCAACAATGGATCTGAGGGGCAGCCTCAACTGTGTGCTCTTGCTGTACAGGGCGACTGACGACAGCGAAGGCGGCAACCCGAACCATTTCCTTGTACACCGATTTATTTTCCTTTCCATCTCTTCTACCGACTGCAGGCCTATTTCGTAGATGGTCACTGGCCACAGCAGTCTTGGTAGCAGGACGAACTGCAGGAGCCAGACTTTGAATCTGCCCTGTAGCGGCGATTCTGCAATCGCCTTCAGACCGTCGGTCATCCTACTGACAGTGGCTGCCTCCTGGTT
Organism: Hirudinaria manillensis; assembly: GCA_034509925.1. NCBI lineage: Eukaryota > Metazoa > Annelida > Clitellata > Hirudinida > Hirudinidae > Hirudinaria > Hirudinaria manillensis. Next base: position 3,645,407 of record CM067532.1, on the reverse strand, counting down.
TTTGCCGCGGAGGAACTCGTCGAAAACTCTTTCCAAGCTATTTACTCTCTTCTGAGACCGTCGGAATGCGTTGTCCTCCGGCGGTGAAGCAAACGTCGCTGCGAACTCTCCCTCTTGTAAGAGAAAGACTCCGGGATTTTGCGGGCTTCAGAGCCAAGCGACACCATTGGAATAGATCATTGAGCTTGTCAAGGGCTCTTTGGACAATCTGCTGCCTGTTTAGAATGATGGTGGTGTAGTCCATGAAAACCTTTACTGGAGGCATAAACACCCCTCTACCCAAACTCATCTCGGGGATCTCAGCTCTTACTGCACTTAGTACGACTTGGATGGCAAGTGTTGTGGGATTATACGTATCTTTGGTTTTGTGCACCTCGTGCGACGAGGCACGCTTGTTTTCCGTTTTAATTCCGCTCGTGTTCGTATCGTACTGTGTCGTGTTGTGTCGAGTTATGTCGTATTGCGTTGATCCTAATAAACCGTGTTGATCTCGATATTCTGAAGTTATAACATATTTGGCGACGAGGATGGCTACTGAGGATAAATTTTTGACCATGATGACGATGTTCATGGAAGAAAATCGACGTCGCGACGATGAACGCCGCGAAGAAGAGACTCGCCGTCGCGAGGAAGAAATTCGTCGTCGTGAGGAGGAAGAAATTCGCCGTCGCGATGAAGAAATTCGTCGTCGTGAGGAGGAGAAAATTCGCCGTCGCGAAGAAGAAACTCGCCGTCGTGAGGAGGAGGAAACTCGCCGTCGCGAGGAAGAAATTCGCCGTCGTGAGAAAGATCTCCGCCGAGACGAGGAGAACCGTCGATGGGAAGAAGCTTTGCTGCAATTGCTCCAGTCCCTGAAACCTCAGTATAAAGAAGCCATAGCGACAGACAGAAAATCAGATCTACCCCCGGAGGTCATGGGACAGGTAACTCAATCCAGTTATGATCCTGAGTCCGGGGCGCCCCCATCCAAGTGGACGGGACGGTTTGAAGAAGGAGCTCACGCAATGCAGTTGTCGGATGCAGACAAGACAGGCGCACTCGTGTCGAAGCTGGAGAAGCAGGAAGGATGCACTCTACAAGACATGGTAAATGAGTCTGAGAACCTTGTCAATCTGGGGAAGGACACCGACATGGTAGACGGCATGCAGGCTGTGAATGCAGTACGAAGAGGTTACCATAGGAAGAAGACTCGACGTATTTTCCCTAGCAAAGAAAATCCTCGAGAATCGTCCAAGGGTGCCTGCTTCATCTGTGGATCCTTGTCACATTTCAAGAAGGATTGCCCACAGAAGTACTGCCACAGAAAGGAATCGAAATTCAAGGGGCGAGTCAGAAAAATTAACACAGATCTCAGGACCAATCGAAGGTACGCCGAAGTTAGCTTCGGAGAAACCAAGGTCAGAATGCAGTTGGATTCTGGTGCAGACGTCACGATAATAAGCAGAGACGCATGGGAGCAGATAGGTTCGCCATCTCTGGAAGGAACGACGACTTCACTGGGAGCTGCAAATGGAACGCCGATTGAGGTCCTGGGTCAATTTGATGTTAAGTTCACCTGCGGAGGATTTTCAGGCCACGGTCGCTGCTATGTGGCTGAAAACGTTGATCAATTGTTGGGCATCGAGTGGATGAATCAGCTGCCACCTCTACAGAAAGCCTTCAACGCCATCTGCTGCAAAATTGAGCAGAAGCCAGAAGAAGAAGGGAGACAACTTGCCAAGAGTTTGGCTGAAAGGTTCCCAGATGTTTTCGAAGAGGAGTTGGGCAAATGCAAGACTCGAGCACAGTTGATTGTGAGGCAGGGAGTTCGTCCGACCTTTTGCCGACAGAGGAAGATTCCGTTCGCTCGGGAGGAAGCAGTCAACACAGAGCTGGAGCGTCTAGTGCAACAAGGAGTCTTGAAGAAAGTGGATTATAGCAATTGGGCTGCCCCGATTGTTGTAGTGGCCAAGAAGAACGGATCAGTCCGTATCTGTGCTGATTTCAAGACAGGATTAAACGAAGCACTCGAGATGCACCGTCACCCTCTGCCGACACCCGACGAAATCTTCGCTCGTCTAAACCAAGGCGCATGGTTTACCCAGATCGACTTCGCAGACGCATACTTGCAGATGGAAGTCGAAGATGACTCGAAGGAACTGGTGACGATAAATACACACAAGGGCCTGTTCCAGTACCAGCGGTTACCCTTCGGAGTCAAATGCGCACCTGGCATTTTCCAAGAAGCCATGGATCGAATGATCACAGGACTTAATGGCTGTGCGGCATATCTAGATGATGTCATCGTGACAGGATCAACAATTCTAGAGCACAACAATAACGTCCAGGCTTTGTTTGAAAGAATTGCAGATTATGGTTTCCGCGTCAGAATGGAGAAGTGCTCCTTCGCAAAACCTGAAATCAACTTCTTGGGACACGTGGTTTCAAAAGATGGCCGTCGACCAGATCCCGAGAAAATACAAGCAATTGTCGGAATGCCAGCGCCTAAGGATCAAAAGCAGCTGAAATCGTTCTTAGGTATGATAAGTTACTACTCGTCTTTTGTGCCAGATATGCGTTCAATGAGAGGCCTCCTGGACGATCTGGAAAGAGAAGACAAATTCGTGTGGACTGCTGAACACCAGAGAGTTCTGGACAAGCTCAAGGTAGTGTTGCAGTCTGATCTGTTGTTGACGCACTTCGACCCTGCACTGGACATCGTCGTTGCTGCGGACGCGTGTGACTATGGAGTGGGAGCAGTCATCTCTCATCGCTTCCCGAACGGCACGGAGAAGGCGATCGCACACGCCAGTAGATCTCTCACCAAGGCAGAGAAGAACTACGGACAGATCGAGAAAGAAGCTCTGGCCTTAGTATTTGCGGTAAGGAAATTTCATCGCTACATATACGGCAGAAGCTTTCTGTTGCTGACTGATCATAAGCCACTGTTGTCGATCTTCGGATCCAAGGTTGGAATATCAGCTCATTCAGCAAATCGGCTCCAACGATGGGAACTCGTCTTGCTTGCGTATGATTTTGTCATCGAGTATAGGCGATCCACTCACTTTGGTCAAGCCGATGCGCTGTCCCGTCTCATCGCTACGAAGAAGCTGCCAGAAGATGAAGACATCGTCATTGCGAAGATCGAAAGGGATGTCAAGGCAGTTCAGAGTGATGTCATCCGAAACTTGCCAGTCACAAAGGAGGATATTCAGAGGATGACTGAGGAAGATTCCGAGCTAAAATTGGTTGTTGAAAGTGTAAGAACGGGTAGATGGCCTAGTTTCCGGGCTGGATCGACTCTGCACGCATTCCACAGCCGTTCTAAAGACTTGTCAGTCCATGAAGGTGCACTCTTCATGGGAACCAGCCGTGATCCCATCAGCCCTGCAAGGCCGAATTTTGAAGATGCTGCACGAGGGACATCCTGGGACAAGTAGAATGAAAATGCTAGCTCGACTTCACGTTTACTGGCAAGGAATTGACAGGGACATCGAAGACAGAGTAAGACTTTGCAGTTCATGCCAGTTGGTTGCAAAGATGCCTGTCAGGAACGAACTGACGCCATGGCCGAAACCGGATTGTGCCTGGGAAAGGGTCCATATTGATTTTGCCGGCCCGATTGAAGGAGTGATGTTCTTAATCGTGGTGGACGCCTTCTCCAAGTGGCCTGAAGTTATTAAGATGACGACTTCAACATCCACTGCCACAATCAGAGAACTGGGTAGGATTTTTGCGCAGCAGGGATACCCAAAAGTGATAGTTTCGGACAATGGAACACAGTTCACGGCCAAGGAGTTCCAAGAGTTCTGTCAGAGGAATGGAATGCAACACGTCAGGTCACCGCCCTACCAACCTCACTGCAATGGACAAGCTGAGCGTTTTGTGGACACATTCAAGCGTACACTACAAAAGCTGCAGGGGGAGGAGGTGATGGAGGATGCGCTCCAGAAATTCCTGCTGACTTACCGGACAACGCCATGCACGTCTTTGACGGATTTGAAGACGCCGGCAGAGAAACTCCTAGGGAGACTTTTGAGAACTCCCCTGAGTGACCTCCAACTCAAAAGCCCAGTAAAACATCTCCCAAGAGCGGATCAGGAGATGGAAGAAAGGAAACCTATCCACAGGCGAATGAGAGAGTTTGCCGAGGGAGACGCAGTCTTCGTAAGAGACTACAAGGATCCAAGTCACCCGAAGTGGATACAGGGATGGATCAGGCGCAGACAGGGACGTCAAGTCTATCTAGTGGAGGCAAGCGGCAAAATGCTCCATCGCCACGCGAACCAGCTCAGGAAGCGTGCGCAGGATGATTCACTGAAGGTGATGTGTGAGGCATTTGACTTGCCATTCCTGCCACTAAGTGGGACATCCCAGACAACCGCAGAAAACACACACACGCCGGAACTACAGGAAATTCCAGAGTGCGAAGTGGAGCATGTCATTCCACCAGTGCAACCTCGGACACCAAAGAAAAGATCCGCAAGGAACCGCCGACCTCCGAGAAGGCTGGAGATGGATCCCCAGAGGAAGAAATACCTAATCGTTTAGGGGGGGGGAGGTGTTGTGGGATTATACGTATCTTTGGTTTTGTGCACCTCGTGCGACGAGGCACGCTTGTTTTCCGTTTTAATTCCGCTCGTGTTCGTATCGTACTGTGTCGTGTTGTGTCGAGTTGTGTCGTATTGCGTTGATCCTAATAAACCGTGTTGATCTCGATATTCTGAAGTTATAACAGCAAGCACAAACAGCGATGGGGAAATGGCACATCCCATGGCTATGCCGATCTGCAGAGGGATCCAACACGTGGTGCAATCCTTCGTGGAAAAACGCATCACGAAACCGTTGAAGTATTCTTTAAGTATCTCAATTACCGTTCCAGGAACATGGTGGATCTCTAACGTCTTCCAGAGGAGTTGATGGGGCACCGATCCATAGGCGTTGGCCAGGTCGAGCCACACGACGTGTTAACTGAGTTGGTTGCTTTTTGTGTTCATTGCGGTGTGCTCAATGCACCCCGGCACACCTGGGATGCCTCCCTTTTGAACTGCTATGTCGATGTACTTGTTTGTTGTCATGAACATAGTCAGCCTTGCCGCTAGACATGAGAAGTAGATTTTTCCTTCGACATTCAACAACGAAATAGGCCGGAACTGATTTATGTGCTTAGAATGAATAGAATCTATATAAACTTAAGAATGAAATGCCAACATCTGCCATTTGAATAATTTACAGAATTCAAAATTTGTTCGTAAGTGGAAAACAAAAATCGGATTATTCAGGGATCTGGATTATTCACAAAACCACGTTCTGCAAACAATCCTTAGGTCCCAAATTTGGTGATTTCACTTCTGCTTAAGGGGAGGTACAAGTGTGCCCCAAAGTTTCATTTCTGAAATGCTAGAGTCTTTTCAAAATTTTGTCATGAATGTTTGTGATAATTATTTTCAAAATGCATATGATAACAGAATGATAACATTTTTTGACAAAAGTAACAAGAGCCTTTTTTCACAAATATTCACTTAACGCCAGTTATGCAATAAAGTTAGGGACAGGCATGTTCAAAAATGTTACAAATTTTGTTTGTATCCACTACAACATTTTTGTGTTTTTAGCTGGAGAGCACAATGTCCTTATCGATATAGAATGATGCTTTGGCATAATTATTCAGGTCATGAATTTACTCAACTCTCCCAATGTTGAGATCGTGATTGGTTGGACCGACTCTATTCGCCTCACAAAGACAAATCCATTTCAAAGTCGAAGAAAATTTTCTTTCCTTGAATAACTTCCTTCCATTTGAGAAGATCTCTGATCTATGTTTGGTCAGATATTCGTTTACGTATACATTCAAGTCAACAGTAAAACTCTCAGCAACCTTCTTGACCTATGTATGAACTTGGTTGTGAAGCTAACCAAAATTGGTCGGGGAGCACCAAATCAAGTTTGGATTTGCAGCAATCCACTATGGCAGTGTCATAATATCCAAGTCTATGAAGGATTTTTAAACAACCATGGTTTGATTCTCGATTGAAGATGTAGCCGTCTCCGCAAAAGAAGAGTTGATGTTTCCAGAATCTTGTGGATGACCAAATTGTTGGATCTCAGCTGCTTCTCCAGTTGGTCGACTTTAGGTTTTAAATTTGCTCTTTCTTCAGATGGCCTTCATTTTTTCCAGAACTGGATGGAGCTCTTTCTTGATTACCTTCAAAACGAACTTCTTTATACTTCTCTCCACTTCCTCACTTATTCTCTGGGAAAGCAATAGTAGTTTTCCCTTGACCGCCATCGCTCCATCATCCAATATCAACTCTTGTTCTTGTTTTACGAGCTATTGTTGGGCGAATATAAACGAGTGCTAACCACGGAGAAACTTGAACAAACAACTACCAGGCGTCAAACTTGAAGAAATTTTGCTTTTCTGGAATATTCGGCCAGTTAGCAATCCACAAATTTTATGAAACAACATATCACATAAAACCGCAAAAAATCAGATTAAGTTATACTTACTACAGAGAACCAACAGGCAACATCAGTTTCCAAGAAACATAGGAGACATCAAACATAGTTTAACATAGACACCTGATAGGAGACGACCTCTCAGAAGAAACACTTTTTTCGAGCAAAATCTAGCTGCCCTTGCAATCGGGTCTTACTACAGTGCGCGTCATAAAGATAGGACAGGTGCATATTTTGATGATATCATTCCAAGTAGTGGAGTTATGTAAACCATTTTTTTATATGATATAGTAAAATACGTTACATTTAGAGATTTATCAAATTTATTGTGCAAAAATAAATATTTTGTGAGAATTTAACAAAACACTGGAAATCCCCGAAATTGCACGCATCAACGAAGAACACTGTGGAGCATTAATTTTTCAAATTTATTGAATTTAAACTTTTAAATTATGATTTATATAAAAGTCAATAATGAGCTTTGTCTTCTTTCTTCATAATTACTTCTTTAATTCTGTTTTTCAATGAATCCAGGAAAGGTTTTAGGCTGTCTTCGTCCAGCTCTTTCCAGGCCTTTTCCAAAGAGTCTTTCAGCTCTTGAACGCTGGATTATTGTTTGCCATTACAATATATTTTCCTGGCAAGCAATCCCCACACGTTTTTGATGGGGTTCAAGTCTGGGGAGCGAGATGGCCACTTGAGAACCTCCAAATTCCTTTCCTGGAAAAAAAGTTTGGTTGATTTTGCCGTGTGTAGAGGAGCATTGTCATGCTGGAAGATGACCCTTTCATTTCCAAATTTGTCACATAATGTGAACAAATGATGGTCCAGAGTTTCAACATATTTGGCAGAGTTTTGCTTCCCCTCCAAGAACACAAGTTCTGAAGAACCTCGAGAGGAAATGGCAGCCCAGACCATCACTGAGCCACCTCTAAAATTTCTTTAAAAAAATGAGTTTTTGCGTTTTCTGACATCATGCCAATGAAATTTGAATCTATCTGGACCATCCAAGTTAAATTTTTTTTTCATCTGAAAAAATAACGGACTTCCAGTTGGTGTCCAAATCCAGCATCTCCTTTGCCCAGTTCAGTCGGAACTTCTTGAGGGCCTCCGTCAGAAGCGGCTTGTGCTGACGCTTAACAAACTTTAGAAAGACACTTCCACGGAGACATCTCAATATTTTAGATCTACTGACATTTAGGTTTAAGCTATTTTTTAGGTCCTTTGTTGAACTGAGCCCCTTAGAAGCTTCACGAAGGATGACTCTTCTCTGATGTTCATTCAATTTTTTTGGTCTTCCAGGGGAACAAATTGTTCCATAACTTTGAGGATTACTTAAAAAACGACTAATAACATTACTAGAGCGATTCATCCTCCTAGAAATTTCAGAAATTGACAAATTCAAGTCTTTAAAGGCAAGAATTCTTATTATGTTAATGAACTTTTGTGAAACCTGTAATAAAAATTTTTTTCCTCAACGGAATAGACCCCATGCTCCGTTGCGGAAACTCCGAGAAACAACATCAAAAGTGTTTCTTGGTGGATTCTCATCAATATTCAAATTTTAGTCTTAACTTTTATTGAATACTAATTAATTACTCTCTTATGATCGCTAAAATCAGCATTTTGACCGAAGTTTACCGGTAATTTTAAAGATAGAGAGAGAAATCTTGTGATTCTAGTACCTGTCCTATCTTTATGACGCGCACTGTATATTCATTAGTTAAACTAGAGAAATGCTACGACAGATGCAATTACATTCATGTGGCAATTCGTAGTATCGTTATCAAAATAATTAAGAAATACTGATTTCATTTCTGGCGTTCTTTTCAGCCAAAAATTGCTTCAGTACTTTTTAGCAGTTGTTGGTTGCTAACAGTGACCACTGCAAGTCCACGCGCAACATATTTGTTTCTTTCTTCATACAAATTTGCGTTGCAGACATATGCCTTCCTGCTTTTATCACATATTATATTAGTGTGCTCCTATTCTGTGCATGTTACAAATAACTGCGCTTTCCTCTCCTGTTCTTATGATCTAACTACTTATTTAATTTTTCATCCCAACAATGGCTCCCCTGATGGGAGGATCACCCATACTAAGTATTTGCCTCGTATTCCGTCGCAGGTTTTGGCGAGACAATTGTTTTAAACGCTTTGTGTAAACTGTGAATGCTTTATTTAAAAGATTCAAAAATAAAAAAATTATAGAGTAACCGTATGAATGATTTAAACAATTTCATAAGTTCGCTTAACTTTTAAACAAAGTTAGAGATCGTTATGGATAGTGATTTCGTTCCGGATGCTTTCTAAGAGATGAGGAGTTTTTGCTTGATATATTGCTTGCTATTTTGTCTTCTAAGCAAATTAGCTGAGAATAACGCAACATTAATGCTTAAAAACCTATATGAAACAGCTAGAGAAATTTCAAATTTCCTGAGAGGATATAGTCTGTACTGCTATCAAAATTTTAATTCTCTCGTCACTGATGATCCATCTCTTCTTTGTCCATGTTTGTCTCCGGGTCTAAGTAAGGTTTTAATCATTTCTGGAAATATATATTAACTGTTATATTTCAGGTTTTATTCTAATGAATTTAGAGAGTCATTAACAATTATTAAAACCTTTTTTTATTATGTAAAAACCAACTATTGCATTCTTTCCATTCCTTAGTGTAATCGAATTTTTTCATTAAATATAATTAGTTACCTTGATTGAATCCTTTTCAATGTTTTGCCAGATTATTAAAAATTCTGATGAAATAACTAGCTGCCCTTGGAAAGCGAACATGTGTTTTATTGATACAAAATGAATTATTAAAAATAATATATGTTTAAACTTGAATGCTCTTATATTAAGTGTTTCCCCAACTTTTCCTGCTCTACAGAAAGTTCAATGATTTTGGAAGGTCAAGTAGTAATCTCCAGTATTTGTAGGCTAAAGAAGGCTTTAAAGATGACTCTTCCTTTATATTTCCTCTTTCTCACTCTTTCGGCATAGTGCGAGTCCCTCGCTTCTTCGTGTACTCTCATTTGGCAGTGGATTCTTCCTACTCGTTTTTGTTAGCTACTTTCCACTGAGCAGAACTTCTTTTTCTCGTATTTGAGGTGATTGATTTCACTCTGGCACCTAGAGTCCTGCAATCTAAGAGGTCATCTGGCAGGAACCTTTCCATGCATTTGTCACACATGAAATCACCTGAGGGTTTCACTGATCTGACTTTTTTCAGATCTGGAACTCTTCAAGCATCACCTGAAGACTCATCTCTTCAGGAAACACCTACTACACAGAGATACAAGATCACACAAAGTGCATCTGAGGCTATGTATATGGTGCTCTACAAATTAACTATTATTATTATTATTTATTTATTTATTTGGTTCTATATCCAGCTTTTCTTGTCACTTCTTTGAGGAAACCCCATTATGGTTCTTGTCCTGGGCATGAGACTCGGATACACTCAGACCTACGTTGTGCTTTTGGTCCAGTGACATCTGGTATTTCAGCTTTCTGCAGATAGTACACTGTCTGCCCCTTGCACCTACACTTTGTCAAGTGAAATACTTGTACTTAGTCTAAGGAATGCATAAACATTGGCAAAATTATGCACATGCCATCTAATTCTGTTAAATTTGTGTGGAGAAGTCTTATCAATCTGAAAATCTTTATACTTCAGCATTTTTTGAAAATCTTTCAGTCAAATGATAAGTAGATGTGATGGAAAATGTGGCAACAGCTTTATTGTTTCACTGGAGAAAAATTGACTTTACATAGGGTTTGCAATCGAGTGTTTACATTGCCTGCCACAAATTTTTCTTTGATTTGATAGTACATGTAAGGCATGTAACTAACACATTCTTATAAACAAAGAATCATTAAGCAGAAGTTTAACAAAATTTATATTGTAATTAAGGTATTTTAAAAAGCTAGTTAATTATGCCAAATAATGGACATCTTTATCAGATACTAGGTAGCTGATGTCCAGCCAGTACTGGATATCCAGTACATGCACAATCAAGCTCATATAGTAGAAACCACAGGGACACGGATTTTGTAATAAGTCATGAATTAAAAATTTGATTTTGAGGGAAATTTAATATGTTGTCTATCAATATATTTTTGTTAAGTTTTTGTTAGAATATTTTAGTGCATTAATTTAGAATTTATGAAATGTGATTTCAAGAAACCCGCAAACCACTTTTAAAAATCTTTGAAATTTCTAAAATTAATATAAAACATGAAAAAAAATTGTTTAAAAAGAAATAATATTTGTTTTGCCAACTTGTGATGGTTTTAGAAACCAGAATCTGTAATCTCTTTTCATATAAAATACCACAAGATTTCAAAATACTGTACTTTTACAGACATTTAAATCCATTTCATTTCTAATTTGATTTGCTAAAAATTTACCTGTTGAAGCCTTTCTCACTTTGGAGACTCTGCTGGTAAATTATAAGTTTCTTTGACCTCCAATGGTTGTTTCTTGTTCCATATTCAATAGCTTTTAAAGAATCTTGACAATCTTGGATATTCATCAAGAGCTTTTAAAGAGTCATGATTAAGCTAATTTGTAGGTTATCGAATGAATAATTCGCCTGTCTTAAGGCCTCAATCTGCCCCTCTCCTTGTCAGATGATATTTCCAGCCATTTATAAAATAATTTTGTAAACTTCAAATGTATTTTACTTTCATTGGGTTTAAATACTAGTGCAAAAATAACAACGGTTTTATGGTTTATTGGTCCTAAAAATGGATGCTCTTGTGGCTCTTGGGTTGGCCTGAAATGCTATTTTGCATATTTAAGAAGTTCTAACCATCCAAATTAATTGTAATTTTAGGGGATGAGAAAATAAATGTTTTAAAAGATAACAAATTGTATTTATGTAATTCCACGAGCAATTTCATGCAATTATTATTTGATAAAAATTTGCTTTAAATTTTAGTTGGGAGGACCAATATTTCCAGCATCTTAGAGCCCGAATTTGGAAATCTAGAACTTGAGCTTCAAGAATCAACATCTGGAGGGACATGGTATCCTTTGACCTGCATTTCACGTCACAAGGTTGCTGTGATAGTCCCATTCAGAGACCGCGAAAAACACCTGAAGCAGTTTCTTAAAGTCATCCATAAAATGCTGAGGAGACAACTTCTCCATTACACCATCTTTGTGGTTGAACAGGTTATGAGTCTTTAGAATTACAGGATGTTAGAGACAGTTGTTTATATTTATTCATCTTAAATTTGATGGATTTCTGGATTTTCAGTTGCCATGTCCATGCTTTTTCTAAAATTTAGTATATTTTAATCGTTCAATGAGCACATTAAGCTTGAAAAAGTATTTGAAAGTTCATTACAATAATTGTTTATGTCTTGTCATTTTTAGAGCTACCCTACGGTTTTCAACAAAGCATCTCTAATGAATGCTGGCTTCAAAGAAGCCAGTGCTATGGACTCCTATGATTGTTTTATATTCCATGATGTAGACATGCTTCCTGAAGATGATAGGAACTTTTATACTTGCTCCAAAACACCTAGGCATGTTGGCTCATTCGTCAACAAATGGAATTACAAGTCAGTTCTGTAACATAATTAACATAATTCACATAATTTGTGTACAGTAATATTCTGGATGACATAATTTTGGATCTATGTGGTTCCAAAATTTTTAAGTAACTAATTTATTTTAAAAAATTTGCTCTGATATTTATAAAGAACTGCAATTTTATTAAAGATTTTACTTCTAAGCTAATGAACTTAATACTCTTTGGTATCAATTAAACAAAATTTGACTAGTTATTTTCCTAACTGTATTTATATTGTTAAGTTGTACTCTTAATTACACAAATTATTATTGGTACCTGCAATCTGAGATTTATTCTAGATAATGGCCTCACTCTTCAGCCCCATATAACACTTTTTTTTTCAAAAATAGTTATTTCAATATTTGCACAGATCCAATTCCAATTATCAATCATCTGGCATTACATCTTGTCAGATGATTTGACTCTATTGCAATTAATTATATAACTTAATTTTACATTTGAGGAGTAACATTCACAATCTTTACTTGTAATGGAATAATATGTAAATGTAACAGTTAGAGCACATTCTTCAACATTCCTTCACTCTAACAAAAAATTCATAACTTCCAGCCATTTTAAGATCATTAACAGTTACATTAACTGAACACTTTCAATTAACTTTACCTCACATTAATTAGACCACTGGTTGTTACAATATCATTTATATTGATATACAATGTAGATTTGAAGAATTTTATTTAATCACTACAATTATTTATTTAAATCTGGTTATTTAGCAATATTGTGAATTTTATAAATAAACTCAAGAAAAAAATCATTATTTGCATAAATAAGCCTGAAAATGATCTGCTTGACTGATATAATAACAAATTTGTTAAGTTGTTAAGTTTGGACTATATAATAATGTCATGGAACAATTTTGGCCCACAGGTTTGGGACCTCTGATCTAACTATATACACTTCAACCCTCCACTGGCCCCATGTATCCGAACATATAAAGTTATCTTTATGGCCAAATATGAAGAAATCTCCGGATGCTTCTGTGAAGCTCCTTCTTTAGTTTTTGACCAACTTGTTCTTACTTCCCCCTACCCTCTTCTCTCCTCTTCCAACTTAAAGTTGACTTGAATCTATCAAGAAGCATTTTTATTTAGTGTGCAATGCCTCTTGGAGGCCTTAAGCAACTAGAGGGAATCCTTTACAAATTTACTGTCAAACTATTATTATGTCATATAATATGTAATATCAAATAATAATAAAATGGCATTCTTTTTGGTTCTATATTTTTCCCACAAGTTATGCTAAACACATTAAAGCAGCAAGACAAAAGTTAGAGTTCCAATTGAATTATTTTGAAATACCAAGTTAAGGTTAATAAATTTTTCAACATCCCAGCTTGCCCTATGATGGCTTGATCGGTGGAGTCACGGCATTCCAAAGATCACATTTCCAGCTTGTGAATGGCTTCTCGAACTCATTTTATGGATGGGGAGGTGAAGACGACGACATGTTTAGGAGGTAATTATACACGACTGCTCAAGGAATACTTTTGTGCACATCACTGCACTCAGCTTCATGTAAATTGGGCTGGTCTAATGGATTTATGAATGTAATTGCTAAAACTTTTCTAAAGATGCTGGACCAACTTCCAACTCATACTACGATACAATAAATCAACTCACTACATGATGAATTGCAACATTTGAATTTTCATAATTTCATTTAAATAATATTTACAACACCTTCAAGATAAGCAAATAATATAAACATTTTAAGGATACTGGCAAAGAACATTCCAATCACAAGATTCCCTAAGACAATTGCAAAGTATACTATGATCAAGCACCACTCGGATGATGGAAACCCACGTAATTCCATGGGGTGGGTTCGTTAGTTCTTCTCCCCATAATGTTATATAAGCTCAACATTACATTTCCAGACATGAAGGATTTTCCTATCGACCTCTTTATTACAAAACTGATGGGCTCAACTCTCTCCGTTACAAAGTTGACAAAATTGACATCCGCCCCCTGTACATCTGGTTGTGCATATCCCTTCCTGCCAACCCTTCATACCTTGTAACAAGGAACAACATTGGATGACATGATTTTAATATTTTGTTTATTACAGTCATTCCAAAAATAAAACATTTTTTTTCTAAAGAGATGAATTAACAAATACTGCATAGTTTGTTGATCACTGCAAATCTGGGAGAAACATTTTGAGGAATATCAAAGGCCACAGTAAAAATCAGGCAAATAGTAGGGAAAAGATAAATAGGTAAAAAAAATCTTTTCTGGTAAAAGCTTTGATAAAAATATCATGTAAATTAAGACCATTAGATATTTGATCTGAGCTTAAATGATTTATGCTTGAGCATGTTCATTACAAAACAGTGCTCCATTGATGAGATAATATCCTGTAAAATTAAAATTGTAAAATTTAATATTCAACAAGAAGGAAGCTATATTGAATTAAGTGAATAATAAGCAAATTGTTAGCTAGCTAACCCTGATTTTTGAGGTTCTTGCTACATCTTGAGCATTTGAAACAGTCCACATGCAAGGGCTTACCCGACACCATTGGGAATACGCCGCTTCAAAGTCATGTCACTGATAAGAGATAGTTTCTGAAGAAAACATTGTACTCACATGATATTGTTGCTGCATATGTGGCAAACAGTCCCTTGCACTGTTCTTTCTGTTTTGGTTTCAGGGAGAGCTGATGGAGCTTGAACAGGTCTAATGGCAGGAACATCCATGGGATCTTCAATGATACATGATGCCAATAACCAAAGTGAATGTTTTAGCAAATTAGTCACATAAATTACTCCCAACAGAAGAACACTGAAGGATACTATAAGATTCTAATAATAATGTGAGGAAGTTGTAATCATATCTATAAAAATGAGAATTTTTATGAGCAAACTTTTACACATAGTTTCACAAATAAATAATAAAAGGAATCAAACTTGTTTGGAGTTTCAGTCCAAACCTGAAATAATTTTTATAAACAATGTTAATTAGTTTATATACAATATTTACTTTTATTTATCACTAGTTGCAAACTATTGCTAAAATATATTATCATTGTTATTATGCTAATTCTATATTTAAAGAAATTTGTCAATTATAAATGGCAAAATGTTAACTTGATAAATGTTTTCATCAATCATTGAATTCAACATTCAAACTTAGGAAATACCTTTGACCAGACTGTTGTGAGTCACTGGAACATCCAAAAAAGGGTTTGGGTGCAACATTGAACTTTGATCCAACATGTTCAATTTCCTATGAAAGAAGACAGCTCTAATGATCATAAGCAAAATTTAAATTAATAGGATTTGCATTAAAACCAATCATCTTACAACATATAATTATAATTTCACTATACAATATATACAGTTGTGCAATTAATAACCTGTTTATTAGCAGCGAGCGAAAATTTATTTGACTGAAAATTGCTTCCTTCATCAGAAACTAAAGTCATGCTTGGTTTCCACAAGGGTCCTCCCTTCCTTCAATAACAATTATATTTCATTTAAAGTTACTGGTTACTTACTATTACCTATTATATTATATATATTAACTCAATCAATATTTTTAATGCTAACAAAACTAAATTCAAATTCCAGTCAAGTATACTTAAGTATCAAAGCAAGGTAAACTTAAACTATGGATTAATTTTGCAGGCTTGCAAGATGGACATCAGATACCATCATTTTATTTTTATTTGAAAGTTTCAAGTCGGGGTAACTACATTAAAAACGCTTTTGTTCAAAAAAAAAATATAAACAAATGTAAAAGAAAGTTAATAATCTATATAAGTAAAAATGCAATGTGTGTTTCTATTAGATGAATGTTCTCTGAAAGTTCTTAACCAATTTATTTGAAATTTTAACACAACATAGTACTAGATTAGAGGAGTGTTTCAATATAGGTTTCATACAAATGCCACAATTTTAGCTTTATCAGGTAAAAATATGGTTTTTTTTTAAATCTTGCCATCTTGCCATGAACATATAAAAACGATGAACTTTTAAATTTTTATTTAAAAAAAGTGCATAACAAGAGCAAAATATTCTAACAAACATCCCAAGCAAATCATTATTAATATAGAACTGTACTTTCATAAAATAACAAGCAAAGGTTTATATAATATATATATCCATTCATTATCAACTAGAATCTAGTATTAACCTCAAAACTGAAAGAAGAACTCTGTTTCCACATGCAAGAATTTGCCTCTTGGCTTCATCATGTTCTATTTCTGTAGAATCCTTTTCATTGATTTTAGTTATGACATCTCCAGCTACCAACCCAGCATTTTGGGCAATGCCATTTTCTGTGACCTTCAAAGATAACCACTAGACCATCAAACTCTGTCAACATAGCAAAAAAGTCACCCCCAAATATACACATGAATAAATCGCCAATTGATTAATGACTTGAAGCATTTAATAACCCCCGCAAATAAACCCTTACGCACGTGCGAACCCTCAATCGTTAGTACCATTCGGATATTGTGGAGTCTTTAATCAATTTTCAATATGTTTAAGAAACTTTCATGGTGGCAAACGAAAGTGATTTATCTTAGAAAGTGATATATATTTGAACCCACCAATTGAACAGAAAGGGGAATCGGAAAATCGTAACCTCCTTGTAACCTAAAACCCCACGATTCTGCAGAAGAATTCCTAAGGAGCAAAATTTGTATGACACTCCCTCCATCCATGTCTGAAGGCCAGAAAATGTAAAGATTCCCGTATATCAGCTTCCTATTGTAGGCGAAAGTACACTAGCAACCCACGCAGCACAAATTACTTAGCAGATTAGTTAGCAAAGTCTATTTTCTATAGATGGAATTATTTGTGAATACTGTAATTGCTTATTTTGTTATTAACGAATGTCAACCGTGAATCACTAAATCCTGCACTCTATTTTGTATTACTTCTCGTTGTCCAAATGATCTTAAATTTTGAAAACTTGTGTCTTTTTGATGATAATACATGAATGAAACATTGATTTATATTTCGTTAAAATTTTAAATAATCACTATTAAACTATTGCAACTATTAAACACTCTGACACCTAGGGAATATAAGATATTACAAAATAGATCCAATTCAATTCAGTTCAATTCCTCAAATATTTTAAGTGCCTTTTTTATCCAAGTCCTAGGATGTCAAGGCACTGCCAGAATTGTAATTTTTACAAACTTGCTCTAATTCATTTTCCATTCAATGAAGATGTCATGGTTAGTATAATAAACACTTTTTTGTCAAGTGTAAATCGTTATAGTCATAAAATTATGTTTAATTTTTTTATAAAATATTATTTACTTGCAGCAAGAGACGCTGAACATAACCGTAATATTGGAGAAATACTGCCCCACGGTTTAACCCTTGGATGTCCGTGGGGGGTGCAATTGTTTTTTTTTTTTAAATTCTGGAATCCGTTTTTTAAATATTGCCATGAATTTTTGTGACATTTATCTTCGCATGTCTCTTACAACAACAGATATTTTTTTGGCAAAAGTCAAACACATCTTTTTTACGAGCGTTCACAAGACATGTGGTGCGTTTGCATCCCCGTTGGGCACTAAAGTTACGTACACGAATGTTCACAAGCGTTACGGATTTTTTAAAATAATAACTGCAATATTATATGTGACAACTTAAAAAATGCTATTATATCATATAAAATATAATATAATCATAACATATATTTATTATAGGTGTATATATGCCTCTAATAAAGGCATTCATGTAGTGATCGACCGGGGCGACAATTTTAGCCGGGACCGGGGCCGGGACCGGGGTAGGGGGAGCGGTTGCCGGGGCAGCCGGGGCCGGGGTTCAGGCGGGCCGGGGTTAGCCGGGGCCGGGGTTGAAGCCGGGGTTGGGGAGGCCATCTATAATAACGTTAACTAACGGTGCTTTTATTCTCTAAACATGTTGTAAACGTCAAATAATATATAAGTATGCTTATTATGTCAAAGAAACTGTCTGTAAAACCTATAATTAAAAAAAATTTTCACAACGACAACTTTTCCACGCTCCGTTGCGAAAACTTAGAAAAACATTAAATCGTTGATGGAATCTCATGAAAATCAAATCTTTTTGAATACTAATCGATTACTGTTTTGTGAAGGCCAAAGTGATGAAAGTTAAACGGTAATTTTTTTAAAACTCATAGTTTTAAGGACATCATTCCAGGTTCCAGCCGATGATGTTTTTAACTCCATCGAGTTAAGGCAACTTTCTCAGGCTCCTTTTGATGGGAGGGTGCCTGCTTCTTGTTCAGGAACGGAGGAGGGTCATTCAAGCAAGGACAACGACCTGTGGGAAGAAGTATTGAGAGAAGAAGCTTCCGAAATTACGGGAAAGAAAGCACCCGAAGCAGAGAGGGAATTGGAGGCTTACCCTTCAAAAAAGCGCATAAATAGAACGGATGACCCACTGGCCTACTGGAAAATTTACAGGAGCGAGTTACCAGGCTTGGCGAAGCTAGCAAGGATTTACCTAAGCCCACCTCCCAGTTCAAGTGATAGTGAACGGGAGTTTAAAGTGGCACAGTCTATTCAAAAAGGGAGAATTAGACTGTTGCCCAAAAATGTTGAAACTTTAGTATTCATTAAGTATAACTTAAGAGCTCTATCGTACTCAACTAATTTGCCGGCTGTACCTGAGGACTTTAACTCTCCGAACGATATATTTTATGATTCGTCGGATGATGAATACATTTTATCTAAGTTGACAAAGCTAAAAATTAGACTTTTGTTTACCCCCGGCTAAACCCCGGTTGAATTTAAGCAGGGGCGGGACCGGGGCCGGGGAATGTTAAAAAGCCGGGACCGGGGCCGGGGCCGGGACCCCGGTGGTAAAAAAGGCCGGGGTTCAGCCGGGTCCGGGGTCCCCGGTCGTTCACTACATTCATGAACGACACCACCCTTATTATGAATAACAAGCAAAACGTTCAGAAAACTCTGGACAAGCTGGACAACTTCTTAGGATGGTGTTGTATGGCCTTCAAACCTGCGAAATCCAGGAGTCTCTCTTTGGTTAGGGGGAAAATCCGCAGGGTCGCGTTCTTCGAAGTAGCGGGACAACGAATCCCCACAGTATCCGAGGAGAACCGACAGGGACATCCGACTAATCACTGGATGCGGCCCATTCCCAGAGAATGTCAGGGGTTTCAAAGGGCCGAAACGTTCGAAGATGGGGATCTCCTCTGAGGATCCCAGTCGGAGAGCTCCGAGAAGGAGTTTCTAACATCTAACATTTTCGTTTATTGTAAAATAACATTGTTATAACTCTCTGTGTGGTCAGTAGTGAAAATAACATGTCGTGGGAAATTCAAACGAGCGAAGTTCCCAGATAGAGTTGTTGATAAAGACAAAATAACTTTCTTGAAGTTTATAGAAATTTGGTTGAAGCGAATGTGGTTTCCTGACGAGGAAAATAACAGTTGGGCGATAGAGTTATAAGGAATTAAAATCTATAAAAATATTATAATTTTATTTGACGATCTCTATCTAGAAATTAGATTGTTATTCTAACCCTTAGCATGAGAAATTACAGAAGGGTCACTGAAAGAGGTCTGGTAATCCAAGCTATAATGCTTGAAGCAGGTACATGGAATTTTAAAAACATGAAATTGAGGAGCAAAAGAAATAAAAGCAAAAATTATTATTTCCAGATAAATCAGCCATTGAAAAATCACACATTTATAGAAATGATGATGAAAAGCTTTGGTGGAGCAGAAATTATGCTTGTAAGACAGTTTTGGGGGTTTTTTGGTGGTCCAAGATTTGTGGAAAGTTATGTTGATTGCGCAATTGCCCTTTGTGTGTACAAATAGAGATGTGGGGCGGAGCTGTGATTGTTTAAATTTACTGCTTATATAACGTTGAAATATTACACAGAATAATTATCGCTGTGAACATCTGCACCAGTTAAATAATTGCCAGCAGGATCTATATCCATTTGATGTCGAATAATAAAACAATCAATTGGGTCCAAAAATTATTCATTATGTTCAAACGTTTTTAAATTAATAAAGATAATGAACAATGACCAGGTACAATGAACAATGACAATTACCATGAAACGATTCAAAGATCATTTTAAAAGCATTTCAAGGTCTGATTTTTTTAGACCGCAATCCCCAAGTTCTTCGGAACGAAATGGATATTTAATATAGATCAATAATTTGTTGGCGATTTAATAAATGAATAAATGTTAGGGAAAATGATTGACCTATTGCACACTCTCGCATGTAACCTAATTCGACATTTATGAACACCTTAGAATACCATTGCACAAATCCATATAAAAAAAGTTCTTTAATTATGCTATTTTGTACAAATATGCGTTTATTTAGTATTGGTGCATATACTTGTGAAGGTCTTCTCTGCGATGTTACTCAGATCATTGTTGGAACTCAAAGAAAAAAGCCTGCTGGGATTTTCCACGACGGCTTGATAGAGTTCCCTGCTTGGCCAGTTGCTTGTGAGTACCGCAAATATTTCAGTTCCCATGCTCCGACTGTTTCTAGCCGCCTGATAGATTATTAATGTTATAAAAATTCCTGAATGATAACTTCATATTAAATTAATGATTAACTAAGTAATAGGACTGAAAAGCGGCAACACAATACTGAAATTCATTCTGGCTTTTAGAAAGCCATTGAAGATGCATGTTCTACAACATGTAGCTCTGTTCACAGATTTCATACACTGTCATTATCCTTGTTTGGAAACCAAATCACACATTTGGATGTTGTTATTGCTTATTAGCATCCGTAACGTAACTAGACGATTGGGATAGTGCTCCCGGGACGGGATTGGAAGACGGAGACTAGACCAAGTGAAAGCATGTCTTTGGAAGAGGTGGGGCATTCCGGTTACAAAATGAAGAGTTAAAAATCAAAAGCAGTAATTTAACTTAAAGTTAAAAACTGAACGATGTTTTCTTAAATTTTTAAATAAACTGAATACCCATTTAGAAACACCTAGCTTAGTTCTAGAATTTAATTCTTACCTGAACAATATCTCGAGATTCAAAAGGTGAATCTGAACTTGTAATAATTACAGCCACTTTAGCCGAGGAAGGGCGCCCTCCATTCCTTGTGGCAAAAATTTGAGGCCCTTCAACTGTTGAACTGTTTCCCAGAAATCTGATAGCAGTTCCCAGAAATTGTGGACCAACTGACATTTTAAACACCAGCGAATCCATGAGATCTTGAGAGTTGTTGAAACTTCTAAGAAAGGAGCTTATTCTAGCATAGTTTCCAAATGTTACCACAGAAAATTTTGTCGTTTCCAAAGGAAAAAATGCAGCCATCTCACGAACTAAAGCAACAGTTCTATTTGAGACGACATCCGATTGCGCTGATCCCGACGTATCAATAACGAGCACTAAATCCATGACACGGTTACAAGCTGAAACAATAAAAATTTAAAATCCAACTACTATGTATGTTTTTTACAGGAATTTCTAATAAGCATTACATTTCTCGCAATATTTTCCTCCAAAAGATCCGGAACAAACACACACTGCCCTTCGTTTAATCTCGCAATGTCCTCCGTTCTGGCACATAACATCCTGACAGCTTTCAACTTCAACAAGATACGATCATCAATTACTTTGAAAATATAATCACTTTCGTGAACAATTCACCCAAAATCTTGACCAACCTTCAAGAAGTGATTCGAAAACAGAATCGAAAGCAATGTTGACAAATTCGAGTGACGGAAATATGAAGAAGTCCTTATTCAGCGTTGGAGGTGTGAGACATAGAGATGCCAGTTCATTATAATTGGTAAAAGCTCCAATACCTAACGTTATGATTCGAGCATTTCGACTTGTCCTTAATTCAGCGGCTGCTGGGAGTGTCATTTCGTCGTCAATATTTGAATTCCCATCCGTGAACAGGAAGACAATATTTCTAGCTAAGGGCCTTTCGCCATTTTGACCGGGTTTTAAAAGAACATCTTTCTAGAGGGAGAATTAATCATAATAATAACAATAACAGTAATAGTATATTATATATAGAATAATAATAATAATAATAATAATAATAATAATAATAATAATAATAATAATAATAATAATAATAATAATAATAATAATAATAATAATAGTAATAATAATAATAATAATAATAATAATAATAATAATAATAATAGTAATAATAATTGTCTCGAACGAGTGGTCATGCGTCTGTTTTATCTCAATTTCCTTAATATTTCTAGAATTTAACGATAATTAACGCACTTTTAAATACCATTACGATACTTCTCGTCAAAGTGTGAAACAATTAATTGAAAATGGAAAAAATTGTTAAAGTCGTTTAAGGAAATTTGTTCGACTTCGAGGCAATGAGAGAAAATAGGGATTTGAGTATATATTTGGCTGACTTTGATTTAAATAGACTTTGTTGGGTTATTTTTGCGAGTCTAATTGAAAAAATTTTGAAGTTTGTCGAAAGTTCAAATTTGTAAACAGTGGAGACCCGAAGCACAGTGCTTAGGTGCGCCTCGTGGATATCCTCTTCATAATTCCCCGCAAGTGTTTCAGACTTTTTTTTACGGAGCTACATTTAAAACTGTAAAGTTACATAATTGTAAAGGACGTGAAGATTCACCAAAATAGAGTCTGTTTCAGTGGAGTCCATCCAATGGAGTACCGTGCAGAGAGATCTGGAAAAGTTTACTACAAATATAGATGAAATGAAGAAGAGTCCCATGTCAATAATGGAGCTTGAGCTGAAACGAGCTGAAGCATCAACATTGAACTCCATAAAGATTTTCAGCCTCGATCGTTGGCTGCTACCAGGAGTCATAGACTGCAACCAGATTATAAGATTTTCCTACTTGCCTAAACTGAATCTGGGAACAAGTATGAAACAGTAGCGTAAGCAGAATCCCCAAATCAAGACGATAGTTATATTTCCGATGAAAAGTCTATCATTGCAGAAAGATTATCTCATTATAGATGCCAACAGTCATGGAGAAAGATCTCTGAAGCTGAAATAAGATTAAATTGTTTGGAAAGAAAGACAGTCAATGACCAAATATTTCCAGACCTAACCAGACTTAAGTGTGGAAAGATTAAAAATGATCAGGAATAAACCAGTATACAAACGCTCCTCGACAATCTTCTTCTTCCAAAGACTTTGGTCGAAGATCTACCTGCTCATCAAATTTCCCCAGCTAGCTCTGAGAATCAAGTTGATAGTAGCATCAAATGCAAACACTTCGTGGGACGATACCAAATGATTCATCTGAGTAGCGGAGATTTAACCTCATGAGCAAGAGAATCGACAAGAACATGAAACGGGAAATGATTGACAGAGAATATGAAAAGTGGATAGCAACAAAAATCTCCCACACGTTAAACCAAACCCAAATTAAAAAACAAATACAATCCCATAAAGGGACTCCAATTGAATATGTTGAGTCGAGAAAAATGCATTCCAGCGAAACTTCCACAAAAAAATACAAATCAAAAAGGAAGGAGAAGAAGGCTAAGTGTGCAAAATAATATGCTAAACTTCGAGCTATTTTCAAAAATAGGCTTGTAGAAAAAGCTGCTGAGATAGTTCTCCAAGAAAATTATGAATACCAAAGGCCAAACCTATCTTGCAGCATGACCTTTGTACTTGAGGAAATGTCAGTGGATGATAAAAGTCATGAAAGCAAGGGATGATATTTCAGAAATGCAAGAAGCTATTATGGTCAGTTGAAATCGCTTTCCGACGATTTAAAAAACAGCATTCCAGGAAAAGATGGCATCAGGAAATATCATCTCAAAGAATTCAGGTATGATGATTTAGCTGCTCACATGTCCGTTAGGTTACTGACGGGTATCCCACCCACGTCCTTCAAAATGGGATTGGTAATATTTATTTTAAAAAGCAGAGAAGCGTCTTCCTCTGGTGATTACCGGCCATTATAATCGGTAAATATTGTCCCGCTTATTTCATCACATCCTTGAACTTAGAATGACCACATGCTGGTCATTGTCTCCAAGGCAGAAGGAGGATACCACACATCTTTGACCAAATCAATACTATAGAAGAAAAAAAATAGAACTTCAAACGATCTCGCAATTAATCCGTCTTCTCTCGAAATTTAAACATTATTATAATAAGTGTCCTTTTCGTTTCTGTCTGTAAATTATGTTGGGCATCCAGAATATCAGGCTAATGAAACATTTAAAAATCTATTTGTCAAAGTAGTCAAATCAAATTTTCAAAAGTCAGCAGAGTTTGAGATGCCAAATTGACACAGTAATCAAATTATAACACACCAAAGTTTATGTTAAAAAATAAATGTTCGATTAATCGTCTCAGTCCTACAAATAAATATTTCTAACATAATATTTCCGAACGTAAACATATAAGCATCTTTGCCGTCACTCATCTCGATGGGCGGAAGCGAATATTTAAAAGGGCTTCCTCTGCTGGAATAAGGGAAACACTTCAGAAATCTCTCCATGCTATTTTAAGGGCCCCTTTCACACCCTCCTAACGTCTCTACATACTCAAAGTTCACTTGATATTCAGCCTCGTCCATACATTTACATTCGAAAATTCGAAAAGGCTTTGGCCTCCTATGACACTGCCATTAGGAAAAGAGCTCGCAAATGTGTTCATCTTCCTGGTTACGTTCGAGTTAAATTCTATCGTTCCTGCCAAATATGGTACATCACAACTTAAGCAATGGCTGACAGAAGGCGATCGAGTGGGCTGAAAATTCTTGGATAATGTTTTCAAAAACAATATCCTGTCGATGAAAGAATGTAAAAAGTTTGGAACAAGACTGCAAGCACGCCAAAAGATGTTTGGAAAATGAAAGTTTCGGAAAGTCTACACATGATAATTGATGGATATGGTTTACAACCCTTCTCCAAGATGCATAGGCATGAGGGAATGGATATCGTCCACCGTCCCCAGAATGACATTTGATCAATATGTCAGATGCTTGAAAGTTCGAGCCGCAGTACTCCAATGCAATCCGAGGTTGTCAAGATGCCAACAACTAAGCAGCATAAAGTGCGACGATGGATGTGACCACGTCTAATCTCTGGATCGCAAGATTCAGAAGTGCTAGAGAATCTAAGATCCACGGCGTAAGAGCCATAACATTCTTGTGAAGGTTCGAGTCGAGGTCCCACGCAAGAGATTGCGGGGATCGAGATATAAGTTGTATTCCATCACTGGAGTCATCTCTGGAGTCGGAGTTGGCTGCGAGAGTGAGGAGTCAATGGGCCTTATTACACAGCGTTGCCATGTCCTAGACGCATCAGGCATAAGGCCATTTTGACAACGTTAGGATGCCGACTGGAAAAGTTGGAGTTAACCACCAGCACTGAACCCAGAAACTCGACGATAGAAGGAACAAAAGTTCCTGATTTGTATGCATGAAAAGGCTCACTCTGTGATGTGGCAGTGGCATCGATGCCGGAACAACGGAGTCAGAAAGGTATCACCATCCCGATCTTGAGGTTGTTAGGAACAATCGCTGAGGAGTCTTGAAGAGTTTGAAGATGATTTGGGGTCTTAAAGGGTTCCTCGTGTGGACCTCCACCAAGACCATGCAGAAAGCCCTCAAGATTTGTTAAATTTGTAAAAAAAATAACGTCCGGAAAATAAGGGTAAAGAACTAAAGTGACATTGTGAATGCGCATTGATTCTCAATAATGACTTTGAATGTTTTTTTTGAATGGTATGACAGGATTTCCCAGATCCATTTGCGAACCTAAAATTATTGAATCGGATTGAAACTGATTGGTTTTTGCGAGTTTTAGCTAGGCTACAAAAAGGAAAAGAACATTAACAATAGTAATAAATAATATTGAGCAAAAACAAATAGGCTAAACATAAAACACTACTAACAATAAGTCTCAGGCAATCGGAAGTATTTGTTCCAGCATTCAGAGGTTCGAAAGTTATCTGACCGATTGCCCAGGCCACATCCTGTAATGACGTGTAGGTATCCAAGTGAAATAAATCGTAAGCTCTAATGTTCCATTTCACGGCCCCGACTCTTGTTTTTGAAGGGGATATGTCTAACTGACTTAATATCCTTATGGTGAATTTTAGGATATTGTCAAATTCATCATTACGGATGCTTCCTGAGCTATCGAATCCAAAAATGAGGTCTATATATTCGTTTCCCTCTGTGGACAAAAGTACTCAGTGAGAATATAGGACGCTCAGGATTTGCTAATAACCTGTTTCACAGTGTGGTCCAATTCGGTTGCTAGGACAAAAGCATCGATAACCGTTGATGAAATCTATGCAAAGACCAGAGTTGAGGCAAGGATTCCAAGCGCATTCGTTTTTAGCTGCACATTTAAAATGAAGTGAATTGGCAATTAAAAATTTTATAAATAATAACCAGTGGTTGATGATTTTTTCCCTTATTTAATAAAGCAATGTGGTGAAAGCTCAATGACTTACTGTTACAAATGGAATCAACTAATCCAGTAATTAAACTGGAATGAAATTTTTCTGCCGTAAATACATTTACTCCCTGATAATCAGATACTCCAGAAGTGATGGCAATTGCATTGACTTCGTCTCTTGAATACATCTGACCAATAGCTACAACCAAGATTTGAATAACTTCTGGACCATTTCTGGCCAAAGCTGCTTCTCTAGCACTTGAAACGATGTCTGGTGAAGGTCCACTTACAAAGAGCACCAGGACATTATTCTCGCCTGGCGAAAAAATTCCTTGGCGAATAACGTTGAGAACATTCGTTAAATTCGTATATCCCATTCTGAAATATTCATTTCTTTATGATTAAATTTGTAAGATTTAGTACGGGAACTTTAACATTTCATACTCTTTCATTGAACTCGCTTAGGTGTTTTCAAATAAATGTCTATATCTCTACTATATATTTGGGGGAGCGAGCCCCCTAAGAACGAAAAATCCAAAGAAGCGTAGCCTTGTTCTTTATTTAATTTAACAAATTTATTTTATAACATTTTATTGCACGTGCTGCGATCTTATGCAATTTATGCCCTTTTGTGAGCGACATTTTCCGCTTTCGGAATTGTAATGAAAATTGAGTCTTTTACTAGGCAACTTGAAAGGAATGAGAATTTAAGTTTGGAGAAAAAAAAGCTGGCCGTTGAAATCAAAAATATGAAAGGGGACTTTCACGTATTGTTTTCAAATATAAATAGTACATTTTAAATTAAATCGTTTTTATTTTCAAAAAAGGTTGATAACTTGAATGATCGCTTAATTATGTCTCGTGTGCGTCGTACTTCTTTTGCGACTTTTTTAATGTTTTGTCTGAAAATAGATAAAAGAAAATTAATAGGTTTTTAAGACCGGTTAGTTTCTTTTTAGGCTAGACCGGTTAGTTTCTTTTTAATATCAAACTAACCGGGGGTTTGCAAACCATTGAGTAGCTTTATAGAGCTACAATCACAATAATCACAATCTAGCCCTTGAAGCGAACGGCCCCGCTTAGTTTAATTGAAAAGTAACAAATTTTAACATAGTCGTTAGATATTTGTATTGTTTTACACTTTTTAGTTCATGACATTTAAGATGTCAATAAGAAAGTAATTTTTAAAAAATATTTGATTATAACCATAACATCATCGACGGCAAGAAAGGCAACAAAAGCTTTAAAAATTCCAACAAACAATCGTATTAACATTTCTTAACTGATACTAACAAGAAGCTATTGAAGCAATTAATACTTAGTTATTAAATTTATTTGTTATCTTACTTGAATTGTGATGAGACAGAGTCCAGTACTTTCTGTCGGAACCATACTGTGTCGCTCTTAAGAAATTCGTACCTTAGTAAATCTAATTTTATCTCAAGGCTGTTATTATAGTGAACTCCAACTCCGATCCTACTTCCCATCAAATTCAAATTCAACATCACATTTTGAACAAAATCAATTTGTTCGAAGAACGTTTCGATATTTATACTGGAAGCAGCAGTTAAGGCGAAGAAAACATTCACATGTTGAGCGCAACCTGGAAAAGGTCAAGTTATAGTAACGCCATTTGCTTTAAAAAAGAAATAAACCTATGGCGTTGCAGAATCTCCCGGAAAACCCCGGTAAACAGTTGCAGGTTATATTTCCATCCTGTGATACACATTCGCCACGTTCCTCACAGTAATCTTGGCACACAGATATTTTTACTGCATTTTATAAGCAACTGATGAGCCATAGATATGTCTCCATATATGTATAAATCAATCCTACTATTGCAAATCTTGCCAACCAGGTTTGTTTGAATGCTTTGCAAGTTCGACGTTTGGAAGAAATTTCTTTTGAAGGGATAACTTGCCAGCAAATAAAATCCAGGAAATGGAGAATCGTTGCCAACTACGACTAACAAAACGCTGGCATTATTTTCCTTTATTGATGCTGACTCTATCAAAGCCTGTTCCAAATTATCAACTCCTCCCCCAGACAGCAACACGACAACCGTAGGTACTAACGGACGGCGATCTGATATTAAAAATTACACCAAAATAGTATATTAACATATATTAGCATTTAAATTATTACGTTTTCATGATTTTATAATAACACTGATGAAGTATACCTCGAATCCCCAAGTTGTTTCCTATAGTGGCAAGTACGTTGGCAACGTTGGGTGTGCCGCTTTCAATATTTAATGTAGAAACAAATTCTGAGATCTCATATTTAATCTGGGAAGAATTAAATTGTCTGCTTTTGATGACTTCAGACGCATAACTGAGCACGGCAACTCGGACGATTTTTTCCTCGACCTTGAAATTTCCTATTGATTCGATGATGAAATTTTTCATTTGCTCGAACTTAGGGAAGTCAACACTGGCATCCAAAGCAAATATGACGTCAACTGGGTCTTGGCAATCTGTTGTAAGTCATTCGATTGATTGATGTTCCATGTTTTAATCCGTTTTATCGAAAGATACTAACCGAACTGGTGCGCAAGCCTAACTAAATATAGAGACAAGAGAAGGCAAAATTTAAACATCACAAAAAAGTAGATACGCAACGAACGAAGAGAAATTAATCCTTTGCATCAATAATACAGCAGCGACTCTTGTAAATATTTCTCATTGTCCAAGAAATATATATGAGGTAGTTGGAAACTGACTTCGAAGAAAAATTAGTGGAGCTCATCATCACGAACAAACCTTAAATAGTTCAAGAAGAGCAAGAAGGACAACTATTCATAGCTATTTCATTGATTTAGCCTGCTCACTGAAGTGTAAGTGTCAGTTGCAATTTCGCGTTATTAAAAGAAAATTTATTTGCTAAGTTAAATAAAATCTATGCTTCTTTGGGAGTATCAATCATTAATAAGTCATTTTTTGCCGTGACTCATGCTGTAACATTTCTCATTGACCACTAGATATTCGACTGATACCTTTTCGAAAAATTTTGTTGGCAGCAAGCATGAGTGGAGAAGTTACAGCCACTGGTAAAAAGAAATCCTAAAAATCAAGATGTTTCAAAAACTTCACACTGAGTAGCAATTCAGAACTTCTTTGGTTTTGGAGAAGAAGTTGATGATGGCATTTTGGAGACTGAGATTGAGGAGGAGGCATTACTGAAAGTGAACTTGTCTCTCTTCTTCCCTTCGATATGACCCATCAGGAGTTCATTTCACTGGATGAAGGATGTGAAACGGCATGAGATGAAAGTGAAAATGAAGAATTCCTTATCCAGAATTGACAGCTATTTCACATCAAGAAGGTTGGAACATGACTATGTAATCGATTGCTTTTTAAGAGGCATCAGGGTCTAAACTTGCCCGAGGAATGCGTGAACGTGTGAAAATATTTTTGAATGAATCAGGAAGTAAACCACTTGCATATTTTAAACATCAGTCATAAAATCATTAATTTCATGAATATTTAGAATAGAATTTTCTTAGAAGGATGGCTTGGAAGACGACAAAGGAGGAATATTAAAAATTAAATGGATCTTTTTTTTAAATATTTTTTTAAATATGAGGGGATTTCAATATTGAAATTTAATTAGATGCCCAAACAACATATCAGTACCACAAATAAGGATAGATAAATGTATAACATAATAAAAGTGCAACGTTTTTATCATTAAAAAACCGAATCCTGATAAAATTCCGCTATTTTTTTAAACTTAATAACACCAAATGTTAGGCCCCACTTATTATAATGCATACATGTTGACAAGATTGTAAGTGCCGCATTCTGATGGCTTACAAAGACCTAGCTCTTAACTGAAAAAATTAGAGACGAGATATTTTCTACAACGCTGAATCTGTTCAACATGCTTGAGACGATGTCTTCTATGTGTGTGGAACAAATGAAGCACGGTATGAGGTAAAAAGTGGGGTGGGTGTTTGTATTTGTTTCTCTGGACAACAACGTGTCTTTTGTAAATGCCAGTGTCCGGTCTTCCTGATATCACGGAAAACTGAATCCTACGGCCCATTATCACATTCGATCGGCGAATGTCGACATGCTAAGGATCCTAGGTTTAAATAGGCGAAGACAATGAGAGAGGGGTCATGCTTCTTGATGATAATTGTATATACGTTTTAATTTTGTAATAAATGTTCAAAAATACAATTGTTGATCGCTGGGTTAAGACGAGAATGTCAAAAAAATTAAAACCAGAAATTTTATATTAAAGCATGCAAGAAAAATATGTTTTAACGTAAGTTTTGGCTCAATTTTTGGACAGTTTCTTTTTTTAATATTAGATTTTTGTTTGCCAACTGTCACGTCTCATTCTCCTTAGTAAGGGACCGTAACAGTATTGATCAAAGATCAAGATTTTCAATATTCATTTTTTTAAATAAAATATTTATTGAGATATTTAATATCTTAACAGCACTTAACTAGGGCAATGTTCCAGAAATCATATTATAGACACAGAATTAACTAATAATGTCACTTAAATACTGACAAGACACGCTCTGATTCCCTCTACCACACACTCTATCCTTTCTATACTCTCAGAAAACTCCAACCATTCTTATTTACCCAATCATACACCACCGAACATTCCAGACCTTTCATAATCAGGCCCACATCCAACCATTCATCGCATATCATACCCTAAGAAAACAAATTAAATTAAAAATCAAAAAAAAATCTACTACTAAGTAGCTCCCTGCCCGAGAAACTGTTCGCAATAAGGAGTTTAAGTTAATATTGTCGGGACCGGGAGACAGGTCCCCGACACCAACAAATGGCCAAAACTTCCTAACGTTGATCCAATTACCCTGACGAATATGTGAAAAGTAATGATCAATTTCGAGATTCTTTTTTGCTATTTTATGAGTCAAATGACTTTTTGTGAAAATGATGCACTTTCAATGTCCTAAGAGATAAACGCTGTAATTTTTACGACATAGTAGCAGCCTTAATCATCATTTTGCACCCCAAGGAATGGCTGAGGGTTAAAGATATTTCTTGATAGTATCTGAGTCTCGTGCACAAGTACCATGTTACCCACCTCTTATTTTACAACTAGGTCGTCGATGCCGCCGTCTTCCTCGTGTTAAACCTCCAATTCCGCAGCTAAGAATGAATGAAAAACAGGTGGATGAACAAAATTGGAAAAGAACGGCTCCGCTGCTCGACGTGGACATTCAAATCTACTTTGCATACATTATATCAGGCAAACAAATATACCACATAAGGAATTAGAAGTCCACAACTCTAGATCTCTAGATCTAGATTGAAGCAAATTTGGATAAAATTCCAAGTCGACCATTTTTCATCAGTTTTTTTTTCTCGAAGAGTTAAAAACTTTTTGGCAGTGCTACAAAAAAATCTCACTTGAGTAAGTTATAATAGCACTAGCATTTACACTCGAAATATAACAATCCTACAACGATTTGAAACAGGATTTCCTTCTTTCATCATTTTGAATGACAATAAAAAAACTTATTGAAAATAACCAAAACTAATATACAAGGCAGGGGCTGCCCAAAACAAACCAGCTAAAAGCCATTGCTTGCTAGAATATCTCACAAATCCCAATTTATTTTTTGTGAGTAGTTCAAATACCAATGCAAAGCATAGCATGATAGCATCATATTACATTAATTAATTTGTAAAAATAACAATAAAAGTTTATTTGTTGAGATCAATCTAATTCTGAAAATGATTTGGAAATCATAGAATTACTATTGCTATAAAATTAAACCAAGTATTTTATGATAAACCAAGTAAAACATTTATGACCAAAAATTAGGAGCTAGTATTAAACCTCTAAGTGTGCAATCATTAAAATAAATAATTACATCAACCAATAGCATTCCAGATTCAAAACCAAGCAATCAGTCCCAGAGACTGAGAGGCAAGATGAGACCAAATAGGAAGAAAACTCTAAGCGACTTTAAGCACAAATGTTACAACCTCAGCTCTATTTTCTGCAAAACTGTTTGCTAACTTTTCTGTGGTTTAATGCCAATGTGTTGCCAATAAAGACAAATGAAATGAGATAAACCCACATCCTCACAAACAGCTATGCCTAATGCAGATGAATTGTAGATGTGTATTTCCAGCAAAAGCCAATCCAGATGAAATTTTGAGACACTGAATGAAGTGGTCTAACTCACAGATAAAACTTCTTAAGATAGATAGCAAAAGCAACCAAATTCTACTCAAATTACAGTCCTTGATAGAGAGCTGATCAAAGAGTGATTGAGAGAATCATGTAAATTCATCTCCTCCTGCCATGAGAAGTGACTGAGTCATTTGTAGCATCTGAAGATCCTCCAGAATCTGCACTAGATGCTAATAAAAAACCCAAATTAATAGACATGCCCAATCAAAATGAATTATGAACAACAAATCTTGCCTGCAGCATGGTTTTGCATAGAGGTTGAATTGACAGATTGAACAGAATTATGCCTCTCAGGACAAGAATAATCTATGACTTCTTTGTAAATTAATTCTGGCATAGATATAAAAAAAATAATTGCAGAGTTTCAGCTTCAATTGAAACAAACAAAAATTAGATACGTTTCCACTGAGCAACTGTATGTTCTCGATCATCCACTGAGTGGTCATATTGAGCTGGTGGAGGCTGTGGACAAAAGCAAGATTTTATGAATTTTATGAGAGATCAACTTCATCAACTTACCCCATTGACTTCACTTTCATCATACCATACATTAATGTAAGGATGCATGAGTGCTTCGTCTACAGAAATTCTCTTTTCAGGATCAATGACTAACATTTTCTGAAGAAGGTCTCGGGCCATGCCAGCCTTGAGACCCCCATGT
This sequence comes from Hirudinaria manillensis, assembly GCA_034509925.1. Classification (NCBI taxonomy): domain Eukaryota; kingdom Metazoa; phylum Annelida; class Clitellata; order Hirudinida; family Hirudinidae; genus Hirudinaria; species Hirudinaria manillensis. The sequence continues at coordinate 3,612,155 of CM067532.1, read as the reverse complement.
TCTGTGCTATCAGGTGGAAAATACACATCTGGGAAGAGCTTGTCAAAGGGATAGCCAGAATATCGAGGTCTGTTTTCAACATAATTCCTCACTGTGGGCTGCAATCTCTGCATAAAATCTGAGGAAGGAGTGCCCAACTGCTCAATGATCTTGTTCCATTGATCAATATCTGGTTCTTGTGGCTAAGAAACATTGCACGTCTGATTTAAGCTGAATGTTTTAAGTAAGATCAAAGTTAAAAATGATCAAAACATATAGATGGATGAAAGGATACGGTCGGTGCCAGGAAACATGACAGCTCCCCTGATCATCTCCCCCATGATGCAGCCAACTGACCAGATATCCACTGAAAAGAATCTTTGTCATTTCACAATTAACACAAATGGAGTTTTGAAATACCATTGTCAGTATATCCCATGCCAAGAATGACTTCTGGAGCTCTGTAATATCGTGTAACGACATAAGGAGTCATCATAAAACTTGTGCCAGCAGTCCTTGCAAGACCAAAATCAAGGATCTTCAAAGTACAATCACTCTTGACAACAATATTAGATGGCTTCAAATCCTGAGCAGAGAGAATATAAAGGATTAATTGAAACAGTTGATTTGACTAGTGGAAATAGGTGATGGTTTACTCTGTGAATTATTCCAGCAGAGTGCAGGTGCTTGATCCCACACAACATTTGATATAACAAGTAAGACATCCTTTCATGATCAAGATCCATTTGGATTACTTGACAAAGATTAGCATCCATCAGTTCCATAACTAGATACCTGAAATATCAATGACATTATAGGCTTAAGTCATAGATTAGTCCCAATAAATATAAATATGCTAATACTAGATTATAATACAATAAGTATTGCAGGCAATCATGCCTTTCCAAGTGGTGGTTACAAATATTCAACGTGATATTTATTTTAATTTTTATGCTCATAACAATTCAAAGTGTAAACTCATTTGTGAGCTGTGATAAAGAGATATTTTTACTTGAACCTAATAAATTTTATTTTTATAAATCTCTTTTCATCATAAACATATTGAAAGCAGATCATCAATAATATTCAATGGTAATCAAGAATCAGTGAAACAAGAATTAATTACAACTATTTAGTCAGTAATTAAACTGCAAAGAAGAAAATAAAAAATCATAAATATATTTGATGTAAGATTCCTTCCACAAATTATCAAATGATGTTTAAATCAGCTATTACCTACATTTTTAATTCAACTTACACGTCTTGGAACTCTTCAAATGTCTTCTGGGGAGTGAATGCATTTAAGAGACCAATTATCTGGAAACATAAGTTAGTAAACAATATAATTAGTATGCAAATGTATAGGGTGGAAATTAAAATTGTTATAACTGCATACGTAATTAATATATGATGACCGATTGTAATAAATTAGTATATAATAGAGGCATAAACTTTAAATGAAAGGATAAGTAAAGATAAATTAAAACATTGTTTAGTTAACAAGGATTTATAGTTGTTAATGGAAACAATCACTTGTGGTTGTGAATGAGCTTGATTATTATGACTGGTTTACAAAGAGCACTTGTTCAATTAATGAGAATTAATCAAATTAAAATAATAATATTCAAATAAATGAATCATTAACATAAACATAAGCCAAACATTTTATGCAAAGAGATTATGATAGTTTGAGGAAACTTACGTTTTTGTGGTTCACAAGTTTCATCAACACAAATTCACGATAAGCCCTTTTGGCATGAGTGACATTTTGAAATGGTCTACTCAATTTTTTAATGGCAACATTTTCACCCGTGACTGTGTCATAAGCAGCACTAAAATTAACAGAGTGAGTGTATATAAATGTTTGCCTGTAAATAATAACTCGCTTAATAGGTTCTAAAAATGATGCAAATGTCATACCACACAATTCCTTGTGCCCCTGAACCAATTGGTTTGATATTTTGGTACCTTTTGAGGATTGTAAAAGTGGAATCGCCAACTTCTACCGTGTAAAACTGCAACGTCGAATTTGACATCTTCTAAAAAATATATAAATATTTCAAAGGATGCCCGCATGCATTTTATCATAGCTCCAGTTATCAAGATAAAGATTCGTTGTATTATTCGAGATAATAAAAACGGTATCAAAAGTAAAGTTAACTGGATGTATGTTGTACACTGATTACATTATACCTTTTATCACCTAAATCACAATTTTCAAAAGAAACCCAACAACCAGCCCAACATTTTCGGAAAGCAAATGATAAACATTGTATAACTAATCATCGAGCACTGACGTCGACATAACTTGCTTCGTTTTGCTACTTGCTGACGTTATAAGTATTTTTTAAAACAAAATTGTCATTTTTTTATTAGTCAAGGCATACATATAATTTCTTCGACATTTACAAATCAACAGAATTGGCGTATAAGCAGCAACACACCAGCAATAATTAAGTCAAGATTCAGTTGAAACATCTGTAATCCCGCTATCTGCGCAAATTACATGTTCTTATCCGTGCGGACCCACCCACCAATCATTTGGAAAAGCGCTCCTCCACCATATTCGGCCCCAAAATACTCCGGTGTCACCGGGAACACCCGACTAGCCTACCAAAATTTTGTACGAAAACGACTGTAGGTACGAACGAATTAGAAGATCGACACTGAACGCGTAAACCACTCGCGATGTTCCTTTTCAAATTCCAAATAAATAGACGATCAAAAAATCATATGATCAATATCAATGATACTAAACACTGATGATTGAACAAACTCACCATCTTTTAAAAGGGCATTGAATCTGTAACTAAATAATCAACAAAATGTGATATTGGACAAACAAAATATCACTGATTCAACAACATAGTCTTGATAGATCAACTAAGGAAGAGAATGTGTCACTAATTCCAGATGACAAAATAGAAGTTGAGACTTTTAGAATGAGACTTTTAAACAAGTTCTAGCAAAATCAACAAGTTCATGGTATAATAAAATTCCAAAGCCTTGGTACAACTAACATAACAACGCTTTTAATCCAGATATACAATGTACAAAATAAATAGAAACTCAAACATAAAATTGCCTATAAAAACAAAATTCAACAAATGTGCAAAAGAGAAAACAAAATTCAAATGTAGAGCAATGACTTTTATGTAGAGTGATTTATCTTTAGATGCTCAAAGGAATGTCTATATTTTCCATGGCATTATATCAACAAAATAATTACCTAAAAAATAAATTCCCAAAATACTTTCCTAATTGACATTATTTGGCAATTTTAAGACATTGTTGCCCCTAAATGATGCCTTGAAAGTTCATAAACAATATATCCTATCCCAACTGATGGAGCAACTTTTAGAAGATTGGCTGAAATTCCTTTGTAAAGTCCTAATACACCATCAGTGACTAAAATGTTCCTGAAGGCTGTTACCAGGGAATTGCATTTTTCCACATTAACTGAAAATGAAACATAGCCTAAAATCTTGTTCCATCAAATCTGAAAACAAAATGAATACTAACCCCTCTGTGCTTGAAATCTGGTTTTTAGCAAATTTAATGGGTAACTGACGACAAGTGCACAAGAGCTACTGAATACACCAAAGCTGAGAAGAGCAACAATATGAGGCTCTTCCTCACAACTCGTACAGGAAATGTACTTCCTTTTCAGAGTCTGTAAAACAAATGACAATAAAATTATGTGATATCTTGTGTTCTTTTACTTTTATTTATAAAAAATTTACTTTTAAACAATCATAAATGACATCACTCTTATAATAACATTGAAAAGAAATTCTCCATCATTTATATAGAATTGAAAGTATTAAGTGGTTGGGGCAAATATTATGACCACCAAAGCAGTAAAAATAATAACCAAACCACTGGTTCTTACCCTAACCTGCATTACATTGTAACCAGAGATGTGTCAAAGACAGTAAGCACTTCAAGGCAAGGTGAGTCCTTTGAAGATGCTGCCTCGAGACACCAATTTTGAGGAAAAGATAGTTACAAAACACATAGCTCCAAAGGCCAGGAGGTTACAAACACAACACACATTATTTATTATACTAAATGGTGCAAACCCCTGACCTAATTGCATCCCTACAAACTCCTGATTTATTTCTAACACTTCATTCCTATACTATTGTTGTAAGCCTAGATTTATGTAATTTATTATTATATTTTATAAATTAACTTTCTAATTAAGTATTGCCTTTATGGCATATGTCAACTTTTAAGGTTAAATACATCCAATGTTATTTGTCCAACTCGATATTTCACATGTCGCAAATTCCATCTCAACCTATATTATTTGGCCAAATTTGTATGTAATACCATCCACTTTCTGAACAAAATCAACAAAAATATGATAGTTCATATGTTATAAAGATCTTCCCCCCTCTATTAAATTACCAATTTTTCTGAAATTTAATTTTCTTTACCTCATAAACTGCAAGATCAATCCCTGCGTAAGGTATAATACCCATCAAGTTTGGCAAAAATCCTTTGTAGAATCCACGTTTATTCATAAAAATATCACTGATACAGGACCAACTGGACTCGCCAGTCTTTCGGAGAACCATTCGCGTTTTGACAACCTGAAGAATCAGAATTCTTTAAATTAAAAGAAACTTTTAAATTAAACTGATGATGAGACAAACTTCAAGAGGAAATACTACAGATTGTGATACAATTCCAGCTAAAGAACCCGCTATAAATCTATCACCAATATCCACATCACTGACATTCTTTTGGACCTTTATTAATGATTTTACCTGGCAATGAAGTTGTAATGTATCATGATCAGTATTTTATAGCAATGAATGACAACCAAACAAACCTCATTATAAATTGAAAACTTGAGTGCCATTTCAGGGACTATCTTAACGACATTCACACCATTTCCTCTCCAGAATGAAGATACTCCCCCTTCAGTTATCATATTCAACAAAGTTCCCCTAATGTTTATTTTTTTGTTCTGACTAGCTTGAACCTATGACATCATAAACTGTTTATGTTTATCTTAAATATAAACCTAAAGTCACAAATATTGAAGCAACCTGAAGTAGGACTTTTAATCTATCTAGTGGTGCAGTACTGGTTCTTGAAACAGCTCCTGCAGCTGCTCCTGCCATCAAGTGTTTCCATGTCTCACCTAACTTGGACTCTTGATTACCATTTAATGAATCGGGAACCTTTGGAAATATCTAAGAAATACGAGTTATACAATGTACAAGGCAGTTTACTTCGGAATTAAGTATTATCCAATGCCAATAGTAGTAACATGGTTTAGAAGATCCAAACATCATTAGTGGGTACAAAAAACATATTCAAGCAAACTTATGTCACCAACCTTTTCATGTAAATCTTGAAAGTCAGTTAAACAATTATCGAAATAACTGGTTCCCAAATAATAAAAGTCAAAATAGTCGCACAGATAACGTCGTAATCTCGAGGCAAAATATGGCTGATTAACTAATTTTCTCAAATCACTGGAAATCCTAAGGTTTTTGGCATTCTCCGCTAATATTAACTCGTGACTGCTGACCTCTTGGCTGTGGCCATTCAAATCCTCCATCGTTTTAAGTAAAAACTGTAAAAACCAACCACAGACCAATCTGACAAAAAGTCGAATCTGAAACTGATAAGAGAAAGCGTGAATCAGTCTGAAATGAAAACGTTTTTATTAGTCATTGATTGAGCATTGATTTTTTGTAATAATCATTGAAGATCGTCATTAAATTATATTAAATTTTAATTACTACTATAAATTAAAATGCATTGACAATTAAATTATTTAAGCTTTCGCAAGGTGTGAGCTATACGAAAGGTTTCGAGGTTCGCACTGGCTACGATTATGTCTAGAATTTGCATAATAGGAGGAGCCGCAATAGGTGAAGGAGCTGTATTTTGTCACAATTGTTAAAAAGTGCGCTTTTCCATACTTTTTTTGAAAATGGATAAATAGATTGTAAGTAAATAAATAAAATTGGTGCCGTCAGCCGGCAATCGGGACGATAACCAGGATGTAATGCTGTCACCGGAGACCAGTGAAGAGGTTGAAGCTAGGTGCATGTTTCTTCATCCCTTGTTGACAATGGATAAATACTTTGGAAAATAATACATAAAAAATAGTGCTATCAGCCCCAGCTACCCCTTTAACTTTCTGATCTAGCAGAGACTGACAAAACACAGCTCCTCCTCTATTGCGACTCCCTATTATGCATACTAAGTATGCATCCACGGACTGAACTCTAATCAAATATTTTTTGCTTTATATCTTTATCATGAAAATATAAGCAGTCATGAAACACAAACTATATCTAAATTTTTTCATAAAACAGTTTAAAACTGCCACCGTGTATACACATTCTAATGCAAATAGAACTTAACACCTTGAGGCGGCTCCACTGGTTTCCAGTTCGAGAGAGAGTCCAATCCAAAATAGCCCTGCTGGCGAGGTTGCATCGGCTAGGCTGACAGTGCTGAAACCAAGCTTCAATATGCTCTGGGGGGTGGGGTCGGAAAGTGGCAATGAATGGATTTGTGCTGGTAAGGGCAGAGGATATCGCAGACCGAATATTGGCGATTATGTCACTGAAAAAGTGCCGAAAAAGAAGCAAAGTCGTCTGCCGCGCGAGTGCGCTACAATACCCCCACCAGAGAGCAAACATCGAACGACAGAAGAAAATTCAAAAAATAAAATCAATCAGGTTAGATCAGGAAGGCCTGTCAATGAAATGAAGTAAATGAAAATGTCAATGCTCGTACTCTTGAAGCTAATGAACTCTTCTCCTTGTGAAGGTGTTGACCATGATTTTGTCGTGGCTGAAAGGTAGAGGTACTGCAGTGAACTTCAGCGAGGAGGGTTGTATCAGTCGGTTGCTGATCAGCTATCTCCTGCAGGCTGGGCCAGGCAATTGCTGCAGAAGGGCCTCTTTCCATCTTGTGCACGAGATAGAGTCTGGTAGATCAGAGGATCCTGGACTTTCTTGTGCGATGTGGAACGCCAGATGCTGCACCACGTTGCAATACCGCTGCTTCTCGCCCTTGATCCGATTCGTCGTAACTATTTCCTCGTTAGCGACCCGCGAGCCTCGGGTCGGCGGAGAAAAACAGATGCTAATGTCATTTATTTGAGCTGGTGCTTGTGAATCAAAATTTCTGGGGTCATCCTATTTCCTTTAAAATACTATGAACCCCTAATTTCATATACTTAAACGTATTTTGTATTTTACCGGGAGGTCATCGGCTAGTCCGGGGTGGGGAAATTTCCTCCTCTTCCTCTCACGACGGATGTTCAAAAGAAACACTGTATTCATAATGATGATACCATATAACTTATTAGATAAACTTCCGCAGATGATGTAAAGATTTGAAATCTCTTGGAGCAATCCATATTACAAACAAAACGGAACTGAAACTTTTGTGAATTAAATTAGTCAAAACTATTATTTCAATGCACGTCATACAATAACTTGACCACAAAGAATTTAACCATAAATTTAGTATTTTAATTTTCTCCAAGTGCGTACTTTTATAGGCTGATGTCTCAAAGGCTATTAGTGGCGGTAACGTGTCAACTTCCTCTTTTGTGAAGGTGTGGTCCGCGATGTCTCGTTTTTACAAGCTTGTCAGCGACGAAAGAGCAGCGGAATTGAAAGCGATTGCTGAAGCCTTGGTCTGTAAAGGGAAAGGACTTCTTGCAGCAGATGAGAGCTTGGGTACATAATCGTATTTATACCACATTCATAATATAATAATAATAATAATCTCAATACTTAGAAGAGTATTGTAAATGAACGAAATGTTTGATGATATTTTGAGAGTTCTTATGTACATGAAGTACCATTTTCAAGGCAGGGCGCATTATTGTTCATCAGTTGTGTCATCCGTTGAAAAACTTAATATATTGTGTTAATATTAATGTATTTAAAATTCGTTTCAATAGTTTTTGAGATCATTGTATGTGCATGGGAAGTATAATAAGTATTTTATATTCAAAATTTCACAATTGAGTTATGGAAGATTTAATTGGAAATGTAATTTAGAATAGAATAAAGACCTCAAATAGTCTTTTTAAATTGTTAACCTAGTGTCTATCTAATATCAAGATTTGATTTTACTTTTGAATAAAGTAGATCTATTAGAACTATGTAGAATTCTGGAAATTAATTATGGGTTGCAGAGATTACTTTATCTATTATCAAAATTATTTCAAGGGGGTTGTGCATGGTTTTCTATGAGTTGGGCTGCTAACAGCTTAAGTATCTAGTAAACTTCATAGTAATAGTTTGTAGTACATTATCGTAAATTTATCGAGATTTTTATCTTTTGTTTTATGTTCATTGTGATTGCAAATAGACATATTAAACATTTAAAACAGGTACCATTGGAAAACGATTTGAGAAAATAAGTGTCGAAAATTCAGAAGAAAATCGCCTGCAATATAGGAAACTTCTTTTTGCATCTGACCCAATTTATGCTGAAAGTATCAGCGGTGTCATTCTGTTTCATGAAACTCTTTATCAAAAGGATGAGCAGGGTATTCCCTTGATTAAATATCTCAGTGATAGAAATATCATTCCAGGCATAAAAGTTGATCTTGGTACTGTTGTCCTTGGTGGAACAGATGGAGAGACCACAACCCAGGGTGAACCACTTTCCTTATATGTAAAATCCCTTTTTACTTTTAATCAATCTTAGTAGCTTTGGTAGTGGTAATGGCCATGGAAAGTGTGTTGCACAGCTTTAGTTTATTCGTCTGAGAGCATGTATGTCTGTGTGTAAGTTTGTTAATTTAAGGTAGGATATTTTTAGATTCATAAAGGTTTTTGACAATGATTTTGTAAGACGACAATTATATAGTCAGAAAATGACTTCAGCAGTTGCAGTTATAAGTATTATTAGATTAAGGTGATTGAATGCTTAAGCCAATCATGCATTTCATACAGAAGCATTATTTTTAGTGAAGTGTTTTCTCTTTTTGGTGAGAAATTGGTGATTTGCTTGAAGTGTATTTCAAAAACCAATAATTTTTTAGGATTGGATAAACTAGGTGAAAGATGTGCCCAATATTATAAAGATGGAGCCCGCTTTGCAAAGTGGAGATGTGTTTACAAAATCAGTGCTCATGCTCCTTCGTATTTGGCACTCATTGAAAATGCTAATGTCTTGGCTCGCTATGCAAGCATTTGTCAACAGGTTGGACTAATAAAATATTCTTGATTAGTGGAGCCTTATGGATTTCGACTAAGTATTGAATTCCTTGAGTTTTTTGCGGTTATATCATTTGTTTTGGCAAATTGATTTCATTAAAAGTTGTGGTGAATAACACTGAGTTGAGTCTTTCTTCCTTTATTTCGACTTTGAACCCTTCGAAGCTAAAGGAAAGCAACAATAGAATCCTCGTAGTCGATAATACTGTCTGTAAAAACTAAATTGTTCGATAACTTAGCAATGACCTGAACTTCCTAACTCAGCCTATGACTCTGGAACCTTCGCTCCACTGACTTATAAACAGGAGTTGGCCCTGCCCTTTCCTTGACAGGGAATTGGCCCTAACAATTGCCATATCTTTGATATTTTGAAAACCTCAAATCACAGCATATCTTCCATGAGAAAAGGTTGTAACTTAACTTTGAGGGTCACTTAGATAATGGCTTATAACCTTTCTAGAGAAATTCAACATCCTAAAGTCTCAAATATTTTCTTTAAATTGATAAATTCAAGTCTTTAAGGTCCTGAATTTTTCTTTTACATTATTAAGTCACTTTCCTGAGCTCATTTATAATAATATTAATTATCAAAACTTTCATTCTATAAACATGTTACTGACATCAAGTGATATAAATAAGAAGTCTTATCCTACTGAATATTTGTGAAAAAAGTTGTTTTCCATGACAGAATGATGTCTCTTTTGAAAAAAAAAACTTGAAGAAACAACATAACCTTTTCTTGGTGGCGCCTCATTATTATCCAACTTTTATTGAATGCCAGTTAATTATTTTCTTGTGAATAGATTGCTATAATTGACATTTTGATGAAAGTTTAAAGATAATTTGAAAGATGTGAAAAAAAATATGTGATTCTTTGAACTTAGGCTATATTTATGATGTGCACTGTATGTATACCTAATAAGTAATATAAATTTTATATGCTCTTTAAAGAATGGCCTAGTTCCCATTGTGGAGCCAGAAGTCCTTCCAGATGGAGATCATGACCTTGAAACTTCAAAGAGAGTGACTGGAGAGGTTTATATTTGTATTTTTTGGAAATGAAAAGAAAAATTTGCGAAGTGCTTGGTATTTCATTTAAACTAATTTTTTTAAGCTTTACAGAATTAAGTTTAAAATATGGGAATGTTGATTAGGTACTGGCCTTTGTGTACAAGGCTTTATCTGACCATCATGTTTACCTGGGAGGGACACTTCTTAAGCCCAACATGGTTATGCCAGGTCAGTCCTATCAAGGAAAGTGTACTCCAGAACAAATAGCTGCAGCAACCGTGGAAGTGCTCCAACAAACTGTGCCAGTTGCTGTTCCAGGTTCATTGTTATAATCTTTTCAATATTATTTGAATTTTAAAGATACATTTGGAGTAGCCATGGAAAATGAATTATACTGTTAATGATCCAGTCATGGTAGCCTGCTGTGGGATCAGAATCTCATTATCTAATTTTTTTAGTGCTTTTATTTAATCCTTGGATACTCCAACGTATCTCATTGTTTGTTGTTTTTTTTTAAATCCTAAAGCCTGTTTTTAAAATTTTGTCATGAATTTTTGTAAGAATTATCTTTAACACGTCTGTTATTATGTCATGTAAATATTTTTTGGCTAAAGTTAAACGTTTCTTTTTTACGAGTGTTCAAAAGGTATGGGGTACATTTGTACCCCTAGCACTAAATTTATGGACATGCATATTCACAAGCATTACAGATTTTTTAATAACAATTGCAATGTTGCAAATGCAACATATAAAATGCTATTATAAAATATAATATAAATGTAACATATTTATTATAACATAAAACATGTTGCAACTTTAAACTAGTTATAGTTATAGATTTTTGTCTATTGTAAAATGAGAATGTTATAACTCTCTGTGTGGTCAGCAGTGATGATAGCATATCACGGTCATGGGAAATTCATATGAGTAAAGTTCCCATGATTAGAATTGTTGATAAAGAAAAAAAACTTTCTTGAAGCTTATAGAGACTTGGAAGAAATAATAAAAAGGCTGTGAAACAAATTGTGGTGTTTCTGACGAGGAAAATCACTGTTGTGCGATCGAGTTATAAGGAGTTAAAATTTGTGAAAATATTTTAATTTTATTTGAGGATCTCTATCTAGAGGTTTAGATCATAAATAAGTTACACATTTACTTATATAATTACATACATTATGCCCAGAGATGTGAGATAGACTGAAGAAATATGAAAAAGAAGAAAAGATGAAGAAACTAAGAAATGTTAAAACTGTTATTAACTATACAGTGATGTAAACTGTAATTAGTGATGTAACTAGGTTTTTTTTGACAACCAAAATGAGCAATTTTGTCTTGTAAATGTTGCTAAACATTCATGCCTATTTTATAATGTTTGACACCAGATAATCAACATTTATTTACTAATAATTATTGGAAAATATCAATTTTAGTTAAATATTTACAAAACATTAATATTAAAACAATCACAATGGGTAAAACACAGCCCTTCTGCATGGCACTACTTGCAGAGGTTTCTTGTTTGTAAACACTGCCACATGGCATTATATAATAATTGTTTAATGAAAATTATATTTTTATATTCCATGAACCTGTGGCAATTGACTAGTGCAATAGTTTTAATAACAAACTTTTGTTTGATGCTCAGTAACAACAAATGTGTTGGGGTACACTTTTTTTACCTAATGCAACCAAGGTTTAACTCACATTGTCTGGTCAAATCTTTCAATCAATTTTTCACTTATTTCCTGATGTCCAAACAAGCTGAGATTTTGTACACTTTTCAGATGATAATATATGAATCAACCATAAATTTTGTTAAAATTATAATTAATTAATAAATACTAAAATGATGTCATGGGCAAAGTTGAACACTTCTGCCACCTAGGGAAAGATATAGATTAAATACTTTTAAAATATACAAAATAGATTGCTGGAAGATCTAGCTTTAATTAAGAACCATGTTCAATGAAGACATTATCATTGCCTCAATAAATAAATTTTTTTTATTGATACAAATACCTAAAATCAAAAAAACATTGTTTTATATTTGTAAAGTACATTAAACCCTTTGAATTAGGGCATCTAAGATTAGGGTTAAACATAAGTCCTAAGGGCCATTTTTCTAGGAAGCAATTTTACTTTAGTTTAATGTTAATACTTGATAGCAAGGATATCTCTTGGGCAATATAATAATATCATTTGCCATATTCTTAAAACTAATACAGCAAAACCTTTGAGTTGGAGCACCTGAAAATAGGATAAAACCTGCCAAACTGGTCCAAGAGCTAGTCTGAAATTTTAAATAGGGACGTTTAATTTTTCCTACAATTCCTTAAATGCTTTAAATTTGTAAGCATTTATCATGGAAAAGCATGAACTTTTATTTTGATTTGTTTCAACTCCTTTGTCTTCATTCATTTTGTGTTTTAAGGCAGTTTCATTGTCATTAAATTAATAGCTACAGATTTACAGAAAAAAAACATTGACTTTCCTTAGAAAAGAATATGGAAATGCTTACAAGTTTTGAATCATTCAACAAAAGAAATGGCATTGAGTTTCAATTGGGAATGGTGGAAGTGGTAAAATTCCATTAGAAGCATTGTTTTGGACTAGAAAGACTTTAATATCTTTGCAAGGACTATTCCATGGACAACATTTCCAACTGAGACTGCCCTCTCCTACAAGTTGCTGACATCCAAGTCACTCACAAGCAAAAAGTGAAGGCAGGCAAGGCATGAAGAATATAAAAGACGTAATCAGAGTTTTGTTGGCACCAAATGCAATCTGAAGAGAAGTTGGAGCCAGTTGTGATTGGAAAGTCTAGAAAACAAGATGTTTCAAAAACTTCACATTGACATCATTTTTTTTAAACCATCAACAATTCAGAACTTCTTTGGAAATTGTGTTTTTGGAGAAGCTGATGATGGCTTATTGGAGATTAAAATTGAAGAGGAGGCATTACAGAGTGAATCTCTTCTTCCTTCAGATATAACCTTTCAGGAGTTCATTTCATTGGTTGAAGTATATGGTGATAGTAAATATGGTTGACTATAATAATGATTCTGAAAATGAAGAATTCCCCAACGAACTTGACCATATAGACCTGACAGCTATTTCTTAAAAAGAAGCTTAGAACATGACCCATCACTTACTAATTTATATCAATTCAAGTCCTTCATTGGATGATATTTGAATGGATTTGTCTATCCCAGAGATTAGGATAAGACTAAATAGAAGGAAAGATCAAAAGGCACACAAAAAGTCAAATAATTTTGACTGGTTTTAGTGAAATGTAATTTCTATGTTTTCCTAATATATTTTTTCTTAATTGTTTTCATGAAATTTATATAAAGTTATTTTTTTAAGTTTTATATTTTTTTATTAGTTTAACATAGATACCTACTAAAAGGGACAACATCCCCCATAGGGATACTTTTTTGAACAATGCAGAGTTGTCCATAAAGACAGGTTTTACCTGTAATATCTATTTAAAAGTGTAATGGATAAACTTTATTTCTTTTTATTGTCAATCTCTTTCAGTGAGAGTATTAATTGATTTTGTTAGGTATTGTGTTTTTGTCTGGTGGTCAGTCAGAAGAAGAGGCCACACAAAATTTGAATGCTATCAACCAAGTTGAAGGAAAAAAACCCTGGGCTCTATCATTTAGTTATGGAAGAGCTTTGCAGGCTTCTGTTTTGAAAGCTTGGCAGGGGAAGGTGGAGAATGTGGAAGTTGCACAGAAGGAATTCTTGACCAGAGCTTCGGTTGTTTGATAATTTTTGCCAGTCAATTGTGTCTCTGTTTATTTTGTGTATGTATGAGTGCTTCAGAGATTATTGAAGTGGTGGGAATATTTTCAACTTGATTTTGGAATTTATTCTTTTTCCTATTGATTGTTTTCATTTAAATATTTCCTTTTGTCAGGCTAATGGTCTTGCATGCCAAGGAAAGTATACAGGTGGATTGAAAGGAATGGCAGGAGATCAGTCCCTGTTTGTGGCCAAGCATTCTTATTGATTGAATCTTTGAGGAAGTAACAATTTAGTCTGAGTTATGTGTTTTGGAGGTTACATTTTAAGTTGGTTAAGCTTGTTAATTTTTGGTTGCCATCTAATTTGGCTGTGATTTTATGAAAATATATAAGGTTACTCTTTGGTCAGAGATGACCAGAATTAGTTGTGCTGATTCATCATCTAAGATAGCTGACATGCCAGAATCTCAGAGTTTTGGTCTTGTTTTGGATCATGGATGGAGTTACCATGGGTGTTTGATTTGTAGTTAGTTGATGATTAGATGATTAGGGGCGACGTTATGATAGTGAACGAGTTAACTGGGTTCAATGATAATGACAACCGTCTTGGCAACGGGTTTGTGCTTCCACAGATGCCTCTGAGGGCTCTCATGATTAAGAAGGCAATGTTCGAACATTGGTAGGGGAGCACGCATCTTATGCTGCGTGCTTCCCGGGAAATAAACGTCAGCATGATTTTAAGTGTCGTATTCCCGCAAACGTGTCGTATTAGGCTTTACGTGCCGTGAACCCCGCCCCCGCTGCGCACTGCAGGCGCATTAAGTTACATGATTTTGATTTTCAAAAGTTAAAAGTTTTGCGGATTTTTTTTCGTTGAGTTTCTTGCAAAGACTAAATCTCCTTGTTAGCTGTGACTGATTGAAATTTTGCTACTCTTCCCCCTGGAAGATACGAAGGCATTTTAAAGGAACACATTATAATGAAACTTCCGGTCTCTGCAACCTAAGTAGTCGTTCATGCCCTTGAAAACATGCCCATGTAAACGTAAATTGTAAGTTGGATCATTGGCTTTACATTTATTTTGAAAAGCATGAAAGCTGAATTTATATGATGATAACGTGGTAGCTTATGCAATGTTTACGAAGAAATGAAGCGCCATAGTGAAAGTAATTGTGGTGAACGGACTCCTGGCCAATCACAATGATAAATTATAGTGGTTTGAATATTAATCAGCGCCAATTGACATCTAATTTGCATGAGGTACAGATACGAATACTTCTAGAAACTCCTGCAGAAAATATATTTAGTATTAAAATAAACTCTCATAATATAAAATAATGCCCAAGTGAGTTAAAAGCCCAATAAAGGATGGGCACTCAAATCCGTCAAAAGCCGAATGTATTTTTTTCCTTTTCTTTATCTCGCTGAATCGATCTCATCACCGTGGTAATCTGTTCGATCATCCTAATCATCTAGTTATTCAATGGACTTTTATAGGCATCAGACCGGATGCTACTGAAATTCAAATGCTTGCATTGGAAAACACTGCCTTACAGAAACCCAAACTGAGGACTATACGTCCTCTAACAATTCATACCGTTAATGATGCAATTTGATCAAATGAAATAAGTTTCTTAAGTGTGTTATATGTGGTTGATTTAGGCAACTGTCAATACTTTTGAGAATAAGACCATCTGATATGGTTGCAATATGATTTCCGCTTTAGCATTTTCTGGACCAATTTTGTAAGTGCGTTTTTTAATTAAAATATCACTGTAACTGGCTTATGTACTAGTAAGAAGTTGTTTATTCGTATGTCCTCATATGGTGGCCTCAGTCATTTAATGAAAGGTGGAAAGGATAAGAAGCGCTAATGTGATTTAAGCTTCGAATCCCGTCGTGGGAGCACCACCCTAATCACTTAATTATGTAATGGACATTCATAGCAATTCGAGATGCATGGAACCAATCATTTCATGAGCTTGAAGATATTGCATGATTGTAAACACTATAATTGAATGGTGCCGCAATAATAAATTGCAAAAATCATGTTTCTTGCCTCCTTAACCTTAATTTCTCTACAATGAAGGAACAATTCTGTTTACAAAATACTAATTATTGCCTTTTAAAATGTAAAACACCCTCCAAAATAAGCCATACCTCTAGTTTGTAATAAAATTTAATATAAGACAGTATCTTATTTTCGGGGAAAGAAGGTATCTTGCCAAAAGTTTGCTAACATATTCGTATTATGATAAATAAAGTTTAAAAATGCATTTAAGATGTTAAATGTCAGAAATTTGTTTCGAAGCTCTTCGAACTTATGGTTAATCTTATATTTTACAAATGTAATAATATTATGTAATTTTATTGCATGCTTTTTTTTTAAATTCTCTAGTGTGAGTAGATTAGAATTATAGGTAAAAGGACTGGTTTGTATATGCGCAAGGATACACTGGATCCAGCGTCGTGATTTCTGGAGGTTTGGGTCAAAAATAGCTGCGAAAGAGGAGCGAAAAACATATTTAACTGGTCAGTATAAATAGCATCTTGTTGACTAGTTTTTGGCAAAATTTCCGGTGATAGTCCGGGTCGATACTTTTGATTTCTGAAACCGATATTAATTCGAAATGGCAGATGGTCGATCTTAAGCCTGCCTGCTATCGTACTGATTAACTCACAGTGATCGAATGCGCTATCATAATATGTGTTGAATTTATTTTGATCAATTTCAATCAGTTGCCTACCCTCATAGGCCTTTATAAGTTGGATTCTTCCCAATGGCTTTTGTCATATTAGTTTATAACAAGCAGAAAATTGCCATCACCTAATGGAATCTGAATTCGTTATATATGAATGCTTATTTCCAGACACTGCAGCAATTAAACATTATAAATGGGTAGGAAAAAAATTCGCATTGAACCCATCACTGATGAAAGAAACAAGCAGGTTGGATGTTCAATGAGCATTAGATTTTTGTGAGTTTTCCATCTTGTAACAAGTAGGATTTTTAAGGTCACTTTCACAAAACGAAAATTTGGGTTGATGAAAAAAGCCTATGAACTGAGTGTACTCTGTGATTGTGAAATTGCTTTGATTGTTTTCAATGGATCCAACAAGCTATTCCAATATGCCAGTACTGATATGGATAAAGTATTGCTGAGGTACACAGAATTCAATGAACCTCATGAAAGCTGCACAAATAAAGAAATTGTAGAGGTCAGTTCTTTCTAGAGCTATAAAAACATTTGTTGTTTTTGAAGCATTAATGTCATATTATTAAGAAGAATCAATATAATATTACATTATGTTATTGCAGAAATTGATGAAGAAAAGTGGCTTCAAAGAAGAAGTGGTTAGAATATTTTTGAGTCTTCAGAGCAACATTGTGAGCAAAAATAGTCCCAATATGATTAGCTTCCTTATTGAAGAAAGCTTACAGCAAGTGTCACAATCTGTAGCTCTTAATTAGTTTTATGTGAACTCTTATGTGTGAGGCTTGAGGTTGAGGATTTAAATTTGGTTTCAGAAGCTTTTCATGCGAACTTAACTTTCTTGCAAGAAGGAAGAGAAATGAGAGAAGTCTTTGGATATAAGTTGAAAGAATTTGGTAGATTATTTTTTGAAACATATATGCAAATTATCCTTTGGCCACTGAGGTTCAAAGTTGAGATCCTTTGATAGACATATTTATTCTTAAGATGACATTGATGAATTTTGTAGGGTGATCCTGATGTGAATTTTCCTTCAAAACATGACAATGGAAGTAGCACAGACTCCGATGATGATAACCCTTCCGATGATATGAAAGCCCGAAAACAAGATATGTTTCCACCAAGATCTAAAGTGGTTGGTCATTTGACAAATTGAAATTATGGAATTTATGAGTGTTCATCCAATGGTAAAACATCTGTCACAATACCTAGCATGATAACTGTGTTTTTAACATTGTGAAACCATTATTTAACACATTCTTTGTAAATAAATGGCTTGAAAGCCTATGAAAATGTATTTAGATTCCATCTG
This sequence comes from Hirudinaria manillensis, assembly GCA_034509925.1. Taxonomy (NCBI): domain Eukaryota; kingdom Metazoa; phylum Annelida; class Clitellata; order Hirudinida; family Hirudinidae; genus Hirudinaria; species Hirudinaria manillensis. Next base: position 3,594,169 of record CM067532.1, on the reverse strand, counting down.
AGCTGCAGCAGATTGTGGCAGTACAGAACAGCAATGTCACCCTAACGCTTCTTCCTCAACAACTTCAACATCTGGTAAAAGTTGCCCCTGCCCAGCCAATTGCTGAAAATTCAACACCGCAGGCATCAAATGTTGTGCAGACAGCTTTATGTAGTAGGACAGGTTAATGATGAATATTGTTTAAGAAGAGATAATGATTGGTTTTGGTATTTTGTTTTGTTTAATTTAAACAAATAAGTCTGAAACATAGGCATGCTTACATATTTTGTATATTTCGTGAGCTGATTCTATCTGCAGATCATTTTAATCAAGTGGTCTACCATTTACCTGATAGATTGGTGTATTTTCCGAACCTTACAACAAACTGTGGGTTTTTAATAGATAATCTAATAATTTTCTAAAGTATATTTATAGAAGGTGTTTCAGTTTCATTTTTGAATTGAAAATGGGCTTAAGTTATTGTTTAGGCCACTTTGTATTGTGTTTTACTTATTTAATGAAAAATTTTTTTGGTTAATTGTTATTATGCCAGACAAAATATTGGATTAACCAAGGTTACTTAACATTTGAAAATGGAATGTAATATGTTCAGATTCCAGATTTGTATTAAACTTAAAATCATACAACAGGTGATGAGATGTTAAGAAATTCAGGAGTAGCTGGATCCAATAGTTCTGGTTCAACCTCCAGCAGACCTTCTCTGAGAGTGTTTATTCCAAATTCTAGAGGCCTTTTTGTTACGAATAACTCGGAAGTAGGTTTTTTTTTTATTTGAATACATTTTTAAAAAGTTGTATTGATGCTGCCTTGATTATCACTTTTATGTTTGCTAACTGTTTTAGATATGTTTGGTTCTAACAACGTCTTTTTTATTGTCGAGTTGTTGAGCTCAATTTCATTTATTGCAGATTATGATGGTGTCATCAGACTTATAATAAGTAGTCTAAAATAGTCTAGCAATATCTAATACTAGATTTTAAAGTGTGAGGAAATATTTAAAATTGAATTTTGGACTTAATTTATTATTCATCCCATAAAACTAAATTATCCAAAGGAGATCTAGGTAGCTTATTTTGCTATAGCCACAAGCCTAGAAACATTAAAATCAATGAATGCAACAATTGCAATTTGAATGAACAGGTCCAAAATGTAATTTTTTTTGCAAAACTTACCTACAATGTGCATGCAATTCAATGTGTGTTAGAGTGAGATTTAAATATCCTTAAATGATACAAAATGGCAAAGTAGGATTAATTATGAAATTGAGCCAATGCTTTTAGCTGCTGGATATCAGACATGACAGTTGGGGGCTTGTTGCCATTATTGCCACATGCAGGAATGTCACACATTCACCCCAAGTACACATCTAGTCACCTTTACTCTTTTAAGCCTTCCTTTCAAGAAAATCTTCTATGTAAATGTTCCTATGTTTTAAATACACATTCTTCATTTGATTCCCCTATCTCATAACTAAAAGGATTTGTTAATTACTTTATAGGAAAAGTCCTTGAGTTTATGGATGCTTATTGGTTAAGTTTTGGCTTAAAGATTGAGTTAGCTATTTAATACAAGTTTTTTCAATGTTAGCTTGGGGAGAGTTGAGTAATCTTCAGCAACCCGTTTGCTGTTTCGATTTTAAGGCTTTAGATGTATGATCAACTAATTGCCAGCCATAGCACAAGCCTAGCAGTAACAAATACTTTCCTCAAGGTAATGGTCTGCAATGGTTTTTGTCCATTTGGTAAATATTTTCAATTGGTATTTGACATTTGATAATTTTGTATTTTATAGTTTTAAAAAATTTGGCTCAAATAAATCTATATTCATTAGCATTATTTCATGAATGATTATTCTAAGATATTTATGTAAGTTTTTATTTAGTCCATTAATACTCCTTGAAGAAAGTGCATGCTTTAGAATGATGCCGGCGATGCCTGAAAACTAATATTGGTGACTTATGGTAGCAGTTTTCAAGTTTCTTAAATGACTTTGGTTGCAGGAAGCTAATAAAAGTTTGACGTCTTTGGTAACTCCAGTTATATCTGTTGAGACTCCTAATAGTGTGGGATTGAGCAACTTCACATCAGCACTTCCTACTGGATTTGCAACAGGCAAGCTTCCTTCTAATTTTTTTCAGAGTTTCTCCAATGTGTTCAAAAATGTTTTAAAAATGGTGGAATTTGGTTTTAGTATGGAAAGGAGTCAACTAATTTTTTTGTTTCACTAACAGTAAAATCTTTGAATTGGAGCATTCAAGATTAGGGTAAACACTGTACTTAGGGCTGTTTTTATCCCAATACAATTTGACACTAATTTATCTGCACCTGCCAAACTTAACTAAGCTGCCTGAAATGGTACCAAAACTGTTAAATAGCTAAAATTTACTTTTTCCCAAAACTTTAAGTCCTTAAGTGCTTTTAATTTAGAATTTTTCATGGAAAAGTACATTTGATCTTTATTGATTTGATTACTTTGATTTGTTTCAACTCTTTACGCATGTGTTTTAAGGCAGTTTCGTTATCAGTAAATTAATAGATGAAGATGCAGAGAAAAAAATTGGCTTTCTTTATAAATGAAAATGGAAGTGCTTTAAAGATTTGAATCATTCAACAAAAGAAGTGGCTTTGAGTTTTCGGTTAGGAATAGTGAAAGTGGTGAAGTTCTATTAGAAGCATTGACTTAGGAAAGACTTTCATACCTTTGCGAAGATGACATTTTCATCTGTGATGAGACTGCCCTCTGCTGACATCCAAGTCACTTACAAGCAAAAAGTGAAGGCAGGCAAGGCACAAAGAAGTCAAAGGACAGAATCAAAGTTTTGTTGGCACCAAGTGCAATCTGGAGAGAAGTTAGAGCCACTGGTGATTGAAAAGTCTAGAAATCAAGATGTTTCAGAAACTTCACACTGACATAATTTTTTTTGAAATCAAAAGCAACAATCCAGAACTTTGGAAATTGTGATTTTGGAGGAGCTGGGGATGGCATTTTGGAGATTGAAATTGAAGAGGAGGCATTCCAGAGTGATTTTGTTTCTTTTCTTCCTTTAGATATGTCCTTTCAGGAGTTCATTTCACCGGATGAAGGATGTGAAACAGCTTGTTTAGTAAATAAGGTTGACAGTGATAATGGTTCTGAAAGTGAAGAATCCCTCAATGAATTTGACCATCATGACTTGACAACTATTTCTCACAAAGGAACTTAGGACATGACCCATCAGTTACTAATTTTTCAATTAAGTTCCTTCATTGAATGATATTTTGATGGATTCATCCATATTTCTAGATAAACCAGAAAGGCTTCAATATTGACTTTTTTTAATAAAGTGTATTTTCTATGCTTTCCTAATACATTTTCAGGAATGTTTTGCCTATTTTATAATGATTTTTTGAGGTTTTATATTTTCTTTAGTTTAACATAGATAAAAGAGTCGGTCTCCCCATGGGACACTCTTTTGGGCAAAGTATAGTTGTCCCATAGGCAGTTTTTACAGTATCTTGCTGATTATAGATAATATTCAATAATAACAATAGATTTTAATTTAGTATGGAACATATTATTTATGGCATTGATATGCTAGTGTTTAACTTCTTTCCATAATGCATAACCATTTCTATCATTATTATGATCATAATAAGGGTGATAAAAGACAAGTTCTTCTAGTTAAATTTAACTTTATTTTGGTAGATTTCTCACTTCAGTCAGGATATTTAAATGAACAGACATCATCAACTTTATCAGCCTCTCAGTGGACATCTAAGAGGCCTCTCACCACTGCCATTCAGGTTGCTGGGATTGCTCCTGGGTTCGTGTTTTATTACATCGTAATTGAATTTAAAAAGTGATTTATTTACCTAGGAAATGTTGGTAATTGTAAGTTATATGCACATTTGTGTTAAAAAAAAGTTATGAGTTGCCATGGTTGAGATGCCCGTTTTAATCAAATATTTTTATTATTTTGAATCTGGTATGATAAGTAACATGATTTTTGCAAGTGAATTTCAGAATGGAATGGGGCCTTGGAGCAATTTATCATATTTGGTAAACTGTTTATTTTCAGATCACTCATTATTCCAGTGAGTGACCAAGCCACTCTGAACCTCTTGACTGGTGCTCTTCAGCAATCAGGCCAATTGACCACATTAGGGGAATCTGTGAAGAAGGAACCTTCATCACCAAACTCCAAAAGTTTTCTATCTCTTGTTGGAAGTGTTTCTCACAACAAGCAGCTGCCTCACTCTGCTCTGTGGGCAACACCCCAACAAGCCCCTGTTAGTGTTCTCACAGTTTATGATTCCATAAACAAAGAAACATCAAGCTCTGAACTTGAAAGCCACGGGGATGACATGTCTGACAAATCATGTAAACGCCCGAGGATGGAGTCGCAATTGGAAGGACCATGGGGAGATGCTTAGTTTTATTGTAAATGTTGTTATTAATTACTATTTGTACATTGGAAATCATAATTGGCTAATTGAACATTAGAGTAACTGTTAGATCTCAGAAGTAAAATGTCTTGAAGCTTGTTAATATTTTGATTTCTCAAAGTTTTTTTTTTTTTGGTGAAGGGTCTCCATAACAATTATTTCTTGTTGGCTAGATGCTGCTCGGATTGTATTTTTTATTTCTGGGTGAGGTAAGCAGGCACTTTAGCTTGCCATTTTGGTATGATTGAAAAGAAATTTCCGAAGGAAAAGGTTGAGCGAGAGCGCAGCTGAAGTCACGCAAGCAAAACCAAACATCTCAACATTCGATTGAGATTAGCTGGGGATGTCGGCATTTGAGATTTGGGCGCTCGCTCTAGTCGCTAGTGCTTGATAATGTCCCGCCACGGAGATAGCTGCAAATTTTTTACAATGCTGGATATTGGTAAAGCTTGGTAGCGTTGGTTTTGCTCGTGATCTCGGTCCAGGGGTGCGTCCACAACTGAGTTTGGCGAGATTTGGCGGATCCATTTTGACCCCCCGTCGGACGAAACTGATCTGGCAGACATTTGATGTTTAATGCTTTGTTCTACTATAACGGACGCTCGCTATCACTTGGTTACAACCAGCTTAAAGCAGACATTGATCCAAATAATTTTTAATAGCTATGAAATTTGAGCTCATGGTTTTATATTATCCTTTAATAAGATTGATTTTATAATTTCAAATAAGTTTATAAAATTTTGTAAACATATAATTTTACAAGATATATATCTATATGTATTTATAATTATTGAAAGTAGTAGGTACAATATGCGACGAAAATGATTCAGCAGATTTTGAAATCAAGTTTGGTTTTTGTTATAAACAGCTTTGCGATTTGACGAAGCGATAAAGGAGCGGTGGTTTTTGCTTGCGGTTGTTATATTTGGAGTTTTCTATCATGGTAAGCGTTCCGAATATATGATAATTTGTTGTGTTTCCTATAGTTGTTTAATTAATAAAGTCGATAATTAATTAGTCCGATCACTTTCAACTTAAGCTAGTTTTGCTCCTTAGTTTAGTAGCTATTAGCCAAGATTTAAAAAAAATATTTACTTAATTACATTTAAAACATTTAATTGTGGAAGCATGTTGTCAAGTTGCTGAAATGTCGGAAATTTAATTTTTTTATTGAGATCAGTAGATTTTGGTTTAAAAACAATATTTTTCCGTTTGGTTATAATTTTCCAAACATTTAAAAGTAGTAGTAAATAAAACAAGGTGAGACTTTAAATAATTAACGACTTATAATGTATTCTTTCAGTTCAGGAACCAGTATGACAATGATGTCACAGTATGGAGCCCTCAGGTAGTATTGTTTAAATAATGGATATTTGTTTATTTGAACATTTGGTTTTAAATGTTTGAAATTCCAGGGCCGGATTCATCAAATTGAATATGCAATGGAGGCAGTCAAGCAAGGATCTGCCACAGTTGGATTGAAATCTAAGACTCATGCTGTACTAGTAGCTTTGAAAGTAAGAGATTACCTTGTTACATTGCTTTTGTCATAAATTGGTGACATTCACAACTGATTATTTTACGATTGTACTTTAACACATAACTATGGAATATATTATAGAGTGCACGCTTATTTATTCAGTTTTGACATCACTTAATATTTTTCAGAGGGCACCATCTGAGCTGTCTGCACACCAGAAGAAAATATTGCCAATTGATTCTCATATCGGTATTTCAATTGCTGGACTGACTGCTGATGCTCGTTTGCTCAGGTTTGCATTGCTTTTGTTTGGAACTTTCCAAAAATGTTGGTTCTGTGATATTAATCCCTAAATCTAATAATAAATAATTTGCTAATTAATAATTGTGATGATTTGAACTATTACTGAAATATCAAGTGACTGAATACATTGTAGTAAGTTCATGAGAACAGAGTGTTACAACTCAAGATATGCATATGATGCTCCTCTGCCAGTTTCAAGGCTTGTTGCCATGATTGGAAGCAGTAAGAATTTTTTTTGCTATTTGAAAACATTTATATGTTATACTTAATTTTTTTTGGATGTTTTAGAGTCTCAGGTTCCAACACAAAGATATGGCAGAAGACCTTTCGGAGTTGGTCTTCTCATTGCTGGTTACGATGTAAGACCTAACATTAACACTTTATTAGTATTTTTAAATCATATCTTATTTTCATTCATGTGTTTTAGGAAAAGGGTTGCCATATCTATCAGACTTGCCCTTCTGCCAATTATTTTGAGTGCAAGGCGATGGCAATTGGTGCTAGGTCACAATCTGCAAGGACTTATTTGGAGCGTAATCTTGACAAATTTCCAGATGGTTAGGAAAAACTATTATTGAGTGTTTCAGTTGTCAAATCCTAATGTGTTTTTTAAATATGCAGCAAGTCTTGAAGACTTGATCAAACATGGCCTGAGGTCACTTAGGGATACTCTTCCTAATGAGGTGGAATTAACCACAAAGGTTAGACATTTATTTGCTATGCATTGGCTAGTTTTGTAACAGTGTTCTTTAACATTCCTTAATGATGATGTGAATATTCCAGAATTGTTCAGTTGGAATAGTTGGAAAAGAGGTACCCTTTACAATTTATGATGATGAAGAAGTACAGAAACATGTGAGTTTTGATTTATTATATCAATATTGGGTATAATTGTAATTACATTAATTTGGCTTCAGTTGAGATTGATTGAAGGGGAGGAAAGATCCACTGCTGGTGAAGGACAAACAGTATGAATTCTATTTGGTTCTTTTTAAATATAAATTTTCTGGCAGATCATTGATGTCTCATCTGTAAATGCTTGGTATGATTGAGTAATTTAAGACTCTTTTTCAGGTCAGGATGGATGATGATCAAGATCAGGGGCCTCAGCCTGGAGTTGATACAATGGAAGAGTAGAATGACAATATTGGGACTAAATCTGTACTGAAAGGGCTTGGACAATTTTTCTGGAAAAATTTCTTCAATAAATTGCAACTTGTGGTTTTATGGAAGACTTAAGTGTGCAGATAGAATTAAGGCCATCAGCTTTCATAAATGTAGTATTGGCTGATAGCGTGGATTCTGCAGATTATATGTTAAATCAATGTTGATGCAGAGCCAGCTTGGTTGGCATAACTCTTAAGAACCACTGTTCTCTGAATGCTTTGATTGACCCCGAGAGACCACGTATTTGGAAATTGCTTTGATGGGACGAAAGAAGTGACTTAAAGCATCAATGAGTGGCAAAAATTGTCATAAAAGCTTGAAGGTGCTTCAGACCCTCTCGACGCGCCCATTCGTTCGGGCTAAGACAAAGCATTTCTAATTTCTATGCGCATTCCTTTTATTAACCATAGTATCTTGAATTGAAAAGGCAGGAATATACTCGTTGAACAATCTGGACCAGCTAACCTGCAAACTAATTCCATCACTGTCAACCACTGATTGGGAGGTCGCCGCTATGCGTGTACCGAGCATTGATTCCAGGCTTGGTCTTGGAATGGCTCGTCTCCGCGGCATTTGAAGCGTTAACTGCCTCAAAGTTACTTGATTAATGGTTAAATAATTTCGAAATGAGAATAGAATAACCTATCTATGGCAGGCGCTATGATAATTATTATGTTCAGCCTCTCGCTATGGCGTAAGATGTTTCAAAATTTGCCATTTATCTTTAGTGGTTTAGCTCAAGTTAGACGTTTTCGTTGAAAGTTGTGGTGGCAGAAAATGAGAAAACGGACGTTCAGGATGTTAAAATATGGAGCTCAACTAAAGTGACAGGTGAAATAGAGCTTTTTGCTAGACGATCAAATTTATCACATTCTGAGAATTAGTAATAAACAATTATTATGAGCTGACCAAGTTGATCAAATGGAATGTGTTACACATTAAACACAAACTAAGCACCAATCCCACTAAAGGAAATATTTTTATCAGTTGCCATAGCTGGTGGATTAATTTCAACAGCATTTGGGATTATACTCTTGAGTGTGTTTTGGCACAGGTAAAAATCCTACTTAATGCCAAATTTGGCTAATTTATATTAAGATCAATCTTCATGCAGATGGAAGAAAAAGATTAGGACACCCCTTCATGTGGATTATCCTGCATATGGTGTTACAGGCCCTTCAAAACTGAATGCAACATCTGATTCAAAGCTGGCCCAGAGTGCTCAGCTATTCCAATATGATCATAAGAAGCAACTATTTTCTCAAGAGAAGTAATGTCTTGTAGCTTAGAATTAGAAAACCTGTTTGGAATAAATTATGTTAAAGTATCTGTAATGATAAGATCTATGATTGCCAATAATTTGAAGATGAAACTAATGGTATTTTACGCCCATTCATAACCTTGGAGCAACTAACTAATATCACCAAATGGGTTATTATTGCACATGCAAATAATGCACACTGTCTAGCAGTCTCAAATCTCAAAGTTTCTTAAATTGTTTCTTACATAAAGCAAAACATATAGCTTTCCAACTTAAAGTTCCATCAAACAAGTATTTGATAGGAAGAGTTTTATCTCATGAATATTTTACCAAAGGCTTATTCCATGTAAAAAAAAGAGAAGTAAAATTAAATTGTCTTCAAATATTTCACCTCACTATCAACCCAATAACTATCTAATTTTTCAGAGATGCTAATCAAGATAAGTCAGTAGATTCTGAGGAGGAGGAAGTGGGCAACAGTTACTCAGTTTTTGAATGCCCTGGATTGGCTGAGGTAATCAACGAAAATGTTTAGAAGTTGTTCTTTTTATGCATTTACATTTTATTTGAATTTTTAATTAACCATGTCATTCAGACAGGTGAAATGGAAGTACAGAATCCCATGTTCATTGAAAAAGAAAAGTAAATGTGTGAAACTTTGAATTTTCGGTAAATGTCAGAGACATTGAGTGCTTCATTTGTTAAAAGTCAGAGAAACTTCATATAAACAGATATTGTAATTTGACATCTTGTAAGCAGCTGACATGTAAATAATTTTTATTTAAATCATCAAATGAAATGCTTGTAGGTCACTAGTGCCAGTCAAATATTATCAACGCAGAGATACTGAGCTTTCAAAACAATCTAATTATATACCTGGAAGCGCTTAGCATGAAATAAGGTCTTGCTTAATGAGGAACAAACTTTATTTATTCGAAAATAAACTAACAAAACTAAGCACCAAGAATGTCATAAGCAGGCGGATATCAGTCTTCTGACGGTATCCAAAGTTGCAATAATCAAAAATACAGGCGTCTCTATCTGAATCTGGTAAGCAGTTCTTATGCACTTGGACACCGCTCTCGCACCTCCTAACAATTCGTTGAGATGTAAATTCTATCTAAAGTGTGAAAAATGGCATGATGAGTGATATGCTATTATCTTTAGGAAATGCAAAGTAAAACAGCATTTGAAGAGTTTAGGTATAACGCTAAACTTAAGAAAAACTAAGATGTTGCAAATAGAAATTGCAAGTGTTTTATCGATGCATTATAATTAGGCCAACCGAGCAGCAAGTACAACCGTCCTGATAGTTAACCGCGTCCCATGGGCATTTCCCATCAGCAGAAGCAACGCAATCAAAACACTTTAAAGAATTTATTGGGTGTACCAAGAGTGCAAAAAGTAAAATGTACATGTACTCTATTTAATGGTATCTCCGATTTCGGCTTCCTGTAGTCATGGACATATCCATGATCAATAAAACAAGCACAAAGAATTTCTAAACAACCTCACCAAAGATGTTTTACATAAATGTGTTTGAAAGATATACTATGTTCATTCCAAATGCTAATTATTTAAACATTTTACAATCGCAGATAAAACCAGTCTATTTATTTGGAACCATTTGCCAAAACAGCAAAGACTGAGTTGTTGTACTCAATGCTAGAAAAATCCAGAAGAAGATTCGATCCATAAACTTCGCCAACATTCTCCATTCCGTTTCAAGTATTTCTTGATCAATCATATTCTGTTCATCGTTTTGCTTTGAATTTTTTCCGTGGCGTTTTAAGAACTCTCCACTTCGTTTGTTCTTAGAAAAAATATCCCTTGAATTTTTGCTACCGAATGGAAACTTCCATGCACTCGCTTTAAAAGAACTTGTTTCATTTTTATTATAATGGCGTCTTTTAAAAATTAATTTATCTTCCATGTGAATAGGCCTCATTGACACTTTGGAATCTTCAAATCTGGGAAAAGTTTCAGGTGCGATTTGACTCCAAGATGGTCTAACCTGAATAGTAGCAGCACCAGAGTTTTGTGGGAACACAAGTTTTGATTGTAATTTTCTGTCTGAGCCTGTACCTGATTCATCAATTTCACTTCTTTGGGCGAAAAAGGTTTTTGAGGCCACATTCAAACACCACGTAGGTGCTCTGCGTCTCGAATCTTTCTTGGCATAAATATTGGTAACGATTACTGCCATCACCAGTGCTATAGTCACCATTACCATCGTTGAACCGAAAAACATTCCTGATATTCGATTAAAGATAAAGGCATTCAAACATTCATTAGCTTATTATATTAATTTACGGCATAAATTCGCATTCCTCACCAAGAATTGGTATGGCGTCTGGGGTTGGAGGCATGGACTCTCCAACCATGAGAAGGAAGACCACTAAAGCCAGCAAAATAGTCATTTCCAGATTAACTTTCTCACCGGATTCAACAGGAAGAAAAAACCCTAGAAAGCTGATGAGAAAAATTAAAAAACAAGGTCCTATGAGATTGACTATGTAAAAAAGGCTTCCTCTTTTCATGTGGATCGTGAAAGTCACATCTGGATATAATTCCTTACAGCAAGCATATGCCTTCGCATGTCTTTCTGCTGAGATTTTCTCAACTGCCCACTCCTGGAATATTGTAACACTTGAAATTAAGTGAATATGTAAAATCTTATCGGTGATTATGATGCTTCAGTTCAATAACAAATATTATGGTGGAAAACTTTTATTATTCTCTAATTCTAATCACAGCGTGTTGATGGCATTTTCCACAACATTATATGATTAAGACACTCTCAATCTAATCTTACCTGGTTCTTTGAGATGTAGTAGATCCCATTTTCAAATGAGGTATTGTACAGAACATCCAATTCATCACCATTATATGTCCATGATATGAATACAATGTCACATGTTTGGCTGTCAAATGGAAAGTACTTTACATTCAATGTGCAGTATGTTTTTATCAGAGCTGGATACATCCAAAGTACGGAGCCGCTATGTGAGACTATGGCGTTGGTCATCATGTAATCGTTGAACTTATCAGCTGCACTGCAAGATCGTAGTGATATTAGCTTAGAATGAGATCATTATTGCTGTTTGAATAATCGGAGACAATTACAAATTTGAAATGACCAAATCAGGAATCCATATAGTGTTTGCTGGAACGCGAATGTCTTCTACGCCAATATAATCAGATTTGTTCCAAACCAGATATTCATCTTCCCATCTCTGATAATCATAAGAATATTGGACAATCATAAGGTCACAAAAATGACATTATATAAAATTTTATCTACTTCATTGAGATTAATTTAACTTAAATCTAAACGATCGTATTTCCAAAATATCGTTTGAATAAAAACCTGTCTTATTGCCAAGAGACATGTGAAAGTCTGTTCTTTTTCGTTCTGATGCGAGAAGTTGTTTTGTGTTTTCAAAGATTGTAATTTATATAACTTAAACACCACACTTCTTATGAAATGAAATTGAACTGAACCGTGTCAAGGATATGGTACAGAGATATGGCTATGTTGACGACCACTGGCGTTTTGTCATTTTTAACAGGTCTGGTGGTCCTGTCGTACATGTGTAGGATGTTTCTTTTAACTTTTTGTTCATTCGACCTCTCGTTAACTCTCAACGATGCTGTCAAACATGATTCAATTTTTTATTAAAAAAAGTACTCAAAGTGACAATGAAATCCGTTTTTCAATGGTTATACGCATAAAACCGTTTTTTGATTCCCGATTCCCCCTCACATTGAAATCCAGATGATAATGTGAACTTCAAAATTCGGAAATCTCTCAAAATATTTATTTTCAAAGGACTACAAACACCTAATTTTAGATTGTGGCCCGCAGTCAAAGCATTTCGCTCTATTTCAATGCTTATACAATGTTTTAACGTGGTTGAATCTTGATCGCTACAAACAGTAACATATTACAAATTTAAAAACTCACTGGTACAAAATTTTAAGATATACATTTTTTTATTTTTTGCTCCCTCAAAAAGTAGCCTCTTGGCACATGCCGCCCCACTTCTTGGTGAGCCGCCGGTTAAACAGAACTTAAAAATCCATGTTAATCGGGCTTCAGATGTGATTTCAATAATACGTCTAACTTGTTTTTTGCAATTCACTTCACAACGCTTTGCAACATCTCTCAAGTTCAATTTTGTAGTATTAATTAATGTGATGACTTTAGCCAAACTTTTTCTTTTTTTTGCAAAGCATTTCTGAGGAAAGAGAGAGTTTTCAATTAAGAATTTCATTAATTATTTTCCAGGTGATTATGAACCTCTTATTACTAACTTCAAGCGAGATTCTTACTGACAACGATGTCAAATTTTCCTCGATTTTTCAAGCCATCCTTCTCGCTAATGATCGGCAAACATCTTTCTTCCAACTCGCTCTTCAACTCCTTCACATGGAGTTCCCGAATTTTCATGGATGCCATTTCGTTCCTGACGCCATTTGTCACAAATGTCGTAACATACATATTTATACAATTAAATAAACGAAATCGGTTATTTCATTAACCCAAGTTCGAATCAGTCCAAAACAGAAACTCAATGAAACCCAAGACGAAAAAAACATGAGTTCAATATAGCGTCCCAATCGGCCTAAGCCTCTCCCCCTCATCGCGCCTTTCAACCATTCATAAATCGCGCTTTTCAAGGGTGATCGCAGAGACGTCATTTCAGCTTTTACCAGGAATGGGGTGTCAAAACAGCTTTCTAATAGTCTGCTGACGTCCCTAGGCGATTGTGGCAGAGTAAGCTGGGTCTCGAATACAAATTACGGCTGTTAAACCATCACTTGCAGAAATATAATTCCCTGAGCTAACCAGATGAGTAACTTCACTATTCACATTAAATTCGTTTATGTAATTGTGCAAAAATCGTTTTTGGTCTAGAGAGCGTTCAGACAAAAAAAAATCCCCAAAGAAATATTTTGACTACGCCGATGCCAATTTCTCATCAAACAGAATCAGACATTTCATCAGATAAGGATATTCGATCGACATTGGTTGTCAATTGGATCGACTTAATTAAATGTCCCTTCATAGCAATAAAATATCGTTTTTGAGAGTGATAAGAACTTTTATTACAATTCAGCAATATTTTGGTCAAATTTTCGCTAAAGATTTTAATATGACAGGACCTCGTGGTTAAAACTCGTAAAAGAGATTTAAATAGGTAGTCGTTATTGAATGTAGGATTCTTATAACCCAGTGGTCGGAAAACATTTTAAGATACTGGGTGTAGGTAAGGTAAGACACTTTGATGGTGTTGAGAATACACAAACCGAATGCCGAATCGATAGGGATCTGAAATCTATAAATCGACTTTTTTTTTTTTTTGAGGTTTATGAGTTTATTCCTTCATTAACACAAAAAAACTGAAAAGAGCAGCAAAAAAAATAAAACTCAAAGGGCCAGCCTTAAGGAAGCACATGCTTCCGCTAGTAGACTGACCCATGAAACACAATAAGCAGAAAAATTAACACAAAAAATTAGGAATGATGGTATATAATTAAATGGTTCCATTAATCAGAAGGTGCATGTTTTTAAACAATAAATATAGTACAATAACATGTAGTTAAATTAATCCGATAGAGTTAATAATAAAATGTTTTAATGCTTTCTTATAAGCATAAAGATTAGAAATGTTGGTAATATTAAGTCACAAATAACAGCAGAGTAAATTTTTGGTCCCATACAGACAATAGAACGAGAGCCAGTGACAGATTTAGCAAAAGCCGGTCTATAATTATTAGACGTTCGAACAGAGTATTTGTGTAAGGAGGATATTTTTGAAAACAAGCTATCGAAAAGACGAGGCAGCATGTGATGATCTACTTTATACATGAGAATGGCCAAATGGAAATTATTAATTTGATGAATTTTAAGTATGTTTAAATTTGTAAATGCATAATCGGTATGAGAATTATATGGCAAACAAAGGGCAACACGTAAGAATTTTTTCTGAAGATTAAGTAAGGGTTTTAAGCAAGTTGAGTAGTTACAAGCCCAAATTAAATTACAATAGTTTAAATATGGATAGATAAATGAGTAATACAATGTAATTACTGTTTTTATATTTATATAACGACGTATGCGATAAATTAAGCCAATATTTTTGGAGACCTTTGCCGCTATGTACTGAATATGTTGTTTGAATGACAGATGCTGGTCAATAATGACGCCGAGAAATCTACAAGATTCAACCCTAGATATAGAAGAATTACTAATATAAATGGTATGATCGTCCAAGACGAATTTTTTCCTTGCTTTATGAAAAAACATGTATACTGTTTTTTTTTTTAGTGTTGAGAGACAACAGGTTTGCCCTAAACCATTCTGCCAACTTCTCAAGTTCAGTATTCATGGTAGAGTAGAGTTCAGTAATATTATTTCCAGACAGAAAAACAGTTGTGTCGTCTGCGAACAGTAAACACTCAAGACGATCCGAGGAGTTACACAAGTCATTGATATAGATCAGAAACAATAGTGGCCCCAAGACTGAACCCTGTGGAACACCCAGGTTAACAGCTCCCAATGACGATGTTTGATTTGCAAATGAGACCATCTGACTCCGGTTTTTTAAATAACTTTCAAACCAAGAAAAACATCTGCCTCGGATACCATAATGATGAAGTTTTTCCAGGAGAATATCATGATTGACTGTATCAAAGGCCTTGGCAAGATCCAGAAACACTCCAATAGTAGATTGACCTTGGTCCAATCTGTGAGAGATTTTCGTTTGGAGAAGTGCGATTGGCATGTATGTTGAATGGTTTTGTCGAAATCCGAATTGATTATTTTTTATAATGGAATGTTTTTCAAGGAAAGAAATTGTTCTATTATATATTGCTTTCTCAAAATATTTGGAGAAGTACGGAAGAATAGATATGGGCCGATAATTAGCGATGTTTTCCTTGGAGTCTGATTTATGCAGTGGGATAACTTTGGCAATTTTTAAGTCATCGGGGAAGATACCGGAGCGGAACGAGCAGTTGATAAGTGCCGCGATGATCTGGGCAATCCCAGGTATTGACAGTCTCGCAAGGGCTGGATCAATCTGATCATAGCCGGAGCTGTGGGATTGCTTAAGAGTTCTTGATATTTGAATAATTTCTTCAGGAGTAACGTCATTTAGGTGCATAGATTGAGAAACAGTATTTCCGAGATACTGCTTGTAAAAAGTACTGCCTGGTGTTATTTTTTGGGCAAGTTTTGTACCAATTGAAGCAAAGTATTCATTGAACGACTTCGCAATTTCGCTTGGTGTGGTTAGTGGCTGACCGTCACAATCGTAAAAAGCACATGGAGGGGGTTGATACCTTTCTCGACCTAATAGCAGCTTTAACAAGTCCCACGTTTTTCTGATGTTGTTTGAGTATTCAGTGAATTTTTCTGAGTAGTAACGTTTGATGGTTTCATCTTTGACGCTTTTGAATCTATTCCTGTATCCAATGAATTTAGATTTATTTTCAGTTGAGGGATCTTTCAAAAACTTTTTATAGAGATTGTTTTTTTTTTGCATGATTTTAGGAGCCCCGGAGTCATCCAGGGTTTTTTGAAACGATAATATTTTGTGCGATGAGGAACAGTATGAAAACATTTGTTGTATACTTCATAGTACACGTTAATAAAGGATTGGTATGCTTTAGAAACCTCTAGAGTCTTGCAATAACGCAAAATTTCAGACCAATCCATTCCCTCAATCTCTTCAGTAAATCTAACAATGCTTTCCTCCGTATGCACTCTAATAGGTGAAGAAATTGATCTGTGGTAATTGAGAACACTAGCACTGAAGGAGAAGTAGATGGGAAGATGATCCGAAATGTCGTCTACTATAATTTTTGAAAAACTGTTTCTGTCGAATACGTTCGTGAAGATGTTATCGATAACGGTCGCGCTCTTTGATGTTATTCTTGTTGGTTGATCAATTTTGGGGTGTAGGCAATGACTTGACAATGTCGTCAAAAACTCCTGTACAGGGGTGGAATCACTTGTTACGTCCAAATTGAAATCACCCAACAACACACAATCTCCATTTTTTTTAATCTGGTCAAGCGTGACTTTGAGCTCCTCACTAAAAAGTTGTAAGTTGCTTTTAGGAGGTCGGTATATGACACCGAGTGTAACCGTAGTGTTGAGTAACTTCAAATTCACGAACATGCTTTCAAAGGTCGCAGCAGCAGAATGACGTTTTATTAAGGAAAACACAATATCCTGATGAATAAAAAGTCCAACTCCTCCACCCCTCTTTTCAGATCGACTTGTTGCAATAAACGAGTAGCCAGGGATACAAATGGAATCACAATTACTATCATTCAACCAGGTTTCAGTCACTGCAATTATTTTGGCTTTTATCCTATTATTCAGTATATTGATGTCGTGTATTTTGTTTGGTAAACTTCTACAATTTATATGGAGAAAAGAGATATCATTTGGAATTTTTGGCAGCCCAGCAAAATCTTCAGGTGTTATATATGAATGTGTGAATTCCTTATTTATAAAATTATAATCTGGGTCAATATCCTCTAATTGAAAAGCTGAGTCTTCTTTATTAAAATCAAAATCCGAAACAGAAGCCATCTTCATGGGGGAAAACATAAAATTTCTTGTCTTAGACCAGCTTCTCCAGCCCGTCCAAGTCCTGTACTCGAACGGGCCTCGAAGATTCAGCTCTCTTGAGGTATACTGAACCATTCCATGTCCAGACTGCTGCAATTTTTTTCTCCCTAAGCAGTTTCCTTCCTTTTGCAAATATCTCTGAGTTTCTCTTTGTGAGATGTTCATTGACGAAGACTTGAGAGTTGCCGCGTGCTCCACGGAGTGCTTTTTTTGCTGCATACACCTTATCACGGACTCCTTTACCTGAGAATGTCACAACGATAGGACGGGGACCCTTACTGCCAGGTATTCTATAACAGTTGACAATATCATTGCTTGTGACGTCAAGTTTCATCCCCGACCTGCAACAATCTATTACAGCACGGATTGTGTCTTGTCTGGGTGACTTGATTACAACCCCTCCAGCGTCCTCAGAGGTCGTAGCTGCCTCAGCATATGACGCTTCTGGCAATCCATGTATCACAAGGTTATTTGATCTGGATTGCATTTCAAGACTATCAACTCTGGTTTTTAGACTTCGGTTTTCTTCAACTAGTTTGTTGAATCCTTCCGTCATAGACCTCAATTCATTTTTGACAGCCTCGGAAACCAGGTTTGAAACTTCCTGTTTAATGATTTCTCTCATCATTTTTTCGATACTGGGTATTAATTTGGCTTTCACTTTCTCAGCCAACTCATCGCCATCCACACCAAGTTCCTCGGTTTTCACAGTTTTGCGAGACATGTTGTGAGAATAGGATTGCTTCGTAGTCAGTATTGGGTCCAAGTACGAAATCGAACCAAGCAACAAAATTCGGAAATAAGCTCACCAAAATAATCAGCAAAAGAAGACGAATCCAACCGTATATTTTGTTTATCGAATTTATTATTATAAACTGAGTTATTCAAGCTAAGACGCGAGAACGTCATCGGCACGCACACCCACGCAAAACTTATGTCTGGAAATATCTTACGACAATTTACAGTTAACTTGGTATTAAGCAAATAGACATTCGATGTTTTATATTTCAAGCATCTCGTTAAGCATTACTTTGTCGATTTCTTACTTTGAATTCGTTTTTAATGAAGTTACAACTTCAACACGACATTTATTCCATTGGGACTTAGAAGTCCATAGAGTAAGGTCACGCTATTTCAGACTATTATTAACCTTCCTCCCCTGTCACAAATCTCGTACCTCCCCCCCCACCCTAAAAGTGATTGGAGATAGCGGAGTTACCATACAATTGTGTTATCAAACAAGTTGTTCGTTCTTTCATCCACCAAAAGGATTCAACTTCAAACACTCATAAGTACTTCGCGCAAATGCAGTACGGCATTAAATCAACATCTATGATGTGTCAGTAGTCTCACAGTTAGTGGCGCCAAAACTTACAACAGCAATAATAAAAGAAGTAACAAGTTGTAGTGGTATCTCATCCATGACTGGTTGAAACATTTGGAGACTTTCAAAATTTCACGTTTTACTCTCTAAAATGTTGTGCAAAATGCTCGAAACTTAGATAATCGGATAAAGCAGATTAAGTTTTAAAGTTATTAATAAAAATCTATATAAATAAGTGAAACATATTAAAGTTAATTAGGTTGGACGGAATGTGTCCCAACCATCCCCGTCTAATCAGATCAACAAAAGCAATCAATCATTAAGTAAAATAATAACTCGTCCCAATTAAACATATTCATCGGTCGGCTTGCAAATACCACGAAAATGTAATAAAACATACAACCACCGAGCTGGAATGGTTCCGTATAAACTCTTCAGATAACAAGAAACAGTCAAAAATAGAAGGCAAGGCGAGGTGAAGTTGGTATGGTGGCACGCGCTTAGCTTATTTTGTCAATCGATGCGCTAAATTGAATATCAAAATTGAAATAATACAACTGGAAATGCAACAATTAACGGCGCTAGGCCGGGCTTTGCCGATATTTTGTTATAGTCCCACGCTAATATCACAAATTTATTTGAGTAGAAGTGTTCTATGTGAAAGCTAGCTCCATAACAATACAATTATATTAATTATAAAGACAATATGGTTTAGTTACCATCGCGTGCCAATCCCCTTCTGCATAATTCGGTGACCGCAGGATTTAATACCATTCTCAATATTGAACAAACCAGTTCTTCCACCGCAAGCCAAAAATTCGCTTGCCCCCTGGAAGGACTCGATCAGAGAATTTGTGAAAACATTACAAGAGCTCTTCCAAATGTATATCAAATTTACTCTAATTTCTAAACTTTTTAAACAAGCCAGAGCAAACTTGACCAGAATCTAGTTAAGAAAAGAATTCCTGCGTCATACTACGACTCCCAATCTCAAATAAATAAGTTGAATTAGGTTTTCCTCGAATGACCTTGAGTAGTGACAAACCCATAGTACAAAACCTTACCTTTTGAACATTCTATCGAGAACAAAACAATAAAGAAACAACGCCACATGAGGAACCAGAACTTTGAGCTGAGACCAGAGAAGACCAATTTATAGGGTAGCTACGATCGATGGACGAGCAAAAAAGCAACACGCCTATGTTACATCATTTCTCTTCTCTTTGCTCGTAACCTCGAAATATTAACTAAATCTCTGAATATTAAAAAAAAACCATCCTAATTCGTAAAGAAGTAAAAAGACCGAATATCAAGTCAACCCGTCAATCCTTTATGAAGGTGTGAAACGATCTAATTCGTTTGAATGCAAATCCTTTGACAGGAGTTTTAAGACAAATGAGTTTGATTCGTGATTGTCAGTGATTTCTATGTTCTGATGATTGGCCTAGCATCAATAAAGTATTAAATTAATCAAAGTCATGAAGCGAAATAGCATAAGAATCCAAACTCACCAGATGTAGGGCCGACATGAATGTGCGACAAATATCTACATGGCTCTTGTTGACCACAACATTTGAAAACTCCACAGGTGTTTCTAATCCTCCACAATTTTCTAGTTGCTGAATTAGTTCCGTGCTATACTCGTGAACGTCATATAATCTCATTTTACCCTACAAAAAATTCAGATCCAAAGCGCTTAATAAATAATGTTGCAAGATAATGACAAGCTTCAAAATAATATCTAGACTTTAAGCAAAAAATTCACGATTTACCTCATCTTCTAAGACTTTTGTTATCTTTGATTCCCACTCTCCAACTCTTTGAGTAAGTTCAGAAGTAATTTTGTATTTGTTGGCACTTTTGAAGAATTGAGACTGGAATGCAACTTGACTCTGAAGTGCATGTGGATAACAAAGGGAATGTTAATATAAAACTTATACCAAGTGGCGCTTTATAGCTTCCTCATATGACTCCACACTGTCCACAGCAGGCATGTCTTCTGGGACCTCAATGGCTGTGTTATTTAGCATATGATTAAGTTATTTTCTCCATGAAATTACAATTACAGCAAGCAATTACTTTGGTAGTCCATATCATCTTGAACATCATTGTCCACCACACCAATGTCTTCGCACTGGTAGACGACATCATAGCCATCATCGTTGTCATTTCCAATACCTGGTTTTCAATTGCCTTCTTAAGATAAAAATAACCCATTAACAAATAACAAGGATCATGACAAACCATGTGTTCCATGATCTTCGGAAGAAACTTTAGCAGAAATACGATTTCCCTGTCAGTTAAAAACAAGTTTAATGTTTTAATTGATTTGGTACTTTGTCAAAAACACTTATCATGCTGAAATGTTAAACAAATAAAATGTAAAATCAATATCGAGTAAAATAAACCAATGATAAATGATGAAAACTAGATATGAAATATAGCATGATTGATTCATAACATCAACTATTTAATGCAAATCCATAACAAAACACCTTCATTGAGTTCTTCTTAACTAAGAGATCTTCTAATTCTTTTTCTAAAGGGGAACCCTTTGAAGACCAGTCACCCAATCTATTATAACCTATGTGAACATGTTTGGTGTTGTTCATATTTGACAATTAACTGTTCTATGCTTGTTACCTTCGCTAAAATTTTCAACAAAGCTTTTTATTGCAGAATGATGTTTCTTAATTTCTTTCCTTGATATGCAATGAGGAAGTTTGAATGTTTTGCCTGAAGTACAGCATTAACTAAAATTAGAATTTGATAGGATTCTTCTGAATATCCAGTCAAAGTACCTGTTTTTGCTCTTGTATCAAATTTGTCACATTCATTTTCATATGGATCAAGAAGCTGAAATAAAACGAAATTAATTCAACGAGCTTAAAACAACCTGAAATGATTTAAATGTAAACCTTCACAGCTTTTAATTTTTTAATTTCTCCTTCAGTCTGCAAATAAATACATAACTTAATATGATAATATAATTTATAGGCAATTTCAAAGTGAAATTCAGAGCACCTTATGTATTTTGAAGGGATCCTTCTGATCTTTCTCAATTTCAATATCTAGGTTATCACCTTTTAGACCATTTCAAAATAAATTAGGAAACAAATTTAAAATCATGCAAAATAACTAAAACCTGCAACATCTGTTTCTGGGCATTCTTCCACAATTGCAAGATCTGAGATTTCTGCTATGTCATGGTTGTGGGAATCTTGCAATATTTGGATATCTGGAGAATTTTAAAGTTTGTGACTTTTGGTAACAGTTAACTGGATATTTAATTACCTCTTTGTTCTTCATCTTTAACATTGCCAGTTATGGATAAAAGTAAAGGTTTCATTTCCAGATAGTTGAGAATCAGTGTGGATTTGAATATTTTGCAGTTATTTATTTTGAAATTCATTCTGTCAAATTCACTTTCCATCCTAAATGAAAGTTTAGATTAACATTAAATGATACCAAATTTGAAATTATATGAATATCATTGACTTCTCATCCTTTAAATTTTGATTTGATACTTTCTGTCCTTGCAGAGAAAGAGGCATTGTGGTGCTGAGTGATGTCTGCAACAAAACAACTGCTACAGAATCATCAACAAGAACAAACAAACTGATTTGATTAAATACATGTTTCCAAAAGAAATTAATGCCTTTTGCTTCAAATTCCAGAGTCAAGAATAACATAGGGGTAGGGATAGAAAACAAAAAAGTAATAACCCAAGAAACTGTATCACACTTGTTTTTGTGAAGGTATATGCAATTTTAATTTTCTATTCAGTGAACTTTTAAATGATAATTTTTTTAAATGAAAATGTGCTTATATTCTTCAAATTTTAATAAAAAAATTATTCTTGATCATTCTAAAGGTAAATAATCAAGAAGTCATAATGAATTTAATATTTAACCTCATCAACCTCTTCCCTGCATTTTAGATTTTTGCTCAAATCGATGGCATCTACTGTTGACACCTACAAGAATATGATGTATAGTTGCATGTTTCATTGTTGCATTAATCACAGACATTTGCCATTTGTAAAGCTCCATCATCATCATCATCATCATTATCTAACTCCTCTTCAACACGTGATTTTTTAATCCTGCAAATAATAAAGTTCAATTCAGGATGCTTCGTGGCCAAGAACAAAATCACCCAAAAATGAACTTATAAAATTTCAAGATTTTCAAGTTATAGACATAAAATCCTCGTTTAAAATCTTCCAATTTTAAGAATTCTAAATTAATCTTACTGTTGGTTTCCTGTCAGGGTTTCCAAGATTTTTAAAGTCAGATTGTAAAGATAATCGACTTTTTTTGAATACACAGCAGCGGAACCTCTCAAGATTAAAGCTGCCTCAACAAAATTTATTGATCCATTTCTTGGTAGGACATCGTCACTCTCTAGCTGAAAAATATTGATTAAATTAAATCAACAAAATTTCAATGAAGTATTGCAATATTTGCAACTATTATTTCAGTATTTTAGTCATCTAAAAATAAAGGGATGTGTTCTTATCTAATGTTATGACTTCCTAGTATGGTACCTGGTTCAAATATTCATCTAGGTGATGGATGAGATCAATATTAAAATTTTTTGCTAAGTCCTTGATGGGCTCAAACAAAAACGAAAACTTTGAATCAAATACTTCAGGATGTTCCATTATCAATAAGTCGGTTTACGTTAAACTGATTTTGGGTATTCACAAAACGCATTAATTTTACTAAACGCCTTGTATGTCCAACAAAATCGGAGCAGATTTCACGTAAACAAAGTTATCAAATATTAAAAAACGCGGCATCGGTGTTGTTGGTAAACACAAATACATTGCCCGCTGCTTGATTGAAAATACGTGGAAATTGACATATAAAAATTATTAAGTGTGTTTTATATTTGTTTATATTTTTCGCTATGAAAAATATAGACCAAAACGCTTGACTACATAAAAATCTAACAAAACTCGAGAACGCGACGTACCATATGCCAGGATCCCTATCTCTACACTTGGTTCCCTAAAAGGGGACGAGCTCAATTTCTTCTAGTTTAAATTCTAAAATTATAAGCCAGATATAGACAGATCTCTAACTCTTCTAGCAGCTAGTTCATAAAATAAAACAGTTTTACTTGGGGACCATGAGGGCAGTACCCCCCTGAGAAAAGCAATACAAATCAATTGATAATAAAGTTTATCGTATGTAAAAGTTAGAGTTTATAATATATTAACAGAAATAGAATGTCAATGTTGACTCATTTTACGATCATATGGAAGAGCCTGAGTTGCCGATTGAAGAATTTTTATACAGAGTGTTATTAGGCTGGGACGAAAAATAAAAAATTTCTGAATTCGGACCCGAAGACAATTAAAATTCGATGTTCAATAAGGATATAATTAATTAATAAAAAACTTATTTTCTCTATATAAAGCCATTTCTTTGAAACTTTGGTTTGAATAATTTGAGGAGTTATACTAAATTGGTTTAATGATTATTCATCAAATAGGATTCAAAGGGTTGTATATAACAGTGCTCTCTCTGATGATATCAGCATGAATTATGGTGTACCTCAAAGTTCTATTTTAGGTCCACTTTTGTTTCTGTATCTTAACCATCTCAATACTACAATTGATGTGTTTAAAGTATTATTGTATGTGGATATTCGTTATATCTCTGGTGACAATATCAACAATCTCATTCAATTTTTAACCAATGAAATAAATAACATCAATAACTTTCCCCCAATTAGAGATTAATCGACTTTCACTTAATATTGCTAAAACAAATTTCATAACTTTTCTTTCTCCGAAATAGGTTATCCTTTATTATTCTACCCTTTTTAAAACCAATATTGACTTGATAAGTGTCACCAGCTTTCTTTATCTTGGTGTCATATTTGATGAACGTTTATCCTGGCTTAATCTTATAAAATATATCAAACATCGAATATAGGTGTTATTGCCAGAATTCATCCTTTTCATAAAAGCCAAAATTGCACTGCTATAATATTTATCCCTCATTTATCCATGTCCGACATATTGTAAAATTGTGTGGGCATCTACTTATCATTCCCATCTAGAACAGTTATTTATTTTACAAAAGAAAAAGCCAGTAGAAGTCTTCGGAGGTCATGGCAGAAGGCCGTCGATCTCCGGTTTCAGTAATCCACCAGAACGGCGGGGTTAATTCATCGGCTGAAGCGCGTGACTGGTGATAGGAATCGACCGTCCACGGGATCATCAACCAATGCGGACACCCGTTTATTTGGGATCGGAGAGCGTGGTAGAATTTTACGTAATTAATTTAATTATTATGGGGATGTGGGAGCCTTTTGCAGTTTACTCCGCTTATACTATTTTATTAGAAATGTTTTATTATTCTTAAGGGAGGACGGTTCTAAGTCTGGAGCTTCTCCAAATCATTTAGGTTTCACCATGTTTCTACAATTTACCTCAAAAAATCTTGAAGTGGGTTTGAAAAGTTCCACCACCAATTAGAAAACGTAAAGTTTTAAGTTCAGCGAATTATGTTATTTTATACTTCATAATCAGTTTTAGAAATATTTTGATGGAAGAGACTTGACTAGAACAAAATTTAAAACTAATTCTTCAAATTATTGGTTGTAAAAACAAAACAGCGCTCGCTTTTATCCAAACATTTAATCGGAAGTGCTCTTGGCGCGTTGTGTGCATAATATTTTGGATTATGGCTGGTTCGAAGGTAGTTTGGGATACTTTAAAGAGATTTGCACATTCCTTTAGTGTTTGTTATTGCGATCATCACAGGGTGACCATGAGTACCATGCATCGATTATGTTATTATGCAATGTTAGGATTGGGATGTGCCCGCAGTGAGCAATGCATATGGATTTATTAATGTTATTATTATTTGACATTTTAAAATCTGGTGTCGCGATGCTTACATTAAGTTTAAATCAACGGTGTAATTATGTACAATGCATATTCTCATATTTGTCTTGAATTTCTGAAGAAGTAATGCTCCAGCATTATTTTATTAAGCATGTCATAATCAGGTCATCCAAGGGCTGGAATGTTTAATTTTTGAATTAGATATTTTGTGGATCAGAATTATTTAAAATAGATAATGTTGAAAGCTTTTGCTAGAAAGAATTGATGCATTCTCAATTTATAGGAAGCTCTTGTTATTGCTTTGGATGTTGGTCCAAGTATGTCCACAAGTTCGTGTTTGATTGAATCACTGCAAGTCATTAACCTTATTTTGCAAAGGAAGGTGGGTAGTCATACTTGTTGCAAATTTCTATTTGACGTGAAGCTATCGGAAATATTTTCAGCTCTTTTCTGAATCAAAAGATGAGGTCATGCTTGTTCTGTTTGGCACTTCTACCTCCAAAAATGACTTGCACAATGGCAATGAATATGCTCATATTTCTGTTGAAAAACCTTTGGCTCCAGTAACTTTTGAGTTGATTGAGTTTGTACAATCTTTGGCTGCAGAAACAAAGGGTTTTCCTTCTGATTGTATCTTTTGTGATTTGATTTTAAATTTCAAGCCATCATTGGTTACGTTAATTATAATACATATACATAAATTATATTAATCAGTCACATCAATGCCCAACTCATCTGATTTGATCCCTGTTTTAAAATAATTTAAAAAAATACTTTGTTATTCATTCATTCCACATCATTATTTTTTTAGCTTATAGCAGTTCTATCATTTGTTTTCTCTTTTTCTTAACACTTTGTGAAGTTATTGATGCATTAGTGGTAGCAATGGATGAACTCAAGAGAAACACAGAGTATGTACTTTTTTAGTGTTTAAAGTGAGAAAAAAAGTTAATGGTTTTAGTAACAACCTCATTGTTTAAAGTTGATGAAAAAAGTTAGATATTAATTCAGAGGAAAGAAAGCCTTCACATCAAAGAGAATAATTTTGTTCTCAAACCTGAAAGAAGCTTTCATCACTGATCAGTTGGGGGACATAATAGCTGCCATGAAGGAGTCTTCCTTTGCTTTCAACTACATGTTAGCATTCACATGAATGAATATTCCAATGCAGTGTATTTATATCTTGAAGCATTAAATTTATGAAATTGATGTGTCCTTTTAGCGTTAGTGTGTAGCATGTATCTTTTGCATGGAAGTTATTAAATGGTCTTAATTGGAAGCTCAATATTTCTTTTGTTTCTTTGGCATATTTGCAGTTGTAACAAATCCCTCCTGGAGTTTGCCGGCAGAGATCCTCAGAGGAGGTCCCAATTTTCAAACATTTCATTGCTTTGAAACATCTGACATTTTCTGGGGTAGGCCATATCTGGTGATCAACTGGATATCCCTGTCTGTTTTAAAATCTAGATTCAACTTTTGGCTATGGGAGGCTATCACTGGCTTTCTTATGTCTTTACTGCCCATTTTCTTGAAAGCTGTACTTGGCCTTGTGTCACTCTAGTGCCTAACTGAAGCGCTCCCATCATGCCATTGCATGGATAGAAATTTCTATACCCAGCCCTGTGTCTCTTGGCTGATAAACCAGCCCGATGGATTAATGACACAGATCGACGTCTTTCTCTGGTCCTTCTAGGGTGGACTCTTTTTTGCCCTTTAAGTGCCTAGTTATTCTCTAATGATGTTTGTGCTCCCAGGGAACTGTTTCACCAAGATGAAATTATATTATTATATTATATTCACATAATATTAATGTTCATGTTATAAATATATATGTATATCATTTCACTTGATATTTGCAAACAAATGTACTAAAGATATTTTAAATGTGCTCTGCTGAATTGTTCCAGTGGACCATGTTTCGATGATGCTGTAAAGCAAGATGAGACTTCCCGAACAACCAATGGAGAGATCAAAGTTGGGAAGGACCATTCAATAGAAGGGAAGGACATCCTCAAGAAAATCCTTGACCAAACTGGAGGAGAATACTTTTCTCTCAGGTTGGCTGTTTTGATTGAGTTCTTGTCTTGTATTTCATTGCTAAAAGGTATTCAATTTAATTACATAAACTTATTAAGATATTAGGCTTATTTAAGCTCTTTCAATTGACTTTGATTAGACCAACTGTGAAAGCTTCTTTTAAACTTCCAGTGAACTCATACCTTGCCTGAGTTTCATTCAATCCAGAAGCATCAGATCAACAGCATGGAAGGCTTCTCTTAAAATTGGAACTTCACTTGATATTCCAATATGTCTCTATGTCAAGGTTTTAAATCATTTAATCAATCAAGTCATGATTTAATACTGAACTTGCAAGACATTTAAGTTGTTTATTGTTAAACTTTGCTAAAATTTGTGAATATTATTTTAGCATTTGACATTAATTGCAAAAGATCTCTAATCCCCAAATATTGAATGAGTCTTTTGAAATATATTTGCTTGAGAACTGAATTTCTACTTTTTTGTGTGACATTTCAATGTTTCTTGTTTCTTGATTGTTTATTTTCATAGTGGTATTTCTTTCTCACACTGATAGCCATTGCCATGATTTAAAAAGTAATAATAATAATTATTTAGTGTTTTAGAATTTTTGAACAACCAAAAATTTATTTGTTCGCTTATATTGATACATTGGTTGTTTAGAGTTATGCCAAGTTTTTTTTTTGTATCTTCAGGTCAAAGAAATGAAGTTCAAGAACTTCAAGAATGTTTATTCTGCAAAAGCTGATGCAGAAATTGAGAGGGTGAGGGAATATCATCTGACTGATGAGCAACAAACAGAAGTTGATAAGAATGAAGTCATTGAAGGTCTTTAGAAGGAATTTGTTTCTAATATATTTATATCACAAAATAACTAATAATTAGTTTCTGTATTCTGAAATACGCTTTTATTGACTAATTACTCACGTCCTTTTCATATTAAACGTCCTTTTGCAAACAAAGCAATTTTTGGGAATTTCTTGAAACATCTGTGGTTTATGAAAGATTTTCATGAATAGGGCACAGGTATGGCAGCACTCTAGTGCCCTTTTCTGCAGATGACAAGGAAGCCATGAAAGTCAAAACCGAGAAATGTTTCAAAGTCTTGGGATTTACAAAATCTGAAAATGTTAGTTTTGTTTTTGTTATAGCTGATTTAAGATGAAGTGTAAAATGCATGTCCTATTAAAACAGGTGAAGAGATACCAGTATATGGGTGATTCCATTTGGATGTGCATGGCTGAAAAGGGAAATGAGGTTGGCATTGTCTTACCCTTGGCCAGAGATCCCCCAGTTTTCTAACTGTTTGTTCGTTTATCATAAAGGCAGCACAGATTTCTCTAAGTGCTTTGATAAATGCCCTGCATGATACAAAGATGGTGGCCATTGTGAGGAGAGTCTATATGAATGGAGGAGCAGTGAAGATAGGCTGCCTGTTTCCTCATATCAAAGTCAAATATGAGGTCTTATTTTTATTATAACTTAACTTAGCTATGAGACGTAATATAGGTTGTGGTTTTGTGAACAGTGTCTCTTCTATGTTGAACTACCATTTGCTGAGGATCTCCACCAATCAACATTCAAGTCTCTGACCATTTCAAACGCTTCAAAGAAATATGCACCTTCGGGTTGAGTTTCATTTTAAATATTTTCAACATGAAAGATAGGCTTTATTACTTGAAACTTTATTTGATGGCCATGACACAAAATCATTAAGTCATAGCTTGGGGATCATTTTTGAGTCCAAAGTTTTAATCCTATGTTAACTGAGTGCATTTGAGTATAGTAAGCTTTTTTTTATGACTAACTTCATTTCTTTCATGGTTGCAAAGTGGCACAAAATACTTGTGATTTAATCAAAGTAATATTAGTTGCAAGAGCTTGTTCTAGTTCCTGGCACCAAGCTTTTGATGAACAGCTACTGGTTTAAACTTAAGAGAAGTTAATGCTGTTTCAATCATCTGGTCTGTATAGTCAATTCCAACTCTGATGCTGTTGTAGAAGTTAGAAGATAAACTCCAGCAATGTTTTCGATTCTTTATTTTTCTATAAATGAGTTCATCAGGCTTTGGAATGTGAAGCAGTTACTTGTGTTTTTAAAAGCCTGCAGTATCTGCATAAAATGTCATTACAATTGCCTTAATTTCTTCTATCGTTTTATCATCACTGATGTCATCCTCTTGATCAAACCGATGTTTATGTTTACTGCCACTTGATAAGTCTTCATGTTTGTTTCTTTCACTCTTTTCTGGATAACTTTTGCCAAAGAATATAATATCAAGTGCTTATTCATGTGATAACTGTTTTGACTTTTAGAAGTGGAAATTCACAGTAATAAGCAAATAAAATGTTGATTATACAAGACCAATTCACATGTAGCCTGCCTTTAATGGTAAATCATGAATAATATGTGACATCATTGCAATGACATTGGGCCTAATCAAATGAACAGTATAATAGTCAATATTTTCTAATTAATATTTAATACTCAATAAGACCAAAATCCCACGACCAAAACTTTATAAATGTGCACTTGTTTTTTAATCTTTCATAACTTATTATTGAAATTCTAGTGGAATAATTAATGAAAGCATGTAGAAACATTCTCATAATATTAAATTAAATTTTGTCATCTGGTGTCATTTTTATACTTTCAAAAGTGTTATTAATGTGAATACAATTCTTTTCACAGAATTGGGTACATTTTTTTGCTAACCATTTATGAAGAAGCTATGTTTGGAACATAGCATGTTTTGCCCAGACTTGTAGTACTGGGTACTTGAGCCTTGAGTATTAACTATTAACAAGTACTAGTACTCAAAAACAGTATATTAATTAACTAGAAACCTGCTATTGTCACATATATAGAATTGCAGCATGAACTAACTTTCACTTTATTTGGACATTACAATGCTTGCTGGCCCTCATCACACAAATTGTAAATTGTTGTGACAATTTGAAGGATAGTCAAATCTATTATATTGCATATAATGTTTTAATAATAAGTGATCTCTAATCTGAAGTGCATTTATTTGAAAGTACTGACACGTGTTTTACAATGAATATCTGCAGATGAACAACTGGAAGTTTTGGATAAGCTGATTGATGCAATGGACATGTCTTGCACAACAAAGTTTACATTTTGAAGTTCTATAATTAATTAATGAATTTACTCAATCCTCAGTTTACCAGGCCTTAGTTTGCCAGTTTTACTTTTATAACTCCTTATGATAAATTAAAAATCAAATGACTAAAAAAACATTGTTAGGGAAGAAAATAGTTCTGAAGAGCTCCTGAAACCTAAGTATCTCTTCAATCCTTACTTGCAGCACTTGTTCCAGGTGAGTGGCATAAAAAGTACAAATTGATGGAGTACATTCATTTAGTTAGAATCTCTTCATTTACAGTGCATTGAACACAAAGCTCTCCATCCCAATGACCCCCTCCCCACACTGAATCCAATTATCTCCCACTCACTTCAGCCTCCTCAGTGCATGGTTGAATCCTCTAAGCATCTACTTAATAAGATTTCTCAACTTTTTGAATTGAAGCTCAACTCAGAGAGGTACAAAGCATTGAACTGGTTTGTCTAGTTTCAAAAGCTCATGAATAATTTATATTTTAGCAACAATGAGGTTGTTGTGGACATTGCTGCAGGAAGATTGCAAGAAACAGATGCTGAGGTTTGAATGGAATTTGACAATTTTTCTACTGTTTCTGATTGCCCTTTCTTCATCTCTAGAAGAGCTTAACATTGGAAAGTTTTATTGGTGAAATTTCTAAAAGCAAAAATCTGCAAGAAGGTTTCTATCTATCTTAAGTTATGATTTCAATTTTAATTGCTTGATTGATGAATATGATTGTGGATAACAGCATGCATGCAAGTTCACAAGAAGGTCTTGCAATTTGCTGCTGATGGAACATTGCAGGAAAATCAAAAGATTTTTGAATGCTTTGGATTCCTTAGAAGTGAATCGGTCAAGGTCGTAATGATGTTTGTTTTAATGATGCATTAACAATTGAAGTGATTCAACTCAGAGAACCACCACATTGTGTTTTGATAGAATAAGCTTTGCAACCATTTCAATGGTCTGTTGCATGAATTGAAGAAATCTTTACATGGAAACAGCAGAAATTTATTTCTCTTGGAACTCTCCAAAAGTATGTGTAATAGAGGCAGTGTGTTCAAGTCCAGATTTTTTGAAAAAATTGAAATTTAGAATTGAAAATGGATTCTGTTATTTTTATTTGCCATTTTTTTTTATATCATTCCTGAAGACAGTGTATTATATAATTTTACTCTATTAATTTTTGATGTTTTTAGAGATTCATCTTTACTGAATTTCCAAATTTCTAATAGAAAACCAAGGAATTATCACAAAGACTGAGTGTTGTGCAAGCACAGTAGGAAGTGATGAAGCGGCAGATTTCTTCCAGTCAGCAGATGAGGAAGTCAAGCCAGAACATGTCACCATCTGCTAATTTCAGTGGCCACTCAGTTATTTATTTGGACTTCTCTACCAATATAATTTGTTAAATCTTAATATTAAATTTATATTTTCTCTGAATGTGAATGCTGTCAAACTGTTTATGAAAAATGTTCCATTATGTCAAATATTTTGTGATTGTGGGATCTTTGGTTTCTTTAATGACTTTTTAAAATGTCATTTCTGCATTGTTTTAGCTGTCAATTAATTGAAGTAGCCATAGAACTAATATTGAACAGTACTTCTGGATTTTTAATTATTATTTTCTTGATTATAGAACCTGCGTTAGTTCCGATTGTAAAATGTCTCATTGGAAAATAAGTATGAGAAATGTGCAAGGAAGTACTTGCATTCTTTGGGAGGCAGATGCATGTTCCTCCTTCATCTATTGCTAAATATTGCAGAATTTACTCGTGATACCCACCATAATGTGCCAGAGCACCTGATATTTCTTTCTAATTCTGATGAATTTGGCTGCCAAGAACTTGTTGCACAGAAATAAACTCTGGGGTTAAATACAAATAATAGAAATAGCTTTATTAACTGACGAGCGATTGAAATGCTGAGAATACTGGATCGCTCTCATTAGCAAATGGAAAGTTGACCTAGCCATAGTATTATTTCAAGGACTGGTTTGCGAGGAAAAGGAAAAAAAGGCGTAGGACTAAAACTTCTAAATCTAGTTTCGGTGTTGTAAATCCTATTTTTCACTTAGTCAGTGCCAGGCAGATTCGTGATTAGACCGTCACAAGTTTTGACCTGCAAAGACATGTCTTATCACTGATGTATTTGGCTTTCCTCAGTGCACTTGGAAGAGTTCTTTCGTTTGCGAAAGCGTTGGGCGTTGGACAAACGTCGATCAGGTGGTGGACGTTCTCAGTTGGAGCTCGTGTGACTCGATATCTTGGAGTCTTAGGAAGAGGAGGCTTCGTTCTGTTAAAACTTTTCTTGATTTTGTTGAATAAACCTGCCAATGTCATTATTTTTTTGCGCTTTGAATGCGGAGTAGTTGTCAACCATCGCGAAAGAACGTTGTTCGTTACTTTGGTATCCACGTTGAACGATTCCAACATTTTGTCTCTTTTTTCATCTTCCGTATTCATCGTCAAAAATCTGAAAGCGTTCTATTGAATTAAAGGATATTTTCAAGTAAATTAGTCTCATAATTCTATTTTAATGATATATTTAATAATACTTTAATAATTTTATAATAATATTACCTGAGTACCAAAAGATTCATGGCAGCAGACACCACAGCCAAACCTGAGAGAATGAAGCAAATATTGAAGGTAACATAGCCAGGCTTGTCTTGCAATACTTTCTCCTTTTGGAGAGCTACCAGGTCTCCGAACCCCACTGTGGTTAGAGTGATTATGCAAAAATACAGCGAATCGAGATAAGACCAGCCCTCGTATCTACTAAATGCATAAGCTCCCCCTGCTACGAACACAGTGGAAATCGAAGTCGTGGCGCAAATCAAGTGGGTGTCTGTCGTTTCTTCGACTTTTGAAGAGAAAGAGGATGACAGGAGTTCATTGAGGGGCCAGTCGCTTGTGTTTGCAATGATTTTCGGCGGAATTTTCACGTTTTTTAAACGATTTCGTAATTCCTCTGAACTTTTAAAAATTTGTTCAGCAAAAGGAGAATCGCAGGTTTTGTTTGCATACGTTATGTCGTTATGGAGAGAGGAATTGAGTTGGTTGTAAGGAGAGTTTGACTCTGTCTTTGCTTTGGTCATTCCGTTCTGAAATGCTGCTACAGGGGGGTGTTTTTGATCTTTGTGGAACTGAGAATAGGATTCGTATTTTTTAGTTTTTGAGTCCATTTCATGCGGAACTGAAATCTGTTGTGAGCATTGATTTGCTCTTCTTGGAGGTGGCGTCATAGTTTGTCTACGACTGCCGTCACTCTTTGTGTCACGTGGTTTAATGCGTCGTTTGACAGCGCAGAGAAGAAATGTGGTGAATGTATTCAGTCGTTCTCCCACACTTTGGAATGTGACCAGATTTAGAGGAATACCAATGAGGGCGTAAACCATGCAAACTATTTTACCCCAATTCGTCTTAGGGGTACAATGACCGTATCCTGAATAATTTAAAGACCTAGTCAATTTTATTTATTAATTATTTATTTAATTAACATGCTCGAAATCTGTTCAATAGTAATAGTCGAAAGCACATATAATAAATGGTCTAAGATTATTTTGAAAAACTTGAACATGTTTAGTTAGACGAGTATTAAGAAAAGGTGATTTTGTGGGCTGAGTACAAGTTACCTATGGTGGTGATGACTGTGGTGGAGAAATAAATGGCCCCTGCGAACTTCCACTGGAGACCAGCCTTGTGAGGAATGAAGCGAATGATATGATCCGATAGAAGACTCCAGTCAGCTCCGGTTAAATTGTACTTCTTCATCAATTCCATTCGTTCCCTCTCCAGCTTTCCACGCTCTCTTTCTTCGTTTGTCGATTCCAGCGACTCGAAAATAGCAGCTCCTATCAACAGATAAATTATCATGCCTGCAACCAGCAACAAACTCCTGACGTTTTGCCGTTTCATTGTGTTTCATCTGCTCGATGATGCTCGCCCAGTCATCGTTTGCCCTAAGAAGTGAGATAATCCACTTTTTCTTGAATTAGTTTGATGTCGACATCTTCCTATTTCTTACCGATTAACTCCTTAAAGTCACTCAAATTCACTTAAACAAAGTGAAGGCCCAACAGGCGAAGCGAACAAATTGTCATCACAAACGATGGGACGCTGCACACACCTGGCATATCCATCGATTAACTATTCGTTACTAATGAAAAGGTTTCGCTAAACTTTGGTGGGTTTTCAATGCGTTTTGATGTTTCATCAGCGTTTCTCTGTATCAGATTATAATTATATCGCGAAGTAATAATTACTGTTTATTTGTAACACATCATACATAGCATTGACCCCCCCAAATAGATCCATTGGCTTCAATATAGGTAGTCATCACGGTGGTATAGATGTTGTTACAAAGTTTAGCAATGTTACATTTTGTCTTAAAACTACTATTGCATGAAGGCTCAGTAAATATTTGTCATATCGACCCAAGATATAAAAAAATCTAAATATATTTTCCCAATTCACGACTTTAATTGATAGTAACTAACTGATTGCATAATTTGATGCATTTTATGACACGACTTCTAATAAATTGACCATTAAATTACTTTTACAAGAAAATTGAAATTTATCAAAGAAAAATAAATTTGAATAAGATTATGTACAACATAAATAACAAAAATTATGATTCGTATGTCCTAATATAATTTTTGAAGTGGCTTGGTTTACTTAAATTCTAGCCAAATTCCTGAAATTCGATAAATGTCAACGCCAACCTTTAAAATAGCCACTGAATTCTTTAACAAAATTCTTTAATAAAATTAAACTCCCTCGGTAGCTTCCCTGATTTCATTCCAAAGATTTCGTCGTTCACAAAATGAGAGGTGGAAAATATAATATAATATAATTTAATTGTACTTCATTTTTGAGAAGAGAATCGAAGCTCTTTTCTAGGTTTCCTCATTGAAGTCTTTTTATGTCATTGTTTTATGGCTAAGATTTGAACAAAATAAATTTGAGAATCGCTGAACTTTTACATTAAAAAAAAAATGAACCAATTATTTGTAAATTAATTATTTTGATTTTCAGCCATACAACGATTAAAGGAAAGCTTAAAAAAATTCCATGGTTTAAACAAATTGTTTGTGAAGATAATTTGTCGTGCGATTTCAAATAATTTCAAAGCTAGACTGGTTCTCCGAATAACGGTCTTAAAGAAAGTATTTCGCCCCGACAATGTTAGTGACAAACATGACCACAGTGATTAACCTAATCCAGTAATAAACATTTTAAGCCCTTTTATCGTTTCGATAAATTGGTTGAGACCTTGCGTTGTTTATGTCAGTAGGAAGTGTCTGAAAGCAAATTGGATCTGAATTTCAATCCATGTATTAGTTTAACAAAGCAGAAAACATATTTTTATTGCATTTACTTGAAAAAATGTCGCTTTAACTTATTGACAAGAAACGAAGGCCTGATAAAAAAAAAAGAGACATAAAGCGATCCCCTAAAGACGCATCACTCAACACAGCGGTTGACACCCTATTTACCAGAATTGCTAAACATGTGCACTGTGAATGGTGCTGTGACAGATAGACAGTTAACGTCGGAAGAATAGGAAGAATACGCTCTTCATAATTCAAATCACTCGAGTCGAAGATTAGAATTATTTGTTAAATATGTTCATTTGAAGCTCCAGGTTAAGAAAGGCTTCAAATATTTGCTAGCAGCAAACAATACTCTATTTAAGCCCGTGAGAACTTAATGCCATTATCGAAAGGATATACGGTAACACTCCACTAATTCATTAATATTAGACATTAATTTCGCAATTACATGAGAAATATTTATAAATAGCCCTCTTGCCATAAATTCGACATTTGGTTTCACACAACACAACATGTAATGTCTCGGTAGTGCTGAAAGGAATTCCATAGTTGAAGCTTTCTATTGAAAGCTTTGAGGCACAGCTCTCCTACCCAGCGTGTATCATTTTATTTGAAAATGTAAATGAGTGAGGTCATTAATATGTCCGGTTTACAACTCTTTCGATGAAAATGAGGTCCGTCTTCTCAAAAAGTGTGATGCGTGGGGGGTAGGAGCTATCAAAGGGCTCCCCGTCCAATAAAATTTACTACGTCTTCCTGATATGTTCTACTAATAAACCAAAAGAATGTGAAACAAGCCGTGCAACTCGTATGATCGCCATGAACATTTGCAGGGAACTTTTCGTATATTGGATTCTTGTCGGAGCCTTAATATCGCCATCGAGTCTGAAGAAGAACAAAAATAAAGCCAACAATTGGTGGTGAGTTGCCTTAAAAACTTGCGTCGTATGAAACTTTAGGCGATTTTTGTCCAATCGATGCTCGTAGACAAGAACTTCATTAAAGCTTGCAACCCGTGAATGCAGGAATTTGGCCAATGTCGATCTCACGAGCTCATCATCTCCGGCAGACGAAGTACAACTACCTCCTCATTTTATGCCTCTGACAAAAAAACAGCAAAAAATCATCAACAAGAATCCAGGATCTATGGGCGTAGTGATTAAGGCGGCAAAGTTGGCAGTGGAGGAATGTAGTAAACAGTTTGGAGGAAGAAA
Organism: Hirudinaria manillensis; assembly: GCA_034509925.1. NCBI lineage: Eukaryota > Metazoa > Annelida > Clitellata > Hirudinida > Hirudinidae > Hirudinaria > Hirudinaria manillensis. Next base: position 3,556,978 of record CM067532.1, on the reverse strand, counting down.
ATGGAACTGCCCAGTGTCCACATCGTACCATAGCGGTTACATATTTGGCACCATTGTAAAGAAAGGCAAGTGCTTAATAAAAAAATTAAAACAAAACGAAAATTATCTCGGTCATAATTTTAGGTTTTTGAACATTGAGAGATTGCTAATTTTGGTGTCGATTCCACACAGGATGTAGGGAAACAGCTTTCCTGCATGCCTTGACATCGGCTGCCCTAACATACTCTGTGGCAAGAGCGTGTTCTGAGGGCAGCATCCTCACTTGTTCGTGCGGGTCAAAATTTCCCCGTAAAAACGTCCTGGAGGCCTCAAAAAAAGAAAGTTGTGGATCTCCTCCAATCGATGAAAACCCCGTGAAGGAAGCCAAGAAACCCAAAAAGCGTCAAAAGATCGATGAAGGGAAAAGAAAAAAGAAGAAACAGCAGAGGAATCTTCTAAGTGGGGATGATGACCAGCAACTCGTCCTCAGTCAAATGTCTCAAACCGATCACGACGTAATCGTTAAATCAAATCGCTTCTTAACGGTTTAAAACCCTCGCTTGGCAAATTTAATAAAATTATAATCATTTCGAAATTGTCAGGTGGAATGTCAATGGGGAGGTTGCAGCGACAACAATGAATTTGGATTGAAATTTTCCAGAGAGTTCATAGATGGCAGTGAGAAAGACAAGGATTTAAGGTGTGCTGTGAACCTCCACAACAACGAGGCTGGCAGACAAGTGAGTTCTAATTGATCACCTTTTGGCGGAACGAGTGCAAATCTTTTCATTTCATGCAAATGTTCGCAGCACGTCAATCGTCTCTTGCAAATGGATTGCAAATGCCACGGCATGTCCGGTAGTTGTTCGATCAAAACTTGTTGGATGAAGATCGCCAGCTTTTCTCATGTGGTTAGCTTGATCAAAGAAAAGTATAGTTCGGCCGCCAAAGTAGATCAAGGTAATTGTACATAATAAAATATTATGTTATTTTATAATTATGTAATGAGATATAATATTAGTCAATCGAAAATCTTTAAATCTCGGGTGAACACACAGGAAATGACATCAAGGGAAGAACACGGTTCAATCTCAAACCATCAAAACTGGAGCTAGTTTACTTTGAAGAATCACCTCGCTTTTGTGAACCCGACCTGTCCTTAAACTTTTCCGGCGTCAAAGGAAGATCCTGCAACGCGTCTTCAACTGACGATGACGGATGCGACCAAATGTGTTGCGGAGGTGGATTCAGGACAGAAAAGTTCGAAGTTTACGAAAAGTGCAACTGTTCGTTCCAATGGTGTTGCAACGTTCGTTGTGATAGATGTAAAGTAACCAAAGAAAGGCACATTTGTCTTTAGCTAAATCCTTCGCTTTAGGAAATTGTCGATGACTTGTATAATATCGAATGATAAAAGACAATGTCGTCTTTTGTTTGTACATAAATGTGCCTTCATACTCATAAACCTCATTAACGCAGAGTATATGCACTGGACCAAATATTGAACTAGTGTATGTATGTCATTTGTACTGTTTCTCTGATGTTCGTGTTTTTAATATCTTCTGCTTAGCATAAGCTTTTAAAAGTTTTTGTGAACGGTTTTATTGGACAATTGCGGAAATTTGTTGTCTTTATGAGTTAATTAAAAAAAAAAATTGACCCAAATTTGTCATTGTTAAAGGGCACATTGATAAGTAGCACGAAGCATTGCCAAATAAATACCTGATACCAATTAAACCGAAGACAAAATTTGCCAAAATCTATAATTCTTATAGTAAATAGCTTTATTTCCAATAGCTAATTGATTACTTTTATTTTTAAAACGCGCCGAAAGACTTTTAAAAATTCTGTACATATTCTCGATTTTATTCACAGAATAGCTTTTATTTCCTTAGATAAATGAATTAACTCACACAAGGTGCCTACAGATTCTAAGATCAATGATATGGAAAAAGTCTTGCAACTCTTCTCCGTTAATCTTTTGCTTTTCCCTGTCCGTATCACGTGGTTCGTTTTTCGTCCTCAAAGTCAACACACATGAGTCCACCTATCGTCATCTCATTCACCGAAGCTCTGATTTTCTGGATAGCATCGCTGGCATTAAAGAAGAGGCCGATCGTTAGGCGGTCTTCCGTTTGCGATAACCTCAGAAGTGAAGAATCAGCAGATATTTCAATGAGCGGGATTCAGGATTCAAGAACCAAATCCACCATTAGTACCCATTAAGGGCTGATAGATCCGACATTGATGTATGTTTTTGTATATTTCGGAATAACTGTCGATTATTAATTATTTTATTGATCTAATTATACGTAATTAAACGTAATTACGTTTTTCGTAAATTTATTCCTTAATGTTCCTTCTGAAAAATGTGAGTGGGATTGGATTGGCGAGTTGGGCAACCGGGGAGATGTGGAATTTTGAAGATTTCTCTCATGACAGGGTCACATCGTCGTTCTCACGACATTATTAGTAATAACACGCAATAACAAATTGTGTTAACACGTAATATTAGTTATGAGTTCCCATGGACATTATTTCAAGAATTTGGATTCAAGTTTCAAAGTTAATTTAAAATTTAAAAAATTTGCATTGATATCCTTTCATCATTCGAACTTTGTAATCAGTCAAAAATTAATAAATATATTTTTCAAGTATTTATTAATGTCGAATTATTCGTTCACACACTCGTACACAAAAATTCATAAAAACGTGAGGTTTCTGAGGTTCGATCATAGAAAGCTTTATAATTCTTGCTGGTCTTCAAAATCAACTTTCAATTCTTGCTTCAAATGCGTCCTATGCTGGAAATAACAAGTTATTGTCATTATTATTTGAAGAGAGAGACTAAATATACGCGACTAAATTAATAATTGACGAGGATAATTATTGAATTTCATCTACTTAATGTTTTATCAACCCTAAACATAAAATATTTATTAACCCCTGGTTTTCTTTACTAAATCGCTGAAAATTGCCTCCCTGCTGCTGATAATATTAAGGAGGTTTGAATTAATAGAAACGCCGAGAAAGTGCTTGCATTATTGGATGGATGGATGGATTACTGCGCGAATGGAACATTGGATTACAGAATCTGCCAAATATCTTGGAAAAGTTTTCTTCCGAGTGAGAGAGTCCAGGGGAAATATCAAACAGTTCATCAATAACCAACCCTTTCCAGCCGAATAAAAACTTTCAGTCCGTGCGCGCAGTTATCTGCTTCTCATAATGCTTGGGGCCACATTCAGAAAAACTCTTTTAAGTATCGGTGATGATGATGATGGCCACATTGTGGTAAGTGAGGCAATGACCAGAATGCGTGACTACGTCCGCACCACGACTGATGAATATCCATAAATAATGTCACCAAATAAATATGAAAAGTGTACTTTATTCGAGGAGCATGATTATCATAACAAATAAAAGTATGCATGCGAAGATTTTAATGCCAAAAAACAGCTGTTTTGATGCAAAAAATGATGTCAAATATGACGCGACATTTTCCAGTCAATCGAAGGGTCCGTCGATTCATTAGAATGTCAAAGAATCTAACTCGACAACAATTGACGTAAAAATGCCGAAAAACTCCTGAAAAGAACGAAACAGTAGAAAGAAGTACTTTATGAAAGTTGTCACTTCAATTTGAGATTTTTTTTCCCGAGAGAGAGAGAGAAAAAAACATGTTTCCGATAGCTCTGTTTGATTGCTTTTATTAAATTTCGCATGCGGATGGTCACGACAAAAGATCCAAATATACTTTTTGCAAATGTAATTGTAAATGTCTGACTCACTTGTCATTATAATGTGCATCGAAATGATTGGGACGACGGGGAAGGCACGAGTGGCATGACTTGCAGGATTCCTGTCTTTTGATGTCACATGTTGTCTCGGAACCTTTAATTTGTTTTGTCTCCTTTCTGTGTTAAACGTATGCTCGTTTCTTAATTATTTTTTTTCGTTTTTGTGTTGAATTATTTCTAATTTAATTTGTTTATTGTTATTCACTTTTAATATTTGATCAATTAAAGACACTTTTCTTTAAAATTATCTAAAATGCTCTTGGGGTTTGGTTTTTATTTCATTCTTATTTTTGGCCTTATCGCGGTTTAAAACATTTTACAATTTAAATTTAAAACAATTTAAATGTATTAAATAATTTTTATTTGTACCCAATTGATTCAAATTTTCGGAATAAATTGAATTTATTGCTATTTAAAGCCATTAATTTTACCACCAATCGCTACAAAGAGAACTGCCACACCCTCCGAGTTCTTGTGAACCTGTTAAGAGCAGCATAAAATAAATTTCTAAAAATTTCAGAAATGATGTCAAGAACATTTTTCTAGTGATTTTAAAACCAAGAATCGCTGCAATAGGCGTAAATTAAACTGGGTTTGTGACTTGCTTTCCAAACTTGCGACATTTGACGAAAAGACATTGGCCTCCATTGACAGGAATAGAGTGAGAACGTGCAGTGCACACAATCAATATCTTCAGAGCCCACTCGCCATCTCTCATCAGTCCTCGCGGAACTTCGCACCCTCCGCTGATCTCATTTAACTGCAGCCGAGTTTTCCCGACAACAGTTTTGTCAATTCACCTCCAAAAACGCCAACTTTCTGGACCAATTATTTTTCTTTTAACCTCCAAGTTAGAATCTATTTCAATGTTTTGATGGGTTGTGGTCGTAAAGTGGTCCCTCCCATGGCCGAAGATTTGTTACTCGAATCAACACAATTGATTAGATGTTAGCATTCCTTTTCAAATTTCCTGTTTTCAAATGTGCAGGTATAGTTTGTCCAAAATCTTTCACGGCTAGAATTCCCTCGTGTGTACCGCATTAATTAAAAAACTGAAGTTATTTTTTAAAATCTAATTTTATCTAATAATCAAAGTGATTGTGATGCTATCATTTATGAAACGTTCTCCATTCTTCACCAAACCTTCTCGCAATCCTATGCACGTTGCTTTCCCACTGCAGGAGTGCAAATCCATCAGTCATTGGAAATTGTTGAAGTTCTTTTTACCAGCCAGGAGTGCTTCCTTAGAGCACAAACATCGCCTATAAGGTGTTTGCATAAACTGGATGCAGTTTTTTTTATTAATTCACTAATTAATGTTCACTGATAAATGTTCTTTTTTTAAATCATCAATGATATGTTTCCTATTGTTGTAATAGTGAGATTGAAAGTAAACCACTTAAAAATTTAAACTTAAGTCACATAAATACATTTATCTATGCAACATATCTATTTATTTATTATATCTATGTATTTATTAAAAACGTTGAGATTTCCCACAAGAAAAATTCCATATTTGGAGAAGATATAGAATATAAATCCCTGGCGTTTGCAGCCCATGTTGGTGTTGGCCGTTGGACATACATGTACTTGTCTTACAGTTATGTCTTCTCCGTAAGATAATTCTATATATTTCTTTAATAAATTTCTTCTAACAATTCGTTAACTTATCAGGTAACGCAATTATCTTTATTTTTAATTTATTACTTTGAAATTGTTTGAAATGTTTAAGATGTTGATCTCTTTAGGGAATTAAAAATATTTAAATTAGTTCCTGAAGTGATCAAATAAAATCAGATAAAATCAAGTTCAATTGTCTTTTATTTAAAGGTATACGAATTTAAAAATAATTTATAAAATAATTTATCTCTTTTCATCCAAAATTTAATTTAATTTAGAATTCACAATAAGCTGCCTCGATTAAACTTATATTTAATTTGTTTAAAATCAAGAAGTACTTGAAAGTCTACGCTTGAAGGGGAGCAACCAACTTAATATTGTATTTCGAAAGGCATCCACGACCTTTTTCTGAAAGAAACTTTCAAAAGATCATGAAACTGTAAAAGGACAAAGGTTATTTGGGAAAATCACTCTTTGTTCTTGCATATCGATGGAATATTCTGTTTATTCTCGTTTAACACCCTCTTTATGTAAGCATAAACCCACTATTGGAGTGAATACATTTCGATTTAAAAGTCCATATCGTGACACGAGCTGTAATAAACACGACCTTTCATGCTTTGAAACACTTCCTTAATTACGCATGGAAACAGATGCTGCACAAGCAAAGGAGGGACGTAATGCTGAAGGATAGTCATTGAAAATGCCTGGCAAGCAAATTGAATGATTATTTCGTCGGAACAAATACGTCTTACAAATTTACATCCAAAAAGCAATTACTTCACAAGAAGGCTTCGTGGCAAGTTTTAAATGCTTCAATCGTGATTGTAAATGCTTTAAATGCTTCAATGCTTCAATTCAAAATGGATTGTTTCACTACAAATGCAAGCGTTTCAAGCACTTTAACGTAAACAAGTTTCGCGAAACATGCGTCTTTGACAGAGAGGTTAAGAAAAAGTTCTCAATTATTAATTAGTCTCTCAACTCGGACGTATTTAAATGTATCTTTTAGGATTTCTTCTTTTAAATAATTATAAAGATTCATATTATTATTATTATAGGAAATCTGACTTTGACGAAACAAAATTGAGTTACTGTAGAAACCACTACGAAATAAATCAACCTTTAAGCAGTTGAATATGTTATTGTTTTTTTAAATCCTCTATCATTCATTTAACGAAAGTTTAAGTTGTATTTAAATAAATAATTCAATCGAAATATTTTGTTGATAATTTTTCGCAAACTCCAAAACTTTTAATGGTTTAAAATCATCGTAAACAAGCCTCACTTTCGACGATCGAACGAAATGAGAACCAAAAAACAGAGGCTGCCGAAACCTATTCCGGAAGATTTTATGGATTTTGAAGCGATTGATCAGCGAATATGTGTTTTACATCGCCATTGTACGGGGATTACTTGAATTTGCCTCCATTTAGGAAAACTCTTCTCTTTCCAAAGTGCCAAATTCTCAGTTTTCAACCATAATAAAGCGCTACTCGTTCGGACAAAATCGAAACTTTAAAAACGAGAAAATTGTGGTTCAAAATGACGACTATAAAATAAAACGTCGAAGTTTTGGCAATTAACGAATTTTTCTCCATAAGCAAATAATTTCTTTTCATTTGAGTGGAAGTCTGTTTTTTTATACCTCGATGAAGACGTGTTTACGAAAGAAACAACTTATTTGAAAAATTCACTTCATTTTGGTTTCAATGGCTTAAAATTTAGAAGCAGTAAAACGTCGAATGTAAACCATGAAGCGACATCTATTAAGGAATGATTGGGTGTTAAAAAATATTGGATTGAAGTGTAAAATAATATCAAGCGAAATCTTAATGCCATCTCCAGAGAATGTTTCGAAGGCAATGTTGCTTATAAAACTACGAAACGAGGCTGCAATGCTTGGAGGATCTGATTAGAGCCATTAGAGATTTTCATCACCTTCGTACAAAAAAATAATGTTCGATTAAAACCCGAGGGAATAAAATTTTGAGAAACCAACGAAGCAATGATTTCAATCCTAGTTTCTATTATTAGATTGGTGATTGAATTTAATTATTTTTATGTTATAAATTATTCTATTTATGATTGAAATTATTATTTTAAACATTTAAGAAATTACTTTGGCGATTTCACTTTTCAAGTCTCTCCCGTGAAATGCCGGTCTCCGAATGTAAATCATTTATCACTCGAATCATAAAATAATAAAAGAATCATTAAGAATCTCTTTTTTTCGTCATTAGAATCTACTTTAACAATATTTTAATATTCTTTGAACCAGGTTCAACCTTTTTTGTACGTTCGTAATTTTATTTATGACGTTTTATTCGGAATGTTGTACGATTTGTTTGTTACTGTTTTAAAACGAAAATTGAAATGCTTTGGTACCGGAAGTTAAAATTTGTTTTAAAGGTTTATACAGAGATTCCGTTATTATAAGCAGATTATCCAGAAATAGTTTTTTTTTTTATTTTCGGAAATTCAGCGCAATGCCTGAAATTGTTCCCTAAAATTATTGGTTTAAAGAAAAATAATTATTCAGTTATACAAGTTAAGTCTGTTATGATGAGCATTTTGAAGTAATTAAATCATTAAGATCATTATTCATAATTAAGAATTTAATTATAATAATGCTAATGTTTTCTTCGGGAAGAGAATTTGGATGATGCAAATTGAAGACGTTTTTATTCGAAACGGTTCAGAAAAACATTTGGAAATTAAAAGTTGGAAAACATTTTCTGAAAGGAAAGAAAAGCAATTCCTTGAAACGTGGACGATGTTAAGATTCAGTTAAGATGTTATTCAGTTAAGATGGAACAAAGTAATTAAATGAACTGTCTGAATCATCTAAATAAACCGGTATATTAACTTTAAAATAAAATCTTTTTATATAATATGTTATTAAAATTAATTTAAAATACATTATTTAAATAATCATCTTTAAATGCGATATTGGACTTTTAATAATAATAATAAAATAATAACAATAATTAATAATAACTATAATATAATAATAATAATAATAATTTAAAAAATAGTCGAAAATGCCTCCAGCTTTAAGGTGACATCATTTTTCAAAAAGAAAATTGAAAACTGAGTCTCACTGGAATTAAGAAACGTCGGTTTGTTGATTAAATGCTTAATTAATTCTTGACTTTAAAATGTTTTTGTTCATTAATTCTTTAATTACTCCTTTAAATTACTAATTATTCATTTGTTTCGCAAAACTGATTTCCACAGCGTGAAGCCATTTTCTCGCGCCCTTAAAAATTCATTGTTAATAATAATAATAATAATAGTAAAAATAAAAACATTAATAATAATAATAGTAAAAATAATAACATTAATAATAATAATAACATTAATATTAGTATTAATAATAATTTTAGAATAATATAACAATTAGTTTCATGAAAATTCAATATGAACAAAATTTGCCCAGTAAAAAGTAACACAAAGCAATTAAATATTCAGCGCATAATCATGAATATTAATGAGTACAACAAACCCTCGACTGTGAGATGGGCGTAGGAAGTTGTGGTTGCGATGGAATTCCTCACGATGAGCGGGAATCTCCCAAACGAAGAAGAGGTCACGTGACCGATTATGAGGCGCACCTCGTGTCTGTCCTCCTGTCGTAAATTCATTCATAATTTTGTTAGTCAACTCCATTCAGCACTCTTCATCTTGTGGCGCTTCCCTCAGCGCTTGTTGCTGCCGCCCTGCCATTGTCTTCCCCTCTCGCGAAATATTTATTTATGAAATGTAATTATGTTTATACTGTGTTGATATACAATTGAAAATATAGTTTCAAGTATGTTTGACTCAACTATGACTCTCAAAACAATGAGACGCGATAAAATATTACGATTAATGAAAATATTCTTAAAATGAATAAAAAGAACTTCTAAAAATGGATTTAAATAGCGTAGGAAAATCGAATGGGGCCATGTTCTTCGAACCTGCTGTGATTTATTTAGTAACGTCGCAATTTTTAACATTTCAGAGGCCATTTATCACAAGGTTAACGAAATTAAAACAGAAAATTGCAGCTTAATTTTACAACACACATTAAAAATTATAAAATATGGAAAAATACTGGAATTTGTCTTCCTATTTTTTGCTCACGTGCTTTGCTAACGGTTTTCCAGGTTTCGAAACTCAGGGAATTAGGTGTGATACATAAATTTCGAATTTACAATTTTTTTTTCAATTATTCATTTAATTCGTTTAAAAAAATACATTTAGGTGGATTCATTTTATTTATTATTAAAAATATTATTCAAATACATAAATACAATTTCCTAGATAATTTTGATTTTCGATTTTGAGGGACCCGATGACGATAAAATTTTATCCCAGGGTTGTATTGTGAAAATGAAATAAATTACGAAATTATTTATAATAGAGTTAATTCAATTAAGACGGGACAGAGCAGGTATTAAAGGAGATGATACATTTGGGAGAGAGAGAGAGAGAGTTAAGCAAATAGTTGGTGGAAAGCATCTGACACCAAGCGTCTCATAAAAGGGGGTACGTTTGCATTTCACTTTGATGCTGTAAGACGGGAAAATAAACAACCTTAAATATGCATAGCGCAGAGATCGCAATTCACTCGAATAAAAATATAATTATAATTTTTTAAAAATTTAAAAGAAGAAAAATTAATCCCAGCTGGTCTCTATGGAGCAAGAAATGAAGCAGAGATTGACAAATAGTGCAGGACACCAACAAGATTCCTTATCAGGGCCGTGCATTCCCCAGTACGAGAGGGTTATGAATCTCTAATGTTGCTAGCATCCGATCATAAGATTGAAGGGTTTATTGATACAAAGTGGAAATTTATTTACATGCTTTTATTCTAATAGAGACGAAGTTAAATCAATGATTTTAAAGCTTATTAAATAGAATTTTTATCTCGTAACTAAGAATCCATTGTAACCAAAATGACAAAATGCAGAATTGTCTGCTGCTGCAATTTTATAAGAACGTAGGTTATTGAATATTCATGCAAATTAATATGTTAATGACTCTTGAAAAATTCATCGGCTACCCACCTGTAATGGAGTGACGGTCATCGAGTACATGGTGTTTTCCTTTGAGAGGGGGATGTGGAGAGAGAAGAAGAGGGGAAGGTTGAGTTCGTTGACGGTCGAGTTTTTTGCTTCCAAGGTGGGGTGCGAGATGAAAGTTCCTTGAGAATCGACTACCCAGGCGTAGAAATCAGGTCTCGGCTTCGAGGCGACGATGCACGCGAGGACTTTGGGTTCGTTCGGTCTGGCGAAGGCGTGGCTGCAATTGATCGACGGTGGATCTACGGTGGATAAACGACGGAATGCATTAAAGAGGAGACAGATGATTGCATAAAAGTGACGATTAATCAACCGACATTCCACTCGGAGTAGCACTTCATCATAAACTGGTTTCGGTCCCGGACCGGTAGCCACGCATATGAGAGGCTGCAAGTGATCCCTGGGTTGAACCCGAAGGCTATCGGTGGTGGCTTCGATCTGATGAGTCATCAGTCTGAGACCCCTCTTGCCAGAAACAATGGACGACCTCGCGTGGAGATGGAAATCACGCGAAATGGATCTGTTTCCGATGAAAATGTCGACGTGAGGAGGAGGGTAGCCACCGATGACGATGCATTTCATGGCGTGTGGTCGCTCGGCTACCAGGCGGAAAAATCGACTTCTTTGAGAGGAATGAGCTGTCGACGTTGTTTGTCGCTCGGTCTGTGTTTCCGAGTTTGCATTCGAGTCTGTTTGCAGGATTCCTTCGGCTGCACTGATGATAACCGAGGAAACAGGTGCTGAGAAATAATAAAGTGAAAATTTATGGAAAGCAATTCGTTCGAACGGCAAGTAAAAAAACAACAACCAAAAGTACAGACGCAGGTACAATTTCATTTAAACGAATAGAAAGTATACACTGAAATTTCGTTGCACTCGAGCAGCATCAGTTTTAATGGAAACTCATTTTAAAAGGATGGAATGAATTTTGCAGAATCAACTAATGCAGGTCTTTATTAATTCAATCGTGCTGTTGATATGGCATATAAAAATAAAAATAATAATAATAATAATAAATGCGCCTATTTAAATTATTATATAACAACAATTGCATCAAATGGGTCAAATGGAAATAAATGAAAACGTGAACAAATTAGCAAGGAGTCCTAAGATGAGAGATGAAGGTTCAATTTATCGGATAAATTCCATCACATTCGATGCACGTCACGGATCGTTGGAGCTAATGGTTACTTCCTCATTAAATCACGTAATTTTAAATCATTTATTTGTTAAATCGTTTAAATAAAATCAATTTAATCTTTTTTTAATTATGTCACCATTTAACTTTTGTTAGAAATGATTAGACTTTAATTCATTTGAAGAAAGAAAATTTTAGGAAAAACAATAATATGGAGTTGATTTTTAACTTATTATCAAACGTTCATGTTAAAATGTTAATTTTCAATGAACTATTAGGAACTAGTTATTATTGTAATCTTCCGGCCTTCTGGCTATGGTTTTTCTCTCGAATGTCAATAAAAAAAAATAAAACTTTGAAGGTAAAATTCAAAATAATTGATGATAGCAAAAATGCAATAAGATGATTTTCAAGTTATAAATAAGCGGTTCGTTTGAGATAAACAGACGTTAATTGGGAGTTCAAGAAATGAGAAATGACAATATTTTGAGCGGTCGATTTTTGCCAAATTTTCTTAGAAAATGTCAGAAATTGTCGATAAAGGAAGGCAACAAAATATTTTTACATCCAGCATGTTTTTCAGGAATTCCCCGAGGTCAGGGTTTGCTGTTTTCTTAGCAATACTCGGTCAATCAAGCAAAGTCGATAAAAATGAAATGCTACTGGAACCTCGAACATAAAGTTGATGAGTGGTTCGTCCTAGGACTTGAGAAAACTCCCCTCTCACTTCACACGTGTAGTTTCCATCGTCCAAGACACAGAGGTCTGCGAAAAGATAAATGGAGACGATAACTATTCGGTCGATAACATCTTAATGCGGTTTTTGCATCGTTTACGAGTTTTTCGATTGGAAAATTCACTTGCGGAAGCTATTGTCGGTTTCTATTCTCGATCTAATTCCCCGCTCGGCAATTCGACTCTTTGGAAAAGAACACAAAAGCGCCGAATGCAGAGAGGATTAATTTTACCGAAAGCCGAAAATGCATAAAATGAATACATTAATTATTTTCAATACGACCTCTGATGACGAGTTGGAACTTGTATTTCGGGGGAGAGCTTTGATAGGAAACCTCGAATCTGCTCAGTGATGCAAAAGGTTCGTTTAGACTTCCTGCAACATTCATCTGGACTTCTTCTCTCAACTGACGTTTACGCCACAACACCTGCCAACGATATTTCTTCATCACTGAGAAATTGTTAAAGTCGAGTGTCGTTCGGTTTTCAGAAAAGCAAGAAAACATCGCTTGGCAGATGCAAAGCGTTGATTAGTATTTTACAGGAAATGATAACCGGTTGTTGGAAAAAGTTGTATTTCTCTTCGACAAATTCGCACGGAAAAACCACCGATGACCCTTGGTTGACCACTTGAACTCTGCCCTCAGTCACCATCACCAGTTGACCTTCGGGAGCAAATGTTTCGTCGTTGATTGGAAACATTAAAAGCAATCGCACGTTGCCACGTTCTGCTACAGGAAGCAAATTTATAATTAAAAAATCTAATCTAATTTAACAACTCACCTCTAATAAAGCGGGCAGCGTAGAACAGTTGAAAAGCAAGAAGACACTTGAAGATTCTCATGAATGAAATTCCTCTGTGACACTTCATGGTCGATACGCCACGAAGTATTCCAACATGTTCGGTTTCGCACGCGTGCGCACAACAGCCTCGTCCGACGGAACACATTCGCTTCGAGCGAGGGCATAAAATTCGCTTAATATTCAACTCCTGTGGATGTCCTCCTCCCATTCTTCCATACATCACAAACCTCATCTCTAAAAAGCTTTCCATGTCATTCCGCAGAGCACTTCTGACGTCATCAAAATTTCATGCAAACGATGTTGATCGAGAATATGCAGGACGAATGTCGGACTGCTGAATTTGAACGGAACGGCGCTCGTTTCTGGCAAAAAAATTCAACTCTCAATTCAACCGATTATTCGAGTATTTCGTAATCGCCCTGTGAATTATTTATTCAAATTCGAGACGAAGAATTCAGTGATTATTATGTGCCTTATTATGTAATTATCTGGGACGCCACGTTCCATTTACTTTGCATCACGAGTGTTTTAATTGGGCGCAGTTGGAAACATGCAACAGGTTTCTATGGAAACATCCGAGTAGGTGATGAAAGTGATTTATTTTCATTTCAGATTCCATAACTTTCGATTCGTTTTCAGCACTTTGGGCTCTGAATTTTCAGTTTAAAATCAACAAAGGGATTTTTTTTTTACTTTTAACGAAAATAATCCTCAAACGTTAAATTACATTTGGACCTTATCGGATGTTCATCGTCGAAATTAAAACAAAAAGTCCAACAATGTTATTGCTCAAAACAAATGTTGTTGTTTTTTTTTGTTAATTAGATATGGAGAGGCCCATTATCAAGTCTTTCAGTGGTTTTTTGTATCCACAATCTTTCGCTTCCGGATTATCGTTCACAGCATCACTTAAATGGATTTGCTTTCATCAATTCCTTGAGAGATTCCGGCAGATTCAAACTTTCCGTTGGCAGTCCACGTCTTCATGTCGAATTTAATCATCTGAGAAGATAAGCCATTGCTGACAATCTTGCCTCGGGTGTTCGAACTTTACAAGTCATGCCAAGTTTAATTTAATTAGTTCTTGGAATTTATTGTTTAAGAATTTATGATAATCATATTTTGTGAGTAATATTCAGTTTTATTTTCGTTTTAGATGATTGCTTGCAATTAATTATCAAGCAAGAGTATACAATTTCATTGCTTATTTTCTAAGCATTCAATTGATCAATTAGAGAATTTTCAGATTTCCTCGCTTTCTTGTTGCGAAGTGCACTCCTTCCAACGTAGATAAGAATTACCAATTTTGATGATAATGATAACCCTTTTGATGTAACTTTAAAACTGCTTAAATTCTATTATGCCGTATAAATAATGCTTCCAAAAATAATTACTGAATTATGAATTAAAATTTATTTCTACGTCAATTAAAAAAACCCCCCGTCTTTGCTGTTTTTGCAGCGCCCAAAAAGGATAGGAACTCAACGATAGCAGTCGATAATAACATCAACAATCTATTTTTCTGTTGACTATGAAAGTCATTCAATGTGAAGTTATCTTTAAATATTCCTTTATTATTAAATTATATTATTGTTATTTATTATTACTATTCAGAAAAATCTGTTATTCATAAAAAAAAGAATTTAATTATGACGTTCATTTCCATCTCCTTCCAGGTGGTCTAGACGGCTCCTTCCAACTTCGATTTTAATTTCAACCGTCTCCCATCTTTGTGGACCCATCTTGTTAGCTTACTCGACACATTTTCAATTGGGTTGAAATCAGGAAACCAACTCAGAACATTTTGTTCCTCTTCTGGGGCGTGGTTTGTGTCGGTTTAGTCTCAGGTGTGGGTTGTGGCTTTTTATCGCTGGAATTCCTAAGTGGAACTACATTTCCTTTTGTCAAATGCAGAAGAATATTTCTCAATATTTTGTCAAAATGCAGAATTTAGTTTTCTTTGCAGATTGGTGAACACTATTGTTCGAGATCTATGATTTCTGTTACAAAATGACTTTTGTTTTCCATTCATGCCAATTATTCAAATAGTTATCGGGTTCATCCAGATTGAAATTTTATTCATAAGAAAATTTTTATGGTTAAACCGGTTAAACCTTTTTCTGTTTCATAACAAATCTTTTAGCATAATGTAGCTTTTATCCATTTAATTCTGGCAACGCTGTTGTTGTTGATGTGTCTGAACTTGAGAACTTTTGCAATCTTTTTTTCATATTTTAAAATGATACTTGGATTAATTTAAAATTGTACTCTTAGAAGAGGTTAAATTTGATTGTTTTGAGTTGGTTTGCATAATATATACTTGATGAAACTCTCCTTCGCTAGTTTCTCTAGTTTGGCATACAACTTCGCCTTCATACATCTTTAAGTGAATTTCTTGGCTCTACAATCTTCTTGAGTATTCATATAAGTTAGAAACAACATGTATAGACCTTTGAGTTCATCAGCAATTGTATAACATGAATCATTAACTTTCCTGAAGTCTTCAATCTGTCTGCTTTCAAAATATGCACTCCCTCTGCCCATCATTAAGGCATCGTTATTAAACCAAAAGTCAATTGTTCTGAAATTTTTCATGTTTATGTATCATTTAAAGTTATTTTAACGTTCATGTTAATTATGTAAAATAAATTTTATAGCCTTTCCTATCATCGTTGGGCGGCACATAATCACATTTTTACATAATTTAAAATTTTTATTTATCCTGAGAAGTCCAAATTTTATACTATGCTTGTCAACGTTTATCTTGTTATGTGTTTGTATGCATTAAAATGATATATTGCCAAAATTGATATAAATTCCATTATTTGAAGTTCGATAATCTTTCGCAAAATATGAATTTTATGAATTTAATGGGTTTAAAACGTGCTTATTTTAAGCGAGCGTATCGATTTTTATCATGTTTATTTTTACAATTTTCTCCTCATGTTTTCCATGACATTCTATTTTTAATTTATTTTCTATTTTATTCTAATAATTGCCTGCCAAATTGTTTGTTTGTACTCTGGTCAGTGTCTTTAAATCCCCTGGGATAAAATTGCGCACTCTAAAAATCAGATGAATAAATGTAAATGTCGCATATTTTAAAACTTCAAGGACTCTCTGTTCCTCACGTCATTTCTTTGTAAAGCAGGAAAAATAATTTTTAAATGTCTTTTAATTTTATCTAATGCAATTAGATTTAAACACGACTATTTAAATTGATGTGTTCAGAGGATCAAAAGGTTTGCATTGACAAGTAGTGAAAGTTGAAAGGGCGTATTGATTTGTCATCCGGAGACCTTGAGCTGAGATGAGTCCTCTAAACTCTGATGTAAAACTCTGACAATCCAAGCCATAATTTTCTTTATGTTTTCAAGCAGAGACGATCCTCGCCATCTGCTCTCAAGGATGCTGTCATGGACTTAAAAAAAACATCGAAAAGAAGATGAGTTTATTGAAAAGTTTTGTTCTTCACGATGTTGACAAATAACGATTCGCTCCTGTCATTGCCTGCTTTAAAAGATGGAAATGCATTGAATCTTCCAATACAACAATTTTTTTTTATGACTTAAGAAGCCAACGCACTGCAGAACCTTCAGTTTTCTTTAGGAAATCATTTTTAACTTCATCAGTGCCTGACGTGCTTAAATATCGATCGTGATAAGATTCTAGTCAACGACCAGCATGAGTATGTCCATACAGTATCACTGAATCCAATTGTTGACGAATTTATCATATGTAGCCATAATTCATAAGCTGGAGGAGACTGTCAAGAGTTTGACAGTAAAACAAGTTTATTTTAACTCGGAACATCGTCCCCGGCGACTGAGAGATTTGCGAGACTTCAAAACAGGAGTGTGGCCGAAACTCTCTCGAGCAATAGCGAGACACTGACAAATTTTTAGAAGATCTTTCTTTTAGAAAAGTTCTTCATTCTATTTGATCAAAATGTGACTGGAGAGGCACTTTTTAAATAACAGCGACATTTCAAGGACGGCTTTCTAGGTGATGGTTTAATTCAAAGCCCGGATGTTCTCATTGAGATTGCACAGCCACAATTATTTCAAGTCATATATATCATAAACATTTACATCATCTATTAGGTAAGTTATTAAAAGCCACAAAGGGTACGTAAACCAGTGTAGTTCATTTACCTGGGTCAATCAATGACAGCAGACCAGTGGCAGCAGAAGAAACTGCCTGAGACCCGGATCTCCAAATATCATAAATTCTGATATTTGCAAAGATTCTAGTAGATATATTTTTCACGAGTTGAGGGTCATCAATAAAGTTAATAACAGTTACAGTAAACAAATAGTTACAAAGCTTGGTCGAATACGTTGCTATAATCATGGACAAAATATTAACCAATTTAGTCTGGCATTTTTATCCAAGTTTTGTGTGCCAAAGATATTTCGGTCCACGACAATAAAAATTTTCGCTCTTAAACTCAACGGCAAATACAAAGTTTTGGAGACAGAAATTAACCGCATATAGAATGTGTTATAACTTCAGCATATCGAGATCAACACGGTTTATTAGGATCAACGCAATACGACACAACTCGACACAACACGACACAGTACGATACGAACACGAGCGGAATTGCAACGGAAAACAAGCGTGCCTCGTCGCACGAGGTGCACAAAACCAAAGATACGTATAATCCCACAACACCTCCCCCCCCTAAACGATTAGGTATTTCTTCCTCTGGGGATCCATCTCCAGCCTTCTCGGAGGTCGGCGGTTCCTTGCGGATCTTTTCTTTGGTGTCCGAGGTTGCACTGGTGGAATGACATGCTCCACTTCGCACTCTGGAATTTCCTGTAGTTCCGGCGTGTGTGTGTTTTCTGCGGTTGTCTGGGATGTCCCACTTAGTGGCAGGAATGGCAAGTCAAATGCCTCACACATCACCTTCAGTGAATCATCCTGCGCACGCTTCCTGAGCTGGTTCGCGTGGCGATGGAGCATTTTGCCGCTTGCCTCCACTAGGTAGACTTGACGTCCCTGTCTGCGCCTGATCCATCCCTGTATCCACTTCGGGTGACTTGGATCCTTGTAGTCTCTTACGAAGACTGCGTCTCCCTCGACGAACTCTCTCAGTCGCCTGTGGATAGGTTTCCTTTTTTCCATCTCCTGATCCGCTCTTGGGAGATGTTTTACTGGGCTTTTGAGTTGGAGGTCACTCAGGGGAGTTCTCAAAAGTCTCCCTAGGAGTTTCTCTGCCGGTGTCTTCAAATCCGTCAAAGACGTGCATGGCGTTGTCCGGTAAGTCAGCAGGAATTTCTGGAGCGCATCCTCCATCACCTCCTCCCCCTGCAGCTTTTGTAGTGTACGCTTGAATGTGTCCACAAAACGCTCAGCTTGTCCATTGCAGTGAGGTTGGTAGGGCGGTGACTTGACGTGTTGCATTCCATTCCTCTGACAGAACTCTTGGAACTCCTTGGACGTGAACTGAGTCCCATTGTCCGAAACTATCACTTTTGGGTATCCCTGCTGCGCAAAAATCCTACCCAGTTCTCTGATTGTGGCAGTGGACGTTGAAGTCTTCATCTTAATAACTTCAGGCCACTTGGAGAAGGCGTCCACCACGATTAAGAACATCACTCCTTCAATCGGGCCGGCAAAATCAATGTGGACCCTCTCCCAGGCACAATCCGGTTTCGGCCATGGCGTCAGTTCGTTCCTGACAGGCATCTTTGCAGCCAACTGGCATGAACTGCAAAGTCTTACTCTGTCTTCGATGTCCCTGTCAATTCCTTGCCAGTAAACGTGCAGTCGAGCTAGCATTTTCATTCTACTTGTCCCAGGATGTCCCTCGTGCAGCATCTTCAAAATTCGGCCTTGCAGGGCTGATGGGATCACGGCTCGTGTTCCCATGAAGAGTGCACCTTCATGGACTGACAAGTCTTTAGAACGGCTGTGGAAGGCGTGCAGAGTCGATCCAGCCCGGAAACTAGGCCATCTACCCGTTCTTACACTTTCAACAACCAATTTTAGCTCGGAATCTTCCTCAGTCATCCTCTGAATATCCTCCTTTGTGACTGGCAAGTTTCGGATGACATCACTCTGAACTGCCTTGACATCCCTTTCGATCTTCGCAATGACGATGTCTTCATCTTCTGGCAGCTTCTTCGTAGCGATGAGACGGGACAGCGCATCGGCTTGACCAAAGTGAGTGGATCGCCTATACTCGATGACAAAATCATACGCAAGCAAGACGAGTTCCCATCGTTGGAGCCGATTTGCTGAATGAGCTGATATGCCAACCTTGGATCCGAAGATCGACAACAGTGGCTTATGATCAGTCAGCAACAGAAAGCTTCTGCCGTATATGTAGCGATGAAATTTCCTTACCGCAAATACTAAGGCCAGAGCTTCTTTCTCGATCTGTCCGTAGTTCTTCTCTGCCTTGGTGAGAGATCTACTGGCGTGTGCGATCGCCTTCTCCGTGCCGTTCGGGAAGCGATGAGAGATGACAGCTCCCACTCCATAGTCACACGCGTCCGCAGCAACGACGATGTCCAGTGCAGGGTCGAAGTGCGTCAACAACAGATCAGACTGCAACACTACCTTGAGCTTGTCCAAAACTCTCTGGTGTTCAGCAGTCCACACGAATTTGTCTTCTCTTTCCAGATCGTCCAGGAGGCCTCTCATTGAACGCATATCTGGCACAAAAGACGAGTAGTAACTTATCATACCTAAGAACGATTTCAGCTGCTTTTGATCCTTAGGCGCTGGCATTCCGACAATTGCTTGTATTTTCTCGGGATCTGGTCGACGGCCATCTTTTGAAACCACGTGTCCCAAGAAGTTGATTTCAGGTTTTGCGAAGGAGCACTTCTCCATTCTGACGCGGAAACCACAATCTGCAATTCTTTCAAACAAAGCCTGGACGTTATTGTTGTGCTCTAGAATTGTTGATCCTGTCACGATGACATCATCTAGATATGCCGCACAGCCATTAAGTCCTGTGATCATTCGATCCATGGCTTCTTGGAAAATGCCAGGTGCGCATTTGACTCCGAAGGGTAACCGCTGGTACTGGAACAGGCCCTTGTGTGTATTTATCGTCACCAGTTCCTTCGAGTCATCTTCGACTTCCATCTGCAAGTATGCGTCTGCGAAGTCGATCTGGGTAAACCATGCGCCTTGGTTTAGACGAGCGAAGATTTCGTCGGGTGTCGGCAGAGGGTGACGGTGCATCTCGAGTGCTTCGTTTAATCCTGTCTTGAAATCAGCACAGATACGGACTGATCCGTTCTTCTTGGCCACTACAACAATCGGGGCAGCCCAATTGCTATAATCCACTTTCTTCAAGACTCCTTGTTGCACTAGACGCTCCAGCTCTGTGTTGACTGCTTCCTCCCGAGCGAACGGAATCTTCCTCTGTCGGCAAAAGGTCGGACGAACTCCCTGCCTCACAATCAACTGTGCTCGAGTCTTGCATTTGCCCAACTCCTCTTCGAAAACATCTGGGAACCTTTCAGCCAAACTCTTGGCAAGTTGTCTCTCTTCTTCTTCTGGCTTCTGCTCAATTTTGCAGCAGATGGCGTTGAAGGCTTTCTGTAGAGGTGGCAGCTGATTCATCCACTCGATGCCCAACAATTGATCAACGTTTTCAGCCACATAGCAGCGACCGTGGCCTGAAAATCCTCCGCAGGTGAACTTAACATCAAATTGACCCAGGACCTCAATCGGCGTTCCATTTGCAGCTCCCAGTGAAGTCGTCGTTCCTTCCAGAAATGGCGAACCTATCTGCTCCCATGCGTCTCTGCTTATGACTGTGACGTCTGCACCAGAGTCCAGCTGCATTCTGACCTTGGTTTCTCCGAAACTAACTTCGGCGTACCTTCGATTGGTCCTGAGGTCAGTATTGATTTTCTTGACTCGCCCCTTGAATTTCGATTCCTTTCTGTGGCAGTCCTTCTGTGGGCAATCCTTCTTGAAATGTGACAAGGATCCACAGATGAAGCAGGCACCCTTGGACGATTCTCGAGGATTTTCTTTGCTAGGGAAAATGTGTCGAGTCTTCTTCCTCTGGTGGCCTCTTTGAACTGCATTCACAGCCTGTGTACCGTCTACCATGTCGGCGTCTTTCCTCAGACTGACAATGTTATCACACTCGTTTACCATGTCTTGTAGAGTGCATCCTTCCTGCTTCTCCAGCTTGGACAGCATTCTAGTTCTGATGTCGGCATACTTTGATCCAGTTAACGCAGTTATGTAGATCAGGCATTTGAAATTTTCCACTGTCAGAGTGTCGATCCGAGCCAGCGTCACCATTCTATTTATCATCGTACCCAGTTTGCGGAACGTCATGGTGCCGATGCTCAATCGCATGGCGTCGAATCTCCTCTTGAAAACTGAAACTTTGTCACCGAAAATGTCTTCCAAAGTTTCCTTCGTTTGCTCGTAGGACAAATCACTTGGAGACAGTGGCATGATGTGATCTGTAAAACTGTGGTATGCCTCTTCATTCAGCTTCGACACGAGTGCGCCTGTCTTGTCTGCATCCGACAACTGCATTGCGTGATTTCCTAGGACCGCTTCAAACCGTCCCATCCACTTGGAAAAGGGTGTCCCAGACTCAGGATCATAACTAAACTGCGTTATCTGTCTCATGAGCTCCGGGAGTAGATCTGATTTTCTTTCTGTCTCTGTGGCTTCTTTACACTGAGGTTTCAGGGACTGGAGCAATTGCAACAATGCCTCTTCCCTTCGACGGTACTCCTCGTCTCGGCGGAGATCATTCTCACGGCGGCGTGTTTCTTCCTCGCGACGGCGAGTTTCCTCCTCCTCACGACGACGAATTTCTTCCTCGCGACGGCGAGTTTCCTCCTCCTCACGACGACGAATTTCTTCATCGCGACGGCGAATTTCTTCCTCCTCACGACGACGAATTTCTTCCTCGCGACGGCGAGTCTCTTCTTCGCGACGTTCATCGTCGCGTCGTCGATTTTCTTCCATGAACATCGTCATCATGGTCAAAAATTTATCCTCAGTAGCCATCCTCGTCGCCAAATATGTTATAACTTCAGCATATCGAGATCAACACGGTTTATTAGGATCAACGCAATACGACACAACTCGACACAACACGACACAGTACGATACGAACACGAGCGGAATTGCAACGGAAAACAAGCGTGCCTCGTCGCACGAGGTGCACAAAACCAAAGATACGTATAATCCCACAACAGAATGTGAGAATCAAGTCGTCCTGTGACAATTGAAACGCTGAGAAAATATTTATCGGAAGTTGTGCTTTTGATGCCAGGGCGTCCTAAGGTTTCGGAGATTCAGAGATTCTTGTTGGCCCATATTTTACATAAATCGATTATACTGATAAGCTGAAGTATTCCATTTGCCAGATAAATTCTATCATAATATTAATATTAATCGTAATTAATTTTGTCGAAAATCAGCATTACTAAGAGAAATATCACGGTTGCTGATTACACCGCAGGGCAAATTAAAAAAGTGCTTTTTCAAAACTTTTTGCCGATTTTGACAGGTACCTGGCAGGTGTGCATAAATATTGTTTTGTTTTGGCTGCCTCACCTAGGAATTCTAAGAAACAATTCCAAGAGGCAATTTACTGTTTACTGACAATAAACTATTTAATCGTGTTTATGTTACCAATGCACTGTCAATTTTAACAAAACTAAAAGTTTCGCATATGATTTTGTCAGATACTCTGTTCAATGTATGATGCATCAATGTATCCTGTAAATATCCTCGGTTCTTGTTTATACTCAACTCGTTCATACTGCTTCGAATGATGAAATCCTTCTCGTTCCTTCGTTCATTCCTTCTCGAAATTCCTCAAAAATCCAAATTCTTTACGAAAAAGAGACATCGGCGAACCAATAAAACAAAGTATTCGTTGACTTTTTGTTCACATCACATCACAGGGACAGCAAAATACATTGTCTTTCGACGCTAAAGCTTACAAGCAGACGACACACGTCGCACAACAAATGTGAGGTTCCGATTCTTTGTCGTTGTTTTTTTAATTTTACCGCCAAAGTTGCGGATGATGTGCTTTCTTCACAGGAGATATTGAAAGTCTCACATGAACAAGTGCACAGACGCCATAAATATAGCAAAATATCGTGAGGTTTCTGCGACATCGCCTAGATATAGATACGTATGTAACCTTAGACCAATCTTTTATAAAAGGTTCTGCAACACATAATTTTCTTGTTACAATGAGGTAATGAAACGTTCTAAAACTGTAAGCTTACACAATATAAGGTCTTTATAGATCAATGAGAGTACCTGCCTAAGCAAGCTTCTTTTACAGCCAGTTTTTAGTGTCAGGTTAGTGGCTTGCCCAAACACAGCCTATTACCATATGCAATCGGTCACGATAACATTCCTGGACGGCCACAGACTGTACAAAAATTGGTCTTACGTCTGTTACACGAAAAGTTTATGTTACAAATATAAGAAAAACATTTTAATTTTAAGTAAAATACATTTAAAAAACAAAAAAATAACGTGATGGACAAATTTGGATGTAATCATCTGCCAAAAAATGCATGAACAACGAACGGTGTTCAAACCGTTGATAATCTTGTTGTGCGGTATTATCGGCAAAGGCGGATTTTCACCAAGAAAAACAATCAGTTTTTAAGTCTTTAGCTTCCTTGTAAAGAGCCTATGCAAAGTTTATTATGCATGTACCAAAAGAATTTTTTACACTTGAGGTATCGTTTGACTTGGTCCATTTTTAAAAAATTGTCCTTTAAGACATCTTTAAATGTGAAGGAGCAAATAAAAAAAGTCTTTTAAGAACTTTAACCTTTGCATTTTGTGAAATATTCAGAATTTCATTTCCTGGGCACAGAACGAATATTTCAAAAAGTACTTTGAAGTCGTCGAATTGCAGCGAAGAGTTGGATTCCATTTCACCACCGCAAGATATTTTATCGATCGCTACAGCAAGATTTAGATGCCAAAAGGAGATATTTAAACTTCTTTGGTTGGACATAAAATATTATTTTCATGTTGCATCTCCAAAATAAAATATTTTTAATGTTTTTTGTTCTAAAAGTGCTTAAAACTGTCTGCGAAAAGAATACGCTTCCATGTCGAAATAGGAAAAAACAGGACTGAAACGCCGATTTCAAAGAAGTCATAATAATGACTCGGAAGAGCAAGTGGAAGTTCACGGACGAGTCTTACTATTTTTAAGAATATTTTTCCAAATGGAAAAAAAAAATCTTTTATTGAAAGAAAAATATTTTTTAAACATTAAACTAAAAAGCAATCACGATGCGTCATTTAAATTCTTCTAAAAATAGTCGATCGTTTTTGATTTATTAATTTTTCATGAATGTCATCAAATGACAGCAACAACATAATTATCACGATGGAAAAATATAACGGCGATGACTATCAAAGATCGCTTGTGATTTTGACATGATAAGGGTTTCCAAACCAAATAAAAGGTCGTACTCAAGAAACGGCACGTGAGTTATATCAGCGTCATTATTGTTATCATTGTTATTATTATTATTATTTAATAATTATTATTATTATTGTTGTATCGCTATTTTACTATATTGTTATACCATGTACTTATTTTGTAATATAGTACTTGTTTCGTTATAAATCTATTTTTAAAACTTAAGTTAAAATTTGAAAAAAAAAGTTGCAGTCGGCTTAAATTACGTTTCCTTCTGATTCGTGCAATTAAACTGCTTTCCATGTGTCGTTGATATTTCAACAAAATTGATTTTTTTTAAAAAATGCTGTTTCAGAAGAAGTTGTAGAAGTTTTCAGTGTAGAAGGCATCCTTCGGACTAAAATGTCTGCTATCACATTGGATGAATTCGTTTTAAAAACTCCATTTACTTTTCCATTTAGCAAAGGCCACA
Organism: Hirudinaria manillensis; assembly: GCA_034509925.1. Lineage (NCBI taxonomy): Eukaryota > Metazoa > Annelida > Clitellata > Hirudinida > Hirudinidae > Hirudinaria > Hirudinaria manillensis. Next base: position 3,531,942 of record CM067532.1, on the reverse strand, counting down.
AATTAAAAGCGCGGGTTCAATTTGTACGCACAAAAAAAAAAGAATCCCAAAAACATCTGAGCCATTAGTTTCATGTTGTAGTCACTCAAGAAGACGTTTGTCGTTCGGCATCCTTGGCCATTTTCCAGTGCCTGAGAAAGAACGACAAGGTGAAAAAGAGTTCGGCGTCAATGGTATGCGATGCGACCATTTGCGCAACAAATGGCTGTCATTAACGCGGAGAATCATCGAAGGTTAAGTCCGGAAACGTTTCATCAGCTTAAAAACTGCTGCACTGAAAACGTGGCTAATAATCTGTGATATGTCAGCAATAAAATTGTTCAGAGCATCGTTACCATCATCTCCAATAAGCGACGAATCTAGAGTACGTTGAACACACATTTTATTCGTAGATTAGTGATCGGCCGAGGATAGAATCTATGAGCACCGAGAGGAAAATGAATGTTAAACATTATATTTAAAGAATAAATCTGCTCCCCAACCCAATCCCGGGGGCAGCAACCTTCTCACCCCCAAATCCTTCAACATAATCATTTCTATCGTGAGTTTGGTCTTCGTGATGTAATGTAACTTTCTTCACCAGTTAAAGAATCGACTTGTCCTTAGACGATAACATTAGGACTTGAAATCATTTTCCGAGTTATTTTTATGTTTCTGTAGAAGCACCTGTGACATTAGATGTCATTCATTCCTTATTGATCAGTGAAAATAACGGAACTTTATGAACTTTATGAAAAACAATTGAAATTAAGTCAAAAAGAAGGAAGAAAACAAATGCATTATTTTTAAGATTTTAAATAGGATTTCTCTCTGATTTATGATTTTTTATAATTAATATTATGACTCATCGTCACGTAGTAAAATCCATTGAGTTAAGAATTTGAAATAAGATTGCAATCCACCTGCCCATGGTTTATGAATTTTCCAAGAAACTTATTGTTTGCTCCCAAAATGTCCAAAACACTTTTAATTCGAAGAGGGGCCATAATTTCGTGCAGTTTATCTTCAAGTACTTCAAGTTGGAGCAATAAAAGCTGGAGACGTGTTTCAGGTTTCAGCGAACGAAATTCTTTAATTTGCCAAATATTTTATTTTATTTTATTTCAAATAATTCGGTTTGTGCAAAACTCTTCAATTTCAGTAAATCAATTATTTAAATTTAAACGATGTTTGAATTACGCGTGACATTTGCAGGATGTAAAAATAAAAATGTCATCAATTTGAGTGTCATTTACAAACGTCAACCGAGACTGACACAGATGTTTGGGTTATTATTAATCGTTAGACTTTTTTTCTTCGCTATAAATTGTTCCTCAAATGAAAATATTCGATGCGAATAGTTGATTATTTCATTCTTCTTTTCCCTACCTCAACACGTCATGCACGTGTTGAATTGTTAAACACTAAAGGTTAACGTTTTACGAGGGTTTTAATGAATGAATAAGTTCATAATTTGTTCATCAAATAGAAGGGTCATCACCAGGAAGCGCTAAGCAATCATCTTTGCCCGTACCCCTATAAATCCTTCTCGAACCCTTGCTTTCCAAAATGTGAAGATCCATCAATCCATCCGTCCGTCCGTCCGTCCATCCATCCAACCATCCGTACCTCCATCCATCTAGTTCCCAAAAGTCAGCTTTTGACTTGCACTCCCTCATGCAGAAATCCGCATTTTGCCACCAAACCAATAAAACTTGGAATTTGGGGAAATCCATATTTTGTTGAAGCTTATCCTCAATATTCCACTTTCCAGCCTCCTCTTGGGGATGTTTTTATGTACGAATCCCCGCCCCCAAGCAAATAATTTGCAGATTCAAGAAGAAAGTGTTAGTATTAATCAAACATTAAAACATTAAAACTCATTAAAACTCAATGTTAAATCACAAAAGATTTTTTTCAAAAAATAGATATACTATATCTAGAAATTCTTCACTTGAAATCTTCACTTGAGATCTTCACTTGGGTCATTCCGTGCTCATAATCACACATTGAGTCAACGTTTCTGATAACTTTCATCTCCTTTTTAGATTCTGACTTTGTTTTCTTTCGGTCACAAGATGTTTTGAATGGTTTTAAATTCTTCTTCCGTTTATGTAACAAACGTCTTTTCTCATACTTTAAATTACTACTGCCATTTAAGTAATTTAATACTGTGCTTTTACACACAGTTAAATTTAACTCTGTTCGTAGCTGATTTGCAGAAAATCTACCTGATGCTGCTTTCCTCAACAACAGTCGCTCTTGGTTGGCGGACAGCTTCTTCTTCCTTCCAGAAGATTTCTTGCTACCATAAGCTTCAGGAGCATTCAAATAATTAGAAATAACATGTACAGACCTGTTGAGCTCTTTAGCAATCATCTTGCAGGAATAATTAGCTTTCCTGAAGGCTGTAATCTGCCCCTTCTCATTTTCAGACAAAGCTTTACCTCTACCCATCATTAAACTATAACTAATACAATAAAAAGGATTTTTTTGTCAATGTTTCATGTTTATATACCGCTAAAACCTACTTTGAAGTTCATATGAACCTTGTAAAATAAATTTTATAGCACTTATGCAAAAACTTCCTATCATTGTTGGGCAGGTTAAAACACATTGTTAAGCAATTTACAAGTTTTATTAGTCATATTAGGAAGCTCAAATTGTACAAGGCGTTTTGTGTGTGATAAAATGATGTAATGTCCAAATTTGAATAAATTTCATTCTTAGATTCTTAGTTTTCGAGAAATTTGCATAGATGTGAAATTCTAATCATTATTGGGGTAACTGTAGCTTGGATAACATATTCAATGAATATTATTTATTACTGTAACAAAATTGATGAGAACTATAAATAGGATGAAATACCATCCATTGTAATAAAAATACTTTCAAATTTCATCATCAAGTGTTTGTTAAGTCAACACATGTTTTTGCGATGAATTAAGTTATTGCAACATATATTATCAACATATATTAAAACCTAGAAAAATCGTAACTATATCATGATATAGGTATTAATATATTGATGCTGTTAGATGTTAAAAAAGGCGTTAATATTGTCGTAAATGCTTTTTTTGTCGAAAGTTAAGTCAAGTATTGCAATTCATATTTAACATCTGTATTGTTATTAATACATTGATTGGTTAATATATGTTAGTATATAATTGCAGATGTTAATGTATGCCATAAATGTACTATTGATAAGTTAATTACGGATAGTTTTTCATCTTTTTGATGAACAGATCTCCTTACGATCGTTCTGCGGTCAAATCAAAATCGATCATCGACCATTTAATCTTCCAAAAACCTGCTAAATTTTGAAATTTACATGTTATTCCCAAATTCTATTGTTTTGTTTCAAATACAATGATTTGTAGACACCACAAAGAGTTTCATATTGCATTTATTTAATACTTGTTACGTTAAATAAATTCTTTGGTCTCCTACTTTGGTCTGAAAACTTGTCATGCACCATAAACACGAAACTTTCTCAGAAGAGAATGAATAGAAAACGATAATTTATTCAAGAGATTACAACTAATGAAGAGCAAAAAAGATTGCTTAGAAATCATTGCTGCTTGTGTGAAAATCAATCGCCTGCAACTCATGCAGCCACTTCCTTTTGATGATGTTGTTGTTGTTGATGATGATGATGATGCCATTCATTAGTTCATGATATGATTAAGTTCAACTGTTCACATGAGGGAGCACGTACAATCGTTAACCTCTTCAACCATTGGAGAAGGAGGCAGCAGGTAGGCAGGGGGTTCTATGAAGTCCCCGTCGAGAAAAACCCTGAAAAGCCATAAATATATTTTCATGGCACAAGTTTATGCTGTCAAATGTGTTGTTATGTGTAACGTCGTATTTCGTTACGTCACGTTACGGTTACGTGAATATAGGCCTTGTTCGTACATCTCGAAAATAAAATTGTCTCCCGCCAATTAACCGAATTCCGTGACGAGGGGCAATTGACACTGGCTCGAAACGTTTTGCCCATCAACGACCTGGCGATTGTTTTCCATTATTGTTTACCGTTAATGATGTTTATGGAGTTCCCGACGAAAATTGCTGCAGAACCTGATAACATGCACGAGTTTCCTTCTCTTCTTGTGCTGCCTATCAGACCTCCCTGACGTCGTCCATTCCCCTTTCAGCACTGTTCCTTCACAGCCATCCTGCCTGTGCCAGATGCAATTCAGCGGATGGTAAAATGTCTCCACTCCGATTATTCTCCTCTCTGAAATTTTTCATCGCAAAATTTGATTTATTAAATATTTAAATTGCAGCTGTTTGGTTTGAATTTACTCCTTATTTAATAATAAGAAATTCTAGTCGTAAAAGCAAGAATAATTTCAAATTTATCGATAAATGGCATAAAATAAACTCAATTCGAGTAGTTTGTCAACATAAAAATGTTTTTCTTTTGCACTTGTAAACTCATTTCAATGATTTATGTCATCTTAAATAAATTTAAAAGTGCTTAAATGTCGGGCAACAATGTTAGTTAATTCAATAAATTCTCAAATTCTTAATCAAATCAACGCGCGAGCGTAAAAATAAGGCAAAATATTCACATCGAATGCGACCGACATATTATAACCTCCAATCTCTACTGCTGCTTATAATAAGTGTCCACATATTTATGACAATCGATAGCTTCACCCACCGATGCAGCGAAGCCACATCTTGGCTCTCTCGATGGTCGAACTGAGGTTTTCGTAGACCGGCGAACCCCTGCACATCCCTACTTTGATGGGGGCAGGAAGAAAAGTCTTGTAGCTGATGCTCGGAGGTGGACTGTAAAATGCGCTGATGTCACTGAAATCGCTGTTGCTTGGCCTTACGTACGTCACTCTGATAAAACGAATCATTGTGCAGCTTTCGACTTTCTCCGAGAAATTCAGACCCGTGTGAATGCTGCCTGTTTCGATTGACATCAATCAAACTAAAGTGTCGGTCGGTTAATACTTTCATGCTTTATGGCCCAAGCCCCATAAATATCTCCGACTAACAAAAGGCGATGATTTCATTTTTAGAAATTATGCTCTTCATAAATTAATAAAAGTTTCAGAAAAGATTAAAAAGATGGTTTAAAAGAATCAATTATGAAGAGAGTTCAGAGCGTAGTGAAATTGGTTAAATAATTTTTTTTAGAAATTCAGAAATAAATGAGTGTCTTCAGTAATTCTTGAAGAAAATGATGACAACCTGGATGCTTCCTATAAACCACCTCCAAGGTTTGTACGTTGGTTACGGCTATGTGCTGTGAGAGAAATAGCAACTGCTGTCGGGCAAACTCCAAATCAAATACTTTGATCGATTGACAAACTCACGCTCGTCCTTTGAATCCACTCCTTAACTTTCTGCATGGCAGTCGAAAATGATCCGTATCTAGGTGAGTATTGATACAAACTTTTCCAGCCCGAAGGACCCTCAAAATCCGGCAGAAAGTCCTGGGCGCCTGCATTTAAGAGAGAATCAATTAGAACTTCACAATGCAATTCGAGCTCCATCACCAACCTATCAGTTCAGCCTCGGGATCTCCGTAGCGGAAATAGATCCGTGTTATGTTGAGCACGTGCCTTACGAACTCGTCGAGAAAAAACGTTTGGTCTGGATTTATTTCCAGGCCTTTCCATTGCTTTCTTGACAATTTTAAGGGCACCGTTTCTATTGTTACAATCTTGCCTTGAATGGGTTAATAGAAATAAACTTTCATGGGGGATCGTCATTTATAAACGATGTTATATCTCAAGTTGATTTACTATTGAAACGGGTATAAATTTGGTTATTAAACAATATAGATTTAGCATTTATATGGGTTTACGGATTTTATCCTATATATCAAATGAAAGACTCAAAAATAATAACATGACCTCATGGTTCAATAAATAAACTATAAAATTTATTAAAATGGGTCTCATTGCCAGCATTCTACTTTTTTGACCGCCAATTACTACTCTGTTGATATTCCATGTTAATCCACTTTATCAGCGGTTCATTGGTTCATTAACGGAGCAATGGAAGAATGGGCGGAAGAGAGAAAAAAGTACTTTCCTACCTCCGTCATTATGCCCCTTGATTTACAGATGTTCTTGGTGAAAAGCAAGAAAAAGGTCATCACCAACCGTATTTGTAAAATGTGCCCCCTTTCCCTTGACTTCGACCAATTTTAAAACCCAGTTTCATTTCCATAGAAACGAAATCACTTTCTATTTGTAATCCCCGTACATGTGTAACTTGTAATTTGAGGGTGTATTTATACTTTTTATTCGCGTTTTCATTAAAATTAGCCGAGCATTCACTTTATTTTAAAACAAATGCATTCAGTCAACTAAGCGCATTAACAGGAGAGAGTGTGTGTGCCGAAAATAGTAGACTTTTAGTTTTAAAAAGATGGCAAGAGAGGTCATCGAGGGTGTAATTTTTATAGCTTTTTAAAGAAACTTCTTATAGGAGAGCTAAGTGTAAACAATACTTGAATAATAATAATTCCCAAGTTCTGATTAAAGTTAGTAACAAATTATTAAATAATTAATGACTTTATGTTTTACATTATGATAATGTTATGGTAGTTTTTAAGAAGGGGATACATAAAAATTATTATAGCATAGTAAATAAAGATCATTATAATTATCGATGAAAGGTTTTAATTACAAATAATTAATAATAATTGATTGATTTGATTTCATAATATAAGTTATAAACAAAAGTTACAAAGAAATAATTAAAAAATAAATAGATTAGAAATAAATAACAAAAAATAATAATAAATTAAAGTATTATTACCCTCCAGTGGTTCTTCAGCAAGATAAGCGTTGATGGCTGCATAGGTTTCGGGAAGGTTTTCATATTCAGGATACTTGCCAGAGGAATCGAGGCATTTCGGAATGACATTCATGTAACCAATCTCCGCTGGAGCCATGCTTTCTAACGCCATTTTCCTGGCCCCCGTCACGTGCACATACCACAACCTTATTGGACCAATAAACGAACAGTTTAACGATGATGTTTATAGGTGTAAATTCTTACTTTTTTTTAGTGTTATTCAATTTTAAAAGAGAAAATCATGTAGATTCGTGGCTAATGAATTTATGATTATTAAAATAAATGATTATCAGCTTAGATTCTCATAGCAAGCTTAATAAAATTAACAACACCGATGATAACAGGCTTAATAGGAAATTATGCCAGGGGCACTTAGGCCGCTTATGTAGCAGAAAGGTTTTTTTTGGCCGTACATGCTGGATTGCGAACACATCGCATACGATTGTGGCTTTTTACCGTCACCTTGCAAGAACTGTGATCCATCCTGCTCCCCGAATATTGATTATGTTGCTTCACGAAAAGTATTCATTCAATTTTTACTTTTTTTTCCTGACATTTCATTTTGAAATAGTATTCTTGATTCAAATTATTCCATTGCGAATTTGTTGAGTTACAATTGTTCACATTGATATTATTGCGAATAGAACAGAAAATTATTTAAACATCCAATAATTGAGCTTTAAAAACAGGAATTTGAGTAATTAAGTTCCAAAAAATTAGAAAAAAGTTCTTCAATTTCAAGTTGATTAAAATTTTTTACAAAAAAGCTTTTGTTTAAATGCTTTTTAAAAGGTTTGCGCAACTTTGTAAAGGAATAGATAATTAAGAAAAAAATTAACGATTTCCCACATTTAAGTTGAACTTCAACCAACAACGTTCTACGGACTCAGAGAAGACACTGAAAGATGACTAATAATGGAATATTAACTCAATAATAACACGACTTATTTAAATATTAATTCCTGAAGTTTTGCCCCATTCAAATGCGAGACCAATTAAGGTAAGACACGAAAAGTCAAAATGAAAACCTGAGTCCTTTGATGTACCCTGCGTGGTGATTCCTGGGGATGAACATGCAGTTGTCGCTCGTCACTTCCTCAACTTTCGTCACCTTTTTCTCCACAGTTTCACATTTTATCAAATAAATGTCCAGATTTTCTTGCAACCAGGCGTTCGCTTTGGGAATTAAAGTGCTGAGGGAAGTTTAAATTCAACGTTTCCTTATGTGGTTCATCATATTTCCTTATTGAATTTAATGTGCAACAAATGAATTTATGCATCATAAAACTTCAATAAAGGATAATTAAGACAAAATTTTATCAGATTAAATTTTCATCGATAAAAATTATGTGGTTATAAAAAAAAACAAAAAGTGAAGGCAATAAATTTTAATATCGATAATGCATTATCCATCCTCCGATTTCAACCTTTAAACTCTTATTTATTTGGATTAAATCACAAGAACTCACTCGAATGTTTCGAAGGTTGCAAATGCTATCGTCATGACGTCAGGGCTGGTGCATGCTGGCCAAAAGTCTTCGTGACAAAGTTTCGATCCCTTAGGAGCTCTGGCCGCTCCGATGCGGGCTTTAAAGCCGGGAGAACTCGGAGAACCGTGAGATTCTGGACTCTGAGAGATGTGGGTTTCGACGATTTGATATCTATTGTCTACTGGCAATTTTTTGTGGAGGGCCTTTCTACGCAAAGTTGAAGCAACGATGCCAGCCATCTTCTGAAGAAGTTTCATTTGGTAGTTAATCTCCCGGGCAACATAACGAGTATATATTTTAAAAAATAATAAGAATAGAAAAACTAATAATATAATGTAAAAATATCAATCGCTATGCAATCAGAATATCAAGAAGCCGCGCACGATGGAAGGATGACTGTTTGCAGTGCAACCTCCCTTGGGAAAACGATAAGTTACAACGGTGCCAGTGAATGTTCTTAAGCGAAGAATTGTCATATAGACGCATTGAGTTCTAGAACTGTATAACATGGCTCTGATTATATATTTTCTTAATGCCCTCTGGGCTTATGCGATGACCGATATGGTCAAATAAAACATTCACTGTAACTGATTAAAAAGATAAAGATTAGCGTTTCGGACCTCTTCAAGCGAACGTTTCTCCCTATGAACAAACAAATCGTGAAATTCGAATGAACAGGTAGAGACACGTCAAATAGTCAAAAAATCGATTAAATTCGAACGAGTGCGCAAACAATTTGGAAAGAAAATGGAGATTTGTGAGGCTGAGCATGAGAGATTTAAAAATAGTTCCATGGACACAGGTTGATCCGGAGACAAACTCATTGCTGTGAGGCATGCGACCCACACGATTTACTGCTTGACAGATTTCGAACGAAATTGAAACCAACCAACTCAGCCTGTCACTCAGGATTGTCATTTGTATTTTCAGCATATTTCAATAAATAAGCTTCGCTTGGGTTTGTCTCCAAATACGAAAATTTATATGATGTAAAATGAAACTAAGTCTGATGCAAACTGATTGAGACATAGAATCGACCCAGAATTATCAAAAACATGGCGACGAACGAATAAATGGAAAGTTATCCTCAAAAATTTATCACTGGAAATTTTCTTAAGACATATCCACTCTAGCGTAACCGTAAATGAACCACCAAGAAAGGAGATCAAAGCTGTTACAAGGGCTTTTATTTGAGAAGTAAGCGGTACGAATTAAGTGTTCCAGAATAACCTATTTATACAAGGATAAGTATCAATTTAAGTCATAATTTAATTTATAAAAAAGAAGCCTCACCTTTCCGGAATTAATGAGGCCTCCAAGCAAATTAAAAGAACCATGGATTATCAGTGAGATATCGAAGGCGTGTGTTGGTTTAATGCACTCTCTCCGACATCAAGAGATAATAATCCTGCTCATTCATCATCACATTTTTACTCAGAAGTTGAGGATGCCATTGATGCAACCAGGGTCTGAAATATTCCAAGAAAAAAAATGTTTTAGCGACTTCTCGATGCAGCCTCGTCCAGCAAGAGCTTGCGTCCTTCCTCAGCTATTTTGCACGGCAATAACGTGCCATTGTGATGCACCGGATGGAGTAAATATTCGTTCAAAAGAAGTCCTTTCACGGACGCCGGTTACTCATATTTTCGACTCGCCTGAGTTTCTTCGCTTTCTGAAAAATATCTCGACTAGACTCTGTGAAATTATTTAAATTAATGCAATCTATTTTAGTTTCGACTGCAATCGGGCGAATGTGCGGGGACTTGGACATCTGTTATTGGCGATGAGGAATGCCTTTGCTGAATCGTGTCACATTGCCAGTGCATTTAATTAAATCACGAACTGTATGATAATATCGCTTATGGTAAAAAATCAATCTTGTAACTATATATGATAATCAATTGTATTTTAAAGTGCCTGAAAGAAGAGCTTTTAGAACCCCAAAGACATGTCTCTAAACGACCGACATGATATTACAGATATTATTAAGAATGCTGTTACTTTTACAAATTAGCATTTTTCTAAGATCACAAACAACATTTAATAAATATCATTAGTTTGTATATCATTCCAAAACGAGGCTGATAATCCAATCCATTTAACCATTGACAGTTATTTAAATATGAAACAACTCTAAGATTTGTCTCGGAGACAGAATACTTTTGTAACGATTCCAATCAAAAATTATTATGCAATAGAATATTATAAAATAAAGCTTTCTTTTAAGCGTGAAGAATTTCAAATATGGATATCTTCTATCTACGATATTGTGATTATATCTAATGATAAAAAAAACTTTCTTTTAATAAATTGCTCGACCTCTTTAGTTAAAACTGTATTTTGCATTATGAAATTGTAATAGAGGCTTCGAAAACTGACGTTTACTGATAAATCTTTGGTAAAATGAATAATGAAAAGTAATTGCAATAGATTGGACTTTAATTAATATTATCAGACTAATATTACCTAAATATCAACAACATTAAATCGACTTAGAAAATTAGATAAAAAGACGCTTTAAATTATAGTTTTGAAACTTTGTAAAGTAACAAACTATTTTTTTTTAAATAAAAAGATTTCTATATCTCGCCAAATAGATCAAAATTTTCCCGAAAAGTCTTGGTGTACGTAAGCAGGCCGCTTAGGTGTCGGCTTTCAGTATTGGCTGACGTTCGTAGCGGTGGTTAGCAGATTTTTTTCTGAAAGTATTACGAGCAGTTTTGACACTTAACGGGGATATTTAATTATTTGTTTTTGTATTTTGGATTTAAATTTGTAATGCATTGTATTTGTTTAAAAATAGGTATATACCTGCATTTGCAAAATCATAGCTGCATTGATAAAAGTTCCATTCACGAAGTCCTTTTTATTTACTTTCCTCTTTGTTGCTGTTGAATAATGAACATTCATATGAATGATTATTTTAACAATGTATTTTCTGGTTGTCAATGAGTTCATTGATGTCTTTTCTTGTGTAAATAGACTGACATCGATTTTCTGTAAATGTATGATCAAAAAGTGATTTATTTTATACAAATATTACAGATCATGGCTCTTTCTGATAAACTCTTAAAAGAAAAGGTTGGGAAGTTTCCTTTATCTCAAATATGCCATTTTTTATGATAATTGATTCTTATTTAAATTGGTTGATTGACGCATATTTCAAGTTAATTAAGTTAAATTGACAACTTCAATAGCCTGATGTCAGTTGTAAACCAACATTGTCAATTATTTATTTTGAAAAATGACATTCAAAAGTTTGATGTGATAAATTTACACCACTGATTATAAAAACAGTCAAAAATGTCTAAAAAAAAAGATTTGTGAAGTTTGTAAAGAAATTAAGTTGTTATGGGAGGAGGGTAGGTTTAATAAAATGTCTGACAGAGCTCATTAATTCCATGCAGGTGATGTTGATAGTTGCAGAATATGCTTTATTTAAGTGATGATTTTATATGAATCATGGCAGCCTTTGTAGAACAATCTAATGATGATCATAATGCCATATCAAAAATTAGAATTAAATTGGATAGAAAATGTATTCTAGATTCTGAATCCATTATTTAATAATGTATAATGTTGCACCATGGATTGTTCATATTTTTTCTTTTACAAAGGTGAGACAAAATTGATTCACATTGATTATGAAAAAATAGACATTAACTTGTACATAACTCATACATTTTGTGGAAGGTGAAGGAAGTGAGACAGCTTGTACCAAACTTCACCGACAGCAACAACATTGTTCTTATTCTTGAACACTACAATTACAGTGTCGAGCAAACGGTCTCTGCTATAGTGGAGAGTAAGCTAACTTTTTCAAAGATATGTAGATTCTGTAATATTTATTTATGTAAAGATTAATCCATGAATTAATGAATGGATGAAAATGTTTTAAAGATGGCGGTGCAGATGCTCTCCAATCTTGGACTCAATCATCAAAGGTTGGTTTTACATTTATTTTGAATAAATTGCAATTTAACTTTTTACTTTGGGAAAGAAGTGTAGATTTACTTTTAGAAAAATATCTCATCTTCTCGAAGGCATACATTTTTGTCAATGTTGGCCTCTCTGTTTCTTGGTGTTTGTTTTTGATGCTCATCGATAAATCAAAAGTTTGTTTCTGATTTGAAGGGGTCACTTGGTAAGCTGAGGAAGAAACCAGTAAAGAAAGCATCAGATGACCAGTCACCTCAAAATGCTCACAATTCAAAAGAAACAAATGGTGTTAATGCTCATGGAGCAAGTAATGGTCCCTTAAAAGCCAACTATACAAGTTAGATATTTGGGATTTTTATTAATAATAATGATAATAGTAATGATAATAATAATAATAACAATGTATTTTAAGTAATTATTTTGTTGAGTTAGTTGTAATCACAATGTGAATGATGTAACAGTGATGGTGAAACAAATAATAAATAATTACTTGAAAATGTATTCAAGCAAATATTTAACAATAGCAAATAATCATAAATCTTAGAAAATTTTAACTGATGGTAGCAAGAGAAACTATAGAATAAGTCATTGATTCTGTGGGATTGAAAGAATAATAATCAAATATACATTATCAAAGAAAAAATTATGGAGTTATTTTTTATGAGTAAAGTCTTCAAATCTGTTTGAAGCATTTTGTGTTTTGTGTTTTAACATTATTTACCTTTTTACATTCAACGTGTTCTCTTTTTGTTGTTGAGATTCATTGTTAAAGATGTTTTATTGAACAATAATCAATAGTAAGTGTTTGATCTGGCTTCATCTCCTAATATATTTTTAACACTTTCTAACTCCAAGCAATTGTCAAAATAAGCTTTTCCATATTATTGTTAAATCTTAACTCATTAATTTTAAACTCATTAGTTGAGATCTAAGATATATGCTCAAATATTTTTTTACTTTGCAGATAAGAATGGCAACCACAAACCAACGCAACCTCCAAACATACAGACTTCTAAATCTTCTCACGCGGGACTCGAAAAGTCGCACAAGGAACTTCAGCGACAGATCACCTCCCTGACCCACTTGAAAATCGTTTTTAACGAACGAGTAGAAAAGTCCTACAAGAGGATTAATGAAGTCTTCAAGGAACTCCAACAGCAGTGAGATTGCATTGCATCGAGTCGAAAAATTGCAATTTTTAATTTGACGGCGTTCGTTAGGCCGAGAGTCGTGTATTAATTGCTAACAAAATATTGGTCTGCGTAATCAGAATTAAGTTCAGAAGGATTCGTAAATTAGTCATACTTCTGATGTTAGTATTTAACCTCTCCATGTGAATTCATTCTTTGGAACTCCCATCGGCTTCGTTTGTCCAATTTCTTTTTGAAAAAGTTGAGAAATAAAAAGGCTATTAGCTCAAAATTTATCATTAAAATGGAAATTAATAATTTAAAATTATATGCCAAAAGGTTTTAATAGTTTTTTTTTAAAGTATATTTTAGCAAGAATAAAATTGCTTAATTTGTCCTAATGCCAAGACATTTGTATTTTCATGCATCAATGAGTGGTTGCTATGCATGCTTGAGTCTGCTGTACTTGCAATTCATTTGTTTTGACATCAACATATGACATTCTTATGCCTGAATGATCTTTTTAAATGTTTATTTTTAACGTTTTTGTATCCAAATTTTTGCCAATCTTGCCAAAAATCAATTTTCAGACTCACAGAACGACAAGCTGAACTTACGAAACAGTTGGATGCTTCCAAGTCGTTGGCATGTAGGAACAATAAGAATCATTGGCATTATTTTAGTTTTCTAGCATAATTTGTTTGGATTTTCCAATTAAACTTTAGTTTGTGGTTTGTTTGGTTGTTACCAATTTAATTTATTTTAAATCATGCAGCAAACATTCTGGATTCTTACGAGCAAAGATCGAAAGAGCTGAGAACCAAAGTGGATCGAGCGCCGTCCATGAAGGAGTCCGAATTAGCAGAACTTCGATCGGACATCAAAGTGATTTGTTATGCTTTGTATTTGTATTTATTTAAATTTGTAAAGACTTTCAGTGATTGTATTTTTTTCCAGGATTTTGTGGCCAACAGGAGGCACTTTGAAGAAGTTGCGCACTCGTCCAAATTTGATTGCGACTTCAACAAAATTCTGCTCGACATACAAGAGTTTGGGAAAGGTTTGTAAAGCTGCAATTTTTGTTGGCATGGTTATATTTTGTCAGCTGAATGGTTATATTTCAAATACTAATGCTAATGCATTTGATTGATCTTTTGAGCCTTATAAATATCCTGGTGTGTTAAGGCACTTATTAATCAATCCACATTTGCATGGCCTCAACTGGTGGAATGGTGTTTTTAAGTTTGGGTGGATCGTGGTACTAACTTATTATAAAGTTACATGTTACCATATTGTATCATATAAAACTTTTTTCTTATATTAAGTTTTCATTTAAAATCAATTAATGTCCTTTTAATTCTCATTTATAATTCCTTAAATGGACAAATTAAGAATTTAATCGCATCAGTTGGAGAGCTTCATCTGTTACGTTTTTGTTATTACTTCAGTGTTGTGCAAAAATGATTTAATGTTATTAATGTTCAAAAGATCCAATTGTGCAAATATTTGAGATGGTCTTCAGCAAACACTCAACCGCTAATTTCGTGATGAGTCGGGATGACTTGTATAAACAATTCTCTTAAATAATCAATTTAAAAACATTGTATGTTGTACACAATTTCCACTTAAAGGGCAAATAATCACTAATTCCATTTTTGTCAAATAGATTATGAATTTTGTTCATGTCAGTTTCCTTCAAATTGGCTGATTGAAATCTAATAGCTCCATCTTGTTAATTGTAGCATCTAATATTTTGGAAAGCCCATTCCAAGACTACCATGTCTAAGGGGGAGGTCTTACTTAAAAAATTATTTTGTAATTTCACCTAAATTCATTAAATAGTTTTAAAGTTGAAAAGTAAGAAATTTATAGAATTGTGTGCATTGAAGCGATTATAATTTGATTTAGGAGGGGTTGGAAATATTTATTTATGTTGTTATTATATTCTTATATTTGTTATGTTTGTGTATCTTGTTGCAGTTCAACAAGCCAAAAGCATCGCAGAGCACCGGGAGCTACCAGGTGATTCACATTCAGATCCACTTGAAGCACCAGGTCGACCGTTATTCACAAATATGTTTTCATTAATCTGATTCAGATTTATATATGCAAAATGTCCATAAAAAGCTTGGAAAATTGGTCTTCATGAATGCTTTATTATATGTTGTAATTTGCAGCTCCTGCAGATAGTTCAAAGAAAATTTTAAATCAGTCTGAGTCCCTCTTGAAGTATGAAGCGGGCACTCTGAATCCAACAAACTCATTCAATGATGTTAACCATATTGATGATAAGGTTGTGACTTTATTAGATGGAGTAATAAGGACATATTATTGTTTATTGAATTTTAAATAAGAGAATTTCATTATAAATCAATTACCTAAATTTACTTTGATGTCATTCAATTTTAGGAAGCATCTCCTATCAATAAGAATCCTGTCAAAAGTATGCACTCAGAAATTATTAGCATTTAATAAATCAGATCCAAATAAAATCTACTTTCTATGTCAAAAATTTCCAGGTGCTGGAAGAAGTAAATCCAGGAGGTATGGCAAACAGGGTGGTCCCTTGCAAGGAACTCAAAATCCAAAGAAACCTGTTGAGGGAAAGTCAAACTGACTCCTCACAATCCTAAAGTATTTCTTCACTCAAACACAAACAACAACAAGAGAGCCTGTCCATTTATAAGTTCTTTGATGATGTGACCCTGTGGGACCATTGTTATTGTTGCAGTCAGTTTCTTGATTTACTTGAAGTTCCTTCAGTTTGATTTCATTTCTTGCTCAATTTATATGCAGTGAATCTTTACAAACAATTTTGTTGCTTTCAAGATGTTGCCATCATTACTAGGCACCATTTACTTTTGTTTATTTTTGGTGAGTTGTTCAGCATTTCATTTAGCCTGACATCTAGTGTTATTCCTCTGTTTAAACATTAAAATGTGACATATCACCTTATTCCAAAGTTCTGTCAAGCCTGTATAATCTCTAAGTGTTCCTCACATCTTATATGTGTTGTGCATGTGTGCCTTTCTCTTGATGGATGATGGTTAAGACTATTAATATTATTAAGACCCTTAATCCTTAGCACTCATCCTTGGATTCAATTGCTTGGTATAGGTTATGATTTTATTCTTCAGTTTTAATCTTGAAGTTGTTTTGCTTTTAAGATGTTACACTTAATCACATTATGAATAAACATAACACATCTAATACGATGTTTCATGAACATGTTTGTCTATCATAAAAAAAACTGATTTCTCTTGTGAGAGTTGTGAGCACCTGCACGAGTTTGGGCAGCTTCAAGCAAATGAGTGGGATGACATTCAAGACTTCAAAGTTGACTTCGGCAGGGCATTACGTTCTCGTCAATTTCTGAGATTTTTAAGAGGTCAAATCGTTCTAGAAAGGTTATGAGTCGTTATTTAAGTGATCTTCGAAGTATGACTTATAACCTTTCTAGAACGATTCGACCTCTTAAAAATCTCAGAAATTGACAAGTTCAAGTCTTTAAAAGGTGCAAAAGAAATCTTTTCTCGCTTTCATGGGGCCACTTTCTTAAACCCATCTATAGTAAAGTTAACTATCGGTATCTTTTTCTATAAACATGTTACGTACATTAAATAATACATAATGTGAATGTTAAGATCTTCTTTGGGTTGCATGGTTCGAGAGGGCCCACTCGGGGCGGGCTTTCAAACAGTAGTCGGCGGGCCGAACAGTGACATCTAACAGGCTGGACTCGGGCAAAAATTTCGGCCCGTGCAGGTCTCTAAAGATTTGTGAAAAGACTCATTTCCAAGGCTGATATTGAAGGCTCATTCGGTAAAATAATTAAGTCACTTGTGTTTGTGTTAGATATAATGTAATATTTTTGGCCTAAAAATCAAGGGAGGAGGAAGGAGTATCGTTTCCTTTTTGAAAATTTGTTTCTGTCGCGGTCACTTGGATTTTCATAGTCTATATTATCCCAATTTACATCAGAATTTTCAATTTATAAGAAATACGATTTATTAACTTTAAAATACATAATTTTATTTTTGCCGGTATGTTCGATGTTATGGTTTCAATTTTGTAATCTTACCTGTTATTCACCTGCTTGTTTGATTACATTGCTCTTTAAGTTGTAAGAACCGGACTTTTTACTTTGAGTTTCAGTTGCTTACTATTTTTTTTAGATCGCAAACATTGATGTTTTGTCAAATATTATGCCGGTTTATTTAGCTTTTGAGTAAACATGTTATTCAAGAAAAACACAAGCTATGTCCATTATAAAGCTGTAGTTTCGTAAATCACTTATCATTTAGTCACGAGTAGAACTTGGCAATAAGGTCGATAATTTACAGGTCCTTGTAAAGTCAGCATGTTCAATCGAAATTTACCACAATTGTGTCGGGTTGTTCTCATTGCACTAAATTTACTTGGCTTGGTGAGTGTTAAATTAATCAACTCTCTTCATTTTAAAGGAAAACCTGAAATACTTTTAGCTTATTGTGAAAGCTTTCTGATGAATACCTTAACTTCTCCAGATTGCAGGGCTGATATTTCTGGGAGCAAGCATATTTTTGCTTGTGGACAAGGGAGATTTAGTTTCCGATGTATTGTTTCTTGTTCTGAGCAAACCTGCATGCATCATGATTATTGCTGCCAGTGCATTTAGTATTGCAATAACTGGCCTTGGGCTAATAGCAGTGATGGCCAACAACAGGATTTTACTAATCATTGTAGGTTTATACCTTTACTTGATTCAGAGCATTTGATAAAACTTAAAATCATTTTCAGTATGCTATTGTGGTCCTCATGAACTTACTTGTGGCTTTGGTGGCTGCCATATTTGGAATTGTTCTTGTTGTCAGTGTAAGTATTTTATTGTAAATTATTTCTCATAATCATCATATTCATAATGTCAAATTATTTTAACAAAGTATGCAGATTGGATCAGAGAAGCCATGAGAGAAAGCATCCAGCAACGATATGGAGTTGACGTAGCTAACAACACCAGAAATGCTTTTGAAACTCAAGTATGGGATACTGCTCAGAGGAAGGTGAAGCCAATTACATTCAGTTGAAGTCATGGTTAATACTATATATGTTGATGTGGTTGTTGCCAGTGGTATTGCTGTGGAGTTGAGGATGAGAGTTGGCCTGTCTACAGAAATTCATTATGGTTTAATATGCAGCCTGGAAACAAAGGTATATTACCAGATTTAGTTCCTAATTGTTTTGATATGATCTTGTGAAAGTTATTAGTCTAATTCAATCTAGTTGGTGAGGATTAAAGATTTTGACATTGAAAGATATTTCACATTGAATGTGTAGCAATGATTACAAACTAAAATTAATTGGATAAGTGAATGATAACAGGAATATTTTTAATTTATATATATCAGAATTATATTGAAGGCTTTACATTTTAGAATTTAACAGACCCATGGTTCCAGAATCTTGTTGTTTTACCAATCAATATGGGGATGTTGTAAATTTACAGAAGTGTCAAACTTGGCAAAATGGACCTCCAAAACTTACTTCTGGCCAGCGTAATGAAGCCATTTTTTATTCAGTGAGTAATTTCTAAACTGTTCGATGGAAACCATCATGAATTTGACATATACTTATAATTAAGCTATTTAGTCAAACTTTTAAGTACTAGAAAAGCCTTAAAATTACTGAAAAGTTGGATACCACTTTCAAAGCATTATATTATTTAAAATTCTTTTTAAAGGGATGCTATACATTTGGATTGACAGTTCTTAACAGGGTTGCTAGAGGAGTGACAGCAATGGGCTTTTTACTTGTCATCATTGAGGTTCATAATTACTTTTAATTTAATTTAATAAAAATTATAACTGTTTATTAAAATATGTGTTATATAACAATAAAGTGCTAGAACATAAATTAACATATTAACAAAAGGCAATCTTTAGTATCATTTTGCCTTTATTATTGACTAAGCAATATTATTCATTGTAATCCAAAAAATTAATTATCAATAGTTAAATTGGGAATTGAATTAATGTCAATCTTTTCATTTAATAGATTGCCATCACATTTTGCACTGTAATTTTGATCATAAATCTTGGAAAGAAACCAAAGGCATCATATTATCAAAAGACTCCTCATGTGGCTTCATCTTCTTCATATGCTTGAACCATCTCACACCAGTTATATTCATCCTATTTACTATTTAATTTTGTTTTTAAATGTATATTTCTAAGTTTTCAAGATGACAGCAACTAACAATCTCCCACTTCAAACGAATTAATATATTTTTACAATAAGGGCAAGACCATGATCACTGTATCAGTGACAAAATGTAGAAAATATATAAAAAGTTTAATCTGGTGGACTAAGAAAATAAAACAATAGTTGTAAAATATAAATCAACGCTGTAAATAATATCCAAAATGGACCGTGAATTTAAAAAGCAATTAATTCAGCCACGAAATTAGGTTAATAATTCGGATAAAGATGGGGAAACTATTGAAATTCCTTTTGTATTTTGTTGCCGATATTGCCAAAATTTTCCTTATTGGTCTCTTGTGATTTGCACCATAGCAGAAGAAAATAAGGATTGTGAAAGCCACAAATGCATGTATTTATAGATCTCATCTTCTTCTGCTTGCGTTGCTTCCGTTCTTGTGTCAGCAACTTCCATCGTGTGAAATAATATCAATAATACGACTTATGGTAACTGAAGTTTGCCATGAAACATTGGGCTGGGTGATAATAGATTCATATTGCCGCAAGATGATTGACAACAATGTATTTTTTATTAATAACCTTTTTAATTAACAATAACCTTCTCGCATTAAATAAGACGGCCTGGTTTTAATTCCCGGTCGCGCAAGCGTTTTTCAAAGAAAATGTAGGGTAGAATTAGAAGTACCCCGGTGTAGGGTATGTCGCGTTCTCGGGTTAGGTTTTGCTAGGATCTTTTTTTATGCCGTCACGCATGGTAGGGTCCCATGGGTAGGATTAGGGGTACCTTCAAGATACTGTCTTGGTGTAGGGTCAGGCTTTGTTAGGATTTTGTTCTGTGCAGTCATGCATATGTATTAAGTTCTGTTCGCATTATAATGAAAATGAAAATTGAAAAAGGCTTATTTCGGGGTGCCATAAACTAAATGTAGCTCCTCCTACTATGGTGGTTTCTCCCTTAGAAATAGAAATTAGGATCAGTTTGAGTCCATTATCCAAGGCCGAAACATTGCCAGATTGCTGCGCTTCCCTGGTGACCATTTTACAAACCTCTCTCGAAATATTTTTCTCTCAGTTTACGAAATGAGGCCAAAGAACCGTCGAAACCGATCTTAACTGTGAAGGCACATTCGATGGTTAATATTTTATTCTGATATTACTTGGCTACTTCAGTAGCTTACTATTTTTATGTTCTCTTGCGGTGTACAAATCATTTTTTAATGCTGAAAAGTTAATTCTACTAAATTACATCGAGATATTCCCTTCATAAATTAAACGATAGCATCCCCACAATTTATTGAAGCAATTGCCAAGAGTTGTAAGCCCAGCAAAAGTAATGTAATCTCTAATTGAATCTTGGAAATGTTTATTCAGTGACAATATTCTTGATTAGATTATATAGAAAGACTGTGAAAAAAAAACTTTTGAACCCTTTGCTAAGAGGACAAAGTTCGGATGACTTATCAAGACATCAAATGTAAATGTGTTACATATGGCACATGCGATTTCATATAATGTAACAAATTAGCAGAGTGGCATAGTAACGAGATTTGACTATATATATTTCTGTATATAATTGCATGACTTCATTGAGGTATTATATATACGATTAGAACAACTATTAAGAGAAATAAATTATTCAAGGACTTTAACTTTTCCAATATTAAGAGAAATAGCTCCTTCAAATCAAAATTTTTCATCAAAAAATCGTTGCAAATACAACGATTTACGGTCAAATCTCGCTACTACATGTATATGTTACTCTTTGCTCGGTCCCGACAAAATTCAATACAAATAAATTTACTATACTATTTACTATTACCCCCAACTCTCGCTACTCTGCCACCAGGGTCTTGACAATGTTTATCTAACCCATGAAGTTAAGGACATATTCCCAGTCGGGAATAAGAGACACTACCTTGTATTTTTAAGATTTGATCAGGTTAATACTTTCACACGACTTGGTGAGGGATGATGAGGGAAGGTAAATGAACATGAGTGGAATTTGAGTGGTCGAATGGACAAAGTTGACTGGGAGTTCAAATAGAAATGAGAGTGAATGTCGAGATTTTATGTGAGAATTGCGAGTTGGAGTGAAGATTAGCAAATGTCAGCTCAGAAAAGCAAGGGAACCGATTTTACGCTGAAGGAGAAGAAGGAGATCATCGATCCCGTGAAGAAGGAGCCGAATCATTCCAAGCTGGCCAGGGAGATTAGCAAGAAATGGGGCGTCGAAGTTAAGAGAACCACCGTGAAAGGCATTCTCAGCAACAAAAATGCAATCGCGGTTGCAATCAAAGCTGGAGTTCCATCGTGGCGCAGGAAGCTGACGCAGGCTCACTACCCGAAGCTAGATGAGGAAATACTCATGTGGCTTAAGCAAACAAGAGGACAGAATCTGCTGCGATCTGATCAAGGAGAAGGCGATGAAATTGGCCGAGTTGATGCACATCTCGGAACTCAAGGCGAGCGACGGTTGGCTGGACAATTTCTAGAAGCGCCACGGCATCACGTTCAAGACAGTGCAGTGGAGCGGTGGATTCGCAAGTCCGGTATGATGAAAGCATGCGATCGGCTAGATAACGAGATCCGTCAAAAGAAGATGCTGCAGCCAACGATTTTGAGAGATTTAGACTGAGCCTTTTTTTCAAATTCTGGTTACTATGCCACTTTTGCTCGGTCCCGACGGGTGGCAGCGAGATTTGACTGTATGTAGTGTAATTAGATTTTCAGAGAAATATTAACGAAACTTTTAAAGAAACAAAGTGAACAAAATACACGTACAATGGTCTGTGGCCTTGTATTGGTTCCATATGCAACTCTAGGGTGAAGAGTTATTCTCGGGAAACTAGTTTTGCTTCATTTTGATTTTTGTAAATTGTAACGATTTAACTGATTGAATTGTAAGCGCTAAAAACAACACCATATTACAACTTTAAAAACTCATTTTGATATAAAATTTCAGATTTTCAAATGTTTTTATTTTACCGGTCAAAATGCAGCCCCTGGCAAGGATGATGAACTAAATGCTTTCTGTCTAAGGCCATTAAACAGTTCTTTGCCTAGTAGTGGCATCTTTTTGCTGATGGTAATATAACCGAATATATTTAACTGTTACAATGTCTACAAAGTTAGTGATTGGAAAGATAATGTCAGTTGTAAAAGTATGAAAACATCGATTATGTGATTCATTCTGATAACATTCGATATAGAAATGCATAATAAGTACATTTTTACATAAATATTGTAATAATAACTGATATAAAAATAATGGATGAATGAATGTAGATCCTCCGCTTTTAAGCTAATGTTTCGCTGACTGAAATATATCCGCTGGTTGTAAATATATCCGGGAACGTTTGTTTTGCTCGTAATTTGTAATGAGGAAGCACATTTTCTGTTTTCTGGGATATATTCTCTGTTTTTATGTGACCGAGTCAATCCATTGGAGTAGTTGCGGTTTGTTTTAATAATAAAATTTGCCAAAATTGATACATGAAAGAAAAGATTGGTCTATAACAGAGCATAAGTTTCTGTAGTAATTTTAAAATAAAATCTAAGCGATGACTGGTTTATTATAACCAATTTTGAGGCTATCAAACGGCGAGCAATGTAATGATTTAACACTAACATTGGCCACAATCATATTTAATGTATTTAGGCATTGCCTACTCACCTAATAACCCCACTGCCTACTATATATAGCAGTATAGTAGTATGTTCATGTGCCAATGGGATACTCATTAAAACTCATGAAAGACTCAATAGTATTTGGATAGTTTGATTCAATCATCAGATTTTAATATTAATTTCAAAATCAGGAGGTTCTGGGAGTTCTGGGAAAGTGTTAAATGTCACTGTCACCGATTGTGAGGAGATTGATGTTTGTGTGCTGACCAAGGGAAAGAATGTAGCATTCACTGTTATATTCGTCCCAAGTAAAAATTTATTTAACAGCAGAGATAGTATCATAAACTCATTGTTGGACTTATTTGCATTTTTATTCTGATATATTTGCAAGCTCGAGAGACAGATAAAGCCACAGCTGTTGTTCATGGGAAAATTAAGGGAAATGAAGTGCCTTTCCAACTGGACAATCCTAATGGGTGCATTGGTTGTGGATTAGTTTGCCCTCTGAAAGCTGGTCAGACTTACAACTACACATCATCAATCTTTGTGAAGAATATATACCCATCAGTATGATCTTTTTAAGTGTTGCCATGTATCCTAGAACTTGGTTCAAAAAGTTGTTGTAAAATAAAATAACAATAAAAATTGTAGTACCATATTTTATTTAATATAATATAAATTATACAATAATATGCTATGCCTGTTATAAAATCTGTCTAAATAAAATTAATTTTATTTCTTTACACCCTATTTATGTAATCCTTAATATAATTATTTTAAGGTCTCTTTGGATGTCAAGTGGCAGTTGATAGATGAATCAAAGAGTGACATTTTCTGCATTTTGGTACCTGTTCGAATAGAAAGCCCAAAGCTTAAGTTCTTATCCAAACAAGAACAGATGAATGACTTGATGCTAAGAATTTCAAACAAAAATATTTTTTAGCTGCATCAACATCACTGCCTTCTTTCATTTGGATTTTTTGTTTATTTTTGTAAATTGTTTTGCCATTAAGTTATATTTCTATTAAAAACAAATTATTAAAAGCAAAATACAATCATTATACATAAATAAAGTCATATGTCTCTTCGTAATCAAAATTTAGCTGCTATATTGAAATGACTCATTGATGTGGTACCATGTATATGAGTTATAAGTTCTTTATTTTTATTTTATTTTCATAATCAGTCAATGGGCTCCTTGCAATGTTTAGTATGACAAATAAACAATTTTAAGAAAACAAACAGGCCGAGCGAGTAAAAGTTTCTTTGTAAATTATTTCAAATATCGAAATTATTTTCGTCAAAGTGGTTGTAGGAGCATCCACAAGATATGCCAGTTGGGGAAGCCCTTCTGTTCTAAACAAAATTAAGAAAATTCATCCTTAAGCAATGCTGGCTGACAGACTGAGTTAACCATCATGGATCAAGTTATTGTAGAGACAAAAGCTGGCAAATTAGTTCCACATTTTATGTAGATATCCTTACATTATTTTATTAAATAATTATTCAATGACATTTTGTCCTTTCAGCAGCGTATCGAGAAGGGGGATAACCGGTAGCTGGGGAGTGGAGACAAAGGTGCTGAGAGTATCAACGATGCTTTTGAGGGATTATATATTGAACCTATTACCGAAAATTGCCATTATTTTAAGTAATACAATACAAACGATGCCGCGGCCTACTCGTTAAACGATTTCATTGAACGCTCTCATACAAATTCTTCTTAGGAATAAAGATTTGGAAGTCCAGCATGCCCTTCGCCAAAAGTAGTTTTATTTTATAAACATTTATGACATTGATGTTGACGCGGAAGTACTGCATACTGATATTTGCGGCTGTAAGGTGTTACTGGATGCTCTACAGATACTGGGGCGGGCAGCCAGGAGTCAGGAGCGCAAATTCGGGCACCAAAGGTCCTCGCACGCCATTGCCTCCTCTTGTCGGTTTGTAAATTTGTTATGGACGAACGTTGGGAATTTGAATTTTCTAATTGGTGGCGTATCAACTATTTATGCCGCCCGGGGCGGTCGTTCGATTTGTCTCCCCTTGTTGTTCAATTTTCCCCTTTGATAACCCTTTGATGACAATATGATCTATAAATTCCGGAAAGCCCTCAAAATATTTATTGTTATGGGGTTTCAATCAAAGATCTAAATTTAGATTGTGGCTATTAGTCGAAGATTGTAGCTTTATGGCAATGTAAACAGTATATTGACATGGTTGAAATGTAAGCGCTAAAACATATTACGATTTTAGAAACTCATTTTTGTACAAATTTCAGATTTTCAGTTTTTACCCCAAAAAATGCTGCCCTTGGTACGGCATTAGCTATATATAATCTTGAAAGAATAGACCGAAAAGTCGCAAACGCTAGAATCCAAACATGTGTTCTTAATCGTGTCATATTTATTTATATATTAATATCAAAAAGAACAACGTTTCAAAGCTATAGAAACTTGTTATAAGAAACTTCTTCAAAAGACTACATCCTAAGCAATATTTCTTGGAAAGCCTGAGAATTCTGGTGTCCCGTTTTCAAACGAGGAAGACTCTCCATGTTCATAGAATTCCCAGGGTTCGTGAGTAGGGATCACTTTCTTCTTCCTCATATATTTAAAGTAACAAGTACTTATCAAGTAAGTGATCAGGTCAATGAGCAGCTCCAGATGTTCCACCAGAGACATGAAGGACATGCCAAGGTAAAGACCAAGAATTCCGCCAATGTCGGATAAAAGCTGAGTGACCTAGTTATCAAACGAAAATTGAATAATGACAAAGGCCTAGATAAGCTATTATCGTTAAGCGATAAACGCTTACCTCGTAAGCGGGAGATTCGGAAATAAGTTTGTAATTAAATTCTTCAAAGTAAATTTCTACCTGAGCTATATTCTCTTCAAATTTCGACTTTCCGAATATGTCGAACTTTACCTTATCTTCCAACTTCCCAAGAACTTCGTTCTGGATAATGTGGGATTACTTGAAACTTAACGGTATTTGGAAATTTTAAGTAAAGTTTATTTAATGCAAATCAATTTAAATCCAAGCTCCACTGAAAGAACTTGCTTTTACTACGTCAGCAGGCCATTGACCGGTGGAAATGGATGAAGTATAAGTTGTTTCTCTGCAACGAATTAAGTTTATAATAATGAGAATACAATTTATATATAGGGTTTATATATAGGTTACTATAGATTTTAAATCTGCAATTATTAAAGCTGAAGTACTCGATGCTTGGATATGTATCTGAACTTCAAGTACTTATACTCGTGCCTGGAGAATGAGTACTTGTAGCTCCGTTACTTGTTCTTAAGTCATTAAAAGGCATGTCGACGTGGCATAGCGAAAGGGTCGCGAAGCGGTCCGCTTCGAGCAGCACATCTCCCGGGGCGGGGTGTTTATGAAGTGGTGAAAATTGTTTTAAAAAATCATTAATTTGATACCATAATGGGTTTTGAAAGTTGTAATAAGGCACCGCTTTTAGTGCTTACTGTTCAACAGTTAAAACGAGACTGTTCGCAAAAATTAAGGTGCAAAACCCGCCTTTCAGACCAGATGAGTGATGTCTATAATGTACACTCTCAAACTATGAAACTATATATTTTGATTCGGAGAGTTATATGGAGAACTAATTCAAGGTCTCAGCCCTTTCTTGTTAAAGTGCGATTAAAAAAAAATCGATTTAAAAATGTTGCCCTGTTTCTTTGAGCACATTGACCTTTTTCTCGACATGCATTTCATTAGGGCATATTATTGCATAAAATTAAAGAGGCAGAAACGACAAATTTAATTAAAATGGAACTGGAATAATTCTGGCCAGAAAAATGCGGGAATGGTGTCAACAAACAAAAATCACTGAAAAATTAGATATCAGGGAACTTCTTGTGCCGAGTGCTTGTTCATGTTTTGTTAGTATTTGTACATGAAAACTCCGGTACTTGTACTTTCAGTATTTGTACCCATACCTACATAAATTAATATTATATGCAGTAATTAGTGAAACAAGAGCGTAGCTATTAATATCATAACTTAACATTATTGAATTTATAATACTTCCCTGCAATGTTCTAAACTTCACATTTTTACTGTAACAGAATCCTCCAGCTAAGCTTATTATACCGTGAATTAAAAACCACTTTTTCAAAATTAAAAAAAATAAGTAGGCTTCAATTTTAATCAAATGGTTGTGAGTTTCTCAAAGTCCTGGCATAAGCTTGTTTTACAAGTTATTGATGTTTATAACTGACATTATTTTCTTGCAAGAATACTGAAAGGAAATACTATTTCCTTTAGATGGATAAGTGAGTGATCAAGAATGAAGTCATTGGATTAGATTAAATTGATCAATTAAGGACATCGATAAATAACTGAATTGATTAATGATAATTTATAACTTTTCCAAAGATAATTGATTCCAACTTGCATGAAATTGGACAATCGCAGAGGATGAGTTCAAAATTGAAGTTATTCAACACGTTTCTCCTGCATTCAACTGTTAATTGAAAAACAAACTTGTTAAAAGAATTCCGTTGATTTATTTAAACTTAAAATCAAAAAAAGGGATTTCCACAAATAACGTCAAGCGTTTTAGCAATTTTTTTTCATTTCGGTTAGTGTGACGTAACATTTTCAAACTCCTTCCTCTTCCCCTGTTGAAGCCTTCCCCTAAATATGTGACGTTACTTATGGCCTCAAAATCATGATAAATTTTTTCACCCTGTTCTTGATCTGAGCTGTTACAAATATTGATATTGAGTTCTCCTTCGGGACAAGGATATTGGGGATCAGCACATTTACATGCCTTGATGAGATACTCCTGGTAACACGTTCTTGTACAAGCCTTTGAATCAATTTTAATATTTACAACGTTTTCCTGCAATAATTTCAATTCGGATCTTGAAATGAATATTAACCACCTCTTGGCTGTACTTAGTTTCAGGAAATATCTCTTGATAAACATTTGATATTCTCCTGTCTGGGAGGTCATCGATATCAATACAAGATGAATAAACCCCTCCTAATCTCTCGACTTCGACCTGATAATCATGAAAATTGTTAATCAATGGTAAATAAGGTGATGGGATGCCAAACTTTCTGCATGGAAACGGATGTAGAAACTCCAGAGCTAATGATGAGTCCTTGATCCTCCGGAAATGGCATCTGATGCCCAGGATGGATTAAGATTCTCAAGGCTGCTGTGTCACCCGCCTCAAAAATGTAATCGTCCTGATTGATGTTCAGAGTCATGAGTAACCCTGGAGTATCATCACAATCATCAGAAAGATTCTAAATTAGAAGTTATTTAGCTAAGAATTGTCTTGCTGTGCTATTTTTCATCGAAATAGGGCGAGGTGGCTATGGCATTTCTTGGCCGACGGGTCTAGAGTTACACATCCGCGCCTGATCGAGCTTACGTTTCGGAAAAGACAATTATTTGTCAAGATATTGTGTCCCATTCAATTAATGACACTTGGAACGGATTTGCCGAACTGAACTTGAGATAATTTATATCTAATTAATTTTTAACAAATGCATTAATAAACAAAAGTTATGGAATAAGCGAAGATTATTTTAAATCTAATTCTTGAAAAGTGATTGAATTTGAGAGAAGTCCACATGTATTTTGTAATAATGAAGGAAGTAAAACAACCATATCTACGTCCCGTTCGGTAAGATGTCAGGTGACTCTTGTTGCCCCAACCGCTGTTGAATATGTAACAGTTGCCATGGAGGGGATTGTGTACAAGGACAAAATCACTGTAAGCGATACCACAATTTTAAGTTGTAGTCTGGGTTGGTTAATTAATGATAATTACAAAGTAACTTAAAAATGTATTTCTTGAAATTTGATATAAATCAATTGCATGGAAATTAAAGATTAAGGAATGCTGATTAGAAATGTCAAAAATGAAAATCGGAGAAATTGAGTTTTGATTTTCTATGTTACTGTATTACATTCTAAATTAAGCTGTTAATGCATTACTGTCACCATCAACTGGAGATATTAATATTTATTCAGTAAATGTTTATTAAATTTGTAGCGATGCTGCTTATCATCACAAAATAATTATTTGAAGTGGAGATGAATCCATCATTGATTAGATCCATCGTGATTATTATATTAAAGTCTCTGAACAAATGATTAAAAAAAGCTAATTACATTAATGAATTTCAATGAAAGTTTGAGCTGTGATTTCACGATTGAAATGTGAATCCTTCCTTACTCTGGATTGCAGTTGCTGCCTGCATAAGTGCAACTCAGAATCATGTCATTCAACGTAAATCCGAGGTCGATCTTCTCCTGCAAAGTTAAACGAGAAATCATTTCGGTCAGTTGTTCTGCTACTATGAATTCTTCTTTAAACGCTGGATTCTGGTCGGGAGCTTCAAAGGTGGTTGTTAATTCGTTGCCGACCGTTGTGCTATCAGCTCCGACCGTTTCTAAAGAAATGAATGCCGTGGTATAATTGATGACTGCCGACGAAGTGGATGAAATATCTTCGGTTGAATCGGGGCTGCACTTTTGAGTCTCGCATGAAGAACACGAGTTTTCGACTGTCGAATCGGTGGATTGACAACAAGAGCAACAACATGTTGCTGTTTCTGGAGAACAAGTTATGAACAACTGCTATATGGCTTAAATTATAAGAATTGAGGCTTCTGTTTTTAACATATAATTAATTACTACTTTTAATTGGTTCAGGATCTCTTAAGAAACCACCAGACTACTTTTTTAAAACCGTTTGCAAGGGCTCCCTGGCTGTGAAAGCTGTGAACGCTATAGCTTAACGATCCAACCACTTTACCTGCAGACCAGTACTTTAAAACTTTGGTAAGTGATTATAGTTTGATGCTGTTTTCATCATAAAACATTTGAATTTCAAGAATAAAAAGTATTACCTGCACTTCTTTTCCTCCTTTTTTGAAGTTTTGATTTTTTAATGGGGCTCATATTGCAGATGGTGATGGCTGGAAATTCCAGGTCGTTGGCGTGTTGGATGGTCATTTCGACGTCTACCGGGTACGAAAAATATTTTTCTACCTGAATGACTAGATGGGTCAGCAGTGCCACCACAGCTCCTGCCGTAGCGAGTATCCAGAACGTCCTTTTTATGCGCCCTGAAAGTGTTCCGACATTTTCATTGACCCGACGGCTAAATTAAAATTAAGTTCGGCAATGCTTTATCAAAAGTGAATGATTGTCAGCCTGGAACTAAGGTTATTTGAAACAATGAAGAGTTTAATAAAAATGTATTAATTTAAGCTTTAAATTAATTAATTATTGTGCTTTCTATATTATACACCGCAGATATACATTTACTATGTGATGTGTTATCGTATTGTGTAGGTGTACGTTTTATTTTTAAATATTTCTGAGAATCAAAGTGAAACCATACGAAATTCATCAAAGATTGAACTGGTAGTTCAAATAAATCGAAAATAACAAGCTCCTTTTTTTTAAATATTAACCTTCCCTTGAGCTGATTTGTTGGATACCGTGAGTTGAGGAGTTGGCAGCAAAATTATGTAATATAACACTTAACGACATTTGATGACGTTATGATATCCCCTAAACCTCTTGCTGAAAACTGAAGAACGAATAATCCGATAGAAACTTTCTTTAATTGGCGAGTTGTTTATAAGTGTCATAGAAACACTTTATCGATTGAGGGTTCTTATTGATTGTCACATTCTTTGAAGAAACCGATAAACAGAGTCGAATGTAATTTGTGAGGTTCTGGATGATTTTACCGTTATAATTTTTTTCTTGTATACGTGCCAAAGCACGTTTAATATGTATTTAAAAATGAGGTAATAGAATCTTTAAAATCGAGCATAAGTACTTCATGAGAGAGAAATTATTAAAATGAAAACATTTTGAAGTTTAAGATCTTTGGTCTGTGTCATGCTTTTATCCAAATTGGTTATAATGACATTTCGCTAATAAGTTTTGATATCTTGATGTTTTTACCTCTAAATTAAAATTTAAAATAGTATAACAATTATGATGTTTTAATAAAAATTACATCAATTAATATTTCGGTCTCACATTACGAAATAATTAAATGACAGTTACCAATTAACCTGAATTCACTTTTAATCTCAGCTTTGGGCTAGATTGTAAAATAATAATATAAATATTACTTGTCGGAACGGGACGGAAGTTTTTTAATTTAATTGACTCTAGTTTTATAAATTATAAATTTTGAGAGGTTACTGAGCTTTGAATTTTTATAGATTAACAGTTGCTTAACAAATTCAATTCTTTATGGCTTTTCAGAATTTCATTTGAGCTAGACATTAGCTTAATCCAATTAAATCATGTTTTATAGTTTATTTTTATATTGTTAAATGTTTAGCTTGAAGTCTGTTTCCTGTTTTTTGCGCCTTGTTAGAGAATAATTATGGTAATTTTATTATTTCTTATTTCTTCTGATTCACATTTTTCAATTTGCTTTATTGATATTGGTTTGCGATTCTAAAACAATTTGAATTTGCCACTTTACACTAACATTGATTTTTATTCTACATTAACCACCTTGGTCAAGAGGATATGTTGGTGTTGTGTAAAAGTGATTCTATTAATTATTATCTGCTCTAGAGACTCAGAATGATCGAATCATGGTCAAGAAAAAGAATGGTTCTTGCAGTGCTTGGTCTGATAAGGTGATGCAGTTGCTTTTCATTTTTAAAAATAAGTTTTACTCCTTTGACTTTGTTGTTTCTGCATTTGAGAATGCAAGTGCTTATAGAATTAAAAAGTTCTTGAAGTTGGAAGAATAAAGTTCAATTTTTTGGTTTGCAGTGTCTCTGTTGTTGTGTTAATGGTTGAAAATGTCCTATCTAAGGGATTGTTCGGTGTGCCAATGGAATCACATCAAGGTACTTAATTGTATGTGATTGCTATGACATAATTTCTTAGGTAGTTTTATTTATTGAAGATTGTGGAGAGTATCCCACAGATTCATGCATTAATGTTGGGGGTTTGTAGTGGGGGACTTAGGAAATATAGAATGAATTTATCTTGTTTGGACTGTCCCTGATTCGGTCCAAAGTATTTTAAAGTTGTTAACTTTTCTTTGCAGATAATGCCAGCAAGTTGTGCTCCAAAGAGACAACATGTAGATTGTGTTCCCCTGCTGAAATTGTAAGTTTGATAAGTGATGCCACTACTCACAGCTCATCAGAATTATAATCTTCAATCAATTTCCTTATCCAACCAATTATTCAGAAAAATGAGCCTCAGTGTTGGCCAACAGGATTTGTGAGAAATCTCAGCTGCCCACAGACTCAGGAGGGTCACTATCCTCTTATAAGGTATTTATTCTGTTATGACAAACTATAAATAACAATTCTATTTATGCATTTACTTATTTCATTAAATTTATTCTTTGATCTCGTGAAGCTGTCCAAGGTTTGGAGAGAAAAGTTTTTGGTTATTTGAGTGTTTAATGGTGCTGACTGGGCTGTCGTCATATGCAATCGTCATCATGAGGCAAAACCGTCTTAACAGGTTGCTTGTTGAGAAGGTCAACAGACAAATCACGTCAGGGTTGTGATTCCTAAGTTTTCATTGATGAAAGTTACTCTGTAGATAATTTATTCCATGCTGTAAAAATATGTTGATTTATTCCACTTTGTAGAAATATGTGAACAATAAAAGATTTTCCCAGTCAAACTATTTTGTCATTCCAAATTTATTTATGATCTTGTAAGTGGTAGCACAAGTTGTTGACTAGTCATCACTGATAAGGGTTTGAGTTTGTCAATGCAGAGATAATTCTTTCACTATAAAATTGACAGAAGAGATTATGCATTACAAATACGATAGGAAGCGAGTTGCACAAGCAGTATTCAGGAGTTCAATGTATGTAACCTTTCACACCCTAATGGTGGGCTATGCCCTCCATCCCTTCCAACTCTCTCCAGATCCGTCGGTGCAAACAATTTGTTTTGCAAAGTTTATAACAAAGGCAGAAATCCGTGGGTTGTATCCACACAAGTTTAATCTCTTTTTACTGTCGAATTAGAGAAGGTAGTTATGGGATCTTTTTTATGCCTGCAGGTGGTTATCAACCAGCTTGACCCTTTCTGAGCTGATGCGAACTCGTAAATTATTCATATAATTATAAGCGTCTCAATTAATGTTGATATTCAATGTCTGGCAGCCAGTAAAATTCACCATTCAGTCTCCATAATGAACAAATTTAGTCGGGGGTAGTGGGAGGGTGACCCATGTTTAAAAGTGGAAGTACTCCACCTGTTAAAATGACAGGATTTTCGTTCCTATTATTCCTTGAACGGAACAACTCAAAATTAATAACGAATGAAAATAGTTGACTATGATTCCATTAAATCAAGTCTAATTTCTTATTCTGGAAGCTAGATATTGGCATTTTGGGGAAGTGTCGCCATGAGATTTCAACTAATTCATTAAAGTGGCTTTTCTGCATTCTGCTTGTGCTCTTTCCCACTTGAAACTTAAGCTGTCACTCGAAATAAGACCCACCTCATATGGGAATCCAAATCTAACTTCAATTTTAATGTACGAATATTATTTTTAATATTATTTTATTAATTACTTTTATCTACTAGTTAATATTATTTTATTAATTATTTTTAATGTACGAATATTCTCATGAGCACCAGGGTAAATCTTCTGACATATGTACCCATGAAAGGGCTTTACTTCCAATTAATCTACAGGAGAAATATCATCATAGGTGAAAAAGCAAATGTGCCTTAAAATGCGTTCTTTCTTCCATAACATGATGATTTTTGAAGCGAATTGAAATTTAAAGCGAGGAAATGAAAAATTGTTGCAAAAGCGCAAGGCTATATTGAATTTTAATTTAAAAAAGTGATGAATTCCTAGTCTAGTTTATTATTTATTGCTATTAATTCAATACTATAAATTGAATAACTTATATAAGTTTCTAACAGTTATGCTAAATCACTTTATTCAATATTACCACTCTGATTACCATAATTTTAATTGTTAGGAACAGCAGAAAATGCTTTCTAGACATCCAAAATATTCTTAACCGTCGAAGTCACATTTGGTTATAATTTAATTATTACTTTTAAGCCAATTGTTATTCAGGTCAAAGTTTTACCTTAAACAAATCTTATTCTTGTTTAAATTATTGTGCTTGCGAAAAGCATAATATTCTGTATCTTAAAACTTAATTAATGCGTGAATTAAAAACAGTGTCACTACATATTGCTCATCGAACATTAAATTCTTATACTTCGTGATTGAAACTTAAACATAAATTAAATTTGTTATAGAACTACTTGTGTGTTTACTACGTAGGCTTTCAATAGAAAGTTTCAGCAGCAGAAGCTCCAAGCTCTGCAACAGCAGCAAATGAGTTCGCTCTTCTCCAAAGAACATGGAAAACATGCAAAACACGAAAACACCTGAGGATTTTGGATTTACTCCTCCTTGGGCAGATTGGAATTTCAACGAATGGGAAACTTGTACTGACGGAGGTGACATTTTGGTGAGAGATATCTTTCAGTTGGTGTGTAATCGAAGTTTGTCGACTGAAAGGCAAAACTAATTTACTAAACAGACCTCTGCTTCTTCGGACGTTGGTCAGTCGTCAGAATGTCTTTTGGAATCAGAGACGATGACGCAGAAGGAAAAGAAGAGACATGCCTTGACACAGCTGGATAGAGCCAGGGTGAGTTATCGGTGAACGAATGCAATGAATGAGGCAATTCAATCCTCAACCGTCTCCACTAACTACTGTATTATTTTATTTATTTAATATTTAATGTTCAAAAGTGGATATTTGACCAAAATTTGCAGGTAAAACCAGTGGCGTTTGCAGTAAGAACAAATGTATCGTACGACGGCTCAGCTGACAATCCACCAGTCCCTTCAACTGCCGTTTCTTTCGCCCTCAAGGATTTCCTGCATATTAAAGAGGTTTGCATTTTTTCCAGCAATGCAGCAGAAAACATTTAAGTAATCAATGATTGATTGTTGAATCAAATAAATTAAAGGGATAAATTCGTAGATGGCACTCAATTAATCTCAAGAATTGAATTAATGGATGGCAAGTTTATCAATTATTTTATTTAATTTTAAGTCATTTCGATCATTAATTGCTTGTAATCGAGTTAGTGAACTAACCAACAAATAATTAAGTAGTTATTATTTGATTTAATAAGTTAGAGAAGTTAATTTGTAGAAGTACAATAACGAGTGGTGGATTGGAAGATTGGTCAAGGAAGGAGCAGATGTTGGATTTATTCCAAGCCCCGCCAAGTTGGAAGCCATTAAAATTTCGCAGTTCAACCAACCACTGCCTAAAACAAATAAAAGGTTCGAATTAAAATGATTCAAATTTGCTAAATAAATTACATTTAACTAAATTCATCAAAGCTAATAGATGTAATACGTCACTAGTAACATCTTTAGTAGAAAGTTGTTGTGTAACTTCGAGGTTTAAATTGAATCTTTGAATTTTCTTTTTTGAAACCATAAATAATTCGTTTTAAAATCCTTCCTTCAAATCAAACAATAAGAAGTTGCGAATCTGTAGCATTGGGTGAAAATATTGAAAATAATTTAATTAAAAACTGGGTAACAAAATTAATTATGATAATTTGTAAACAATTAGCGTTCTTTTGTTCACCAACAGCAAAACCAACACAGCCTCGAATGTTGACAACCTATTGAACTCCAAATCTTCCAGGGGGTCAACCCCTCCTACTCCAGGTCACATTACATTTGTAATTATCTATTATCGTCCCTGGTTTGTTTTTAATTTATAATCATTTATTATTTTTATTAATTTTGATATTTTAAAGTTACTCGAAGAGTTAAGCGTTCAGAAAATTGTTTAATAAATAGGACGAAAACTTGATGTGCTCTTGAATAACCTCCTTAAAATTATTTTAATTATATATTAATTATGCTAATTGTAGTAGCTCTTAGCTATTATTTTGTAATTTTCATGTTTTTCTATTGCTAATAAATTTGCATTTATTTAAATTTACAATTCAGTTCATTCTATTATTCTTAAGATAAAATTATTCACAATTGTACAATATTTTTAAAATTAAAATGTTTCAGATCAACCAAATGAAACTTCAGAAGAAGCAAACAGCAATTCAGTGACTTCGACCTCCATTTCAAGTCCAACAGGACAAGCAATCAAGGAGAAGAGGAAACCTTTTTTCAAAAGAGTACTTTTTTAAATAATAAATTTTTATTATTACTACTAGAAAATTATTACTATATACTATAAATTATTACTATTATTATTAGTTTAATTATTGGATTTTATTACTGAATTATTATTATTTAAATCTATAAAAATTAAATAAAAAAATTGAAATTATTAAATATTAAGTTAAATCTTAAATAAATATTATTTAATACTAATATCACTTAAAATACAAACTCCATTTTCAATAGCAATTGCAGATTGTAATAACTTTTTAATAACTGAGAACATAACAATGTGTGTGTGTGTGTATTTGCAACACATACGGTTAACACTATCAATTAGCGATTTATGTTAATGTTATTACATTTATTAATAATAATGACTAATAATTATTAATAACAATTACATCTGCAGATAGAATCGACTCCTCCGTATGAGGTGGTTCCTTCCATGAGACCAGTGATTTTCATTGGTCCCTCCCTGAAAGGTTACGAGGTGACAGACATGATGCAGAAGGCATTGTTTGATTTCTTGAAGCACAGATTTGAAAATAGGTTCGTTGATATATGAGGTGCATTATTCGTTAATTAATAATTTATCGCACGAATATTGTTCCAATTGTTCATCATTAAATTAACATTATATTAATTCAATTCCTCCAATATTTTAAGTGCATTTTTTATCCAAGTCCTAGGATGTCAAGGCACTGCCGACGCAATTATTATTAGTCGTCAGCGTTTTATTATTTATGATTGTAATTGTGTTGTAACTGTAACTTTACTGTATTTACTTTAATGATCGATCATTTACTGAATCTAAGAAACGCTAGTTGTTTTTGCAAAGTGTAAACCATTAATGATTTCAATAAATATTAACGAATATTGATAATGTCAAGTGATAATTAAACTGTTATTAAGAGAAGAGTAGTCATAAATTACTTACGATTAAAATTGATTGAATTTTTTGAAAACGAATGAAGGATCGTCATCACGAGAGTAACAGCAGATATTTCTCTCGCCAAGAGATCTCTCCTGAACAATCCTAACAAAAGAGCTCTCATGGAGCGAGCAAACAGCAGATCTTCTTCCATAGGTTTATTATTTTATTGAATCAACGATCAATAGTATCGAAGTATTGATGAAGAAATACGTGCATTTAATATTAATGTATTTAATTGCGTTGTGCGTTCTTAACTAAGTAATACTAAAAGGCATTGGCACATTAATTTATCATTGAGAGGAGAAGGCGATCCATCTTCTGAATTGGTTACTGACTTGACCGTTGACCTTAATTGCTTATCTAACTCCAAATTACAAGAAATTCTTTAACACTTACCCCAGTGTGGGTTCACCTATTTTTACATACGATGTTCTTTGTTTAGTCCTAAATGCTAAGAAAATTGGTGAATTAAGATCGACTAAAGAGTCCGTACAAAGGCTATATAATAATAATGGTTTTAAATCTCCAATAAATCTTATTAATTATATTTTTAAAATTAAATATACAACAAATGCATTTAAAAATAAACAATTTATATCACTTAATAATAATAATAATAATAATCAATTTTAACAAAATTCCAATTTGTTGTTAAGCCGAAGTGCAGGGAGAAATAGAGAGAATCTTCGAATTGGCGAGGACACTCCAGTTGGTTGTTTTGGACTGCGATACCATCAACCATCCCTCACAACTCACCAAAACATCCCTGGCACCAATCATCGTGTACATCAAAATATCCTCGCAAAAGGTGCATCTCGTTGGCTTCTTGATCTCAATTAAATATTTAAATATAATATTGCGCTAGAAAATTAAATGATATTAAAGACTAATGAGTTCAATTGTATTTGAGGTTAACTCGAAGATTGTTCGTAAATTGGCTTGCAATATGGGAAAAGAGAGATATATAAATGACACCATGTAATTTTATACAACATCACATGTTTATTCAATAGAACTTAGAATTTTTTTATAAAAACGATTCGTTATCAGGTTCTTCAAAAACTTATCAAAACAAGAGGCAAGTCGCAAACAAGAAACATGAATGTCCAACTAGTGTCGGCAGAGAAATTGAACCAATGCAACCCTGTTTGTCTTAGGGGAATTTATTTACACTTTATTTTATTACCTTTTAATGATCGTAATTCTTTGAAAAGGACATGTTTGACGTCATTCTTGACGAGAACCAATTAGAAGAGGCTTGCGACCACCTGTCCGAATATCTGGAATCTTATTGGAGGGCAACCCACCCACCTGTGGTGTTTCCACAGAGCTCGCTGAAACCCGCAAACTCTTTTTCTAAAAGTTCGAGCATCAGGCAAGATTTAAAATTTTTCAACAATTAATTAGTATTTTAGATTTTTATTAAATAAAATAAATGCAGTTACAGATTTATGGATAAACAGTTTATATTTTGAAGTGAAGCAGATAATGTATCCCTAGCTCTGCGGGTAGGATTCAATAAAAGATCCATTTTGGCATTCTAATTAAGACTTAGATATCTATAGATTTGGTACATCAAGATTGTTAACGTTGTAAATTATTTGCGAATGATAACAAATGAAAATTAAAACTCAGACCAAAGGAGAGTTTCAATAGATCCAGACACTCCCCTTCTCAGCACCACTCCAGATTATCTCATTCACCTTCCACCATGGCAAAACATCACCGTCAGATCTCCTCTGAAACTCTAAGCAACGACAATCAATCTGAAGGTTTCAGGGCAAGTCAAATAATCCACGGTTCGCATCTACAGCCGAACAAACCAAGGATGAATTTGGAGGTTCACAGACCCCAATACTAATCTTGCTACTTTTGGCCTCTGAGAAAAACAATGTTGAGAGACTTTATTTGCTTAACATTGTTGACTTGATTTGTTGAATATCTGCAGGGGCGCATCCAGATAATTTTTTTAGAGCTTTTGATTTGATAGTATGGGTAAAGAACGGGCTGCGAAATACATTTTTGAGGCCTTGGCGAGTCCATTGTTATAAATAATTTTTGAATAAAAAAATTAAAAAGTTAATAAAGTTTACACTCTGTAATATTTGCTTTCAAAATTCTTTGAGCTTAGTTTTTTCGGAATATAAAAATTCGACCAACCAGTCTTTCAACAATTAAATTATAACTACTAAAGATTTACACCATATTTGGCGTTAATTAATCTACGAGGACCTCCATTCGTCGGTCATTTGTGAAAAGAAACTCGATACTTAAAGAGGTAACAAGGTTAGTAATTTCATTCAAGTAGCGATTTGCTGGCCGTCGACTTGATCCGCAGATTCAACGTCGTAGCGGTGAAAGCCTGTCATAATCTGGAAAATTGCTTATTAGGGAGTGACAATAATTTAGAAAATTGAAATATAAATATAACACAAATATTTTTAATATGTAAATATTTCTTATCCACAGCATTTTTAGATAATGGCAAGCCAAAAATTGAGATCAACATTTATTGATTAAAAAAGGCATAGAATAATTTTTTAAATTGTAATTAAGTTTAAAATTGATAATCAATTTCTACTGCAGAAATTTTACAACGCCTATTGATTAAATTTTGTTAATATTATTTATTTATTTATTGAGCACGATATCTTTATAAATATATTTTATTGCATCATGTTTACATTCCGGAATACT
This sequence comes from Hirudinaria manillensis, assembly GCA_034509925.1. Classification (NCBI taxonomy): domain Eukaryota; kingdom Metazoa; phylum Annelida; class Clitellata; order Hirudinida; family Hirudinidae; genus Hirudinaria; species Hirudinaria manillensis. Next base: position 3,491,925 of record CM067532.1, on the reverse strand, counting down.
TTGGAAATTTATCATCTTAAATAGTTCTTTGCTGCATTTTATTCTGTGTTGTTTTGGTAGTTGTTGTGATATTATGAATAGCATCAGTGAAAGTTGTCAGGAGTTAAAGGCACAGTATGATGCGTGTTTCAACGGATGGTTCAAAGATAAATTTTTGAAAGGCTTCACAGACGATGCTTGCGGACAATTATTTAATTCATATCAACAGTGTGTAAAGGTAAATTCTCAATGTTTTGAGTTTTGCCAATGAAACAGGGTCACTTTTTAATTTTCGCAACACCAGAAAGCTTGGCGAATCTGATAAGACCATGCTTGACTTCTTAGTGATTACTGACCAACTACATGACCATATCTGCACGTTTTATGCGGAATCGGCGACACTCAACAGCGTCCAAAAGCCTGAAAAAATAAGCTACAACATTTTGTCTCTGACCTAGTAAGTAAACAACATTTTTGGTTCTTTTAGCAGGCGATAAAAGAGAAGAACATCGACTTGAAAGATGTTGAGGCAGACATACTTGGAACAACAAACGAGAAGAAACTCCCAAAAACATAGGGCATTTGACTACACCACATACCTAGTTTAGATAATTAATAAACAGATGAAGCCAACATTTTCGATCTCTGGTTTGACTTTCGCAGATTTTTGTGAGACTTGAAAACTTATTTATTAGACAAATAGAATGTTTGTATTTTTTTATTTTGGGATTCAAAAATATCAAAGACACTCTGAGAGATCTGTTGATCAAACTGAAATAAATACAATTATCTTTAAAACACTGTGGAGGACACATGCTAGCATTTTAATTTGTTCACACCTGTTCTTTCAATCACTTCTTCTGCTTGGGTCATCACCATGCCTGGCATCCTCAGGTTCAAAGTCATCATCATAAATTCTGCAATTATAACAGTTTAAGCTGGGCAATGTGAATGTTTGAAGAACTACTTACATTTCAGTATGCTGATTGTCTCCTGCACCCTCCTCCGCAACAAGCATTTCATATTCATCAGCCGCAAATCTGTCAAAGTCTGACAGTCCTACATCCTCTCCATCCTTCAAAGAATAAATTCCATTCTTGATATTAAAGGATTATTAACTATGATATGTTCTGATTCGTTACCCTTAGATTTGAAAATGGATCTTTCTGTTCATGCCTCAAATACTTTTCAAGGTTAAAGAAGGTATCAAAAAAGATGGGAGTGAGAGAGGACGCTTTGAGGTCTTTGAGTCGAATGCGCCCAGGTTCTGATGGATTGATCATGTCCAGCATCTGTAAATGTCGAAATTAGTGATTGGATAGTTTGAAACTATTACCTGTACAATTATTTATAATAAAAGGAATTGCTAATAAAAATGATGAACATGTTTGCAAATCACCTGACACAAGCAATCCTGGAAGGGCAGTGTTTCTATGTCTAAGAGTTCCATTTTTTTAATTTGCTCTTCATAGAAGTACTCCATTTCATACATGGATATTATTCCATCACCATCCAAATCCATGCACCTGAACCAGTACTCCACACTGAAAATAAAACTTGTGTTGCACACTTAAACCAACAAAAACAGTAGCATACCTTCTAGGATGTCTTTTGTCTTCTTCTGATATGAGGAACCAAACAAAATCTCTATATGTAAGTTTTCCATTGGTCATATTTCTGGGAATTAAAAAGTTAAGATGGATTTCTAATGCTAAACTTGCTGCTATTTAACTGATAATAACTTAATTTAGATATTTCAAACATTTTGAATCATACCTTGTAACAGCACCAGAAAATATTCTACCAATCATTCGTGAGGAAATAGCTAAAAAAAAGTCATAATTGCAGTTATGATATCAATTGCTTTCATCAGAAGTCCTAACCATAATTGTTGTGTCTTGCAAGGTCAGTCTCGCTTATAAGGAGGTCGTGATCCTGGTCGAGTTCCCAGAATTTGCAGTATATTACGTAGAAGTGCTCGTAAGAGAAGTAATCCAATATCTGGTTGATATCTTCCTCAACCTCCAGCCTCTCAATGGTCTTTCAAGGATACAATGTCATGTTGCATAAATCAAACTATCCAAAACTTATGTGGAAAATACCTTCAGAAGGTTGCTGCTTCTGACTTCTTGGACTGTGATTTTACCAGACCATGAGCGATTCAAGCAATAAAATATCCTGGAGATGACCTGAAGGTAAATAATAACAGATTAAAAAGTTATAAAAAAAAACTTGACCGAACAAAGTACATCTAACAGTCTGAATATATCTGGAGTGGAACTCAGGTGCATCTTGAAGAAAGGTTAAGCCTGGATGGCAATCAACTACATCCTGAAGGATGGAAGTTTAAGAATGAATATTAATTCAGAAAATTTTCTAGGCTCATGAATATTAAAACAATAATTTTAAAAATCACCTGAATTAATGGCAAAAAGTCCTCAAAGGTCAAATAATTATGACCAGGTTTGGAGCAAATTTGAATGAATTTTGATGATTCATCAAAACAAGTCTTTGTCAGCCTTAAGCATAAAAATTAATAACTGAGAAATGTTATAGAACCACAATCCTATGTTAGTGTAATCCAATGCTTTGAAATTACATCTCGATTGTTAATATTTACCTGTTCCATCCAGCCAAGAATTTTTGAAATGTGATGTATTCCTGAACATCACCGGCACACAAATATCTAAAGAATGGAACCTTCCAGTAATAAGGCATCCTGCAGACCTACAATGTTGAATGAAAACTTATAAGATTCCATTTGATTACTAATTAGTACCTAAGAAGAGATAACTAAATCACTTTTACCAAAACCACTCCCTAAAAGTAAATGAATATTTACGTTTTAAGCTCATCAAGATGAGAACAATTATAATAGACAAATGCTTTCATTAATTAGCTTTAAAATATGATCAAATTAAAAAGGTTTAATGGTAAAGTTTGAAACTTTAATCCTACTTTTACAATGGACCCCATTTCTTTTATTGATATTTTTTTGCCTTCTGCTTTGTCGAACTCTTCTTGAACAAGTCTTGCTACATCAGCAGAGATTTTGTCAACTGAGGGAGGTGGGACACCCATTGGAAAGTAGAAAGGTTTGATATGTTGAGCTGAATCATTTGCTGGCACATCAGCAATCTTTGAAGGCACGATATTCCCCTCCAAGTATTGGCTCTGTTTCTCAGGTGGCTCTGTTTCGATGGCATTCTGCTTTTCTTCTGGTGATTCTTTCTTGATTTCAAATCTTTCTTTTACTGGCTGAGTAGGTTTTTCAATTATCTTAGATTCTAAACTGCTGGGCACAGGAGAGATATTCAGAGGTGGTGGTTGTAAACTTTCCCTAGACTTGCTACTGATTTCAGTTTTCTGTTAAGTTAAACAATATTAGAAGCAGTGTAAAAATGTAATTCCAAAGAAAATGTAAAAATTCATCGTGATTAATTTGACAGTATACCTTGTATGCGTAAGGAAAACTGCAAGTTTGCGAATCGGCGGCAAATGCATTATAAATATCCGCTTTGCTTTTAATAGGTACACAAACTCCGAAATGAATGGCTGAGCAGGACGATTGTCCGATGCTTGGACAGTTGTTACATCCGTGTATCGTATGACAGCATTTTATATCGATTACAGCCGGTCGATAAAATACCGTCCTAGACCGAATAACTTCAATTGGAATACCAATTACGTCTACCGCCATGTTTGTAAAGTCGTCGTTAAAGATTTAGATACCGCAAAAGCTAGTGAATATTTGTAAACTTAATGGTCATTTCGCCGAAGCTAGGAGATAACTTGTTTTTCAAGCGATCCAAACTCATATGCAACACAATGGCGCACGAACAATCTTAGCCTCGGAGGCTGGGCTGAGAGTTTTGCGGTGTTAAGTTCTCATTGCTGCAGCAACATTTCGTTCGTTTATAATGCGGAAGCAATCATTCGCCAATAATAAAATTTATCGCAAATATTTAAACATGGCGATAATTAAAATACAAAATCAACGATTTTATACTAGTCAAAAAAATATTCAACTCACTACTTTGGCTTTTGCAGGATTGGAGGGGAGATTGTTTCTAGGAGAAACTGAACCTTGAGTATTTCTTGAATGTAATTTGTTGATATTGGGGAGGCACTCCCCTTTTAAGATAAGCTGTATGTTGGACTTTAGGAATTGTTGAGTATCAGAATCAGTCAGCCATTTCAAAAAGAGATTATTTATTACTGGTCTAAGAACAGGTTTCAAGGACATATCAGATTGGTTTCAGCCTGTTGAATTATTTAGTTAATAATTCTTATTTATAAAAGATAATCCTTGTTAAAAATGATGCTGAATAAGCTGAGATAGCATCACTTTTATGCTAAAACAATGATATTCTGCATATTTAATCAATACAAGTTTATTAATGAAAAATCACAATCATTAAATGCTCAAATAAAACTTGTTAATAAGGTTCTATAATAGATTGTAAGCCCTATAACAGGTGTTGTAATTATAATTATAAACATCAATATAGAACCTCTGACATACCCTGACATCAACAAACTAAAATCAATAAGTAATTATTAGTAATATAATTTATGATATTTTCTATTTGAGCTGACAATAACTAATGAAACAAAGATTTTGAGGCTATTCTTTAAAAGTAAATTGATTAAAATTACCCAACCAATTTGAGGAGCAACCTAAATAATAATGAATTTGTACAAACAGTATAATGATTATTACAACAGCTCATTAGGAAAGTTTGAACTCATTGAGGTGCAAGAAGAAGCAAAATTATTCTACATGCAAATTTATGTCACTAGTTAGTAAAGCTAAGGAAACTTAATTGGTTACTATTTTCAATTGATGCCAAGGACTGAGATTAAGTAGTTATTGTCTTAAATAACTGTTTTCTACTCTTTACATATTAAATGACCAAAAATGTATGTAACAAACAGGCAGTTATGATCAAAAAAAACCATTTCTTGGAATGTTTAATGAAATAAATGCAGAGATAATAACGGACCCTCAAAATTTCTAAAATTATGTGCTAATAAAATAAGGAATGCACTATCACAATTAAGAGATGCTTGAATTAATGTCAACAATATGCAAGGAAACAAGACAAATCTAAACACATAATTTTTCAGCAAACAAATATAAACAATAATGGTAATAAAAATTCTTTACACAACTAAACTTACTTCAGATAAGCTCCCGTACCAATTATATAGCGTTCCGACTAAATACTACATAGCCTCTCGAATTTGAAATATCCAATTTGGTATGTAAACACAAAGATTTAAAAAATATTCAGGTGCCTATTACTCGCAAAATAAATTAAAGGCTGTCAAAATTTTTCATTTATTATTATAACAAAATATTTGTAAGATGTTTCAAATAATCTGTTAAATTATTCGTGCAAGGCAGATTAGTTAAAAAGACGAAATTCTACAGATGAAAACAGAAATCGATTCCCATTAAAAAGAGAACCATTTGTCAACATTCGTGTTTAGAGAATAGGCAACATTTAATTTGATTGTTTATTGAAATCGATATAAGTGCATAAATCAAAGTCACATGTTTTTTTATTCGTAAACATGAATGCCCGCAGAAGTTTGTGACGGGGCAGAGAGATTTTTTTTTAATTTGCGGCTTCCATTACATACCGCTCTTGGAGCAAAATTTTAAAAAGTGGAACTTAGGGACAAGACCTAGAGTAACCATTTTAATTATCGATAAAGTGAATAATCAATAATTGAACTATTTTAAATACATGTCAATCGCGTTGATCTGGCTTTTGGATTAGAATTACTACAAGTGCGTAATACTTCTATGGAAGTATATGGTCGTCATTGAGCTAAAACTGTCGAATTAACGTTTAATAGCACCTCCTTTATATGCATGGGTTAGAAGTTCGCTCCTAAAGTTCGAATACAATAAACAGTAATTATTTCAAAAACTTTAATGCAATAAATATTTTGCTACTTAAGGAACTCTTATGTTTTCAAAAAAAATTATTTATCTTATAAATTTCAATTTATGACAGATAAATTCTCAACGATTTGTCTTGCTCGACATGTCTGCGCTGCTCCACCAGGTTTAAGCAATTTTTATTACCCACAAAGATTCAAAAGAGCATATCTCGAAGAGAATTTTTATAAATGTAATTGTGAGTATTTACGAAATTATTCATCATCACAGACGGCTACAATTAGCGGCAGACATTGTTTGAGGAGAGCTTCGAATAAAACTTAATTAATCGGACGCCATGTCTTTATTATGGGGGCAAAATATTTCAGCACGCCACGGTAATTTATTGGCCAAAACAGGATCCTGGATGATTTGCCTCCACCTTCGCTTGACTTTCCAAGTGATGAATGACTCAAGTCTCATGAGCAAACTCAAAAGAAGACACATTAAGCGATAGCGGTCATTCCCATTGACAGGAATTGACGTTTGCGTAGAAGATGATAGGCTGCCATTAGCCGAGCGTGCTTACGTCGCTGAAATGACTCGTAAAATGTCGATTGAAGCGAATTGGTGGCTGAATGGGCATTCAGAAGATTCAGTTTTGTTGTGAAAATCGACCGAGAGCAGCACTCTCTGTCTTCCTCAGTCAGACGCCCAAAACCTGAGAGCGTCGACAACGCGGCGACTTGTTTTGAAGGCTGATTTATGGCTTTCGACGGCCATTCAAAAACGCTGTCTCTAAGACAATCAGCTCCTGGAAAACAAAGCAGTTTGCATATCTCTCTTTCCACCTGCACCTTCTCTAACCCATCCATTGGAAAGCTCTAAATGCGGTCGATGGTCGTCAATTATTCCAGGCAATTTCCCTTTTAACCATCTTTTGCGAATAGTTTAAGCACGACAGTGGAGACATCTCTTCTGCTTCCACTTATGAGATCCAACTGCTTAGGTTGTTATCAGCGATCCGTTCAGCAAGCTTTTCTTGATGCTTCCTTGAGGAAAGGTGAGAAAGAATCATGTCAGACGCGAAGGAAGGCTGGCAGACGTTGAAAATGAGATTGGAGTCTCGCGAAATTTGTCATTTTCAGAAACAGAAAAACAACTTTGAACGTAATTAATAAAAGGATTTTATTATCAAATTAAAAAGAACGCTAATATATTTACTCAAAATTTTACTATCACATTAAAAAAAATTTAATTTAAATAAAATTGCTTTTAAGATAAAATTGTTATCTTTATTGGAGTGATTTTTTTTAATTTTTCGTATTTGGAGACTCGCTGTTAATCTGCGTGGTTTTCAACTCAACGAGCATTTGTTCGATGTTCTTGAGTCCATCCTGCTGTAACGAGGACTCTTTGGATTCTGTCGAATCGTCTGCTCTGAACCTCTTCGGACTGATTTGCTGGTCATCGGAAGATGAAGGTCGTTTGAAGGTCAAAGCACTAGAGTGAATTACGGGGTTCTTGTCCGAAAGCGGATGCTTTCTTTGGGAATGGTGCTGCGGTTCTCCTCCGTGACAAACAGTGAATGACGATGAGGAAGACGACGACGAAGACGAAGGCGTGTAGCTCTGGCTGGGAAGTTTCATCGGATGCTGGACCGAAGGACAGAATGGCTTGTTGTTTTGAGAATTGGAGTAGAAGTAAGAACTATTCATGTTCGAACTGAGAGAGGAGTTAGAAACAAAGTGCTGTGCGAGTCTGGTTTTGTTGTCGTGCATTTGCATCGACTGCTCGTGGAATTTGGCGAGGGCTGCCACATAACCAGGGTAGATCCACGGACTGAAGACTGCAGCTGCGTACGGAGAGCAGCCGAACAGCAAGGGACTGAGAGACATAGCGTTGGCAGCAGCTAAATTGATGGCTTCGCTCAACGCAACCATGTCGGGTGGAATGCTTAGAGGCAGGGGGAAATTATGAGGTACTTGGTTTTGAGGCTGACCGTGAGAAGACGTGAAAAACTTTGTAAAATGATCGGAGGGGGCTGCCTGGGAAGTGAGAAAAGAATGAAGAGAGTTTTGATAGGATGGCTGGAGGACAGTGACGTTCGGTGGCGGTTGCGACTTCATGCAGTCGAGATGCTGACGAGGTCTGGCCATGTGACCGGCTTTGTAGATCTGAGGGCCGTCCTGATTTTTGTCACAAAAATTCGAGATGCCCGAGGGACACGGTGGATGCATGTGGTGAATCGAAGAGAGGAAACTGCTTTGTGGACTTTTCATGGATTCCGAAGAAGGGGTCTTCCTGTGGATAGTGGAGTCGCACGAGAATTTCGATCGGTCGCCAAAAGAGCAGTTGAAGCAGAGAGGTGAACACCTGAGACAATCGTTGCACTGTTGTCGTGGATGCCGATTGCGGACTATGGTCGGTGAAACTGTTCCCGTTGGTCGCGTCTCTTTGCTCTCAAATCTCTTCTGAGGAAAAACGACCTTTCTGTGCTCCTCGGCGCCATCTGCTTCTTGAGATTTTAAAGTTAAACAACTATTTTAAAGTAAACCACAAAATATTCTGTAAAACAAAAAAAAAAGGCATCGAAACGAAACACCTACCATCAGTTTCTGGGAGTGGTAAGAAATCATTTCCAGCTGGAGGGGTCTGCTCTAAAGTCGGATGATCTTCTTTTGAAACTCGACCTCTGGGGGAACCTTCATCCGCCTTGGTGGCAGGTCGTTCCTTGTTTGCTCTTTCAGGAGTCGAAGCACCAGTGTCCCAAACTCGGGTCTCTTCCGGTGGTCCGTCAACGTCCGTGCACTCGGCTTCGGTGTTTTTCTGTTCTTTTTTCCCAACAAAGCTTTCCGCTATTGTTTCCGATTTGTCTTCTGACGTTGTGTAATTGAAGTCGGAAATGTCGTCGTCGTCGTCATCGTCGACACAGATTTCGTCGTCGCTGGCATCACTCAAGTCGTCTTTCATGGATTTGTTGCGCGCTACGAAATCGTCTCCTGACGGTTCGTTGGTTTTGTTGGACTCCCTCGAATCTTCTTCGTTCCTTCCTTCGTTCCTCGACTGATGTTTCTGTAACGTTTGCAGGCGCCTGAGGATGCCAAAGTCCATGTTTCAAGTTGAAACGAGTAATCTTAATAATATGAAGATAATCTAACTTTTTCTCTCGTTTCCCTCCTCCTGAATCGCGGAATCCCTTGGCAAAAGGGTTGTTATCGATTTTCAGTTGAGTTATCTGCAGATCAAGAAACAGCCTGCGTTCGCGTCAGTTAAAAACTTCAATTCGCTCCTAGCGTTTCTACAACCTTCTCGTTCTGGTAGGCGGTGACCGCGATGAACTCGGTTTCTTTGAAGACGTAAGTCCTAAAGGTGCAGTAGGGCAGTTTCATGAGGTCATTGGTCCTCACGAGATGGAAGCGTGGTTGATACTTTTGCATGGAATTCAGAATCGTCTGAGTACGAATTTGAGTTCGTATAAACGTGGATTAGATTGATTAAGAAAGTAAACCGAATGAGCAAATCGATACCCAGTGGAACTTTGCGTGAGTTTTGTTCATCCAATCAAACACTCCCTCGTGCAGCTAAAAATAAAGAAGAAAAATAACAAACAATTGACACGTTACAGTCAGTGGGAGAAATGTTTTGCTGTGATTGAAGCGATAAGTTCACAGAGACATGAGTTATGGAGCCTCATCCGAGCGCGACACGCCGTCTCGTTGTAGTCAGATTGTAATCTCCAGCTACGAGTTTTCACCATCACGATCGACAAACAAAATTTTCATAAACCTCCACATGTGCATGTCCTCGTTTCAATTAAGGACCGATGCACGGCTTATCAACAGATGCTTCTGTAACCATAGGAACCGACTCGAATGACTAACGAACGATTTTCGACTCATGACGTTTTGAAATAGATTTTGAAAGGAGAGCTATTAACCCTCTCTCTGAAACTTTGAAGTTTCAATGAAAGCGCATTAACACGACTCATTGTTTTATTATTTCAGTTCGAGTGGAATATGGTGGCGTGAAATTGCAGAGTACGGATGCTTAATTCACTGTCATCGGAGCAATCGAATGGGTCTCAACCACCCAATGGCCGGACAATGAGAGCACATTAGCAGTTTCAGCTTGGCTTATTAAGCATATCGCATCTTAATTAAACATTCCGAGTGCTTTCGCTGCTCGCACAAACAATGTTTTCAATAATATTTTCTATATATAACATATTACGCTACAATTGTATATACCGACGTAGGTATATCTAATGTCCTTAATCTTCCTAATTGTCCTGCTATGACATCCTATAACCATCTTATTGTCTATCCATGCAAACAATACAGAATGCATGCGTATCTTTTGCAGTCACAAGATCCCCAATGTTACTGTAATCAGTATTTCACGATTTAAAAAGATTTTCTTTAAAAAATAACATTACGAAGTTAAAAACTGATAAACTCACAAATCCGTGCTTGTCTGAAATGTTGTTGGTCAGTTTGAGTTTATGGAAAGAGACGACTTTGTTCATCCATTGCTCCCCAGTGGCCGGTGAGTCTGGATGGATGTACATCCTTTTTGGCATTTCGGGGTCTGCCTTTCCGGACACCATCCATCTGCTATTGTGGAACTTGTACCTGCAGTCGTCAACAGCTACGATGTCCACCAACATGACGTACTTGGCTCTCTTCTCCAAACCCGTTATCTTCACCTTGAAGGGAGGAAACATCCTCCTGAATAAATTAAAATAAAAAAAAAGAAAACAATCAATCGAAGTCAGTTGTTCAGCAACTTAGGGTATTTAAATTCGGGCCATTTGATTGGATGAGCAAGTCAGTCGGTGAGTGGGTGGAGATGATGTTCGGAGCACCTGTTTGAGGTGCATAAACAAATTTGCAAATCGGAAAAGAGACAGAAGTTTTATACTTTTTGTTTTTGCTTCGATTATCAATCGCCTTTGTTAAGACTTTCATCGCATTCGCAACACGTGGATTAATGTCAGTCATTGGCACAAAATGCTAACAAGTTAAATGTATTTTGTCATGTACATCATGTACATGTTAACGATACGTGCAAATCTACATGCAGAAATGGAAAGAATATATTATGACTCAGCATATTTTGCTTTGAATCAGTGTAAACATCAATTACTGTCAATAAGGCCTTCATAAAGGTAAACATGTTGCCAATGTTATGTACTACTATCGTCATCATCATCATAATCATTGCTATCATCATTAATAATAATTATATGCTTCAGTCATCGTCTGACATAATTTATTATTTCTACTATTTAATGGTTATTATTGGAACAATTTCGACGATAAACATTGCGTTCAAATGTGGTCTCCAAATACTGTTCATTGATTTTAGGTAGTACAACATATTTCAGCATAAACAAGATGGTGATGATGATGATGATGATGATGATGATGATGATAATGATGATGGTGGTGATGATGATGATGATGGTAGTGATGATAATGATGATGAGCACAGTTAGGATGAAAAGCAATTGAACTTGATGTTTGTTTTGATTGAAATCAAGAGCAATAACAACAATAAGAAGAAGAACAGGATGAATTGAACGACAATATTTTGTTTTACAACATACAATCAGATAGGAAATAAATATGTTTTTGTTGACGTCACAGAGTTTAAATCCCAATAGTTGTAAAGAAAACATAATGGCACATCAACAAGGATTAAGCATCTCCTTCAACGGTGGTACCTGCCAGATTTAGTGATGACCATTTCGGTTCCCAGCTCGTGGAACTTTTCCCATAGCTCTTTAGAATCCAATTCCACTTTTGGATCGTCGATGACGTTCGATTCCATCTCCACGTTCCTGTAACTCCTACTCTGAGGCAGGACGTGGAGCGAATGAGTGAGGAAGAGGTGGTGGGGATCTGGCGGGGCCATCCTGGCGTCGCCGAAGACGCCGTTGTTGGGCGATTGGTGGAGTTTCGAGAAGACCGGCGACGAGGTCATTTGCAGGGGGTGGTGCTGAGATCCGTAGGGCTGTTGACCCGTCATGACAAAGTTCTGACCTTGGAGAATCGTGTTGACGCTGTAGTCCGTTTGTCTCGGATAGGAGTAGGGATTGAAGGTGGTCATGTCTTTAAAGGGAAGGACTTTTCACACGATAATCCAAGAGAAATTGCGTCGGCGTAAAAAAATTTATTGGCAACAATCCATTCCCCTCCCAAGTGTTTCAGTGAGAAGAAAAGACTGCCAGCTGCATTAAATAGTTCAAGCCATTCACTTGCTCACTGCGAGCACCGACTGTGGCTCCAGACGATCTGGCGCCAATCAGACGCTCTCAAGCACGCCCACCTCGTGCTCCTATTGGTCGGTATTGACAACTCGATCGACCAATCAATTTTCAAAACGGAAACTGACGTGTGTAGTTGTCGGAGAATTATTAGAGAATTTCATTTTACTCTCTTCGTTGCAAGGAACAGATTGATACGCACTCGTGAAGCTGGCCATATTCTTCATCTTCATCGTCGTAGTCGTCGTCACCTCTTCCAGGGACCTCCGGAAGCAACGAACAGGGAATTGTTAAATCATCAAACACGACGAACTGCGAATTACGAATAAAAAAAAACTTGTTCGTATGAAAAAAATTCACAGAAAAACCGACAATGAGGAATCGCCGTCGTTAATAGACTTTCTCTTGATGTTATTTTTATTCTCCTTGTTGTCGATTTCGAAGCTCTTAATAGGCTATAAATAGGAAGGTGTAAAGCAGTGGTTGGGGAGGCAGAGATTAGTCTGCCAAGAAGGGTATGAACGGCGCCAGGGCTGGTTGCGTCACACGAAAGTACAAAGAATGAGAGAGAAATTATTAGATTTGAATAAACGAATGATATTTCTTTGCTTGCCTCTGAATTCGCGAGAGGTCTCGAATCACAGACTAAGGAACATTCATTTTCGCGGCCCGGCTTTTTAAATGTCTGAAAAGTAATGGCGCCGTCTACGAGCAAGTTGTGCGCCACGCAACAAGTTTGCAAATTAACTGCTGGCGATTGTTAGCAGTTGGAGGTCGTGCAAAAAAGCAAAAAAACTTCTTTGTTAGCGGAGAATTAGGACTTAATCAAATAAATTGATTACACTTAATCAAATGAATTTATTACACTTATCTTCATCGCTCTCCCTGTTCGTCCAGGTGAACGCGTCTTGATGCAGACTTATGGCGACACCTATTTGCACCTATTGATTCGAGTCGAAGTGATTTGAATAATTCCTTGATCGTGTTGCAGTAAACTCGTCACGGAATCACGTGACGTAAATGGCGATTTTTGTCCCGATCCAAATGCCATTCGGATGGATGGACGGACGGATGGATGGATGGACGGATGGACGGACGGATGGATGGATGGATGGATGGATGGATGGATGGATGGATGGATGGATGGATGGATGGATGGATGGATGGATGGATGGATGGATGGATGGATGGATGGATGGATGGATGGATGGATGGATGGATGGATGGATGGATGGATGGATGGATGGATGGATGGACGGAGGACTGGATGGATGGTCGGAGACGTCAGCGGGTGGGTGGTCGCACCAGGCAAGAGTTACGGGGGCTACGGACGTGTGGAGTAGGGAGTAATGTGCACCTTTTGAGGCGATGTGAGCCCATACGAGACCCATTTATCAAGCAGTCTATCGAAGCGCGTAATTGACTGCCGTCGTCGACCCAAGAGGAGAGGCGCATGCGCAACACCGAACTTCTCCCTTCATCCGGTCTGATTGAGGTGCCATGGCATCGGAATCCTCGACGTCACGTACCTGTTTCTTCTTCTTCTAATTGACTCGAGTTTTTGATCTCGAATAATTATCCATTCCTGAGCAGGAAAACAAGCCACTTTTGAGTAGTAGAAAGGTAGCGGCATCTGCAGGAAACGTGCGCCGAAAAGTTGCGTGATGACGATCTCGAGCGTGAGTATGGAAATTCGATAATAAAAGAGAATCGCTCTGTCATTATTCCGAGGAATGAATTGGAACAATTTGCAGAGAATCGTGTCCTGCCCTCTTTTAAATTGCATCATTCAATGTGACTTGCAACGGTTGAACACCCGTCGTCGTCCTTTGATTGACGAAGCGAATCAATCAAGCATCGCTGATGATTACCATCCCGGGTTAATTACAAACTTCTTCTAAAAAAAAACGTGATTTACGCCTGACGAACTTCATGGATGAGATGATGAGAGGGATTGCCCTCATGGCGTATCATCGCCATCATCATCGTCGTCATTGTCTTTGTCATCACCGCCATCATTGTCCTCCTCCTCATCATCATCTTCACCACTACCACCATCATCGTTGACATCATCACCAGCCGTTACCACAGCCACAACCACCATCGCCGTAGTCGTCGTAACCACCTAGCGCTCCCGTATAAACAGGCATCACAAGTTTCAGTGAAAGACACAAGAAAGTCTGAAAACACGACGCCCATCTCGACTGACAAACGCTTTTGAGGCGCGCGTCTGACGCGGGTCTGAATAGGGGACTATTTATTCACGTCTCCGACAATTTCTTAGGCAGATTGTCTTCGATTGTTGCCCCACAAATCGAGGCAATTACACGTCGCTTGTGGAGTAATTACGGCCAGAGCGACTAAACATTCATTTGCGGAGTGGATGAGCGGCCGTCATCATCGTTCGTTCGTGGTACCTTGTACCTGCTTTGGCAAGGAATGAAAGCATCGCATGTGCGTCTGCGAACGATGACGCCAAGTGAGAGAATTTACAAGTCTAATTTACAGACGTCCAAAGTTTCAGGCGCCGGCCGAGCGCGACTCAGTTTGTCCACGAAATGAACATTTTTTGGCTCCGATTATCCTGCCCGGTTATGATTGTGATCGTCGTCTCCATTGTTTGGTTTGTCAAAACTCGACTGTTTGCTCAAACTCCTTAGAATCTGCTTCGGGATTATAATGAAGTTTTTGAAGAAAGAAAGAAAATCCCATTTTATTTATTTTCCAAATTTTATATTTTTTTTTTACTTCCGACAGAAGACGTTGACGTGTGTACCACGTGCCCAGTGGAACGTGTAATTTGACCAATTACTTGTTCGATTGTTGGCTAATTTCCCGCTAATTATCTTCGGTCGTGGCATGGATCTCGAGGGTCAACAGTATTAGTTTTGTTCAACATCGGCTCAACATTAGCCCAACATCGGCTCAACATTGGTACAACATAGGCTCAACATCGGCTCAACATCAGCTCAACATCGGCTTAACAAGTTCAACACTAGTTCGACGTTAGTTGCTCGCAAGATTTTTATTTACGCTTATTAAGTTATCTTGATAACATCTTATCAATTGAGCAACTTTGCGTTTAAGTAACTACCAAGTATTGTGTTGCGACTTTAACCTGTCACTTGTAAATAATATATTGCAATTGATTAAATTTTAATAATACTCGTTTGAAACTAAAATATTTATCATAATAAATATAATAGTGTTAATTAATATTTAAGCAATGTTAAACAATAAACGATAACAAATGACGTCTGCTTGTCCTTCCTGGCTCTCCGCGCACGTCAAGACGAATAAAAATTTTCCCATGAAGAAGACTCATCTGGGAATTCCCAGTCTGTCGGATCTTTCGACACGGAGACGCTCAAACACAAAAAGGCCTTGGACTCGGTTGCCATGGTGACTGAAACTCCGACCGGACTATGGAAACCACGACGCCTCCCGGAAAGTTTTTATTGGTCTCGGTGGCTTTCGCAGTGGGGGAATTGAAATTTATGTCCGCCAGAACAACAGCGTCTGTTGCCCGGTTTAAAAGTAAACACGAATTCTCAAGACAAACTCGTGCACCGCGCATGCGCGTCCAGGTCGCGTGACGAATCCGAGTCACGTGACAGGTGGACAGCGCGGATGCCTTGATCGTCTGCTGACATAAAAAGTGGTGACGTGCGCATAATGATTTCACAAGAACATAATCTCCTCTCAGCTGGCGTACGTGGCAAGGAAAAGAGCAAAGTAAAACAAAAAAAACGTATCGAAGTTGGTGTCGGGAAGAGAATCAGAAAAGCACGTACAAAGCCGATGGTTTTCGAATTGAATTATGGACCAATCAGAGGAGCAAACACGCTTCTCTTGGTGCTCAAACAAGTCAGGATTATGAGTCGACCGACTTCACATGGAATGAATTTCCACAAGTCTCGGTTAATTAGGCCTACAAACGCTGCCATCAGTCAACTGTGAGCCTTTTTCATCCGATGATGAACCACGATCGCTAATTGAATTAATTTCATCACCGACTACAAAACGTTCGGAATGGCTGGTCGAATTGGGAGTGAATTGACAACTAACTGACTATATGATTCACTGAATGATTGATTGACTGAATGATTGATTGGCTGACTGCTTGATTGAATGAAGGAATGATCGTTTGAATGAATGCAATGCTTCGATGAATTGCGATGCATTTCAGACTTCATTCTCCGTGAATTGTTGCCGACCACTTACAACAAACGACATTAACAACGAGAGACTCGTGTCAAGCAAATTGATTCAAATGTTCTCCTCGTCTCTTTACGGCAGGGCACCTCCTCCATTTGCAATGGTTTAAAACTCCAAGCAGACAATGACCCCGGTCAAGTGAGGGCA
Organism: Hirudinaria manillensis; assembly: GCA_034509925.1. NCBI lineage: Eukaryota > Metazoa > Annelida > Clitellata > Hirudinida > Hirudinidae > Hirudinaria > Hirudinaria manillensis. The sequence continues at coordinate 3,475,417 of CM067532.1, read as the reverse complement.
AATGAACAGGAATTGAAACGAAACATTGAACAACTTCTTGAAGCAAGTTCTGCATCTCATCGTCGCGGAAGGTGCTCGAACGATTAGCGGGAGTCCGGGGTTCTCGCCACGGGTTTCTTCCTTCTGAATCTCGAGGATCCACGTGGATGGATTCATGTGTCTGTGGCGGTGACCGAATGCAATGCTCGAATGACATCGCTAATGTCGTGTCAATGCTTAGCAAATTGTTAAACAAAATTATGTTGTTATGATCGTTAAAAATAATAATATTAAAGTTATTATTGTTCTTATTAATTAATTGCTCATAAATTAGTTATCGATTGATTAATTGATTGGTGAGTCGGTTTGATTGGCACCGGATTGATAGGAGATATTGTGTGGAAGTTATTGAACAGCTCTTACAATATTATTGTTGAACAGCTCATTCATTAATAAATGATTATATTTACGTGTTGTTAAATCGAGTTCACTTATAATTCTTGTACCGAATGACGGCGGAGAGTTTGAAGAACTGACGAATGAAGTGTTCTTAATATCTTGGCATGAGAATTAATGGCAACATAACCTTTCTGCCTCTTATGATGTCTTAAATGCTTTCCTACCGGAGTGCACTGTTTGGCAGCATGAATTTTATAATAATAACAATTATTATTATTATTATTAATTTATTATTATTATTATTGTTGTTGTTATTATCATTATTATCTATTTTTATTATTATTTATTTTTATTATTATTATTATTATAATACCGCGTAATTTTATAAATTCACTTCTTTTATTGAAATTCATTATTTTTTTCACCACACAAAGATTAAAAACTGGGGCAATTATAACGTCGAGCGATTAGAATAATTCTGATGTTTCAAGACCCAAACGCTGGGCCACTTCGAAAATGTATCTTTAAGATGATGGTCATCGTCGTCGGCTGAGAGGATAATTTCTACAAATCCTCTTGTTGCGACAGACAAGTCGATACGGATTAGCTGGAAGGGGATAAGCGACGCTCGCTAATCCTTTCGACCGATCAGCGTCGTCGGGAAGTTGGGTTTCCAGTCGTGAGAAGGAAATCGGAAGGTTGTTGTTCCGAAGAAACAATGAATGCTAAGTAGCCACGGGATACTTAGCCACGGAGAGTGAATTGTTTTGGCTTGGAGGAAGGAGCAATCCATCAGGCACTTGAACACGTCATGCAGCACGCTCACTCCGTTAAAACTGCCTCCATTGCATGGCAAATAAACCTCTTATTTCTCCGACTCCACGGAAATCTTACTCAGCCGGTCCGAATGATTACCGAAGGGAGTTACGTAGGTTGGAAGTATTTTGTTTAATCAACAGCCGGCCATTAAGGGGACCTGCTTCTCGTTGCTTCTCATTCGATGTGACGTGACCAAGTAGTGACACCATGTCAAATTTACGAGGAGTGGGAGAACTTTTCAAAACATCGTTGGTTAAGTGATGGATTTCATCCACTCCGATGTCGGCCGCTAAATGCCGGTGTTTTGCTGGAGAGGCCGACATTCGATACCGGGGCGCATACTCAGCCGCGGATAAAATGCGCCTGGTGACTTGATATATTTTCCACATTAGGACTCACGTTCGGATAGACATTGAGCAGAGGAGATGTGCTCTTATGCTCTTATAAAGCAATTTCATTGCGTGCAGAAATCCCTTTCTGACCACTTGAAGTGTGCACCTAAGAAAACGCAGTAGGAGTTGTGAGAACATAACAGCTTGTTCTTTTTACTTTATTTCCCAAACAACAAACAACCACGGCAATAACAGCAACAGCACATGTTTGTGTAGTAGGGATGTGCACGGAACTGAGAAAAAAAATTATGAACCATCTTTCGATTACGTCTTCGGAGGTCTCCTCAAGAGCGAATGATCATTAATATTAACTTGAAGAAGCAAAACACTCCACGCCAGTATTTCCACGTTTCAATGCTAATGAAAACAGACGCTAAGTGCATCGCCATTCCAGTTTAAAAGCATGTCGCATGTCCTAATGACTTCCTGTGCAGTTCGTTGTAGAATTAAGGTGTTAAGAGGCGACCGATTCGTTGCCATGGCGACTGGGTAAAGGTGTCCGATGGAGAATAAAGTGGCGCAAACCTGTTAATTAATTAGTTATTATTTATCTTCATAGAAAGGTGACGCATTTGTTTGTGTTTCGAACAAGAGCTATTATGACATGCTCAGTTTCACTCGACAAAGACCACATTTTAATAATACAAAATAAATTAAATATATGTAAAATAGCAGCATCGGTGAATTAATAGAAGTTGAAACGTTAATTATGGCAAAAAAAAACATTAAAATGTTTTCATTTTTTTTGGATATTTAAAGTTATAACATTCAAACAATGAAAGTCAACAAAGAAGGCAGCTGAGGTCAACTCGGATTCATTTGGGCGTGGTCACGGCGACTTAGTCAACAAAAGCTAATTAATATTTATATCTTCTAAGGCTAGGAGCAACCTAATCGCGATATTTAAGAACGCGAGTGATGTGAACAAATAACCATGAATTCGTGAATATTATGATCTGTCTGGGAAATGCTACATAGGTCCTCCTTATTTTCCAAATAATCCTTTGGTCAAAGGGTGTAGTGACTTATGCATCGGGCTAATTGATGGATCCTTGGTAAACATTCCTTGTTTACACAGAGTCATTCGATCTTCTTTTAAAACGAATCAGTCAGGTGTAGGTATTTATTTTTGTCCCTCAAAACTATTTCGGTCGAGAACAAAGCCGTGAACCTCTTTCAATGAACCGTGGAATGAAATTGCTTTGGAAAGCGGGACGCGATGAGAAAGAGTTAAAGGATAGCACTCGTATTTAAACGGGCGACATTTTATTATTAATAACTGCGAATCGTCGAAGCATAATGTTGCGATTGTGAAGAAAGAAATCCACAACCACTCCCCGGTGTGGCCATTTATAACGGCCTCGCGCAGCACCGACGGCGCGAGATCTTTCATCTTGTTGTCGCCCTTATCTCCATGTTACAGTCACTGGGACATGCATCAGTGCGACCTACAACAACATTCGCTGCCAACTAATAACTTCCTCCGGACAGGAAGCTCTCAAGGGCGTGTTTTTGTCTCTCTACGTTATCAATTACCTTCAATAAACATTGGCCCGTACAGGCGCAGATTATTGCCTTCAGTGACAGTAATTCCTTCCGTAACAGATTCTTTAGAAACGTTGGTATTTCTGAGCTTTGTTCTGACGCTGAGTGGCGCCGGTTTCGTTTCTATATTAGCAACACCATCGTCAGCAGGCTGGAGTCGATGAGTCCCACTGAATTCTTGTCATGTGCCGTGAATTAATTCCTTCCATTTCAGCGCGACTTCAGAGAATAAGATCATCGCAGTGATGTCTTCTTCTAAACCAAGATTGCCACAAGCGCCCTTGATGAGTAATGCTATGTAAATGATCAGCTAATTCCCTCCTGGGATGCATATGGCTCAACCAGCCAGTACTCAAGTACCAGTGCTAATACTTAGTGCTCACCTCAACTACCAATACTCGTCACCCACTATAATAGCTACCCAAGAAAACCTCCAATACCGGTACATCAGGCGCCAGTACAGGTAAAAGTATTAGTACCAGTATCAGTACTGCGAGTCTGGGCTCAACATAAATGAAGTTCATTGCTTGCAAAGCATGTCTACTGCAATTTGGACATAAAGATGCAGATGAAGTAAGCTGATATTGTTACGTAATTTATAATTTCAAGAACCTGCTTACTCAAGGACATTACCAAAGCTTCTCTTAAGTTATTAAAGAGATTATAATGATATCGCTGTCCATCGGACAATTGTCCAAAGATTTTATTTTCATTATAGCTGGTGACATGAAACAATTGGCAATAAACAATATTATTGCAAAAATATTGCTTAAGTTAAATGAATATTATGTTATTTTTATATAACATTGCAGCGATACTATTTTCTTTGATCTTTGATTTGATCTAATCTTTGATTACTTAAATAATTAACGTATGAACCAAATTAAATATTATACCGAAAGCATCAATGTCATTGAAACATATTGCGATATTATTATCATAGCAACAGCTGTGCATCAGCAAGGGATCATCATCATCGTCGTCATCATCATCAACCGTTGTCCACCTCCATTGGGACTAAAATCTTGGAGTTTGACGAGCACCAGAATATCTTAGCATCACGTGTCAATATTCGTCACTATGTAATAGAAATAATGGAAATATTATTATTATAAATATATTTTAAATTATTTTTCATAATTATAGATATTATTATAATCATCGTATTGTTATACAATCATATTATTATATACATCATATTATTATACAAATTAAAATGTTTACGTTATTCATTTTCATCTTATGACAGTTATAGTTACAGCATTCATCAACATTTTTATAGCAGCAGGAATAACATTAAGGAAGCTTAAATGAGTGACAATTATAGTAATTTGTTAATAATTGCAGCTTTCATTATATTTTAATGTCCAATTGCGAATGAATAAAGCAAATATAGTTAAAATGATTGACTGGAATTGTCAGCGGGGTAAAGCTGACGCTAAACGGGTTTGAACCTCAAACTTGAAATTCTTAGCTAGAAGTTAAATATAAAATTTGAATCGTAACTTTATTTGCAACAATGTTTAATTAACTTTCGAAATACTGTTTTCATTCATTAATCCTAATTTGAAACCCATTTGTGGAGATAAAAATTCCTTTTCGATTTGGATTTGATACGCCTACCCCGTAATGCAGAATTAAAATTAAAGATTTTTTTTGCTTCACCGCTGATCTAATTAAACCTTCGAGAAATTATCAGAAATTCATTTTACTTGATTTACGGTTTGCTTGATTAAGAAACTTTAAGCATTTTCTGCTGATTTTATGAAAAACGACTATGATATATTTTTTTATCTTCTAAGCTTATTTTTCTAGAATACGGACCTCTGTTTCGATCCATTTTTCAGTATTTCTAGCTTGCATGAACAAGATAAACAAACATATTCCGGTTCGTCAGCTGTTTATGGTCCCTACTGAATTCGATGCCCATTTGCTTTACCAGTCTTATGATGTCGCAATTTGATGATTATCTGTTGGAGGATAGTGTTAAAACAAATGAATTTAAACAGAACCAAATTATTTCAGTATCACTATCAATGACAAATTTTCATTTAAATGCTAAAGCGAAAAAAAGTAATGCAGGATTGCCCAAATGTTTTCCATCACCGGCGTAGCGCCTGTTGCTCCTAGTCCTACTTTCCTTAGAATCTTCATGAGTTTCCTCATCGTAATTTCTAAATTAAATTTGTTTTTTCTTCAAATGAGATAAGAAATTGCAAATTTTTCAGTTAATTCGAAATTGGTAACTTTTCTGATTTCATCCAATTATTTCGTTTGGTATGTTTGGATTTACCTTCAAAGTGTACTTTCGGAACCGTAAATCTGTCCGGTCTGGACATTCTATATTTCACTTACTCAACCATTCTAGGTTTACCTGCACATAGCCAACGAAGCACAATTGTTTATTCCTAAATGGTTGCAGTTTGATTTGTTTAAAAGTTCTGCAATTGAATAGTTTGTCCACTGCAAACATGAAGTTCTCTAATGGTTTTTTTTGCAACTCCCACGATATTTAAATCAAGTGAATTAAGATAAACGCTGTCAATGCTGTTGAATAAAACATTATCGACGATAAATTATCAATAGCTTTTTCGGAAAAACTAAAATTGATATTAATGGCATTTAACTTTTATGCTTTTTGTTCAAAAACCTTTACGGAAAAATGATTAAATTGTTTCTTAATTTTTATGGCCCCAATAGCTGCTTTTTGGTTTTGGTTGTTTGTTTACAAATAAGCGCGCGCTATTATAACATTTCGGGAAATAGCGGCTGAGTTTTTTTTTGTGAGTCGATACTTTTTAGATATGCATCAAATCTTTTTGGATTTGTTTAACCATTTGGATTTTTCTTATGTTTTGAACATCAAATAGTGTTGAACAAATGGAAGTGGAATTACAAAGGGTTAAGAATCACCTGAGACATAGGTTATGCCGAACAAAGAATGATATGAAAACGTTTGGATACAGCAATGAGAAAAGGTATATAATTTTTCTTTTTAAATTTAGTCTTATTAGCTCTGTAGGTACTACTATGTAGGTACAAGTTTTACTTTTTATAGGTATATCTTTCCATTTCCATAACAGTGCTTCTGATTATATGAGTAACTTTTAGGATTATTATAGTAACCCACTTAACGGTATTTAGTGGCATCATATGTTAAATTTAAAACATTTGTAGGTACTTAAAAGATTTGATTCAGAGATGCATAGCACACGGAGAGAGTGAATCCATTTTGGTCATCGGGCCGAGAGGTTCAGGGAAAAGCAAGGTGACTTCAGAACAGGAAGAACATAGAAATGCAAATTATTTTATTATTTTATTTCTTTTAGCTACTCAATGAAACTCTCAATGAAGCCAAGGATGGAAATAAGAATGAATTCAGAACCATTTATCTCAATGGTAATTGATGATTTGTCAGAACACTTCAGACTTCTTAGATAATCCCTGATTCTTTTTTAGGTTTTCTATTAAGTGATGACAAAACTGCACTCAACGAAATTGCCCGACAGCTCCAATTGGAGACAACATTGCTGAGGAACTTTGTGAGGAGCAATTAATTTTCATGGGGTTGTAGGTCACATAACATCAAAGGGCTTGTTTTTACTTTAGGGATCCTTTCAGGAAAGCCTCATATTCCTTCTTGGATCTGCTTTTTCAGGTTGATTAAGCATGTTTTCAGACATTTTAAGCTAAAAGTTTTGATGCCAGATTGAGGCTTTTATGCAGGTCCTGAGAAAATACCACTGGTTTTTGTATTGGATGAATTTGATGCCTTCCTTCAACATAAGAACCAAACTCTATTGTACAACTTACTTGACACCATGAACAACTTTGAAGCTTCCATCTGCATCGTTGGACTAACTTCTCGGATGGTTATTTATTTTCTTGAATATTTCAATCTGCTGGGTTTTAATGTAATCTAAGACCTAAGAGCTTCAATGAACGTTTAAGTTAAATCAATGTCGAGTTGATTTATCACAATATTTAACTTATTACATATATTCTTTGTTATTATTTTATTTAATTATATAATAATTATCATTTATTGAGTTATTTTTTTTTCAAGGACGTGACAGAATTGTTTGAGAAGCGTGTAAAGTCCCGATTTTCACACAGACAGATCCAACTGTGCCTCAACATAAACTTTGATCAACATAAGGAAATCTTTATGAATTTTTTAAATCTTTCTGCGACCGACTTCCCGGAAGATTTTGTGAATGATTGGAATCATCATGTTCAAGTGAGTCAAACAAAATAAATTGCATTAAATTGCCATAATCTGGTTAATGGATAATTGACAATTATTTGCAGATGCTGTGTGAAGATTCAACCATCCAAGATATCTTAAGGAAGCTGTACAACTTTGACAATAGTTTGAGGGCAATGCAAATGTTTTTGGTCAGCACCATGATAATTTTTATTTAAATTCATTTTGGTAAACAATTGCAGTTATATTTTATGAACGTTTTCAGCTTTATCCTATTACCCAATTATCAAAAACTCAGCCAAGGCTTGAAGCAAGAGACTTTGTATCTTCTTACAAATCCATGTTTGCCACTAATTCCAAATCAAATGTTCTGCAAGGTAAATGATTCAATAAATTTCTAATTCAAATGATTTTAAATCAAGACTATTTAAAGTCTGCTGCGTATTTTAGGTTTATCCATACTTGAACTCTCCCTGGTTGTGGCTGCAGCAAATCTCAGATCAAGATATCATGAAGAGGCATTCAACTTTGAAATGATTTTCAATGGTTTGTTCAAAATAAATTTACAGCATTATGTGCACACATAGATTCTTTTATTTTGGTGTTTCAGAATACAAGGGTTTCTGTGAGAGAAAGCTTTTGAATTTATCTCAAGAAAAATCTGTTGTTTTTAAGGTGAGTTGAGATTCCATGAGTCATTCATGATCTGTCAATAAAATTCTGTTTCCAGGCTTTTGAGAATCTGATTGCTTTGGAATTGATGTGCCCCACAGAAAGCACAAATGAAAAGGTCAAGAAAGATTACTGGCTTATGAATATGTCAGTTCATCTGTCTGAATTAGTTGAAAGTATTACAAAAGTTCCAAATTGTCCAACTCAAATCAAACAATGGATTTCAACAGAGTCTGCCTTCTGAGAAGAAAATTACAATTGACTCTTAACATCAAATGTCTATTCCTAGGTTGTTTAATAAGTTATTAAATGAATGAATATTTCTCAGCTTTAGTTTTCCGTTTAGCTCTAACTCCCGACAATTGGCTTTGAATTGTCAAACCTAGAATTTCAAGTCTCATATTACTGATAAGAGACCGGAGTCTGTTTTGTATAATGCAGTGAATTTTGATCATCCTTGCGAGATCGACGGCGTACGTTACAATAGGCGGACTTGTTCTAAGTCATGAGAAATGCGATAAGTTTGGTTGCAAAAGACTAGAAATGCAAGAATGGTTCGTTAGCACTTATCGAGTTGGGTTATATAGATAATTAGTTTTTACTTTTGCAGCCAGCATTAAGTTAATTATTTTAATAAAGCCAACGCTTTGATGTTAGGCAGTCAACATGTCCGCTTGTTCTACAGCGCGCTGTTTGTGCTATGTTTGGTTCGGGTTCGTGAGTCTTTGGTGGCACAATTAGAATCAACCAGGGTGAGCATCTTTTGTAGGAAAGGAGGTGGATCAACATAATTGGCAACTTTTCCTCCTGTATGAGAAGAGCCTTTATTAATTCGGATCTTAATTAAATAATTGCTCACTGGAGGAAAAGCAACGAAGAGATAAGCTTGTGTCGTACATATCCGCAAAGTTAATAATAACCTCATAATGTGTTTTTAACAAAGAACTGGAAACACTACAATTTGGGATGTTGCTGAAAGATAATAATGAATAACTTACAATTATTACCAACAATCGTTAATGCCCTTAGCTTATTTGGAACCTTATAAACTACAGTACCTTGTACATAGTAGCTAATTCTGCAGGATGTTTGGAGCCTCGATTTAGCTCTGCTAAAAATAATTTTGAATCAAATTAATTGAAAGAGACGGTCTTTGTATTTTTTTTTATTTATAAATGAAATGTCGAAGTTGTTAATTAATTAAATTTTTGAATTGCCATTGCTGCAACCATCAAAATGGAAGGAATTAATGGATATTGTCCATTTAGTTAATATATATGTATTTGCAACACTTTATTTAGTTGCAGGATTAAATTATAACTAGTTTGAACACACCTTACCGTAACTCATTAAAATCAAAACAATATATCCTCGATTCGTTGCGTCGGCTTGTCTTTTCTCCAAGTCGCTAATTTGTTTCGTCGGGTATTTATTTTATGATTGGCAATTTGTTGTTTATTCATAATAACAATTCATTTGTGTCTTACAGGATGAATATTTAGTGTCCATTTTCCTATTCGGTACTTTTTCGAGATCCAAGAAAATTTTATATTAATTGGTTGGTATTTTTCCAAAAGTTATTGCGTAAAACTTTGAGAAAACTTTACCCTCGAGACGGGAGTTCCTTTCGTCACTGAACTACATTACTATTTGTGATTCATTTATAAGAAACCCATATCGTAAAATAGTACTAGTTTTATTCAGTTAAATATGTTTTTGTCATTAATGGTGTCTATGATTATATTGTAAAATTGAAATTATTCTAGAAATCTATGGTATCAACATTAATTTATCCAGTTTGAATAGAAAATTGATTTATTGGTTGGTTTAAATGACAGCAATAGCTTGTACTGCATGCACATTATTCTCACAAACACTGCACTCTTTTTATGACATTATTTATAACAACAAGAATTTCTTGTTTTTGTGATCCTTGCTAGGAGACAAGTTATTATTAATGATTGCACTAACAGAAAGTTTAAAATGTTTGCTTATAAGAAATTTGCATTTTTTAAATGACATTTATTTCCTCATTACTTAGAGAAATATCTTTTGATTTTTAGATTATCAACAGTCATTGTTTATAGAATAAGTCATTGAAATTATTGATGCACCTTACTGTTTCTGATCCACAACTTGAAACTTTCTTGAATAAGTTTTGAAGCATCCTCAGTTGTTCATATTTTATCAGATTCAGTTCATTTTAAGGATGCTAATTTGCAATTTTTCTTTAATTTCGATATAATGCAGCATTATTTGGATTATTAGGGATTTAAGTGTGGCAAAGTAATGACTCTTTTATGAATCTCATTGATCAGCCAGGATTATGCCATTGGAAGCTGTCCTGACATGTTGGGGGAATTCCCATGCTTTCCAGGAGAGAAGAATCAGTGTTGAGGAGCCTATGAAGGTGGGAAGGTCTGTTGCCCAATCAAGACCCTCCTCCAACAATGCCATTTTTGATTGCAAAGTATTATCCAGAAATCATGCCTTAATCTGGTCTGAGAATGGAAAGGCAAGTGATTAAGAAACTTAAAACATTAATTGTTATTGTTATAATTTTTAACATTTATGGAAATATGTGAAACTATTGCAGAATGAAGTAATTTTCACTTTGGTATTCAGAATGTAGTCAGTAGGTTCAACGATCGAAATAAAATAAAATAATTGTTGACTTAATGCATGAATGTTAACTCATTGTTTATCAGTAAACAAAATTTCAGTATTTTCTAATTTTATTTCAGTTCTTTCTTCAAGACACAAAAAGCAGCAACGGCACGTTCGTAAACAACCATCGTTTGAGCAAAGGTTCAGAGGAAAGCGCTCCTCGTGAGATCTTTTCGTCGGACATCCTACAATTCGGTGTTGATGTTGTTGAGAATTCACGCAAAGGTAAACAGGTTCATTCTTGTTTGTTCACGGAAAGGTAAATAAAAATTTGATCTGTTTGCTCTGATGTCTAAAATCTGTTTTTGCAATCCAGTCACCCATAGTTGCATCATTGCCATGGTGAAGTTCTATGATTCTGATGGGAAGGAGATCATGAAGAAGTAAGTGAAGTCTCAGTTAACGAAACTTCTATTACTGACTTTGAAGGCTGTGATTGTAAAGGAAATGCCTATGAAATTCTGTTGCAATCGGATTTTTATGAAATTATCTTCAAAGCAAAATTGTGATTGAAATTATTTCACGTGCCATAATTATGCGACAGTGTCGGCGGTAATGAGAGCCTGAATGTGGTCAGCAATGCGGTTCAGTCTCAGGAGTTCTATCAGTTGCTGCAATATCTTCAGGTGACTTGTTTCATTCCTACAAATTATATACCATCATTCCTAGTGTTAACTTTTCTGCTTTAAGGCTGGCCCTTTGAGTTTTATTTTTTTGCTGCTCTTTTCAGTTTTTTTGTGTTAAATGAAGGAATTAGTATAAATAAAACTCGTAACTAACTAACTATCTAAATGCTAATCAAATTGGAATTCTAAAACTTGACTTGCATACCATCTATGTTATGACACCATCTGATCTGTACTTCTTATTCTGTATTTGCTAGAAGATAATTTCTTCAGAGGTTTGCAGAAGATGGAATGTTTGTTTGTACTGGATGTTTTATGCGATCAAATTGATTTATTTTAGGAAGCTCTGCACAGGGAGCAACTTCTGGAGAACAAACTTGCAGTGTTGAGGCAACTCGTTCAAAGTACATTAGAAGTGACTCAGTGTGGTTGGCAGGTCTGATGCAATCATTTTTTAAACTAATTGCATTACTTTGAAGATGGATAACTTGCATCGCCACGTGGCTGTATATGATTTAATTTTGGCTTGATTTCATTGATTTAACAGATTTAATTTATTATTGTTTCTTGTCTTCTTCAGAATGTCATCAATGAGGAGAGACTCCTGTCAAAGCTTGATGTCCTGGAGAACCAGCTCTGTGTTTGTTCAAAGGTCTGTACAAATTAAATTAAATTTTAATGAAAAATTAAATGAAATCCTGTGTCACGAACCTGCAAAGCCATAGAATTCCTTTAAATTTACATTCCATAGAATTAATTTATTATAAACTGAATTTTAACAAGCTCTTAAAAAAGTCTAAAATTTGTATGTGGAGAGATTAAATCCTCCTAATTCTTCAGCTTCAACCCGATGAGAACTTAAAGAAAGAACTGTTGGCCCTGCAGGATGACAAGTTTCAATACGAGTCTGTGGCCAAGGTTGTTATCTGTTGCTTGTTGCTCGGGTAATAAGCAAATAGAAATGTGTACGTTTAATAATTACTTGTTTTAATAGGATTCTTTGAGAACCATTTTAGAAGAAAAGTTGGAGGCCATCGAGCGAGTAACATACCTAGAGGTGGGTTTCATCCTAAAATGGAGTTCGTTGGTTTGACTCATGGTTTGCACTAACAGAGGACACTGAGCAGCAAGGAGGAAGAGTGTCTGAATCTCCAGGACTTGTGCAATTCTGCCCAATCAGAACTGGAGTCACTGGCGGGGAAGTACCAGGGACAACATCAGGAATTGCAGGAAACAAAGATTAAACTACAGGTTCTGACGCAGTACAATGTACATTCAAATGATCTTGTGTTTCTGAAGAATCAAGAATGGAATTTGTTAGGAACTGGAGAGAAAGAAAGTTGAAGAAGGAGAAGATTATGTGAGGGAGAAGAGTGCTTTGCTCAAGAAGATTGAAGATCTTGGTGACAGCATTAAAGCACACCAGTCTAAGGTGAGATATGTGCAGAAACATGTATGTTTGCAAGCCTCAAGTTGGCAATTTGTTTATATAATAATTTATGATTTGAAGAGTCTTAAATTTCAATTTATTGGTATTCACCAAATTTTATTTGATTGGACAGTGTCATTTAATATTTAACATTTCTAGATTGAGAGCTTGCAAGCAGAGAAAGTCTTCAGTACAGAACAGTTGAATAACTTCAAAGGTTTAATTTGATTGTTTTTTTGTTCTTAAATAGATTTTTTTACTGAGTTTTATATTATTTATATCTTATTATTTATATTATATTATTTTCTAAAGCAAAAATGGACTCAGAAAAGAAATTCCAAAGTGACTCTGGTCTCCTTGAAAAACTGGATCAAGGTGAATCGAGGAAATATCTTCAGCACTTCAGTGTTATGATATGTTCATTTCATGATTTTCATTCAGAAAAATTTTCCATCACATTTTCCAGCCGTGCAAGTGGATCTGGTGAATCTCCTTGATCTCCACTTGTTGGAGTCAGCAAAACATGATGACGGTGATGATGATGATGAAGAAGAGGAAAGTGAAGATGAAAAGTGTGAGTCATTCTCTCTCATCTGCGATAGTGCTGAGGATCACAACCGCACCAAGATTGATGAGGGTGAGTAATTTATAACCACCAATCACTTTAATTGTCGATAAATTGATATAATTGAATATTCATTTAGTGTCCCTCATTCATTCTGAAGGTGCAGAAGTTTCAAAACAAGCCTTATGGAATGTAGGAGATCAGGAGACCATCAAGAAGTTGCAAGGTTGGACATTATTTAAAAAGAAACCTGCAGAATTTCTGGTTTCAATTTCTTCATAATGTTTTATTTTGATATTGGCTTGGCCTATCTGATTGCACCAATTTTGGTAATTTTATTTATAAGTAAATGTAATTCTTTAAGAAACATATTTCTTGTTAGATTCATTGTTGATGGCTATAAACAAAATAATCTTTGATTTTAGAAAGGTTGAATCAGTCAGAGAGTGAACTGGCCCTGCAGAAAAGCAACATACAGAACCTCAAAGGTTTTTGTTGAGGATGCATTAAAGTGTGCTGCACTCAAGGGATAATTTTAACCTTTTTTTAAATGCTTTTTAAGGTGTCATATGTGACCTTGAATCAGAACTTCAGGAATTTAAAAGACTTCAAAATGAAAAGATTTGCTCCGACAATGTTGACACTGTGGTTATTGAAGACACAAAGGAGGCTCACATTCCAACAGGTAGGTCTTCCTTTGTTCTTGTGGGATTTGCCCGTGCATGAGACGCACTTGTGGTTAGAAGTGGGGATGTCCAAAAGTTTAAATGGGAAGACCTTTGGGGTTTCACAGAGATTTCTGACAGATTTTTTTCAAAGTTAATTCAAATAATACTTGTTCAGGGAGGGGATTTGTGGGTAAAATCAAGAGTATCACTAAGCTAAATTAAAAAGTGATCATTGTGTTCAATTCAACCACATTTCATTGAAGAGTTTTCAATGAAAACACCTTTTCATTGAACAGACTTGTTTCATTTTCTTGTCTTGCTTGTAGTGTTAAATTTTCCAGTTGGTTACCAAAGAGTGTGTGGATGAGATGGACATGTTGTTTCAACTGGTAGGTAGTTTATGAGTAGAATGTAGAGCTTTATCTACTAACATATTGGTGGTGGTTGACATTTTCCTCTTGCACTGTTTAGTTGTTACTTAAGAGATTTCATTTCATTTGTTGGGCTGTCTTTACTTGTTCTGGGGAATGTAAAGAATTAAGTTTGCTTTCTTCTCTTGAATATTGACTTTTTGCTACTTTTGTTTCTTGGTTGAAAAGTTTCGTTGTGTATTTGAATCTTTCAGATCCGATACAGACGGATTGTCGGAGTCTTTCCAATGATCAAATCCTCCATTCAAAAGGTGTGCAACATTCTTCATTTCAATTGCCAAAACTTGTATGATTTGAGTATGGATTGTTTCTAGCCTCACTTAGGAATCAAAAATCATGTAACAATCAATCAAAAAAAAACTGGTGCATGATAAGCTAAAGAAATGCATTGATGATTTTTGTGCACAGCCGAGAAAGTCTTAGAAAGGATGGAATATTTGAATGACAATCAGCATAAAATATCGGCTCGGACTACGTGGACGATTAGAGTTTCAAACTCCATCCTCATGCATGGATGAGGCGGCAGAAGGCCCAAACGACTGCTGATGAATGTGCTCTCCAGAAACTGTTTTACAAACGTTTTTATCGAGAACTCGTTGATTGTTCATTGTTTTAACTTCTCGTCAATTATGTCCTAAGAAATTCGTTTTTTCCTATTGTTTTAGCTGTTTCCATTAAATTTTTGGAAGAACTTACCTTTGTGTTGTTCTTGTTGGAAGTTGGTTTGATATTTTTTTTGTTAACTACTTGTTGGTTGAATTGAAACACACAATGATCTTAGGTAATAAGAATAATTACAAAAATTTGGGATTGCCATTTATGGATTGCAAGCTATTTAACAGAGGGTTTCATCATTCATTTTACTTGTCTTGCAGATTTGAATGAAAATGATGGCATCAGCTTATCTTCCAAGAGCGAGACTGAATTGGATCATTTGAGAGGTTTTGAGACGACTTTGCTATTAACTTACATTCCTTTGCTACATTTTGTATCCTTTTTAACCTTGCAGTGGAGTTTGCAGCATTGAAAAATGAATGTCTCCAGTTGAGGGGTAGGATTGTTGATGTGGAGAATGAGGTTCAAATGTGAGTCGGATGTACATTGAATGTTAGGAAGACATTCAAAGATGCAATATATTGTTATGTTTGCTCTTGTGCATTCAGATCTCATTCGGAGAACTCAGTTCTAAAACATGAATACAAGAGATTGCAAGAATCCTATGAACTTCTTGAGCAAGCTTCTAAGAAGAATGGTGATGTCAATGCTACTGATTCACAGAAGGAGGTGATGCAGTCGAAATCTGAGGTGAGAGTCTTGATAATGATATTTCCTTATATAATTACAACTTGATAACTGATAATAAGCAGTAAGGTTTGCACTCATAATAATAACATTAGCTCCAAGAGGCAGTCAGGTCTATTTTTTAAAATTCAAAAAATCAAGAAAAGTTATTTTTATGTTTGAGGAATGCAACCATCAGCCTGGTGTCAACAAATACTACACACCATTCCCATATTTCATTGCCAGTTCTTGCTGAGAGTAACTTAAAACTTTTGTTCCAGCTCTGCCAGAAGCAAAATGAGATTGAACAACTAAAGGTTGCTTGCACAGGATACAATGAACAAGTGGAACAACTCCACCAACAGCTCGATCTTGCCCTTCAGGATTTTTCCACTCTGTCACAAAATGCGCACACAGTACGTAATATTGAAATCCCTTTTTAAATTATATCTAATCTATTGGTTTTACAATATTACAATTAATATTGCTCATTAACAATTAATATGTGACTTGCAGATATCACTTCTGTCATTTGTCCCTCTGATAATCCTGATGATTTCCATTGTGATGGCATTTTATCCCTTCTTTTCAAGTCTCACAGCAACCTCTTCATTTTAATTACAACAAATTGGAGTTGTGTTGAATTTTGATTAAAAGTCGTTGTGTTCAGTTCACCTTTGGCTTTCATTCTTTACCAAAATGATTGGAGATTAACAAAGAGAAGGAAACTAAAATCATGGCAGGGTTTCGGACAAACTCATTACGTGGTACATAATAAAAGCATCAATTGATCAAATATAATTTGCCAAGAGTTGATAAATGTCAAGTTATTCAACTTCAGTGATTTACAAGATGGCTACCATAAAATTTTCCAGGAGCATTTTTGGTGCACAGTGATTAAACGATTCATAGTCGATTCTAGGTCTGTATAATTTTATAATGGAACAAGGATGATTTTTTTGGTCAAAAATTCAATTCAATGCATGCTTTTCTTGATTTGAGTGAAATAAGCTGCCTCATCGGATGTGGCTCTGACAATGGTCTTTCAGTGCTGTTCAACCTGGTTGTCCCATCCTCGTTCCCTGTTGAAGTGATTTTTAGGTCAATTTGAATTTAGTTTCGTTGTTTTCAATGTGCTGAGGATTGTTGAGGTGGTTATAAAAATTGAATCTCACCCATCATAGAAGGTCTTGTCTTTTTTCTTATGACCTCCTCCAGCAAATTTGACCACCAGTGGTTCTGTGTGTCCTGATAGAAATAAGTCAAGTAATTGGTGAAATTCAGATCAAGATTTCCCTAGTTTTGTCATTACCTGGTAGAAGCTTTCCGTGGAAGGTTTCTATGATTTTCTCACAAACTTCCTCAGACTCAAGGCGTGCAAATCCGACACCTTTGCTCAGTCTGCTGTCATTCCTGAGGATCCTGGTTGATACCACTCTCCCAAATGGTGACAGCATGTTGGACAAGTCCGACTCATCTATGCGGTGAGGGAGATTCGAGATGTACAGGTTTGTGGTGTCGTATTCCGGTGCCTGCAATAAAATATGTCGAATGGGGCAGGTTTTTCAAACTCTGTGGAAAGATTTTTTTTAAATTTTGAATAGAATTAAATAAATTTTTGGAGGTGAGGTTATGCACATGAAAAAGAGCTCTCAAGAAATCCTATGTGAACATAATTAATGTTGACAGCATATATGTTTGACTGCCTAATTCCAAACCTTGGCCATCTGAGCTTGAAATCCTCTACTTATCAGAGCATTAAGAGCAAATTCAGCAACCTGGGGGGATTCAAATTCAACAAAGCCATAACCTTAAATTAAAAATTTAAAATCAATGTAATTACTGCATTTACTAAGTAAAATGTAATAAAACCTTTGCATGCATTTAACATAGGATCAATTATTGCCTTGGAAGAGACAATTTTTCCATAACTGAAAAATAAAAATGTTGCTGATTGTGTGGTAGGCATATAAATTATTTATATTCCTGGGTTGGTACATGGCTTCAAGCCTAACAGTTTTAAGAAGCCAGAAATGAATTACAATGGAAAAACAAGATGTTAGTAGCTCATTGTTACATAGATCAGTAAAGCAAATAAAAGCATATCAATAGTGTAAAGAATAATTCAATCTTAACCTCTGGCATAAATTTCTTAGGTCAACATCACTGGTCATTGGAGAAAGGCCCTTAATGTAAAGATTGGTTTTGCTCAAGATGCATTCCTGGTTGCCTTTCGAATAATTGTGATTTGGCTTGCTTTTGAAAGCATTCTGAAGAATAAAGATAATTTCTAAGTTCCATTGGTTATTGGTGAATGAATTCAAATTACTGGAGGCACATAGCTTCCATAGGCTGCTGCTATGTAAAAAGGAGAATTTGGATCAGGCTGATTTCCATATAGTTGTGGACATCCCTTGTAAGACATTTTTGGGGTTTAAACCTGTATAATGATGATCAGGCCATTATCTTGACTCTGAATATATTCCAACAATGTAAGGAAATAACCAATTTCTGATTCATTATAAGCCTTACATTCGAGATAAATTATCTTAATTCTAAAATGATTTTGAAAATTACATATTTTATTAACTGCTAAAAACAAATAAGCTTGCAAAAAAATAGTTTAGTCGATGACAACTTTAAACAAAAATCAAACCATCTAACAACAATGTAAATTCCTTTATTTCATTTACTTCCCGAATATTAAATATCGACGATCGAATAAAACTTGATTGGTGACAATACGGTGATCATTAAGCAGCAGTGGCTGATGACATCGAAGAGTAAGGTTTAAAAAAATTACTCACACCCCAATTAGTTGAGCGAAAAAGCAGTCTGTGCTGGTTAGCCGAAACCGAAACAAAGTTAAAGGAAGTCCTGGATCATCATTATCAAAACAGCTATCAAAAATCGGATGTCAACAAAAACACACATGAAATTAAATTTCTAAAGTGTAATTGAAATAAGAAAAAATTGGAATGGAATAGATACATTTACCTATTTTTGTTTTTATTGAACATTTTATCTAATATCTAGAATTTAAGCAAAAGTAGTAAGCGTTTTACTAGAGCTTAAGTTGCCGCCGCAGTTGACATAAATATATTATCTGTAGGATTCAGTGAACGCTTAACTTTATAGGATTAGTTTATTTTGAAATGCCTAAGAGAAAATTGAGAATATTAATTTCCAGGTGCTGCCTGTTAGCTATTGTCATAACAATTTGCACAAATTGGAATTTTTGCTTATTGGTGAGTTTTACCAGAACGTAGGAATACGAACGCTGGTTTTTAATAAGGCCCATTTTTTGTTTGAATTTAAGTCTATTGTTATCATTGTTTGATTTTGTGTTGCTGGTAGTATGTTTAGTACTTGCTATGAACAAAAACTTGGTTTGAAATAAGTCAGACAAACATGCCATTTAAATTACTGCCTTTTGCAATTAATTGATTTCACCGTGCAGTTTTCATAGCTCTATCTTTGTAATGAAAATATATCAATTAATACTTATTTATATTTTGCAAATAGAGCTTCTTTTAAATATTGGAAAATTCTTGTGAACATGCTTTTGATTGTTTGGGAAGTACAAATATGAATCCAAATACAAGACAAAAATATTTTAACAAATATTTGTTGGAGTACTTTCACTGTCTCTAACTTCTTTGATGTTCATGTCACACAAACTTACTGTTTATTGTTCAAATTTATCAAGAAAAATGGATATTCTTTAAAACAAATTTACAGTTAATGTTACTATGCCATCTTTTTAGACAGCGATTGTTCTTATGTCCATCCAATTCTTGAATATTGTTTCTCAATCTGGAGCCTTTGTATTAAGTTTGGAAAATAGAGTGTCTTAAAAGTTAACACTGCAATCTTTAAAAATGCTTTGAAATATTATCTTTGCAGATGCATCCAAAAAAGTAAAACTAACTATATAATGGGAAGTATAACTATGCTAAAACTATAAAATGATGACCCAGTTAAAACTAAAACTAGTACTGAAAAATAATTGAAAACTATAACTAACAAATATATAACTGTGCAAGAAGCTTTAATTAATCAATTGTCTTGTTCCAAAGTACCATTTTAAAAATTACCCAGTACTTGTGGTGTTTCACTTTGCCTATGCCAAGAGGATTGCTCTACCAGTCACTTTTTCAGCAACCAAATCATCAAATCTTGAATTCCTTGTCCCTTTTATCATTACCTCCTGAATGTTGTTGCTTTTTAATCTTTCATTTCACAGACTGGCTTTAACAATCACCTTTTAATTAGATGTGGGTAATCTCACAGTTTTCTGCTTTTGTTAGTCCAAGTACTCAAGACTTGAGAGCAAGTATAAGTGGTGAATCTTGATGAATACTGAACAAGTACTCATGGAAGTACTTTGTTGTTTTCTACTTTACCAGTGCTTTTTTTGTCAGGAGTGGATCACCATTCCATTACCCTTTACTTACAATCTCTTTTAATGGTATCTGAATAAGTGACAGATAAAAGACATTATTTCACAGGCACAAGCTTTGCCATGGATTTCCGGTGTCAGGAAGTGGGTTAGGGTTAGGCTCTAAGTGGTTTAGGTACTAAAGATCCTCGTTCCAATATTATTTTTGTAGTCATATGTAGCTATAGTAAAACCTTTGAATTGGAGCACCAGAAAATAAGGTAAAACCTGTCCTTAGAGCCATTTTTTCTGGGAACCAATTTTTTTAACCTAAGAAACAACATTAAGTTATATTTTGAATGGAGAAAGAAGTGATGCCCCATTAGAAGCTGTTGCAGACTGGGAAGGTTGGCTTTGAGGATGAGGCATTACAGACTGAATTTGTCTCCGTTCTTCCTTCAGATATGACTTTTTGGGAATTCATTTCACTGGACGAAAGATGTCAAACTGTGATAAAAATTCTGAAGATGAAGAAATCTCCATTGAACCTGACCATCCAGAACTGACAGCTATCAAGAAGCTTGGAACACGACTTCTTGCTACAGTATGCCAAGTCCTTCATTGGATTTCAATGGATTTATGCAGAATTCAGGGTAAGATCTTGAAGTCAAGATCAAAAGACATAGAGAAGGCCAAACAAGCTTTAATCTTGACATTTTTTAATGAACTGCAATTTCTGTGACTTCCTAATATATTTTCCTTGAAATGTGTTTGTTTTGACTTCTTTATAATGATTTTTTTGGGCTTTATTTTATTTCCTATAGTGTGACGTAGATACCTTATAAAAGGGACAACCTCCCCATAATGACCTTTTTATGCAAAGTATAGACAGGTTTTACCATATTTGCTTTGAGTTTTGGTGCAAATACCAAATACCCTATCTCTGATTTTTGCCCTCATTAATGATGTTTATTATATAAATTTATGTCAGTAGTCATTAAATGACCTGTCATCATATTGATATAAATAGATGTAAGTACTGTCCCTATTGGAATTCTTGTAAGCTAAAAAAAACACATTTGTTTTGTGAAAACATGAAATTTCTTGATTACATATTTAATCATTTATAATCATTATTAATTTGATAACATTTTGTGGCACTTTGTCAGATTGATTTATTCTAAACTATAAGAATTGTATACAAGGTAGTCTTACATTAATTACATTAATTGTCATGTTTATGTTATATTCTAGGCAATGTTAATAAAATTGATTACTCCCAGATTTTTAATTTCTTGCTTGAATCACAAGGAGAAAATTTTCAATGGAGGGACAAAACACTTCCAAATGTCATAAAAAATATACCTCAGCTCAGCATTCTAAAGGTTGCCAAAAGTTTATTAGCTGCTGCTTATTTTAATAGTCAGATTATTAAAAAGTTATATAACAACATAGTAAAATGATATCTAGTGCCTTTCAAGTCTCACATCTCTTATTTTCTCTCAGATTTCTGACATTTTGGATGAGATGCCCATCCATTACCCGACCATGATTTTCACTTACACCGGTTGGATTCAGGATCTCGATGTATCCTATGACAAGAGCCAATGGGATCGGAAATCCCTTGTGGTTCATGTTGTTCCTTTTTCTCACAATGATCCAGGTGCAAGTTCATTTGTTGGGGAATAAAAATGTTTTATTTATTAAGAACTAAAACATTGTAAAGCATTTTGCAAGTACAGATTAATCATACACTTAAAATGAATTCTTTTACAAATAAATTTTAGGATGGCTCAATACCTATGAAGAATATTTTTCTGATAAAACAAAGCACATCTTGGATGTTGCCATATTCAAGCTGAATCAAAATCGTGACATGACTTTTGTTTGGTCTGAAATCTGCTACCTGAAAAAGTGGTTTGAAATGATTGGTGATGCCAAAAAAGAGATCTTCAGGAGGTCTTATATTTGAGTTCTTGACTTGGTATTTAATTATTTTGAATTGATTTGTATTGTTTACTAAGAAATCATTTTATGTTAATTCAACACTGTCTGAACTCCATATTTTGTCACCAACAGACTATTAAAGGAAGGAAGGTTTGAAGTTCTGACTGGGGGAATGGTTATGCCAGACGAAGCCATTGTATCCTATTATGCCTTCATTACTGTACTTGTCCAGGGACATCTCTGGCTTAAAAGTGAATTCAGTGAGTTTGTGCTTCTGATTCCAAAATTGAAAGCTAATGCAGTCCCCTGTTATCTGCTACTTGCTAAGAGATTGAAAGTAATTATCATTGTCTAGAGTCATTTTCCATTAATATTTTGATATGTGAAATAATGTTTTCAGATTATTCGGTAGAAACCGCCTGGTCTCTTGATTCGTTCGGTCATTCTTCGGCATTTGCTCAGATTCTCAGATTGAGTGGAATAAAAAACACTTTCATCCAAAGAACTCATTATGCTCTGAAACAACAGCTGGCATTTAAAAAACAAATAGAATTCCAATGGATGCAACCATGGGGTAGAATAAATGCCTTGTTTGATCAAATTGTTTGATGTGCTATGAATATTTAACAAGTGTAAGATCATTCAGCTATTTTAAGCTAACAGAATTAACATATACTGATTTCTTTTAATGACTTTTAACTTTTATACCTTTTATTATGAACCAATATTATTGCTTAACAAATCAGCCAGTTCCTTATCTCTTTTATTTTAACCTTATCAGAAGCTGCTAACAAGTCACATGGATTGTTTACTCACATGAGTCCTTTCTTGTTCTATTCTCTCCTCTACTCATGTGGACCAAACATTCAGGTCTGTTGTCAGTTTATATTCTTGGGTGAGAAATGTTGGAAACATGGGAAATATGCACCTGCTGACAAAATAACAAATGGAAACATCAAGGAAAAGTAAGTTGAAGTTGTGGCTTATCACCAAGTTTGTAAATTGGTAACTGGGAAGAGATATCAATATCTCAAGCAGATCTCACATGTTTATGCATCTCTTCAATTTTCTTAAGACTTCAATGCATTAAATTGATTGCTATAAATTTAAAGAACACCTTGCCTAGTTACCTTATAAATTATTAAAATAAGAGTTACATTCACTTTTCATGCTTTCAACTCATAATTATTCATGCCAGATCACTGGCATTACTTGAAATGTTGAGGAAAAAAGCCCAGTTTGTGAATCACAACAATGTTTTGTTGCTTGTTGGGGATGACTTTAGTTTTACTTCACAAGACGACTGGGATACCCAGTGGGATAACATGCAGAAAATATTTAATTTCTTGAATTCAATTCCAGATTTCAGGGTTCAGGTTGTAATTTTTTTCTGTAAGATTTTCTTTAAATATGTTTATTTTTAATTTATAAAGTTTGGAATGAATTTTTAAATATTAATATTTCATTGGAAATTATCATTTACTTGATGGAGCTTGATGATACATGTGGTCTACTATGCATTTTACATATTGCACATATATTTTAATGACTTTATTTCATAATTGGATTCATAGATGTTCAGGAATATTTAATGAGTCAATAACTAATATTTCTTTATGATATTTTTATCAGATAAAATATTCAACAATCGGGAGATATTTGAATGCAGCAGAAAATGAAATGAAAATCACCAATAAGCTGGTGCCAAGGTTCGAAGGAGATTTCTTTCCCTACAGTGACCGAAGCAACCAATACTGGAGTGGATTTTATTCTACGAGGCCAAAACTCAAGTCCTTAATCAGATCTAGTCAGTCCATTCTGAGGTAAAATAAAATAAGTATATAAAATAAAAATTAATAAATGCATTAGCATTTAAATTGGTATCTGGTGGTAATTAAATAATAATTGATAATAATGATTTGGTCTTAACTGACAATATCTTCTTGAACTTTTATCTTGATTACAAATATAATTATGTTGACAAAATTCTACAATTTACTTCTACAGTCATTGGTTTTGTCACTATTGATATCTTACATAATTTAGATTTACACATTTGAAATATCCGTAAGTCTTTATTGCTAAAAAATGCTAAAGTTTATTTTATTGTTTATTTAAATGACATTATTATGGACTGGATATTTAAGTAGCTATTTAGAAGTTTCTGTCCACAAAGTACTTATGGGATAACAAAAATAATGACTCTTCAGGAATGCTGAAATCTTCTTTGGACTCATATCATCTCAGCATCTTTCCAATCAATTTCCTATGCTGAATGAAGAAGTGTTACAATGTCAGGAGACAATCAAAAAGCTGCAGGATGATTTTTCAATCTATCAGGTTATTTGGTGCAGTATGGTCTGCACATTGTTCAACAATGATGTAATTTGATTTCATCTAAGAGCTAAAAAGTTACATTTAATTATCAATGATAAAAAGATAGTTATGTAATTAAAATTACATATAAAGATTTGTTCTCAGCTGCATGAGAGCATTATGTTTATCTATCACATAAATTAATACCTGATTATTGCATTTAAATTGTATTTTATTCACACACTGTCATGTTCTCAATTTAGAGGAAGGGTATCTAAACTTTTTTTGCCAAGTGCCATATATGACAATAACCAAACAACTGGGCCATTTCATTGAAGCAAAGTACATAAGCTGGTTTATTTAAGTAAACCAATCAAACTACAACATTGCTTTTTGTGAATGATAATTTTTTTTTAAACAAAAAAAAAAGAGTGGTAATTCATTCTAAAAAGAGGTGCCTCTGATTGCACCAGAACAATGATCCTTCTTGACAGAGCTGGAGGTAGTGGGAATATAAAATGAATTCTTTACTATCAGCCTTTTTAATTAATGCACATAGCTACTTAAATATCCAGTCTTCCACAAAATGAATAATCATTGACAAAACATGAAGCCTCCTTTTATAATTGAAAAGAAGAAAGATGAAAAAGTTGATCTATTGGGACAATTTATACCCTTCTAAGCCACCAAGATATCTTAATTCTTATTCATATTACATTCTACCCTATAAGGTACACTGATCTTCCACATTCTACAGTATTAACCCTCCATTGGGTGCAATATGAACAGCAATAAGTTGAACTCCTAGCTGATTAGGTCTAGAAAAAAACTATTTTTAACCTATAACAATGTATTTATTATTACACTTGTTCTATGGCAGAAGCTATTTCTGATCATTTACCATGTTATAAAATTGCAGGTATATATAATTGATGCCATATATAATTCACTTTTACATTTGCAACACCCAAGTCTTGATAGGTGATGTTATCTCAGCTCCTCCTTCACCAGAGGATTCAAAAAGTTTTTTTTGTCTTCTTCTGTGTAATAATATCTAGAATATTGTCACCAAATAAACAATTCCAAGAATTTATTCCAAGATAACTCTTTTTCAGGGCTTACAAACATTGTTGGCAATTGCTTCAACAAATTGTTGGATGATATCTGTTCATGGAGAGAATATCTCCACATATAATTTAATAGGATTAGCTTTTCCAAGTTAATTTCCTTGTCCTAATGACTATATTCATCCTAGTCAGTAGTACTGACTTGAAACTTTCAATGCTTCTGCACTGTCCTTAGAAACACTGTTCATCTGAATTTTGAAACACATTCTCATCATTTGTTTTGTTGCCTCAAATATTCCACATTATCAGAATTATTGATTGATTTTGCCCAACATCATGTTGAATCAGTTGTCACAGATTTCTTGGTTAAGATTTTTATTTAAAAACAAGTAATAAGGGCTTTGTGTGCAGGCCATATTCTGATATAATTTTAAAATTTGCCACTGGCCAATTAAAAATAGATTTAAAGTTGCAGTTGGCCATGGGAGGTAGTTTGGATAAACCCGCTTTAGAATCACAATTCCTCTCTAAGAGTCATTATGATAATGCAACTGCTATAACTGTATCTTATATGAACAAAACTACACACCATTCTTTGCTTAAATGACTTATATGGATGTATCCGTGATGACTCAACTTTGCAGCATCACGACACCATCACTGGAACATCAAGGTTGGAGGTCATCAAGGATACTGAGGAAAAGTACTTTAGCCATTTGATATAATAAATCAACTTTTATTGTCTTTAACTGAACATTTCAGATTGCTTGAATTTCGTCGCTCTGCCGGGCATTTTCTAGACAAATCAGTGATGCTTCTCCAATCAGACGTAAAACTCCTTAAGAGGAAAAAGTTCATCAACTTGGTTTGGTATTTGATTTGTGAAGCATTCATTTAATTAGTTTAACTATTTAAGACCTAGACTGGTGATGATGATGATTCATTAGTATTGTTTTAGCTAACAAGAAAAGTGGGTCTGTTTGACTCAAAGCAGGATGAGGTACTTCGAGTTCCTCAGTTAGTGCTTTTTCCATGTATTTCCATATTTTATATATTGTCACCTACTATTTTTTTCACTATACTTATATTTTCTATAAAATATTTTATTGCAGTTAACAATTAAGTTACAAGTCATCAGATAATTCTTGTAGGCTTCTTTCTACTCAACTAGAAACTGTATATATTGATATTAGAGGTTATTGTGACATTATTATGGTCTGAAAACTATAGCAATAAAAGGATAGTGTCAGTGTTACATTTTAAGAAATTTTAGCTTTATTAAAAGGACATTAAAGGAATTATTTATAAATTATTGTGCTGACTTCAAAGGATTAATTAATTAAAATAAGTTGGTAAGTTCAAATAAAGTCAATAAATAACTTTTTGTCCTGGTGGAAATTTTTTCTACTGAGTTGTTTTCATATCAAAGCAATTAAAATTGAAAAACATTAGGAAGCTGCTCGTGTTCAATTCATTGACTTCAACAAGCTTTGAAGTGATAAAGTTGTTTGTCCAAAAAGACAACATCAGAGTTCTTGATGAGCTGAAAAATCCACTTCTTTGTCAGACAAGTCCAAGTTTTCGTCAGGATCTGAGTTTTGCTGCCCAGACTTTCAATGCAAGTGAAGGGTTTTGTTTAAGATTTAAGTGCATAAACAATATAATTTCATATATAAGTTCACAACATTTTATAACAACATAAGTTCAAGTACATTTAAGTATATCTCAATCAATGTCAACCTACAGGTGTACATTCAGCTCAAGTTGGAGCCTTTGGGTCTTCATGAAATTAGTCTTTTGGATGCTTCATACAATGAAGAAGGATGTATTAGAAGCAATGTTGAAACAGTTTCTCATTCAAGGAACTTTTGGTGAGTTAAAATAATTTAAAGACCAGGTAATAAACTTTGTTATCTGCTATTTTAAACAATAATTTTATTTATCTTAAAAGGTTATCAAGTATTCAGAAATCATTTTTATTAAGCAATCCTTCTGTTGAAGTGTATTTTGAAGGAGGAGTCATGAAGGTAATGCTGTGGTTGAAATTTTGAAGAATGCACTGCATATGTGTCTAATAATTGTATATATGTTGATTTAAACTCTTGCACGAGCATTCTGGCAGAGATCTTCAGAGGATTGGACCCCTCGACAAGTGTTTTGGCCCTGACACTCAAGCAGATGTCCCTGCCAGCTTCTTTCTTCCAATAACCAAACAAGACTTCCGACAAACAGCTAATACTTGCACCGACATTTCACGAAAAATTCCGCAAGGGCTCCTCCATCCGAAAAACTGTCAAAGTCGATATTGCAGTGCTTCTTAAATAACTTTGGTGTGAATGGCGTCAGGGCTGTCTCTTTCTTGGCCTTAAACTGGAGTCCCTGTTTTGGTGGGGTGGACAGGGACGACTTGCCTCGCAGTGCCTGAGGCTTACCTTTGGTCCTTCGTGGCCCAAATCCAGTGAGAAGCCGATTCTGCAGACTTGGCTATTCTCTGGATGAACTGCTTGGTTTGCCTGTTTGAAAGGCATATCTTCCTGAGAAAGGCGTAGGTAGACTTGCCTACCAGCCCTCTCGCTCTGACTTCTATTGGCAACACACGGGTGCTGTAACCTTTCCCCTCTAAATCCATCTTCAGCTCTTCGTACCGGTCACTCTTCAGAGCATTGCTGACAAACAATAATAATTTATACAATTATTAGGCACTGTATATATGTCTAATAATTATATGTATGCTGAGGCGGTGTCGCAGTGGATATGGTCAAAGAGGGACACCAGGTAGTCTCCCACGGAGAACTGGGGACAATCCATCAACCAGTGCTAAAAACCACCTCTCGGCTCGATCCGCAACTCGAGGCGAGTACAAAGGCAGCTGAAGGCTTTTATAGGCAACGGCCGAGTCGAAAGGTCACGCAGCTGTACCAGTGGCCAAATCCATCCAATCAAAATCTCAACCAATTGGAAGACTCCGGGCATAGCCCCCTGAAAGGTCGGCGCTAATGACAGCTATTTAAGCTGCGTACCTGAGCTCCGCAGGCAGTTCGATGTCGGTTTCGGGCGCGAGAGTTGTAGTGAGCGAGGGTTGCGTGGTATGGCGATGGTCTTGTATGCGTGTCGTATTGTGGGACGAAGAGAGAGAGAGGGGGAAGGCAGGTGTGCAAAAGATTCGACTGACAAGAACATCCACTTGATCAGCGGGTGTGGCCCGAAATGGGCCGAAACGTTTGCAGATGGGGCAACCTCTCTGAGGATTCTTGTCGGCGCTCGCACAGAGTATCAATTTCTTTTTATGTATATAATAATTGTATATATGCCTAATAACTTTATATATGTATATAATAATTGTAATATAGAAATTTGACTATATTGACTCCAATTTTGTACATTGAAAGTCATGCTCAATAAACTCATGATTGACTATTGAACACAAATCTGTTTAAAGTTCATTATTAAAAAACATTTAAAGAATTTTATTGAATTTCTTTTTTGAATGTTAACTGTTTTATCTTTTTTATTTGAATAAAGATTTTATTTAGAAATGGAAATTACTCACAAATTTAGAAAATCCTGAAAAAGTCTGGCAACAAAACACATTATCTAAGAACAAAGTTCTTGACCTATAGTTCAAGCCCGAATTTGAATCCCTTCCAAGACAAGAGCGGAGCTTATATCTTTCTTCCTTCTGGAAAGCCTCAGGTGTGCAAATTAAGCAACTAAGATTTAGTCTTTGCTGTAGTAAATTGACTTGCTTTGTCTTAAACAAATTTGTTGTCATGCCAAGCTTGCACGGTAGGTATAAGGGTTTGTATTAAATGTAGGAAGTGGAGATCTTTGTGAAACATGCCATTCTGGTTCAAGGCAACCTGATATCATTTGTGGTGGCACAAATATCTCCTGAAATCATTCAAATCGCTGAAATATTTCACTGCTGCGGTTGGCTTTTAATTTAATTTTTTTTTGCAGTTGATTGATTCATTTTTTGTTGTTGTTGGATTGGAACAATTATGACTAGACATTGATGAGTCTTTGAGAAGGCAACCTTTTTTTTATACGAGGTCATCAATATCTTTAAAGATAATTAAACTGTTGAAGTTTAATTTAAGTTGTCATGTTTCACTTTTTTATTTTTGATATGCCATGGGATGAGTTTGCATGAAAAATAATAGATGTTAAATAATTACTTAACAAGTAAATAAATAATAATTATCATTTAATTTTCTACAAAAGGACTTCAGAAGAGTATCTTTTTGACAAACATTGTTGATATAAGCATGAAAAGAAACTATGAGATCTCCATGGTCCTTGAAACACCTTCTATTGATAATGATTATTTCTTCACAGACCTAAATGGTTATCAGGTACAATGCACCATAAATTGACTGCAAATACCTTTTATCAAAAGGAGCTCATCAATTAGTCTTTTCCATGAATATCATTTTATTTTATTTTCCAGAATAATATTAAGAATTAATCAGCAAAATTGATTGCCCTTTTTTGTATTTATAGTTTATATTCAATTTAAAAGCAAAATCTGAGTTCAGAATAATTTAAGCAGCTTCATGAATTCATGTGGCTTAATAAACCAGATGATAAAAAGGAAGTGGAGAAGGAAGTTTGGTATCCAAGGCAATTTCTACCCCATGACAAACCTGGCCTTTATTGAAGACGGAAAAACTCGTCTGAACCTTGTATCTGGACAGTCCCATGCCGTCACCGGTGCTAAAAAAGGTTACATTTCAAGTTTCGTTTCATGTATATACTTAATGAATTATCAATCGAAGCCATGTTACATTACAGGTCAGATAGAGGTCATGCTTGATCGACGTCTTCTTCAAGATGATTGGAGGGGACTGAAGGAAAATGTTGTCGACAACGTGCCCATTGCAAGCACGTTTGCAATTAGCTTTGAAAATCTCAGGAGTCAGCATCTTTCAGAAGTAAGACTACAAATTATTATTACAAGATGTTTAATGATTATAAACCGTGTGATTAAACTGGCTTCAGAGTGACTTGCCCAAGCCATCTGCATTGGCTTTTCACAATGCTTTGAGACTCGATGACCATTTGGTGGTTATGAAACAACTCAGTTTCAATTTATCTTTGAAATTACTCGGTGGAAGCGTCGAGTTGCCCTGTGGAATCTCCATGGTGAAATGGAGGTCGCTGACATCCAATCAAACCAAGCAGGAGTTTCTGGTCACACTTCATTATTATGGCCTTGAATCCAATATTCTTGAAGGAAAAGATTTCCAAAATTGCTTTTCAAAGACTATCACTGTTAGTATCACACTGCAGTGCATGCATTACATATACAGTGCGCGTCATAAAGATAGGACAGGTACTAGAATCACAAGTTTTCTGTCTCTATCTTTAAAATTACCGCTAAACTTCGGTCAAAATGCTGATTTTAGCGATCATAAGAGAGTAATTAATTAGTATTCAATAAAAGTTAAGACTAAAATTTGAATATTGATGAGAATCCACCAACAAACACTTTTGATGTTGTTTCTCGGAGTTTCCGCAACGGAGCGTGGGGTCTCTTCCGTTGAGGAAAAAAATTTTTATTACAGGTTTCACAAAAGTTCATTAACATAATAAGACTCCTTATATATTACTTGATGTCCGTAACATGTTTATAGAATAAAATATCGATAGGTAACGTTATTATTAATGGGTTTAGGAAAGCAACTTAATGATATTGAAAGAGGGCAAATTATTGCCTTTAAAGACTTGAATTTGTCAATTTCTGAAATTTCTAGGAGGATGAATCGCTCTAGAAATGTTATTAGTCGTTTTTTAAGTGATCCTCAAAGTTATGGAACGATTTGTTCCCCTGGAAGACCAAAAAAACTGGATGAACGTCAGAGAAGAGTCATCCTTCGCGAAGGGGCTTCCAAGGGGCTCAGTTCAACAAAGGACCTAAAAAATAGCTTAAAGCTAAATGTCAGTAAATCGACAATATTGAGATGTCTCCGTGGAAGTGGTTTTCTAAAGTTTGTTAAGCGTCAGCACAAGCCGCTTCTGACGGAGGCCCACAAGAAGTTCCGACTGAACTGGGCAAAGGAGATGCTGGATTTGGACACCAACTGGAAGTCCGTTATTTTTTCAGATGAAAAAAAATTTAACTTGGATGGTCCAGATGGATTCAAATTTCATTGGCACGATGTCAGAAAATGCAAAAAGTCATTTTTTAAAAGAAATTTTGGAGGTGGCTCAGTGATGGTCTGGGCTGCCATTTCCTCTCGAGGATCTTCCGAACTTGTGTTCTTAGAGGGGAATCAAAACTCTGCCAAATATGTTGAAACTCTGGACCATCATTTGTTCACATTATGTGACAAATTTGGAAGTGAAAGGGTGATCTTCCAGCATGACAATGCCCCTCTACACACGGCAAAAGCAACCAAACTTTTTTTCCAGGAAAGGAATTTGGAGGTTCTCAAGTGGCTATCTCGCTCCCCAGACTTGAACCCCATCGAAAACGTGTGGGGATTGCTTGCCAGGAAAATATATTGTAATGGCAAACAATATTCCACCGCTCAAGAGCTGAAAGACTCTTTGGAAAAGGCCTGGAAAGAGCTGGACGAAGACAGCCTAAAACCTTTCCTGGATTCATTAAAAAACAGAATTAAAGAGGTAATTATGAAGAAAGGAGACAAAACTCATTATTGACTTTCATATAAATCATAATTTAAATGTTTAAATCCAATAAATTTGAAAATTTATGCTCCACAGTGTTCTTCGTTGATGTGTGCAATTTCGGGGATTTCCAGTTTTTTGCTAAATTCTCACAAAATATTTATTTTTGCACAATAAATTTGATAAATCTGTAAATGTAACGTATTTTACTATATCATATAAAAAAATGGTTTACATAACTCCACTACTTGCAATGATATCATCAAAATATGCACCTGTCCTATCTTTTTGACGCGCACTGTATTACATGTAGACTGAACAGAGTTTAATTAACTTTTGATCAATGGTAATTTGTGATGCTAAGTGAAACCCTTAGCTAAATTTTAAACAGAATAAATGCATATGGTGATATCAGTTATTTATTATATGGTCAAATTATGTTTTGTATTTATGTCCAGTTGCATGCATCACTTTTCCTCAATGGGTATCTTGAAATTGAATTGTACGAAATGAACCTCACTGGATCCCAAATCAAAGCAAAAATCCATTCAAATGTCTTGACAATTAGTCCAATGGAGCTCAAAACATGGCTTTTTATTGTCTCAACGTAATTTTTCAACTTGTTAATATTATTGAATTATTAGAGCTTATTAGAGATTTTCTGTTAAAAATAGTTTATTTGTTTTGTTGCACATGCCATGTTTGTTTGAGAGATGAGGAAGTGGTTAATTATTTGTAGGGAGCAGTTGAATGTAATTATTTTGAGTGGCTCTCGAAATTTCAATTGTTTATACATTTGTTTTAGGTTGCTATCATTTGAAAAATGTTAATTATTAGGTAGGCATATATATATAGGTTTGATAGATTATATATTAAATACATGTATAGGTCTTTCATTTTCTGTTATTTTAATTAATAGTTACTTTAAAGAAGAGATTACTATAATTTCCTTTTTGTTGAAAGACTTTATTATTGTAATAAGTTAATCAGTATTGTTATTTTTTTCCAAATATTTTACGTTGTTCAACACGATATAGTATGAAAAATAAATTTGATTTTACTGTTAATATGGGAACGTGGTTGAGGTGTTTTACTATATATACGTCGTTATAGTAGTGGCAATCACATCAGATACTCCGACAAAATGGCCTTCTATGAGCAGCCATTGACCAACTAGCTGTTGATTGTTATTGTAAAATGCAGTCTTTTAACACTGAGATATTTGACAAATAATTAAGTTCTAAGCGAACGTGCTTGCGTTTACCTAAGGAATAGACCGACTGGTCAGGCGTCGATGACTCGAGTAAAAGATGAGAACGATTTACCTTAGCATTATTATTAGTCATTAAATGAGCGGCGTCATTGGCACTATGGCGGTCACGGTTTAATTCGGAGCGTTAATCATCTAATCACATGTGCTTATTTAACGATTTTGCGAGTCATGTACATTGCAGGTCAGATAGAAGTCGTGCTTGATCGATGTCTTCAAGATGATTTGAGGAGGTTGAATGGTAATGCTGTCGACGACGTGCCCATTGCAAGAGCACATTCGCTTAGAATTTAATTAATTGTGATTTATTGACTGATACTAAGAATATGTTTCCCTCTCACATTGCGTTAAAATTCCTTAGATGCGCACTGGAGACCTGCACGGGCGGGGCCAATCAAGCGCACCGAGCCTGTCCTGCGTTCAATGCTTCAAAGCGGGCTTTGGCGGGCTGTTAATGTTCTCGACCTCAGATTTGCATATTTTACTTTGAGGAAAACTAAAATAACTTGCAGAGGTTTATGAAGTCGACAAATATATCTTTGTTGATGCAACCGGTTAGCTTTGACAACCTGGATTTTCTTCTGTTGTGGTAGAAGATGCATCCGTGCCATAGCTCTTTCGACTGGCGAAGAAAGTTTTTGCATACTGGCATCAAACTGTTCCAGCGAGAGAATTTTCAGCGATGACGGTTACGTCTATAGTGCCTATATACATAAGAGAGACAATATGCAAATGAGGCATTGGCGCAAAAAGCTACAGAAGACTTGTTGTTTCCTGTCCTTCCGCCTGCTGGCTAGCTTTCGATGAATTCCGGAACGTAGTAGTTGTGGTTGTTTTCTGTAACCGTGAATAAACGCGTTCATTTTTGCTTCCGTTACATACCCTAATTTAATGAAAATGTTTTTCGTTCCTTGAGGTCCAAATGACATTCACGAACAGAAATACCCCGTTCAAAACATCAAAGCAAACGTAGTTTCACCCACTTATGTGTCATTAATAGTTTTAAATATTCTGCTCCGCCCATAAAAAAGAGGTTAAGAAAATTGATTTAGCAATTTATTCACAAATTTAACATAAAGAAATTTTATTTACACGGGATAATATCTCCGCGAGATGCGATTCGATGTGCTCTGGAGTTCCTCCCATTTCTTTGAGTCTGTCCTTCGCACATCTAATCATATTCTTCACGGAGTTGGTATTGGGGGCGCGAATAAAGTTAATTGAATGTTCTAAGCCACTGGCGACTGTCAGGTTCCTGTACGCAGACCATTGGCCACTCCACACTGTGGTGCCTATTAAAAGAAAAATAGGTAAGTTCGACTCCATGGATTTATACAAATATCTGTTTTTTTACCTGGAAGTACGTGTAGTTTAATGATCGGCAAGAGCGTGGCAGCACCCCCCCCCCCCCGAGGAACCTCAACTAAGAAGGCTTCTTTGGTATTTTTGTCGATTCCACCAAAGATCCATCTTTGGGCTACTCGCGGATTGTTCCTCGTCCCTTCGGGAGCTGAAATCACACTCTTGCCGATTTGGACAATATGCCCCGGACATCCAATGCGTATTGGATTATCTCTAACCCAATAGACACAGAGGTCACGATGCGTATTGAACCAATTTGAAACTATGTGCTCATCGTCTATACCTAGAAGATATCCAAAGTTATCTTCAGTGAAGTCACCCACCGACCAAAAAAAAAGTCATCTGAAGTAAAAATAATCAAAACATTAAATTTTGGTACATATCATTTATGCCTAGCTATCAAATTTATAAGCGGATAAAAGTTTATTCTTACAGGGATGCTCTGCTCCAATGAGAAACTGCTGTTTTGATATAAACTTCCAGCTCGAATTGTATTCGTAGAGCGGCAGACAGGACATTTCCAGACATAGCCATCGCTCAGGCTGGCTTCCTGGCTCAGCTCCATGTCGACATAGACTCCCGTGCAGCGACAGGATCTAGTTCGTGGCACTAATCCATGGTCCATGGCCCAGTGGATAGCATTCAGTTGGCCACGTAGAGCACAAAAAAGATCAAGGTAGCTAATGCCGCGAACGTTTGGGTAAGCCACTGAAGAAAAATTAAGATTATTTTTTTACTGAATAAATATAATATAAACGCTTAGTAACACGGGAAAAGTGCACTCACTTCAAGATCGCGTTTAAACCGAAAAGAGTGCCAACATCCATTAAACCACTATTTATACCTAGGAAACGTCTGATAAGAACAAAACGTTACTCTCCTTAATCGCTTCCTATTGGATCCTATTGGGCCTAGATGACGCCGCTCGTTCCAGAAGCCCTCTTACTGGACACTGTGCTCCAGGAGCATATCACAGAGCTCGATGGATGTCCAAAATAATATTTTGTCTCAAAATTTATTTATTTCGGTCACAATTTTACGTGACAGTGCCTGAGTTATCTGGTCTCATTCAGCCACAAAGTCCAACAATTGAAAGTTGTTAATGATGATGCAGAACGTGGCATCTCCTTAATAAAAGACTTTAATTCCGTACTAACTAATCAAGAGGATCAGAAGCAATACCTTCTCCAGGTTGTTGAAATGCATAGGCAACATTTTCCTGTCTAAGAAATCAGTCAATATATGAAACTAGCTAGTAGTGGATTTTAGTCAAATTTTTGCATTTTTTTTTAAAGTCTGTGCTATTTTATAATATTTTGAAGGTTAAGTTGTACGAAATCAAACAGATTTAAAGAAAAAAACCTAAAATATTTCTTGCTATCGAAGTTAACCATGTAAAATGTTCGCAACATGTAATTTCCGCTATTATACGCAATGTTTAAGCATTGGAATGTTCAAGATGCTAAAGACAGTTCTAAATGACGTTTTATTTATCTAAAATTTTGTATATAGCCTTAGAAATGTAAAAGGAACAAATTTCTAGAACGGGAATAAACAATTTCGAAAAAAATTTTTTTGATTGGCACCCTACTGGACAGTCGGTTGCCGAGTAATTGAGGTTTTTGTTTTTATCTGAACGACTTGCTTTTTGTACTACTATTAAATATTTCATTTATTAATATTCATAATTTTTATTATTTATAATTTCTTTGTAAATACACTTTGTAAATACGATTGGCTTTATGCAAATTGGCGGAGCTATGATTGCTTCGATGCTTTGAGCGAAAATAAGGGCATATACTTGTTCGGGAATGTTGTGGTCATCGATATTCTTAGAACAATAATTACGGGAATACCGAACAACGAATAGGCATGTTGAGCGGTCATAACACTAAAGATGCTCTTCGGATATTGCATGATGAGATGAAAGCGCATCTTGACAATTTTGTTCATAAAAGGAAAGGTTTTTACGCCTCACACCTAGCCACATTTAACC
Source organism: Hirudinaria manillensis (assembly GCA_034509925.1). NCBI lineage: Eukaryota > Metazoa > Annelida > Clitellata > Hirudinida > Hirudinidae > Hirudinaria > Hirudinaria manillensis. The sequence goes on along the minus strand of CM067532.1, from coordinate 3,438,765 downwards.
ATCGGGCAAGGCACTCCACATTTAACTGGATCAGTGGTGTTTACCTAGCAGTATTCAGTTTCTTATTAGCAACATCATTTTCATTTCAAAGCTTAAGGTCAGTGATTATTGTTATAAGAATATCAATGACCACAAAATCACTCGTTATATTGCACTGCAAGTGGATATATTCATTTCAGGGACGCTTGGTTGCTGGTTGAGCAAGTTATTCTAATTTTTTTCCTACTGGTCAACATTGCCTTTAGTTTATACGATGAACATCTTAAGCTTCAAGAACCTGTGAATAAAGCCAACAAGTTTCTTCTTGAGTTGGCAGGTACATTAATTAACTCATGACCATTTATTGGTTGTTATAAATATATATCAAAAGTGGTTACACATTTGAATAATTAGCATAATGTGAAGTTCAAAGCAGTCAGAGATATCTTGAATTTGATAAAAGATTTTTTAGTTTAAATGCCATTAGAGTAAATATAATTCTTGGTAATGTTTAGAGTATAAATAAGAAATATGTAACTGCTGATCAAAACAAATTCAGCAACCAGGTGGCCAAATGGATAGCATTCCTATATGTAGAAATAAAGACAATGAGCCATTATGTGTGTTGTTTTATACTCAGCCTGTTTGGGGGGGCACTATACAAATGGGAGTGGGTAAGAAGTGCTTTGACATTCCCAGGGGTATATAAGGCAATAAAAATATATTGATAATTGCAATTGCAAAAAACCCACGGAATGAAGAAATTTCTTGGATAGAGGTTTAGATAATGGCCATTGATCAAAGGTCTCTGATGATCTCATTACATATGATTTACTTTCTTATGAAAATAAAATGTCTCTGCACGAATCTAATGTGTTATTTAACTGAGTTATTTAATTGATGGTGATGAGTAATGAAGATTGAATTAAAGGATGAATGATTACTGAACTGTGCCATCTTATCTATTGTTTTATTCAAAATTTGAATATTTTTGAAATGTTGAAATGTGAAAGCCAAAAATGAATGTTTGTGAAACTCCCGTTTCTCTCGTTATCAACAGATTGTTCAAGGAAGCAGAAATGGATGGCTGAGAACTACATAAACTTGAATTGTCCAATTTCTCAGTGCATCTCCCTGCAGTGGACCATCAGGGATTCCCAGGTCATAAACCTCCCTTGTTCGATGCTTGTCGAAGGAGATGTAATCTTGCTCAGACCAGGACAAAATGTACCAGCAAAATGCTGCTCCATTAAGGTTAATTTGATGTAGCAATGCTGTTCTTAGCTGTATGTTTTTTCATTTATGTAACATTTGGTAAAAAAAAAGATAAATTTAGTTTTATTGAATTTTCTAATCCCTTATAACCACTAAGAAGTGCTAAGTGGATGAGGTTATGCCTCTATTATCAATCTGATGAAGGTAATTAGCAAAGAACAGTGTTAAATGATGCTTTTAAATCAGTTATTTAGAGACAAGTTTGTTTATTGAATGTTTCGCCAGAATTATTCGAGAGAAAAAGATCTCCTCTCAACCCTGGAGAGAGATGAGGTCTTCAATCCTCCTCACAGCTTCCAGGGACTTGACGGATCCAACAACTTGTCCTCCTGCTCTCCTCTACAGCCTCAACCTTACATACTTCTTGAGACTCCGTTTATCTCAGCTTTCGAGTGAGGCTTTATTTGTTTATCAGTTTACCTCTGTTGTAATCTGTTAGGCTGGGTTTGTATAAATCAACTAGTAATATGGTCTAGTTCAGTTTGTTTGTGCAATGTACATAGCATGCCATGGTAGGTGCTTTTAATTGATTCTAACCAATGTAATTCAACAAATATGCATTACCATCTTGCATCTCCTGTTCTTGCTAATCAAGGTTTACAAGTAAGGTTTATTTAATTAATCAATTAATTCATTAATTAAGACTCCATCTCAATGTTTCACATGTGAATTTCTTTGGTTAATGATTTTGATAACCTTGATGTGCAAGCAATTCAATCGGATTCAATAATATTTTGATTCCCTGATTGCTCATGTTTACCATACTTTATAAATAATAATAATAATAATTATAATAATTATTAATTCCTTGCAGTCTGTTTTTGGAGAATTCAACTCAGAAACCAGCAGGTGCATTGGATAAGGAGAGGTACAACATTTATTCAATTTTTTGTGAACGAAAGATTATTCCTGGTTTATTGGTTAGCTTTTTAGTGCTCAGCTTTAAAGGAAGGAATATCAGGGTGTGTTTTGTTTGCAGATATCCATGCTTTTTGTGAACACATTGAGATACTTGTTTTTCAAAGAAGTGGTTGGAACATGGATGGACATGATTATAGTTCTTCAGGTAATATGAATGTTTTTTATGATTATTAATTATTAATAATCAATGCAGTTCATCCATTAAGCACCTTTTATGTTGATTTCCAGTTATAAATAACAATGGGTAACAGCAGTTTATCAGTCTGAATCAATTATTATGATGCTGAATAATGCTAAACAGTTAATGCTGATATTTATAAGAAGGAGTACTATGTAAATGGAGCCAATCATTATATATTATTTATTATCTGTTGTTGTTCAAAGGGGAACATGACTCTGATATATTTTACATGCTAAGTAAGCATTGTGATGTCATTTGATTCTGAATATGAGTAATCTTTTTGAATGGTTTAATTAAATAATTCGAATATTTAATTCTGATTCTACAGCCAGTGAAATTTCTATTTAATTCAGGTTCAAGCAGTTCTTCCACTTCTTACAATTTCATTTCCAGTGGCTTGGAAACTTTTGAATTTGTTTGGATCGACCAGAATTCTGCTAACCTTCGAGGATTTGAATAACTCTGGAAGTTTAAAAGTTGTCTTCAGTTTTTGACTCGCATTTTCTGCCACACTCGGTCAACTAAAATCATTTTTTTATTGCTTTCAGGTACCAGAGAATTCATTCGCGTCATGCAAACGAGTTGCAAAGAATTTCGTCGACTTGTTTCTTGGGGAGTCTGAAAACTTACCACGAACATCAAACTTGATTCAGTCTCTTGGAAACCTTACGGTTTGCTTGTTTTGCATTTGTTGATATTTCAAGCAAATTCATTGTTTTAAATTTTCTTTCTCTTTTCAGTCATTTTGCTGTGTTGACAAGAAGGGCATATTGTCGTGGCCCAATCCTTCCGCTGAGAAATTGTTTTTTCTCACCAAAAACAAGCCCGCACTGAAATCTCCCGATTCTTTCATCCACCACAATGCAGTGAATCTCACACAAGTTCTCAGCAAAAATCAGAAAATTGGAGGTTGAAAAAGGATACTGCATTATGATGCGATTGTATTTCAATATTTTGTCTAACATTATTACATAATTTATTATTTATTGTGTAAAATTTATATTATATGGTGATATATGAAAAATATATTAATTTAAACCATAGAATCCTGTTCAGCTTGTCAAGTTTTGAATCTCACTCAGGATACCAAGGTAACATCAAACGATGGGCATATTTTCTACTTTTGATGCTGTCAATTGATAGCTGATGTATTTGAGATATGTTCAACAAACTAATTTTGCAATGAGGTTTTTGATTAATCCAACCAATAATAAAACTATTAGTTCCAAAGTAGCACTGTCAATGCTTGCATAAGATTATTATGTTATGCAGTTTTGATGCTGGAACATGGGATTCATTGCAAGAATGTTTTTTGCTTCAGAATCACAATGGATTGTTCTTTGATGATTTCTCCTGGAAAAATCACATCTCCTCCTTGAAACCACTGGTATCATCTTTGTTTGAAGATGCATTTCATGTTTAATTTGTGGTTATGTATATACAAGTAGTCTTTCATTGCAGGGGTTGGGCATTCTCCTCAATACATGCAACCTTAAGACAACAGAGCACTATACTGAGTTTGCAGATCATGTCAAGTGCATGTCCTTGAAGCAGAAGGAGGTTGTGCCTGTTGTCAACAGGAGGTACTTGTTGCTGTTGGTTTTGTTTGATTAGTGGCAATGAAACCAAATATTTAATAATTACATAATATTCTTGACATGCAACTGCAATTCAGTTGCAATAATTTATAAAGTAAATAATTCCTTACTACATCATCATCATTTTATTATTTTATAGGTGCTTCTGCGAACTGGCCCGTCAGATGGGCTTCACGGACCGTGCCACGGACATCTTCAGCACCGAAGATGTTTTCGGCATCTACCAGCACGACGTTCGTGGAATTAAAACATTTTAAAAAATAATAAAATTGCTCTTCTACTCGATCGAAACAAGACAATTTCAATTCGCCTTCAGACTTCGTTTGCCGAAAGCAAGGAACTGATTCAACGTGAAAAGTACAAGATGCCAATGCCAAACGTGTTCTGCGTGTTGGTGAAGGACCATTCAACGGGTGAATGGCGCTCATTATCCCCATTGCTATCGATAACTTCCGATCATGATCAATCACTTCCAATCATGATCGATCACTATTGATCACTTCTGTTCAAGATCGATAACTTCCAATCAATGAAATGATTAATTTTAATCTGCTCTAAATCGTATTAATGCAGCTATTGCTCCATTTATAATTGTGATTAATAATCTCTCTCTGTGTCAAGGTACGAAACAGCTCTTCTCCCAAGGCATGGCCGACTTGCTATTGAGCATGTGCACAGATTATTGGGACGGCTCAGAAATCAAACCTTTGGGAAATTCCGAGAGGTGAACCCGTGGAAATGAATTTCGTCTCGGCCAAAGATACTCATTCGACTGAAAATTACTTCAGGAAAAAAATTGCAGACTTCTACCATAGAAACAGCATGACATCGTACTGCACTGCCTTCTCCTATCGACCCGTCAATGGCGATGCGCCTCTCAAGTCGCTCAAATCTTTTCTTGAAGTTTCTGAAAACCTCTTTGGCTCCCTCAGGCACCTGGAAACGAGGTTGTTTGTGGCCACGTGTTGATGTTTCTTGCTGTTTGTTGAGATTCTCATTAAGACTGTTCAGAATGAACAAACAGTTAATGGAAGTTTGGACAAGTAGTGAAATTTATTAAGATTCATGCATCTGTCAACATTAGCTAAAGTGCAGTTGTTTTTACTTTTTATTGTTTTTATTGCTTTAGTTCTGCTGGCATAAAGACATGAGTTCTATCATTACAGAGTTTCTGCTAAAATTGGTTCAAGTGCTAATTAATTACTGATTAAGTACTTTTACTATTGAGGCATTTACCTCTTGGCATAATAAAAATTCTTTTAGTATGAAAGGATATCGACTGATTATTTAGATTATTAAACTCTTGACTGTTCATTATTATTTTTTAATTATATTATCGTTCCTTTTTCCTTTGCTTCTCTCGTTTATCATCAGTTGTTCTGGATTGGGTTTTCAACTTTCAGTATCAACCTTAATGATTTGAACAAATGAATGTTTCCATTGGTAACCAAAAATGATGATGATGATCATGATGATGACCAAATTTAAGCATTAATAATAAAGGTGAGGACTTTCTTTATGTTTGTACAGGTTTTTTCCGTTTTGGTGAGGAGTTTGTAGCTTTCGTTGTTTAGTCTGATGTGTGCTTGTCGTGCATGCTCTTCTGTTGCGTGTGGACACTTATTGGATGTTGTGGTCGCATGCTCAATTACCTCCGTGATTAATGCTTTCCACGAGGCTTGCTCTTGTAATACTGTGAGTCTATTAATTATTGAGGAAATAATAATTATTTAAATAATTAGATAAACCCCTTAAGGAGTCCCTGCACTTTTTCTTGCTTTGTTCAATTGAGTCACCAACGAGTGATTCCAGTACCCAGTAGTAATGAATATTTTTTATTATTAAGTTTGTGTTGCAAGTGTTGAGAATGATCAGATTGGTTAATAAGGTTTCATGATGAAAATATTCAATATATTCATAGTTGCTTCACTGTGCTTCAAGTTGTTGCTGGAAATCACAATTCGATAGTTTCTCGAGTGTGGAAATTACCTGGTTAAATGTTGTTAATGTTTTTAAAAGCAAATAGTGATTTTATTAATTTCAAGATGAAGTTTTTGAAAGCTATCAAAATTACATATAAAGAACTTAGTGCGTTATGTTGACATTTCTAATTTGTTTTATAATGTATTATAATGGTATATAGGTATTATAATATTTAGTGTATTATAATAGTATATAGGTATTATAATGTTTAATGTATTATAATAGTATGCAGGTGTTACAATGTTTAATGTATTATAATGGTATATAGGTATTATAATAGTATAATGTTTAATGTCTCAGTCCAAGGAATTTCTTTCTTCTTTACATTTTAGATGTGTGTGGTGTGTCATCAAAAACTAAAGTTAACTTTTCTATAGTAACTAAATTCCCCATAAACACTCAATCAAAGTATCATTATCACAATCCTTCAATGATTTGAATCGTTTGACTTGACAGCTTTTTGAACGGAGAAGTACGAAGACCGAGTGACCGAGGACATTGGGAGAACGTGGACTCAATCAGCAACATGAGTCTGCAGATCGACGGGGGAATGGTCAGCCCAAAGGAAGTCCCACTAAAGTACCTGGGCAACCAAATCTTCATAGGCATGGTAACCATGCAGTACCAAGCAAAACAGGTTCCTTGTCTCTGAGTTTCAATAACAGCATTTGAGTCATTTGACATTCAAAGGTTTCATTGCAGGAAGTTGTGAACCTGATTGAAAGATTGGAACTTAATTGCATCAGATTTGTTCACTTCTCAAAAGAAAATGAACTTCGCAGCAGGGTATGCAGAGTTTTTATCATAAAAATAAAACAAATTTTTTTCCAATATAGTGGTTATTGTTCTAAAACTTCTAAATGTTTTAGGGATTTTCTGAGAAAATGGGCCTTGAAGCTGGTTGGAATTGTCACATTTCACTGTTAGGTGAAAATGAGGAGATCCCTCCATGTTCTGGCTCTTCATTCTTCAGGCAAAAATTCCGCATCAGTGGTAAGAAAAGCTTTGGAAGTGCTCCTATGCTGAAAGTCGATGATGGCTCGAAAGTTGAGAAGCTGGAATCGCCAGAAGAGATTTTGGTAACAAAAAGCACCATCCACCAAGGGGCTTCCAAGTCGCTCTTGGTCAGGAAGCCATCCTTAAATTGCAATATTCAAGTCGGCTCTAAGGCAAAGAAACAAAAAAAGAAGCTCTCCAGTGAAGCAGATGGCATGTATCCTCTCATTAGTGAGAAGAAAGATGAAGTTTCTCCATCCAGCAGCTCTTCCAGTCTTTATTCAAGCTACATTGAGGGACTCTCTGAAATTCAGAACAGAGTTAGTGAGTAAAACTTGAGAGAATCTCAATTAAAAAGTTTCCATTCTCTAAACTATCTCTTCTCAGGCCCAGTTACCGAAGGGCATAGAAAATATTCGACCCCACATCAACAATATTGACAATGTTCCCCTGCAAGTGTCCCTATTCACAGACTGCACAACTTCAAGTATTTGATGTTATGTTTGTAGATGTTATGATCCTCATATGAGATTATAACTTGTTTTGCAGCAACATGTGAGATGCTGAAGATACTGCAGGAATATGGAGAAGTAACTTGTTGTCTTGGAAGTTCATTGAACATGGATAACATGTCCATGTTTCTTACGGCAGATTGCAGGTTTGGTTAGCAGTTAACAATTAACTTTATTAAATAACCTGAATTTATTTATTTACTTTCAAAAATAAACGTATTGATTTACCTTGCATTGTATTTATGATGCATTATGCAATGATGTGTTAAGTTTACGTATTGTTATAATCTGCAAACTAAATAATTGGAGGTCCGGTTTACTGAAAGTGTTCAGTTAACATAACTGATCTTAAGGTGGTTGGAAGTTATGAATTTTCTAATAGTCTATGTCTTGAAATCTTGCTATCTCTCTCACTTGCCTATTTACTACATTACACTATTGTCGAAGTTCATAACCAAAGACCCTGAGTAGCACCCTGAATATTAGCAGCAATATTAATAATCCAAATCTTAGCATATCCAAGGATCCTGTGCTTCCCCAAATCTGCAACCAACGAAGCAGCTGCATTGATCCTCCTCCTGGCATCTTTGGTCCACTGCAACTGAGTGCCAAGATGAACAGCCTTCCTTGCTTCCTGATGTTTCAACAGATGGACATTTCTTACTTTCACAAACTTATATCAGTCGTGAGTCAAGATTTCATTCCCGACATCGTGCGAATTTATAACTTGTAGGTGATATAAAGCCATTGAGGTTTTTGGAAGGAGTAATCTTAGCAATGACACTGCAGATACCTGGCTGATCTAAGCTTGTGGCCTGATCTGAATGCCAGAGAATTGGAATATTCAATTATTCAATCAAGGCTATTTGTTGATATTGCTAGTGCCCCTAGCAAGTTAATACAATAATTATATAATAATAAACTAATTTAACTGCTGAAATTTTGCAGAGTAAATACTTTATTAAGATGATTTTTTTGTTTTTTAATAGTGTTTTGAGTGCCATTTGAAAACATCAATTGCAAAATTATCTAAGCTTGCAACCATCTTGTTTTTCTTTAAAAGGCTCGTGCACATTGCCAAAAGATGCGGACAACTGCCAAATTGTTCCTGTCACTGCAATTGTGCTTGAGTTGTTTGCAGCTGCTCAACACCATTCTCTTCTTGCCACCATGCTTGTCTCCTCAGCTGGTGTTGTGGCTCTCTGTTGTCGTTGTTCCAGTCTTCAGTATAACTATGATGACTAATCCGGTCTTCCCCCAGGTCACACCAGGTGTTCAAGGTGCACACCAGAGAAAGGTTTTTAACCAGGTATTTACTTTTTCAAATTATTTATTTCTCAAATAATGAATATACAGATTAAGCATCGTATATGAGACATGTCGGATGATTGGCAGATGTTCTAGCGGCTGGTCCTGGGAGAGTTATCTCCTGTTTGTAGGGACCACCAACAAGTCATTGTATATTAAGTAGTCTTTATATGATGATTTAAATATTCATATATTTTAAGAGAATCAAGAATTAATATTTCACTTGCTCTGTAAACATCTGCCCACTTTCTGGTAATAAAGAAACATGTACAAATAACATCAACAAGGTGTTATAAGTTTTTAATTAACTCATCTTCAGGTAATAATATTGGGACATTAATAGAATATTCTTGAAATATTACATCATTATCTGAATATCTGTCCAAAGTTTTAAGGACAATTTTTTCATGGAGTGCAAAGTATTATTGTTAAACTATTCCTCTCCACCAAATGCAGTGGATGAAGATGGAAATCATAAGCTTCCTGATCCGATACTTTCCGACGCTTCTCATCTGCCTGGTCGTGCATGGTGTCAATCTTTTTGAATTTTGCTGCACTCCTAGAACGAACTCAACTCTCTGTGAATGCCACATGTTCTTTGGCAGGAGGTATGATGTTCTTGTTTTATTTGTTTTTCTTTATAATGTCTTTTATATCATTTATGTTTGTTGCTATCCCTAGAATCTTTACTTTGGGAACATTTACTGATTATTTTATTTGAGAACATGTAAATGCATTAAATTTTATGAAATGCAATGAAATGAAATCTATATTAGAAATGAAACATCGGTCAGTGATTGGAATGGATTGAGAACTGACAATGCGCTGACCTTATCACAGCATTTCACCTGTTTGCAGATAGTTTTCTACTTCTGTGAGTCAATAAATTCATCTAAAAATTATTTATTGTAATTATTCTAATTCATCATGTTCTAGTCACATATTAATTGCATGCTTGTAACTTTTTTAATTTATTACGAAATTTGTATTTGATTCCCAATTACTTTTTTTAGCTCTGATTTCTATGTGCAATGTGCATAGATATAGCTATTTATGGAAAAGATCTCCATTGCAAAACTGGCTTTGGGCAGCCATTGCATCTCTTCTGTTGGTATATGTTAAGCAACTAATTATCTCAATAAGCCACACGAAACGTTTTCCATTTTATCAGAATTTCAATTCAAGCGGCTTGGTTCTTCGCGATGTTTAGTTCCTCCGGTGGTAAATATTCAATTGAAAACATTCCATTGGCAAGTTGGATGATAGCCACACTGTGGATTCCATGTCTCATATGTCTCCATGAACTTGCAAAGAAACGTGAAATAAGGTAGTAACTCTGTTTCAACTAGAATGGCGGGTTAATGAGAAAGTCGTGTTTTCAGAGTCTGGATTCGGCATCAAAAGAGAGCAAGGTTGGATTTTGGCACCAAACTGGGCATGAATTCTCCATTTTAATGCAATGACAGTGTCAATGATAAGAGTTCTGTTTTATAATAAAAGAATTGATGTTTATCTTTAATCCAAATGCCTAACTAATATATGGAACCATATTGTGAAAGTATACACCAGAAAATACTAAATTAAGCCAATGATGGTCTTAATCATTCAAAACAGATAGTTGATTGTTCTGCCACTAAAGATCATTCGATCTCATTAAAAGCTACTCGGTATTATCCCTTGCCCTTATTGCAAATTCAAGGAGAAACACTTGCTATTTAAGATGAATTACAAATTCTCCTATTTTGTCCAAGTTTCGGCGGGAGGTTTGCAAATCCAGCGATTCAATTTAAGATCTTCAGGGAAATACCAGCGATACAAAGCAGCAAAACCAAGGCTAAAGTTAATACAATGAGCCGATATCCCTTTTACATATATGTTTACAACCTTTCCTTGTATACTGAATCGAATGACGATTTTAAATCTATTGTAAAATAAAATTGGCTATATTGTAGAATATAAAAGAATAAAACAAATAGCAGGGTCGAATTGAGCCACATATGGTCTGGGAGGAAGAGTCTGCATTTTCGTTTTTTGTTAGATACTCTCGAATATATAAAAAAAAAAGGCGAATTGTTCACGTTTTTCAGAAATCGATTTCTTTATTTCATCTTATTTATTATGGATAAAAATTAAATTCAAGTTATCAAATGAATGTTAATCATTAGATTAGTTGATTCTCGAGTCGCAAAAGGAAGTTCATGTAAGAAGAGCATGCTGCTGCTGGACTGAGGTGGGCATAGTCACCCGAAGCTCCAATTTCGGCTATAAATTCTGTAAGCCCCATCGAATCGTCTATTTCAGATATTTCTGATCTCTGCGACCTCAAAATCACCCTGTATCGATCTGTGCTGATATCTGATTGCTTCGATGGAGCTACCTTTGATTTCGGTCTGATAGTTCTCTTATCCCTTACGAAAGCAACAAGATCGTCAAACATTGGTGATCTAATGGGTCGACTTTCGTCGAATTGATATTCTTGAAGCCTTAAAATTTCCTTTGCCACCAATTTTTTCACTTGATTCACTTCATCGTCCTGGTTCGTCTCATGTTCTGAATTGATCGTGAGTTCAACAGGTTCATTTGGACAGCTTACTGAGCATTTAAGCGGTAAAACTCTACAAACGCGTCTTATTCGCGTGTGAATTCGAGTTATTTTTAGAATTTCCTTTTCAAGGGATATTCCATTTTCTGGAGATGATTCCATCAGTTGGTTTAAGTATTTCAAGTCCGATATACGGTCACTGATGAACTGCGATCTGAATTCCATATCGTCAGTGCAATACTTAAGTCTCTTGTTAGGGCTGATTGAGTCTTCTGAGCACTTTCTTTTCTGTTTAGAATTGTAATTCATCTTAAATAGCAAGTGTTTTTACTTGAATTTGTAATAAGGGTAAGAGATAATACTGATTAGCTTTTAATGAGCTTGAGTGATCTTTAGTGGCAGATATGCTACTGATTCAAATATCGATTAGAATGTCGTTCGCTGGTTAATGTTGCAAGCCATCATTCGAAACTAGTCCATATCAGAAGATGCTGTATATTATTTAATAATTCATGCCTTTTTTGCCTCTTTTTAATGTTATTAATTTTTGTTGCTCTACTCATAAGATTTAATTATATTTAATTATCATTTAAGAAATTAAATTAATTTAAAATTAATCGCAATATCTTAAATTTGATTAGTTAAAGTATAATTTTAAAAAACTCCACTCATTCCGTGTAATCTCTTTACATCAATGAATAAAATATAATTTTAAAAAATGTTTAAATTAGTATTTCAAACTTTTTGTTTTAATATCACAAGTGTATAATCGCTTAAAATTAAAAAAAAACTTATGTTTAATTATTATTTAAGAAATTAAATTAACCTAAAATTAATCGTAATATCGGAAATTTTATTAAAGTATACTAAAAAAAACTCCACTCATTCCGCATAATCTCTCTACATCAAAGAACAAGATATAATCAGAAAAAATGTTTAAATTAGTATTTCAAACTTTTTGTTTTATTGTCATAAGTAGATAATCGCTTAAATAAATGACCGCCACATCTAGAAAATAAGATATCTAACGCTATAAAGGGTTTTTAGATGCAACGTCGCTTGAAATGGTTAAATAATATTTTAAATGATATCAATCAATGTCTTTTGAACATTATCATTATCTACGAAGTTCTACGAAAATCGTGTCTTGAGTGGGGTAAAATTCCCAAGTATAAGTTCTATCCAAACCGTCAATTTCGGCAACATACTCTATAGCTTCACCTGTTGCAGGCGATCCTCTTCTAATGGGTCGTGCAGTTATCCAGTATTGATTGACACCGTCATCAACCATAATCTTAATAGGCTCGAACCGCCTTATTGCATTTACCCTTGATTTTTGCCTGGTATTTCTCTTGTCCCTTACAAAGGCAACAAGATCGTCAAACATCGGAGATCTAATGGATCGACTTTCGTCGAATTGATATTCTTGAAGCCTTAAAATTTCCTTTGCCACCAATTTTTTCACTTGATTCACTTCATCGTCCTGGTTCGACTCATGTTCTGAATTGCTCGTGAGTTCAACAGTTTCATTTGGACAGCTTACTGAACATTTAAGCGGTAAAACTCTACAAACGCGTCTTATTCGCGTGTGAATGCGAGTTATTTTTAGAATTTCCTCTTCAAGGGATGTTGCATTTTCTGGAGATGATTCCATCATTTGGTTTAAGAATTTCAAGTCCGATATACGGTCACTGATGAACTGCGATCTGAATTCCATATCGTCAGTGCAATACTTAAGTTTCTTGTTAGGGCTGATTGAGTCTTCCGACCTCTTTCTTTTCTGTTTGGAAATGTTGTCATTCATTTTTACTTATAACACTCTAGTGTGCAACGGGGGTAAATGACTTCTAAATTAGATCAAATGAATATTTTGGCTATATTCACTCAAATATATTGTTTGTTAGATAAAGTTTCAATTCGTCGTTACTGCTCTCTAGTCGATTGAATTAAAAGATGCTGAAAATAATCGAATTAAAATTAATTAATTAATTAATTAATTATTTATTTTAATAGCATACTTACTCCGCTTCATTTTTATGAATTTGAATTGCATTAGACTAATTGTTTTATTTAAAATTTTATTTAATTTAAATAAATGTAAAACAACAATGCCTAAAGGAAACTTAAAATTATTAAAAATGAAATGAGGGTAGATATGCTGTTATAATAAATTATTTAAAAAATTATATAAATAAAATAAATGTCGGTATTTAGCAAAAGACAAAATAGTAATATAACAATAAAAAAGTATTCTAAAAAAATAATTTAATATTTCTATTAAGTCCTGAATAATAAAGCAGACGTATTCAACGGTCAGTTAGACAATGCAAAAAATGGTTTTTTCGATTAGAGAGTTGTCATGTAGAACTTTTCGAACGAATGTTATTTTATGCATGTTGGGATTTAATCCTCACCTGAAGTGTTTTTTGGCTGTTTCATCCACTTGGCGGGAAAAATGTTCTTTGGTAGTCGTCGATATTTTCTTTTTTTTTCACTGGGGTCATTAAGAAGTTTTTGTCACTTATTTGTTGATGCCATGAAGGAAGAATAAATCAATTCTAAATAATTTCGGTCGTCCCGGGTTTCATTTCTAATAAGAAAATGTTTCCATAATATGACTTAATTAATAAAACTAATAAAATTACAATGTAAATTTTAAAAACCTATTAAAATTTATTAAACTTCATTTAAGTATCTATGTTAATCAGTAATCGATTTTAGTTTGTTTTGTTTCGGCCGATGTTGATCTGAAAATTTGGATATTTGGAATGGCGCCTATTGAAGGCCAAAATGTTAATCCTCCTGCAAATACGTTAAATGTCACTTCCCTTTCGACACTTATTGAGTTCATTATTCAAAGAACATACCATGAATTGACCGTTCTCTCAGAATTGTGAGTGGAAGAAATTGGTTACCAATTATTTAATACATTAAAGTTGTTAAGGAGATTTTACTATAGTAGAATTTGGTAACCTCTGGTGTTCTACATGTGAAAATTATTGAATAATAGACGTTCCCAACCAAATTAATGTTGTTTAATTATTAGTACTCAAGTTCTTTAAGAGTTTGAGTTTTCTAAGATGCATAAATTGATGAAAACCTTAAATATCACATTTGTTTTTATATAGGTTGCCAAGGAAGAGTGATTCGGAAAGGTAGTTGTATTAAAAAAATCATATTTTTTTGTTTTTCTGAGCAAAAGTGGTGTATTTTTAAGCCCTGCATAAAGAATTATTGCTTAGTTTTGATTGTTTCTGTGGAAATGGTGGTGGTGCTTAATATGTTTATCTTTCAATTTATTAATGAATGTCTCCACGAATCTTTAGTGAATAACTAGTTATAAATGTATTTAGATGTTTCAGTTCCTTTCAGCAGATGATATTCTAAACTAATGCATTGATTCAAATGTTGTCAGTTTGTGGTGCATACCATATAATGAATGCTCAAATTTATTTGCGATTTGCTTTGAAATGTTTGCCTTGTCAAGTGCAAATGTACTTCCATGTACTCAGGACTGACATTCAGTAAAAGTAGTTCAAAACCTTATTTTCCACTTTTTAAGGAAAGTCGAGATATATCAGTTTGCAAATAGGACAAAGCAGCTTTTTGTTAGACTTTTGGCTCTTGTGAAGTGGATCAACAGTGCAAATAAAGTCGAAAAATGCGCCGTAAGATTTTCGTTTTTAATTTGGTATTTCACTCTCGGACCCATATCCATTTGACCAAATCAATTTTATGTTCGATAACATATTTGTCTAATCATTCCAACCTATGAAAATTTTCATTCAAAAGATAATTTTACAATTAATATTTATTTATTAATATATTTATTATATTTATAACTGTCCAGCTGCTCACAATCACAAAAGATAATATAAATGGATTCCTTTGATTCTCAGAGAATTACATCAGATCTACAAGAACAACAGATGGTATTCATTGAAACGGCTGATGCCCTTTATAGGATGGCCAAGGAAACTTTGGTCAGAGCAAGGTTTGGCAATGATAATGATGTTCATTTAATCTGATCAACTTCTAAAGCTGATGACCGATAGCAATTTTAACTATTTTCTCAGGAAACATTTAAAGTTTATTATTTAAAATTATTTCTAATGTCATTAATGTTAATATTGATTGAATTGTGCATAAAATATCAACAGACTTCCGTGCTTCTCACTGCCGGCAGCAGTTGACGTTCTGACCACAGGGACTTATCCAAGACTTCCTCATTGCATAAAGGTGGGCAGGAAGGTGCTTCTTGAAACTTAACTCTGAATTTATACTAATGGTTATCTACCTTTGCAGGAAAAAATTGTTCCCCCAGAATCACTGCCTCCGATCGAGAAGAAGAAAGTTCTCTCAAAGTTGACTCAAGTCATTGAATACAGGATTGTCACTAGTGACTTGCCCGCTTGCATGTGCAAACCGATCCTAGGTTCGGAGCGTTAGACATTGATTTGATCTTTTTATTAGCTAATTAACTTGCATTTGAATGGTGTGTTCTTCTTTCAGATAGTGGCAGAGTCAAATTCCTTGTAGACCATGAGTTTGAAGTTTGAACATTTTGAACTGCAATCCATTTGCTTTTTTTTAGATTTTGTGATTCCAATTTGTACCAGTACTTTTATCTAATCAATGGGTGCTTTAATTGGTATAATGTGCTGATGATGAAGCAGACGGAAAATCTGTGTTCAATCATATAAATTGAAGGAAGTTGTGCATAGTGGCAAATAGCATCTGGTGTTGTTGTTGTTTCAAAATGCAATTTATTGTCATCAGATGACAGCAATTCAGTTTTTTTGATAGCATTGAATCTATATTGCTATAGTTGGTCAGCTTAGCCATCAGAAACCTTTACTACTGAACTACATGTACAAAACAATAAATGCATTCATAGGTGACATTGACTCTGATGGGTGACATGCCCAACCTTCCCTGGAGATTGTTGAAGATCGACATCCTGGTGGAAGATCACGAGAACGGGAGTTCGTCGTTCTTGGTTCATCCGAAGCAGGTGGACTTCCTCAGGGAAGTTATCCAAATGAGACTCCTCGAAAGTGAACAACCACTTCACGATCTTTATAACTGCCTTCGTAAGTAGTTAATTGATAAACAGCTAATTCGTAAATTGTTAATCGATTTTTGAAATTGTTTTTTTTTTCAGATTATTTTTGTCAGTCATTACAGCTTGAAGTTCTTCACTATCAGGTTAGAACCACTGCTGGAATTTGTTTGCTCTTTGAGAGATTGGCATTTCCATTGTGAATGAGTTAATTGATTTTATTAACGATCAATAATAACCGTTAGCCTCGCTTTAACTGCTAACGACGACGGGTTTGTTTCTTAAAGGCCATGACCTTGATCAGAGAACGTTTTGGTGACCACATGAAGGTCGACGAGTACACGGCAGGAAGGAGCCTGACCATTTCTTATTGGAGGTTGACGTAAGTTGATCCGTGCTTTACCATTGCTTTAATGATATTTTAATTCTAAAATAAATTTGTAATGTAACATGCAGTGATCATAGCAAACCTAAAGGGAAGCCATACCATCAAGGTAAGCAGTTGGGATTGAGTTTATAGAATGCAATTAAAATAGGCTACTTAATAATTCTTTTTTTTAATTAGTAATGTTGTTCATAAATTTATAAATAATGTTGCCAGGATTCAAACTGAATGTTCACGTGGATGACAAAAAGTTTGGAAAGCCACTCCAAATTACACATTTTCCTCAGATCATGGGTGTCGACGGGGTGAAATGCCTCAAGCAGATCAATGTGAGTGATGATGATGATGAATGATGACTTGGATTATTATCACATAAAGTATTCATTGCTATGGTTCTAGGTTGCATGTCTCTCATTAGAAAAAGTCTGGACCCACACAATTCAAATAAGAGGCACAATAAAGCTTAAGGTAAACTCTTTGAATATCTGAATATCAAATTGATACTTTAAAGCTTAAAATGCATGCAAATAAAATTTCAGGAGTTGAAGAGAGAGCTGGAGATGTTCATGCAGCTGAAGTGCGAAATGACCAGCGTTCCTCCCATGATTTCCATTCAGCTCGTCCCACCTCTGAAGGAGGTCATCATCATCTCCATTGATGATCTCAAGGGTACATTTGTTGTCAACCTGCCTACTTCAGGTGAGTCTGAATTGATGATGATGATGATGAATATGACGATGGTGATGTTAAATGGGAACTTTTCTTTATCTTTCAGTCTCATCATTTGAATCGAGTCTTGCAGAATCTCTCAATTCTGATAAGAAAGATTTGAGGCACATCATATTTGACATCAGGTAATCTTGTAAAAAAAACTTACTTTTGGAAGAATTTCATCTGACTTTAACTAATATTTATTGATAGGCAACACATCACAATGAAGAACTACAAAAGGTTAATTGAATCCTCTCCAATGACTCAGCTGAATTATTCTACGGTCATACCCGATTCTAAGAACACCCACGTCGTGAAACTTAACAATGCCACCAAGAACAAACTGGTTGAATTGATTGTTATTGTAGCAATTTTACAAAGAAACATTGAAATGATAATATAACATAAAATTGTAGATAATCAAATATGAAAAGGATGCAATCAGGTTTTATCTGCATGGGGATTCCAATGGGAACAGTATTTTGAAAGAAGTTAATCCGGAATTTGTTGAAAAATGGATCGCAATACGTAAGGAATAAATCTGATCATTTAAATTAATTTACAATAATGTGACTGATTATTTAATCTAAAGATTAATTTATAATATGACTGACTGATCATTCAGATAAGGCAACTTAATGAATTCTATTAAATTTGTATTTCAGATTCAGAGGAAAGAATGTCCACAGATTCTGTTAAGGTATTTAGAAATATTCTATTTCCAATATGAAGAACCAATATCTCAGAATCACAAACGGATCACTTTGAGTCTTAAAGAATCTGTTAAATCATCTATGGTTGTTTTCAGTACTCTCCTGCTGCCAATCTTTATTCGGGGAATGTTGCCAGATTTGGGGAATTGTCCAAGGAATTGATGTTTGTTCACACGTATTGCGAAGACATGCTCTGCTTCACCGAACTGTCAGAAGAGGTTGACTTTATTAATCAGTTGTTCTCGAATTATATAGTTGTGTTAATATATTTGATTAGCTAATTAATATTATAATATATTTTGGCAGCTGTTGAGGCGTGGCATTTCAAACACGAGGTACCTCCCGGAACCCACAGGTGTGGGTCTCATCCTGACTTTGTTGAGGTCTTTTTCATTAATTTTCAATTTGACTAACTGTTGCTAAAAACAAATTCTTTCTTTATTTAATTTAATAATTTAATTCTTAACGTGTGCAGCTACCCAGAGATTGAAGGTGTTGGTAATGATGTCAAGAAGTGGTTGAAAGCAACAGTGCTGTCTGTGACATTCAGGCTTCTTAGGAGGGAGAGAATCAATTGGCTTGTTGAAGTGAGTTGTTTTGAGCAATAATTTTGTTGGGGGAAATGATTGTAATTACTTATTTATTTATGTAGTGCTAATTGATGATACAGATTCTAAAATATTTAAATATGTTAATAATTATTATATAATTAATAAAAAATATTTAAATATTGAATTTTTGAATGAAATACTGATTCATTGGGTTTTTCAGATTATTTTCACTGCATCTCCAATAAAGAGTAAAGGTAGCAATAATTTTGAAATTTTAGAACCACCATGTAATTTAATAATTATGTGCTTTATATTAATGCTTCAGATGGTCTTCATCACTTAACATTCTCATATGAATTGGGAGATTCAAAGAACACAGTCACCTCCTTTGTTGATGATTGGTCTAAAGTTTGTTACCTTTACCAAGCCGTTCTTCCATTCGCCTCTATTTATAACAGTGAGCAAATCAGTTTTCTTGCGATAAATAGGTTTATGAATAACCAGCTAACTAACCAACTGTCACTAACAATTTCATTGCAGATTCAACACTTAAGCAATCTTTGCTGCCCACTGTTGAAGTCATGAACTACACATTCAACAAAATCGCTCTTTCCTACGGGCCCGGCAATGCCTTCTGCGTGAGTTTAAAATAATTGAGGACATGCATTACGTGTCATTTGGAGTAAATTGAATTAATGCAAATTTAAATTAATTTAAGTTTAAATTATAAAATTATTTTGATTGAATAGGTCGACCTGCTTTACTCCCCAAAACTAAAAGGCTTCCAACTCATTTTGTCCACTGGTGTTCCTTCACCGATAAGCAACTGTCATTCCACGACTCTCAGCTACTTGGAGCATTTCTTCAATGAGAACAAGTCACTTTATGGTCTATGCAGGGTTTGAATCATTTTGTAATTATTTGAGCTGACATTGTTTTTTTTTTAAATTGTGGGTTAAGACTTTAAATTACAATTAATTATTATTAATATAAATTATAATTAAGATTGCATTTGGAGTTAAGTAACCATTATGAAACTGTCATAAGGCATTCATAGAATGTTGTTGAAGCTTTTCAAGCTCGATACCACATTATCTTTAAAGGTTTAATTTAACATTTAAACATTCAAATTCTGTTTTTGTTTGAAGATTTTTGAAGACACCTTCAATATATGGAGTCACATCAGCAAACTGAACACATCTCCCATCACATGGTTGAAGGCAAGTCAATTTATTGCTTGATTAAATAATTTCAAATTAATTAATTAACTAATTAATTATTTAATATAAATTTAATATAATTATTTAATATAAATAATTAATTAACTAATTAATTAAATAATGTGAACTATATTCAACAACTGCAGAAGAATTCTCCAGTGCCAGTTCAGAACTTCACCATCATTCCCCAGTCCCCTTTTCATGTCAAGGTCGTCTATCAATCACTGTTCTGCATTGACATCAACAGTGGCTCAAATAGCCTGACCATCAAAGATGGATTGTATTCTAGAAATGGAGTTGAGATTTATGCTCCAATACCAGGATTCAAGGTTTGAAACAAATAATATTATAAATATAATAAATAAATAACAAATAAAAAAACAAATGTCATTAAATCTGCTTTTAATCATTTAACTCCTTTTCTTTCAGTCCTTCATTGAAAGTTTTGTGAATGAAATGCAAAGTTTGAAGGTCCACATAAAGGAGGAAGATTCCCAATCATCACCCATGGGAGTTGAACAGATGGACTTCATGTCGACGGGGATGAATTTTCTCAACCACAATTCACCACTCAGTCATAAAGTAGATAATTACATTATGATAAACATATGGTTTATTTATATAATTATTCTTAATTTGTTAATTATTTCCTATTAATTTGTTAATTATTAAACATTTTTTAATTATTTCTTTTGTTAAATAACTCGTGGTTATTTATAGCTGACAGCATCCTCACCAGCTCAGATGCTGATGAATTCCAACAACAATTCTCCGTCAACCATGTTTACCCAATCTCCTGCCAATCAAACTGGTGAGCATCTAACGAACGATTTGATATGTTTATTTTTACAGTTTTAATTAATTATAAATGTATCATCTTTGAATGGCTCAGAGGTCAACCACTCCAGTGCCAACTCAGGCCAAGTTGTGTTATGCAGCACATCGCAAACATTTGCTAACCACATTTGCATGGAGAAATGCAACCCTCCAAGCTAACTTTGCCTATCATGAAATATTAAATTCTTTTTGATTCTCAGTTGTCTCTTGGAGACCAAGTCTTGATGATGGTAGTTCTCAAGTCATCAGTTCTGAATTCTTCAACAAACTCATCTCTCAAACTCCTGGCTGTCCTGGATCTCCTTTGGAGAGGTTCCTTGGAGCAGCATTTTTCAAAAGATACCTGCAGATCCTGTTTTCATCTGATGACAGTGTAATTTTTATTTTAATCAATTTTTGCAGTCAAATCAGGAATATTGTTCATCTGAACTTTTTTCTAAAGTTTTTAGCATTTAAGTTATTATTAATTCTTATATTAACATTTTTTTTAGTTTACACTCCTAACAACAACCGATCCAAACTCTGTAACTGCTAAATGTGAAATGTTGAGTTTGAACCTCAAGTTTTCACTCATAAACTCAAAGCTTCAACTCAAAATCCTCCCCATACAGGGTCAGTTGTTTATGACCATGATTTATTGTTTGACTGAACTGCCATTATGATAGTGATCACTTAAAGCCTTTCTCTTCTACAATAATATCCTCATTAAAAATTTTTTTAAACATTTGAAGATCCAATGGCACCATGGCAACAAGATGATCTTCCCGTCTTGGAAAAGTACTTTGAATCGAAGGTTTGTTGGGAACTTCGTTTGATTTTAGGATTTCACATTAAGGTTCTGAAGGTGACTTGATATATAACTTTATTTTTCTGTTCCAGGTTGCCATATTTCCATTTAAGCCTCTGAGATTGGAGGGGTTCTGCAATCTACTCAAGATTCAGTACCATATATTGAAGGACTTCATTCAGATTTTAAGACTTGACATGGTACTGGTTGTTGAGCTTTTATTATTTTTGATTCACATGATGTTTTAATTTGTTATATTTTCAATTGCAGAATCCTGATAAGAATCTCAATTGGCAAATCCAACTGTTGTTGATGATGCCTCATGGCACAGGTTTAGAATATGGTCTTGGGTCTTGTGCCCTGTTGGTATCCAGGAAGATCATATTTGTGGTTAGTATTAAAAAACTAATTGTCTGACTTTGAGAGAATTATGATATGTAAGGATTTTATTGTTTTACAGCTAAAGTTCACCAAAAACATGGTTGGTTCTGAGACGAGTTCACAACCCCCATCACCCGTATTAGCAGCTTTCTGTTACGATACAATCACCAACTACATTCAGTTGGTTGAATGTCAAAAGAATGCAAACACGAACATCAGTTCTCTTGTCAAGAGATACATTGAGTACATCAAGACAAATGAATGCTGCTTGTTTTCATGCATATTGGAACTCATCAACAATCTCCAGTTTCTTAATTAGTGTTAAATATTTTGAATATTTTTTTTATGCAAATAAAATTGTTTTGTTAATTCATTCTCTAGATGTTGAATTCTCAAATGGGTTAGAGTATAAGATGCTAACACCATTCCTCCAAGTTTTTGGCATTACCAGTTTAATAAGTTCTCTGGTAAAGCCACTCATTGCTCACTTTGAATTGCGGATTGGCTTGATTTGATTTGATTTATTGTTTTCTTGGTATCAGCAATATAACACAATTAACAATATAAGGACCGCGATTATATGATACCAAAGGATGCCCGAAGGGAACAACCTATGAGCAACCTATTCACAAAAAAAAAAACAAGTTACAAATCAATTCCGTGGCTATTATACATTAAAGTTCATTTTAGCGGCTCATGAGATTTTGAAGTAATATTTTGGGTACCGAGTAAATGCGATTTAATTGATTTCTTGAACATTGAGGTCGAGGTAGATGATTTTATCTCTATAGCTTGATTGTAATGTGCTTTTATGGCGATTTGATGAACGGACAAATTAATAATTGTTTGGAGGAATGCCTCAGTCCTGGGAAGCTGCATTACTTAGACCTTAATCAATCCGATTCTAGTGGTTCAATATTTCATCATCTTTGCTAATCGGGATAACGGCGCTGTGTCTCAAATTTATTTTGAAAAATTCAACAAAATTAGCTTTGTATAGCGAATAGCTCCGGTCCTTGATCTATGATGGTTCAGCTAGGGAAATATTGGCAGGGAATAATTTTGAGTCGTTGACTCAAGGGAAGGCCAGACAACCTTATTTTTTGTTTCTCGACAATAGGCAGAGGGTAGGGCAATAGCCATCCAATGAGTAAATTATAATTAGTGAGGGGGTTGTTGCCCATTCCCAAATTACGTCTCTGTTGTACTCCAGACGATAGGAGATTCAAAATCATCTCAACCATTTCACCCACAAGATCTCAGGCTTTTCAAAGTGTGAGATAAACAACTAAATTTATTATAGATTAATATGTTAATAAGCTAACTAATTGAACACATTATTTTAATGTTACGAAAAGATATATAATGTAATTAATTATCGGCCATCATCTCTAAAGGACGTTTGTTTACTAGATTCGATTGTTTTTGTTACATCTGAGGAAACTTGTGTTAGTGTTAGGCCCTTGTTTTAAGTGTCATTGTATATATTCACATTAAAGCTGAAGCTAACTTGTGTATTACTAAAAATGCTAATTTATTTTAGAGTGTAGTTTGTGTCTGCGATGTTACGATGAAATTCTTCTAAATCATTATATTCTTGATCGTTACAGGCACACACTGTCGTTGCCTATGAAGGTGAGTAATTTACTCGATTAAGTAAATCTATTGCATTATTATCAGCGAAAATGCAGAGCAATAATTTTCGTGTGGAGGTTTGATTCAATTAGCTTACAAATTACGAAATATTTACAGTAATCATGAAATTATTTACTTACAAATCACAAAAGTCAATCAGGAGCTATTGATTCGTCATCATTAATGCTATACTTCAATAAATTCATTTCAGTTATTTTTTCAGTTTAACCATTTCACAAGATTTAAAGATTAATGTGGTTATCCATTCTTTAAGATCAAACTATCTCAAAACAGTTATTTGCAGAGCATGAATTAAAAAATTAATCAATTCATTATGTTGTTTAAATGTTTATACCTCAAAACTGTAGCAATATTCATTTAGAATTTCCAAAAATCTATACAGTCTATTTTTGGACACATTTTTAGTTTTTTAAAAGATTATTTACAGACACAATAATATGGATATAAATAAGCTGAAATGATATAACTTGATGTCTGCTTCAAGAGGATTGAGTTCTTATTGATTGCATTGTTGAGATAACTATTGTAAAGTTTTGGTAAAGCTCTTGAAAAATTGGAAGACCTGATCCAAATGTTGTAAATTTACAAATGCTTTGAGGCTCTTGATTTCATAGTAATGAAATACTCATTCTTGAATCACTCAGACATTTATTTTAATGTTTGCACTGAGAACTGACCATGCCAGAATTGGCAATTTCATATAAGCAAAATGCTTTTTTTTGCTGATGTATTAATTGATTGCATTGAGATTTCTAGTAATATGTGTTGAGATTCTCTACTCTAAGTAGTTTACTCAAGTTTGTTCCTAAACTAATAATTATGAAGTTATGTTTGTTAACTCAAAAGTATTTGATATCCTTTATTTAGAATGATTTGCTTTATATTCTTATAATGTTGGTATTTCAGTCCCTGGTAAGGTTCAGACAGGGAGCATATGGCAATCTGAAAGCATATATACCCCTCTTCAATAAATTCAGATCATTTTCATCCCAGGATGAGCGACATCCACCAAAGCTTTTGTATCAGCCAGAAGTTGTTTCCTCAAGTGAGTAAATTTATATACTATTTAATTTGTCATTTGTTCATAATTTGGCATTTGATGGGAATTTTAAGGATCATCTTTCGTTTGGCCTGAAACCAAGCTGGGGGTCTTTGAACCGAAGGACTCGAGGTTTCCTTTGCCGGGATTGGTCGGCTCCAATGCACCTAAACAGATGCTGTCTCCAATAAAACCGAATTATGATGCCGACATTTTAACATTGGAACTGAATCATGAAAGGCAGTCGTCCGTTTTGGAGCAGTTTCTGGCCATGAATGAGGTTAGTTGTTGATTTGATAACATTACCATTATTTGATAGTGATTTAAATTTGCAAATTAATTGTTAATTAGTGTTTATTAAGTGGGCTAATTAATGTCTGACCATGAATACCCAAGTATTAGTAGTGGTCCTGCCCATATGCCATAAGTTTTGACGGGGTGATTCCATTTACCAGTTCTTTTGCCTCCTCACAAAAGAACTCATGTTTGAAATATTATGAGTCAATAAAAAATAACAAAATGAAAACATTCCCTACTAATTTTAGATACATTTTTCAATATAAATTTTTACGACTACAAAAAGACTTAATAGGCGGTTTATAAGCCAAACCAAAATTGAAATTTTAAAATAATTACCAACACTTCTGATTGAAAATCAGACTCCAACTGAGCTTTGGACAGCTTGGAAAGCTTATTGATTCAATTTACAACATTAACTAAATAAAGTCAAGGAATATTTTCCTTGAGAAAAGATTTGTTCAATATTTTCAGTGATAATCTTCCAAATCACTGTGACTTGTATTTAAATAAATCACTAGTCTTGTATTTTTGCTTTGTAAGCTTATTAACAAAGGCACAATTTGTTTCTTGTAGGTAGTCCATGTTACTTGATTTGCTTTTATTTTTACCGCTTTCAGTCTTAACATCTTTTTTCTATCTCCAGAAATCAAAGGCAATGAACGGCATTGAATTTAGCGACGTCTTTGAAAGATATTCTTATTATGCCGAGGAATGTCCGTTTCTACTCAAGAAAGACCTGCATGATATTTTCCCAAGTGCGGAACTATTGAATAAGAGGTTGACCATCATAAATGTTTATCTCAAGGATGGAAAGGGTGACACTTGCGACAATACACAGGAGGTGGTGATTTTAGTTATTAAAATGATCATTCATTTTAAGTTAATATTCAATAATTAAACATTTCCTTAACTTGTAGTTTAGTGATGCAGCTTACGAAATATGCGAGTCGTTTCAGAAGGTCGGATCCTGGGCCGATTTTATCGATCTGAGCGAGAAACCGGTTAGTAGTGATTTGTTTGATTACTTTTTATAAAAACTAAATAAAAAATAATTTGAATTAGTATTTGATTAACTTGCTAGTGTTGTTTAATTGTCAGTATTTTGGAAGTGGACTCAATGACATAACTGCATATGAAGCTGAAAAAAGATACAGAAGCTTAGCAGTGAAATTGCAGGTTTATGGGGGTTGCACATTAATAGACCATAAAGAAGACTCCAAGTTTGTAGGTTGCCTGGTAACCACTGCACCGATCCATCATCCATTGGTACTGACCTTAATTGAATTATTTGAGAGTTAATATCTCCAAAATATTAAATAAATGTTTAAATCACTGGTACTGTTTGTTGCATTGTTGAAATGAAGACATATGATGTCTTTGGCCTGGGTTGTTTGGGCTCCTTAAGACTTTGTGGAATTAGTCCAGGTAGCTAAGTTTGGTCCTAAAAGCTCATATGCTTTAGGAAATGTCCTTTAAATCATTCTCTTTGCCTCTGTAGTGGGTCGTTCGATCACTCTCAAAATTATTCAGTCATCCTGTCGAGGTTGGTAGGTTGATAAGTCTTTTAGCGAATGTGCTACCAATTGGTGGAGGGAATAAAATCGGCCTTCCAGCAAGGGAGGGAGTGCTGTGAGATATGAAAGCGATTGACGACTGCGAACGATCGAGATAATCAGTGGTAACCAAGGTCAGCGAACGTAGGCATATGCGGCTGGCTGCTATACAAACTGAATGTGATTAACTTCGGTTACTGGACATTGCTTATAATAAATTAATTATTTTAAATGTTATTATATTGTTCCTCCCATCTCGATCAATTTTAAAATTGTGGATGCAGTCGGCCGCTGCTGTTGTTAACAGTTCGTTAACAGCAATTCTGACTCCATTACACTCAAAAAATTATAATATTGAAGTTGCATAGTTACCATAACTATTATGGTCTTTTTTCCTTCGATTTGATCACTAATAGCTCTAACTGCAGCTACACTGAATCCTGCCGAGCATTTTAGGTCTTCAAAATTAGAAGTAAAATTAGATTAGTATTTTTAATAAATGTAAAATTAAGAACTTGATTCGATAATTTACTTGGTAAGGCAACGATGTCATTGAGCGTGCGCCGTGCGGTATCTTCTGCAGGTGCTCTGTGACTCTACGTCGAAAAAGCCGGTAGGTTGTTAGTTTATCGGTTGTTAGTTGAATTATTTAGAAACTTAGAAAGTTCTGAACATAAGTTTTGTGGAAACTTTGTACCGTTGATTTAGTTGTGAAATACGATTTTCTTCCTGGTGCCGATTAGTTTCAAATAGGAATGCGCTACTTTACGTTAGAGAAACGTGTTCAAATTTCAATGACAACCCAACTAAGCACCTCCGAGCGATGTTACAATTCCTAATAAATGTTTGCGATTTGAAGATTTTGTAATAACTTTTAGTTGCAACGTGACTCCGGCAATGCGCATACTATGGCATACTCATTATAATTATAACATTTATGGATTACAGTTTTGGATCTATGGTAGATTAGTATAGAGAAGGATCCAAATTATAGCGTATTTTCTAAGAGTTTAAGGTAAAAAAATTACGATATTGAATGATAAATATTAAAAATAGAACAGGAATGGCTCAATTAGGGGTTGTCTAGATGATGTTTATAAGCAATATGCTAATCATTCGTAATTTACTAATTATCTCTTGTTTCAGAAAGACAGACATGATGGCAGGTCTCAACAAATGTTTTCCAAATGTGAGAATTAGTTGTAAATTAATTAAATAAAATGTAATTATTCATTCTGAATGCTATGATATGACACCAGAATTTCAATGATGTAAGTCAGCATAGCCAGTGAAGTGGAGGGTGGGAAGTCCCCCTTATCTTTAAATGCCCCCACTTTGAGTGACTGAATTTTGGCAACAAGAAAGGTCTTTACCTGGTGTACATGTGAAATTCCACTTGACAAATTCTAAAGTCCTGGCTATGCTATTGATGCAAATATGAATTTAGAAAAAAAAGCATTTTTGTGATATTTTATTATCATTTTGATTTAATAAACCGAGTCACTTATGTTTTTTTTTTACAAACTTTTTCTTATTTTAGCTAATAACTCACATTTCTTATCAGTTGTCTGGATGTTTATGATGGTTTATCATGAATGTTATAAAATTATAAAAAGATTAATTGAAATTTATTTTATTTTTATTTTCTTAAACAGCCTGATTCTTTTGGATTGCAGTAGATAATTTAATTTTTTTTATGCATAAATTTTGATCTAAGTTGATATATTTTGTTGGAATTTGTTGGACTAGAGATATTTAGTAGTTGAGTATCACTTGTGATTGAATGTCCTTCAACAGCAAAAACATGGAATATACAATTGGAAAATTTTGCATATAATTTTCTTTCAATTAAATACAACTTTCTCTACATTTCTAGGTTCTGACCATAATGAAGCGGGGAATGTCTCACTACATGAATGTGGGTATTAACATAATATTAATTAATTAATAATTACAATGACGGTGATGACGTTAAAATAATATTTCCTTTAGGAAGTGTTTATTGTCAGTGCTGTGAGGACTCCCATTGGATCTTTCCAGGGAAGTTTGGCTCCTGTTGCTGCACCACACTTGGGTGCCACAGCTTTGAAGGCAGCAATTGAAAGAGCTGGTAAATAGCAAAACTGAATATCACTAAGAAATATTAAATTGAAGCCCATTTGAATCCAAATCAATCAAATGAATTATTGTAGGGATTGAGAAAGAAGAAATCAAAGAGGTTTTCATGGGTCAAGTGGCACAGGCAGGCAGTAAACAAAGTCCTGCTAGACAGGTTGCAATCCTTGCAGGTTTGTCGTGTTAATTACAGTTTATCTTGCTGCTTAAAGTAATTGACATTAATGAGAACACGGTTGCACTAATATTTCATTGCAAACACTTTCATACAAAGTTTGCGATATTTGAAGTATTAATTTGATAAATCTCCTTGAGTCATTTTTGTTAAATATTATAAAAGTTATTGTTTCATAGCATTTAAAAACAGCAAGATATCAAAGTTAACTTTTAATGATGCAGGTCTACCAGACACAACAGAAGCAACGACAATCAACAAGGTGTGTGCATCTGGCATGAAGTCCATCATGTTAGCATCTCAGAGTCTCATGTGTGGACACCAGGTGCGTTGAAACTTGTGTGTTTGTGTAAGTTTAATGGCAGTAGTAATAGTAATAATTTCTCACTAAAATATGAAAAAAAAAAAATGCAGGAGGTCATGGTAGCAGGAGGAATGGAAAGCATGTCCAATGTGCCTTATTACATGTTTCGTGGCAGCACACCTTATGGAGGGGTCAAACTTCATGTGAGTTGTCCATTTGTTTGTTTGTGCTTCTCACACTTACCCATTATACTCATGATTATCATAATCAAATGGTTTTGCTTGGAAGGATGGCATCGTTTATGATGGACTTACGGATGCATACAATGATTTCCACATGGTGGGTTCCTAAAGAAATTTTGTCAGAACAAATTTGTTGCCATTCACTCTGCAATCATCACAGTGTTGTCATCATCATCCTTGTCATTGTCAGGGTATCTGTGCAGAGAATACTGCCAAAGTGATGCACATCAGCAGGGAAGAACAGGATGAATATGCACTTGAGAGCTACAAAAGAAGTCAAAATGCAGCTCAGAAAGGAATCTTCAAGAAAGAAATTGTCCCTGTTGTCATAAAGGACAGAAAAGGTTTTGAAATATTGAGGCCATTATTTATTTTATAATGTGATTAATTTGAGTGTTTGTTAAGTGGTACCTAGGTAAGTGACAGGCAAATGATGATTCATATGCTTTAATCAGTTTGTCATGGGTTGCAGTTTTCCAGACTCAGTAAGTAGTGTAGAATTAGAGTAGGGTCTGACTGGGTTACGTTCTAAAGATCTCTGCCTGAGAGTTGTTTTTTGCCTGTCACTCATCCAACATTCATTAAGTGTTACTGTAATGCACATTAGGAATAGTTTGCTTGTTTATTCCAAAATTGAGCAAAGGTAAATATGAATTTTTCAATCTTTAGCATTATGCGATTATGTGAAAATATGTTTTAGGAAAAGAGACAGTTGTTGAAGAGGACGAAGAATACAAAAGAGTCGACTTTGCAAAGTTCAAGTCATTGAGACCTGCATTCTTGAAAGAAGGTCTGTTTGATTTAGGGATTGTAGGAAATAATTTCTATCAATTCAACACAATGTCTAATTTTTAGGGTCAGTTACGGCGGGAAATTCAAGTACTTTGAATGATGGTGCAGCAGCCGTTCTTTTGGCTTCCTCGTCTGCTTTAAAAAGAGTGCAGTTAAAACCGTTGGCAAGAATACTTGGTATAAATTGAATTGCTGTGAATTATGTTTAAAGTATTTTGAATCCTTAAAATCTCCCTTCGTGACAGCTTTTGCGGACGCAGCAACAGCACCGATCGACTTTACCATAGCTCCCTCGCTTGCCATCCCAAAACTTTTGCAACAATTGAATCTCAAAATTTCTGACATCTCCTTATGGGAAATCAACGAAGCCTTTAGTGTTGTGGCTCTAGCTAATATTAAGAAGTTGGGTCTCAATCCTGAAAATGTCAATGTCAATGGGGGAGCAGTGAGCATAGGTCATCCTATTGGGTAAGAGTGTTAAAATTATGTTTTAAGGTAGATATGTATTTGTTTGAGCTTTTTAAATAATTGTTTTAGTTTACATGTTTTAGATATAATTATCCAGCATGTATGTGTATGTCAATTGTATAAATTAATATCACTGCAACTTAGAAAAATGTTTAATTCTTATCTAATCTTGGTTGAGTGATTAAATTTAATATTCAAATTCTCTAATATCAGAGTTAATTGCATCCACCTTTTGATATATCTGTTACTGAAATCTAAACAAACAGATATATGGATAATTAATTATGTTTTACTCATGAATAAGCATTGACATTCTTGCAAAATATTTTTAAAACAGCATGTCAGGAGCTAGATTGGTCACTCATCTTGTGCACAACCTCAAGTCTGGTGAGAAAGGTGTTGCTGCAATTTGCAACGGAGGTGGAGCTGCATCTTCCATTCTCATTGAAAAATTATGATTATTTTTGAAATTATATCTGCCTTAGATCTAAATTATGTGCATTCAGTTTGTTCATGAATATCAAACACTTCATCAAGTACTTTTTTCTTATAATGGTTTCAGAATTATAATTTTATTTTGAATATTCTCATGGCTTACAATTATGAATGACACAGTGATTTTGGTAGTGTTAAAATGTATACATGGTCTACAAGAATTTTGCTTTTACTGATTGGGGCGAGTTTGTGCCAAGATGGAGATCAGGCTGGCTGAGTGGGCCAATGTGTGACCTCAAAATCATCAATTTCGTTTTTAATGGTTGTAGGGAACTGTATAATTGGGTTGAATAACCTCTTAAAGGGATTTTTTCCATATTGAGAGCAATATAAAAATGTCCACCTAATAGAATAAGGACATGAGCACTCAGAACTCAGAAGAGCGTTCTTTCAGGGTTCACTTTCACTGACCACTATTATCTATGACATAGATTGGGGTAGGGTAGAAAGGGGCTAAATGCAACTGGGGTGGATTTAGCTTTAGTGTCTGATTGGAGTGTTCATTAAAAATTCAATAGCATAATTCATTAACTTTATGAATTACCATGTAATAATAATGTAGATTGGCTTACATCCTGCTCAATAAAATCAGTCACTTGACAGAATTTTGAAAGCTTTATTTTAAATATTTTTACTGAATCTGAAAACACGCTCTCTCCGCCTAACTTATTCTACAAGCCAACTAGTCTTGTATTGAAACATTTAGTTTTCATTGTTCCAGTTCCCTTCCTTACTAATTGTGATATTGGTAAATCTTCCCTTCCTGTTAATATAATATCCGGAAACTTCTACAAAGTCCCTCCTTATTTCTAGATTTGTTCTCGGCCACTCCTCATAACTTAGTTTTCCCAGACCCTTAATCATCCCTGTTGCTCTTCGTTGTAGTCACATGTCAGAATCATAGTTGCTAGTCTTTCGAATACCCCAGCGCCAGCCCTAATCCAAAAGGACGAAACAAGAGCTATAAGAACAAAAATACTTGAACATAATTTTTTTGAGATAAAAATTTTATTTCATTAATTCGATCAGTCAATTATTAAACAATATCTGTCGTTTAAAAAAATTGTTTATAACTTTTTGGACAAAGAACCATTTTGTAATTTTGTTTATATATCATTAGCCGGCTTTTTATATAAACATTTTACTCATTATGGAGCTCCGGAATAAAACTTTGGTAGAGTTTTCATTTCTCGAACAATATGTTGAGCTGCTTACTGATGATTGAAATGGATGTATCTGAACCATTGACTGAGTTTGTCATAAGCCTATATGTTCAGCAGTGGTACCCCGCTTAACGAACCCTTCGCAGAACGAAATCGTTTGACACGTTGTGACCCACCCTTAGTCATATTGCTTGCGCGCGTACTCTTTTAGAATTGATTGTCTTTTCGTTGCAAGGGAACTGAGGAAATTTGAAAATTTCAGTACTTCTATGAAATATGAACATGGTTTCTAAAAATCGAAATCAAATAAGATGCCATTGAAGACCACAGCAAAGGAATAAAGGAGTTCAAATTCAGAAAGTCAACCATTGGGATAATCTTGGCTAAAAAGAGCAAAAAAAGGTCAAGTCAACTTGGGAATTACCTTTACTTATACTAAAGTTCAGAAATGGTCCCTAAATTTGACCAGAAACATATACAGTGAGGGGATCAGAAAATCACCCATGGTCAAAGCAGAAAGGCCCCTGATAATCTGGATCAATGAGAGGCAGATGAATGCTGATCCAATGACATCCATGAACTCATCTGTGAGAGGGCCAAGTTAATCTATGAAGAGCTGGAGGAAAGAAAGGCAGGTTCAAGCTCAGTAGCCAAAGAAAAAGAGGAATTCAAGGCCAGCAGAGGATTTTATCATTTTCAGAATAGAAGTGGATTCTACATTGTGGTTATGCATAAAGAGACAGTCAGTGCTGATGAAGTGCTACTAAGAAGGTTTCCAGGAATAAGGCTCTAATCCTTGCAGGATTGTTCTGAAAGCAGTTTCTTCCGTATAAAGATGCAGAACAGGACTTAGATCTGGAGTTGAGGCTCAGGTTTCTTCCACTCAAGGACAAGGACAGTCCCAATCCAGGTCATCTGTCATTTAGAAATGGAAAATTCTCTGTTCTAACTGTGGCAGCATCTAAACCTAGAGAATAAATTTTTAGCAAAAAAAATATTTCTTTTCTCTGATAAAATTTTGATTTTTACTATTCCCCCCTCTGTGTTAAGAATGAACTGTGGATGGAACAGATCACATTTGTTAAGCAGGGGTACCACTGTGTTTAAGATTTGATGCTTGGAATCCAAATTTAATAAGATTAGATTTAGCATTGAAACCTTGTATTTGTTAATTTATTGTATATTTGAAACTTTTGACTCGATTATAGACTCAAAAGTTGCTAAATGAGACCTGGACTGTTGGGCAATTGATGATGTGGCACTGCTTATTAAATGTATATCACTTGATGTTGTGTGAATGATTGCAATGTTTATTTCTTTAAAAAAAGAACAAGAAAAGAGAACTCTACACAACCATTTTGGGGCAAAGTTTCTCACCATGCAATAATTTTCTGGCCTGTTCAGGTCATCTGGGGAGGATATCAGTGTTCCAGTTAGCTTTTAAACATTTTAAGATGTCCCATTTCTTCATTCAACATTAAATGTCTTAGTTAATGTAAAACAAATTTTTTATTATTATTTGTTTTTTAACTTTAATTATTATTACATTTATATTTATTATCCACTTTATAGAATTAAATTGTTTACTTGTCATTGAATTAATTTAAAAAGTCACTTGCTTCATTGTTCTTATTTTAAACCATGTAATTTATTCGGTTTGATTTTTTTAAGCATAGCACCAACACTGAGTACCGAGGTGACTTGGGAATCGTTAAATCCTTACTTCACTTTTCAAGGTGAGATTTCAAAATTCACGTTGATGAGATATTTTGTTTGGTACTTAAATCAATTAAGTTAATTGCTTTTATTTTTTTAATTAACTTATGAATGTTGATGAATTGTTAAATAATGTAATGTATGAGATAAAGTGACTCATTATCATTATTTCTTTTGTAGTTCCTCATTCTAATCAGATTCTTTCTCTTAAAAGCAGTCAAGAATATTTGGCAGGGTAAATGATGCATTATATTAATTCGATGAAAAATGAAAATAGTAAATTTCAGCCATGACAAATAATAATAACAACAATAATAATAATAATAACAATCATATTAATAAATAACAAGAATAACAACTGCCATTATGGGGCCTCAATTGAACAATTTATTTTCAATTCCACATTTTTCTTCTTTCAGTGGAAGCAGTGATGGAAATGTCTTTGTTTGGAAGTGGTCTGATCTGATTGAGAAAGTTGGTTTTGAGAACTCAATTTTTGATGATTATGGATGTAGTAATGATATAATGGGAATTAATATGATTCATTAACGTCTGTTATGTCTAAAAGTAGGGGGATATAATTTTGTTAGTTTATATTTTCTATGCAGCTTGTAATTTTCACGTGATTTTTTTAAACGATTGTTTATGGCTAGTGACATCATAAATTCCTTTGTCTGAGGTTAATTGCTGCCATTGATGATGATAACAACTACGATGATGGCTGTGTTGATGTTGATGATGATGATGATGATGATAATGTTTTATTCATTGTTGTAGACATCAGAAAATGTCATTATATTTAAAGTTCCATCCCCAAAGTGAGATTTTGTGTTTTCCAAATGTTAACTTAAAAATATTTATTTATTATTTTTAATATTTTGATGATGATGACGATTTAGGTGATGGAGATGACAAATTAATTTCATCCTTTTGAACATAAACATGAATTTATGGCTTTTTATATTCTTTGTAAAATTTGAATAACTTAACTTAATAATTTAATTTTCAGCCTCTTCGACAGTTGCTCTGAAATTAATTGTGTTGCTTTCTCAGATGACGTGAGTGATTGTTTATTGTTATGGGAATTGAAAGGGATAAAATGTCCAGATGTCATTTCATTCTACCTGTTTTCAGATGTTGTTGGCTATCTAAATATTCTAATTAAATATTAATTCTAATTAAATATTATACAGTAAAACCTGTGAATTGGGGCACCCAAGAATAGGGTAAAACCTGACTTAAGGGCCATTTTTTCCATGAACTGATTTTACTTTAATATTGACACCTGAAAAAAAGGGACAACCTCCTCATAGGGACACCATTTTCATACAAAATCTAGCTATCCCTATAGACAGGTTTTACTGTATTTGAATTTCACATTTATAAGAATTAATTGCAGGCTGTTGTGTTTCATTGCAAAGTTTTAGATAAACATTTAACAGCTTCTGTTTTACATACATCTGTGAGCAATTGAATCAATTACAAAATATGTGTATTGTAATGATGATAACAGTTGATTGTAATAGTTATAACAGTTATAATTATTATATAATTTTAAAAATAAATTTGAAGGGCACACGTCTTTACAGTGGTGGAGGAGATGGTATGATCCATGAATGGGATGTTGCTACAAAAGAACATTTGGTAATTTTTTAAATTTTCATTTTCATTTGCAAGATTTAGTCACGCTTAAAATTCTTGTGCTGTTGGCTTGAAGAAGGAAACATGTTTTTAAAACTTTACATTGACTAATTGATTCTGAAAGCATCAACTTCTTATCACTCTCTCTTTAGCACAAATTTCAAGGTCACTCTGACAGTGTTTTGTGCCTCTGTGTAAAATCTCAGAAAATCTTCTCTGGTTCTGAAGATGGATTTCTCAAAGTATGGGGTGAGTGACGTGCAAATGCTTCTAATTTATGAAATAAACAGTCATAATATACTTGGAATCCAATTAGAATCCAGCTCCCGATAAATTTAATTAATTAAATAAAAGTTTAACGATAACAAATTCTTCGTCAGAAACGAGAACCGGAAACTCTCCAATCCACGAAATACTTCCTTCAAGCGACGTGAATTGCTCCAGAGACAATCTTGGTAAATGGATAAAGTGCCTGACTGTAATACCTGGCAGAGATTGGATTGTGAGTCACCGCTGAGATTTCAACCTCTTTTGCAATTCGTGTCGTTATAACTCTTAATATGTTTTGCTGCTCCACGAGCAAAATGGAAACTACTTGACTGTTCAGGAATAATTCTATTTTAAAAAATTTTGGCCACAGACTGGAACTCAGAATTCCCCAAAGATACTGTAGTATTGTTTAATAATATTTATTAACTATAAATATTTTTATTCTTGCCACGATTGATTGCATCATAAGTGCTCGCTTATCGCGTACAATCAAAACACTTATTAAGTAAACAAATCTTATGTTATTGTTGCTACTGCATAGAATAATTAGTAATAATTATTGCTGGTCCAAAGAAGATTCTATGGCAAATTTGATTAGAAATATTTCATGTCATTCAAAGTCATGAAATGCAACTTTCATCATCACCATCATCGTCGTCATCATCATCAGGTGTGCGGAGGCGGACCGTCTCTGTCCCTGTGGCACGAGGACTACAAAACCTCCCTGTGCACATTCAATGCTCCCGGAATCCTTTCCAATGACGTCATCCACGACGATGGAACGGTTGGAACTTATTTTCAAAAATTTTTATTATTTCATTATTCATTTCACGTGTTTATTCATTTCATGTTTATTATTATTATTATTATTTAGTCGGATTAAAGTTTAATCGAGATTTAATTTAATCCTCCTCTCTCAGATCATCTCAGGAGGAAATGAAGCGCTGGTCAGGCACTGGTCCGTCAACGGCAAAGAAGAGGCCTGCGTGCCTTGCACTCCGACCAACGTTTTCAGCATTACCGTCAGCAACGCGTACAAACTCCCAAAGGTTTGAAATGAAAACAACGTTATTTCCTGAATAACCGCTGAATTTATACTTTATTCAATAAATGTGGAATATTTTCAGATTCTCTCGGTCGCTGGAAATTGCAACAAAGTCGACATCTGTACGAACTTTAACTACAGAGCATTCTCTTTACAAGTCGTCTGATAAAAAAAAATTACAGTGGCCGATAAAGTTGCTTGTAAACGCGCTCTTAAAAAGTAAAATCAACAAAAATAGAAACACGTCGAATAAGAATGTTTAAGTTGTTAATTGGTCTTCGTGGTCCTCCAATCGGATCCTCGGATCGATTCTGTACTTGTCCACGTCGAATGTGCGCCCTGAAAGTACAAACGTACAACTTAAGTCATATCAGCTCTCACGAGTGAATGAGTGGGCAGATGAATGAATGAATGAATGAGTCTTTAGGAAGTTTCTCAACGCAGTTCGATTTATTACGCCTCAGTATCGGGTATCATCGTGTCTCTCATCAGAGCCACCGGAAAGGCCATAAATCAGTGTAATGGATCTTTCGTGAGTCACCAAATTACAGTAAACAAGTTATTCAGACATTAAAACATAGTCTAGAAAAAATATCTTATTTTTGATACCTTTAGCTGATCCTTCGCTCCTTCTGGCAACCTGATTTCTGTTATCATCCAAATATTCCGTGTAAGCGACTGAGCCCTCCATGAGTGAAAAGTCCTCTTCCAGCGAAAAAGGTCTCCCGTTGTTTGTGGCAGTGAAGTCGGGGTCAAAGTTCATCTTGATCTTGATTGGTTCCAAGTAGAAGGATGGATCGTCTTCTGTTGGTTCGTTGTAAATGTGTTCCTCTCCATAACCCGAGTCAGTTGGATGGTACGAGTTGTCAACTGCTGACGGCAAATCTGCATGTTTGAAATAAATAGGAGCTTTTTGATGTTCATCAATAAATATTTCAAATGTTATAAATAAATACTTCAAAGGAAGGACTGTGCCTGATATTTGTGGAATTATTTTAGAGGATGATTAGGACACTACTTTGGGTCTTAATTAAATTCATGTAAATTTTTCAATTTATCTCAAACTATTATTCGTTGCACTGAATCTGTTCAATTGAAGTCTTTCAAGATTTAATGGAGATGCCGTGATTGAGCTAGCGTCGGCGAAGACGGATGATGGTGATTTTTCTTAAACAAAGGATCAAGTAATTTCACATCAGTAATGGCTCTGATAAACGATCAAGCAGAGAATTACATTAAAAGATCCAAATTAACCAATCTTTTATAAGCTTTTATATAACGCGTTTATGAAAAACGTCATAAAGCGATTAATTGGCTCTGTGCTTGATATAAGATGAGTGAGGTTCAAACAGAGACAAAGATATTTAAGAAAACCTTTTGAGATAAAAGACAGAAATTGTTATTGAAAGTGATGAAATGCTGCATTTGGTTGCAATTGTAAATTAGTGATCAAAGGGAAAGATGTTTTTTGTTCGGTTGAGCTTTATTCTTAATAATAATAATTCTTAATAATAGTTAAATGATACAAACGCTTGGATTGAAGGAAGGATGAAGACTGCCTTGTGGTTGATGTCGACTTTCTCAATGAAAACAACTGGAATAGTTTGCTCTGAAGCAAAATCTTTATGTGAACTCATTTTGATTTAGAAAGATTTAGAAAGAATATAATAGCAATTCAGAAAAATATTAACCTTCCTTAAGCTGCTGGATCTCTGAAAATTCAAGCGATTTAAATTTAATTATTGACGTGATTTATAAGAAAAAGTTCATTTAGTAATAAATTAAAATAACTGACGTCATTTGTGAGGGAATTTGTCATGCTTTTTGAAGAGTTGCCACTGAACATGTTGACAAAACTGGCATGGAATCCACTTATTCTGTGGAAAACTTTTCTATATTCTTTGATGACCTACAAAAAAAAATTTACAAAAATATTGCAGCTACTTTATTTCAAAATATATCATCGTAATAATAAATAAAATAATTTACAGGATCCAATCTTTTTTTTTCAGCATAATTAAAGGACAAATTAAAAGTAACTCGGAAATGAAATGGCACCTTGTCGTACAAAAGGCAGTGAAAAATGAAGATAAAAAGCCCCTGGAAGCTGTTGAAAATGGTAAACAAATAAGCCATAAAGATGGAGTTGTTGTTGATGTATAAAAGTCCAAAGACCCAGGTTAGTCCAAGGAGAATGATAAGCATGAAGGCCCCTTTGATCCACATCCTATAACAAGTTCATCGTAAACCATTATTTTTTTCAATGCTCCAATACACATTAGTAGCAGTTGTCTGCTTAAAAACTTACAAATTGTGGCTTATACGTATATTGTGACTTAAGATGTTACGAATATTACTTTCACTTTTTCAATTCCGTTTTTTCGTTTATTAATCTCACGTATTACGGTTAGCGCCGTGTTCTTAACTTTTAACCTTACGGCTTCTAAAAGGTTGTTGTATGCAAAATTGATTATGCAAAATTAAACTTAAGACTGGTGTTAAAAATGTGTGCTCAAGAAATAAAATTAATAACCCAAATTTTGCTGCTTTTCCACTCTGCTTGAATTTCCAGTTGGCAGCAGGACTTTTGGTGTGCTGGTACATGGCTCTCAGTGCAACCAATAACATCGCTAGATTTACCTGACAGAAATGTATTTGATTAGCTTGAGTGCTGGATGTCAAAGATCAAATGAAATTCCTTTACCAAAAGAATGGCACAAACAGGTCCCACAAATGCCCAAATGAAGCCATTTTCAATTTTCAGCCAGCAACTGCAGACAAAATAATAACACACGTTCACCTCTTTCTTAACGGAAGCATTATCATAACCTCACTATTTCTCAGTCTCGTATCCGCTTGGACTCGCAGCGAGGGTTGACGCAACGATGATGAAGGGTATTCCTTCAGAGAGAGAACACGTTTGCTTCTAATTAAGCACATCCCTAGAGTAAACAAAGAACAAACAACGAACGACCAACCGTAGGCAGACACGTAGTACCAAACGACCCTGGACCTTTCTACGTCAAACACTTCCACCAGCATGACATAAAGCTGGAGTCCTTCCAGGCCCATCCACATGAACGCCACAAGGAAACAGTAATGCAACAGTACGGCCACTATCAGACAAGACAACTAAAACGACGACGTTGACAATGCACGATGTTAATAACATTTGCGAAACCTTTTCATGTGTAATTTGTTACGATGAAAGAGCATTGGCTCTCGCTCGAGTGCCACGCGGGGGTCGTGTCTCATTTCGAAGCAAAATGTTTTTCTAATGAGCGGTATTTTAAGGTTATTATTCTACGGAAAATATTTGAAATTGAAGGACGAACGGGAGTGTTGTAGGGCGAGATGCTGTGAAGGAATATGGCTTCAGAGAGGCAGAGTGTGATGAACAAATGCTTGTGGATTGTGTCGCGATCGCTGTTCAAACTTCTGCAAAGAAATTCAATCCGTGGTTTTATACGAGGTCTGGCCATTGGTTTTATTCGTTTAATTAATTGAATTCGTAAAATAATGATTTTTTACTTGATAAAGATAAACGTGAAGAAGCTCATGATGAGGCAGATGATGCTGACGATGCATCCGAAGTACGTTATCAGACTCAAAGAGAACAAATGAACAGACGAATCCTGAACAGAAAATTGAAACAAAGACTTTTTAAGATAAAATTTAAATTTAATTAAAACTAATTTTATCTCGTTCAATCGTTTAATCGCATTCAACAGATTGATTCCAGTGCAAAACTTAAA
This sequence comes from Hirudinaria manillensis, assembly GCA_034509925.1. Lineage (NCBI taxonomy): Eukaryota > Metazoa > Annelida > Clitellata > Hirudinida > Hirudinidae > Hirudinaria > Hirudinaria manillensis. The sequence continues at coordinate 3,398,094 of CM067532.1, read as the reverse complement.
CCTTCTCGGATGCAGTGGTGTATTATTTTGGAAGTTTTTGGAGGTTAGGGGACCATATTTAGGTATAATTTTGCTTACATTTGCTTATATTATATTTAATATTTATATGATGACGATCTCTTAATGGAACTTTAACTCTATTGGCTGAGCTAATGCCATTCAAAAAGGATGAAACTCACGGGTATGTTGTGGGGAGAGACAGACATGAGAATGGCAAAGTGGGTCAGATGATCGCAGGAGCAGGTCGTGTGGGTGGAGTTTGAGGAGACCACGTGACATCCCGACGAAGACCACCACCCCTCCTCCTCGCTTGAAGGGTTGAAGAGTTTTGTATTTTTTTTCTGTAAATTTATTCCCATCTCTGACAAACAAAATTCTCAGCTAAACGTAACGCACCTTCCCAAGACATTCCAAAATGAACAGAAGACTTGATTAACGCTGACATTCTGAAATTAATTAATTAATTAGATAGTTATTAATAAAATGATTTGATCGATTAACGATCGATAAAAAATAGTTAGTGATAATAAATTAAGTGGCGTCCGGTTAATAGTAGCAAAGTATAAAATTGCATTTTATAATTATCCACTGGGAGGAGATCTCGGACCAATTTCATGACAAGAATAATTGTGAACAAGAACAAGTCAAACAATTATGATGATGTCATTTTGCTGGTAACAGGCGGTTGGCAATCGCATCCCACGACGTCAACAGCGACTTCATTGTTTACGTTTGGTTTTCGTGATTTTTTTTGTTTATTCTCTGCTTATTCACCGCCTACATTCTCGGCAAAGATTCCATAAGATAGGCCGAGTGGATTTTACAAATTACACATCAACATAATCGACATCATCATCAGCAGCAGCAGCTGTAACACGATATCATCTTGCGTAAGATTGACGGAACAACATCACACTGTCTAAGACAACAAATTTATATTCTCATCGATTGATATAACTTTGAAATGTTTACAAACGGTGGAGTGACGGAGAGTGAAGAGGATGGGATCTTTTAATTCCTTTGTTTCTTTGTCGTTGTTTCTGATGGACGCCGAAATGACTTTCGAGTGAAGTATGTTTTCGTCCGAGGAATCCGAGTTCGTGCAGTTCTTGTGAAGAAGTTGGTCGAGATTCTTGTAAATGGCCAGTACGATGTGCGTGTTGCCTGCAATTAAAACCAGCCAATCATGCAATTCTCCCGCGAAATTAGAGACAACGGAGGGCGTCGTTACCAGCTCCCTTCACGGCCTTTCCCGTCAGTTTTATTGAGTCTCCCTCGTCCAACCAGTTTTCGCCCTTGAAGACCTTTTCGTCAGGAAATATAACATCCTGCACTTCATGACTGGCGTCCATCGATAGCACTTTGACGGCTGTTTTCGAAGAACATATCATCATCATGTTATTCATCTCAGTGAAATGCCGCTGAATAAGTAGGAAATAATTGCCTCGACGTTCAAAGTTTGATCCGAATCATTTTAATTCACGCAAATCGCTTTAAACCCCGATGAATTCCATAAATTAATAACACTACAGTCTGAAAATGAAACCAAGATTTATTTTAAAATAAAAAGTTAAAGAAAGCCTCTGACATGGCTCAAAAAACACACAACGTCGAGATATTTTCGCAAGGAATTCTCAACAATTAAAGCAAATCAGGCACCGATGTTCGGCTCGATTTGATGAAATTTCTCTGTCGAGCGTGCAGCCCTTGCCAGCCTGAACCCGCTTTTCTCGACGCTCGTCATCAAGTGACTTAGGACGTCTGCTTGGTATTTTGGCGGGAGGTCGTGCCACGAATCGTTGTTCCTGTGAGACATGAGTTCACTGCTGGACTTGACTACGGCCTGAGGAAATCAAAGTCATCGGATGACGACGATGATTATGATGGCAATGGTGATGATGACGACTAAGATGATGATGAACAGCACCTTGTTCAGTTCCAGAGCAACCTGCTCCTCTTCTTGGGTGGTATTGAAGACGATGGTATCAATTTGTTGAACGGTATCTTTTATGGCGTTGGCCACGTGGTTCAAGTCACCGCCGAAGAAGTCAAATTTGACGGAGATCGCTGACAGTTCTGATATGACATTGATGAGTGAAGCAGCATCTTTGTCGCTCTCGTTAATCTGCAACAATTAGATGATACGAATATCGAAAAGTTAAATTTAATAAAAGGTTCAGTTAGGTGATTAATGAATTAATTAATGAATTAATGATACAGATTAATGGTAGAATGAACGCATACGAGAAATACTTTGTTTTATTAAATTAAAAACCACAGCAGAGATGACAGGCCTAGTGCAAAAAGTTGGATCATGAGATGAATGTCCTCTTCAGACACAGAGTTTAGATGTTTAGATGGGAAACAGATGCCAGGCGAGATAATTTGAAACTCTGTCTTCAAAAGTTTATAGGCTCAAGGGGAGATACAGCTTTGAGAAATGACAACCAAACAAACATATACACACATATACACATACATACAAACACACATACAAACAAACAGAGAGACAGACAAATAAATGATGATTTAATTAATATTGATGATTCGCCCACCTTACGACCGATGTTGATGATATTTTGAGACACGCAGTTGCTGAGGTCTGGTCTGTAAACCCAAGACACGGGGTTCCATCCGCACTGCCAGGCGGCCATTTTTTCTGACACAATATAATATAATATTTCGATGAGAATAAGTAATGTTATCACTGTAATTAATAATAATAATAATATTAATATGCTTATTTATTGCAGTGCTCAAATGATGATATGTTCTGATGTTCCCAAACACTAAGGATGATGTCCAAGTCTATTAAAGTCTGAAGGTTTTATAAAGACAGCCGTTTACAAAACAGTGAACCACACGTTCCTATGTTTTGAACTCTCCAAGATTGGATTCAAGCATCTTCGTCTTCAAAAAAACCAAATTGTCCACCAAATGCCAAAATATCAAAGACAAAATCATCAAAATAAATAATATCATTTGATTGAAATAATTACTTAATCGAAATAATTATTAATTATCAAATGAATAACTGATGTAAACGGAGAGGAACCTCGAAGTGGCACACGGCTCCAAAGAACGCGCGAGAGAAAGTTTCATTCCATTGTAAATCTCACGATTTGAATCATTTGCGGCCAATTTGTTTATTTTTTTTCCTAAATATTTTTTAAAGAAAGTATGCTTCACTAGTGAAAATGAATCGTGGAATCATTTAGCATTTGCTCCTTCCAAGAGGAAGCAAGTAAAGTCGAGATTGGAATTTTGTTTACTGTTTCAGGAATTGAGAATTATGTCGGGTCAAAAGGATGGATGGTCTCTAGGAAGAACTTGAATTCGGAAATAGTTGATGATGACAGATCTATATCAAGTAGTGTTAGTTTCACCGATATTAAGATTTAATAATAATCATCATCATCATCGTCGTCGTCACCATCATCACCACACTACCACCACCACCATCATCATAACAACCACAATAATAATAATAATAATAATGATGATAATAATAATAATAATAATAATAATAATAATAATAATAATAATAATATCGTGAGAATGTCAATTCGTTTAATTCGAATAGACCCTTGACTTCAGTGATTTTACAAAATAATAAAGCAAAAGATTCGCGATTGAAACGCTCCTAGGCAACAATTTGTCAGCAGAGAAGAACCTTCCCACAGTTGATCAGAACAACACCCTTTTATAATATAATAACGACTATGACGACGACGACGACGATGGCTTTTATTGACAACACCGCAAAAGTAATCAACAAGTAGCGATGACGACGACGACGATGAAAATGAAGATGATGTTGGCAACGATGACGATAATGACCACGACGATGATGATCGCTTTATTCAAACGATGACAATAATGATGATGATTATGATGATGATCAATTTATTCAAAAATACCCCGATTGTTTGGACAAGGCCTCTGGACCACCTCGCCAGGTTTTGTTTTGGGCCACTCAATCTTCCTCTTGGACACAGCTGGGCAGAAGGAATCGTCGTCATCATCGGCACCGAGCGATTCCATGCTTTTAGGAGTGTGAGAACTCGAGTCAGTTTGGCTCTTCTGAGTTTCGTCGTCTGTTTTTTTTTTTGGAGAATTTAGAAGATGATGAGAGGTTGAGATGATATGAGATTGTCACATCGTTAGGGGAGTCGATTGAACAACTTCCCTTGGTTACAAGAACGACGTTCGAAGCGTTGAAGAATGCAATAAGCTTGCATTAACAAACATCGAATGTAACGTTTTCAAAGTGCATTAGAAACTAAAAAAAAAAGGTTAAATATGTTAAAAATGCTCACAAACTTTTACATATCTATGAATCATTCTCTAATGCTCACATTAATGTAAAATTGCTTTTAGTAAAGGATGTAATGTTCTAATAATAGATCCATTAGATACAATCAAGATCTTTTTGCCTAACCATCTTCGCAGCCGTATTCAATCTCAAGATATTTCGGTGTATTGAGACAAGCTTCCCCAAAGAAAGGTCTGGAAGCCGATATCTGGCACATATCTTTATTCTGACACCTGGAAAGTTGCTAATGATCAGCATTGTGATTGAGATAATGATGATGATGACGACGACGATGTGGTGAAGGTGCGGGTTAAAGTGCACATTTGGAAAACTCGTTGATCATCTTGAAAACTCATCAACAACAACAGCACGACAAAAACACTCACTGATGCGAAACTGTGGACAGGGAATTCTCTGACATGCAGTTTAAGTCCCAGCCTCTGGTGTCCTGCTCGTGAGAGCAGAGGGTCGGACTCAGACGACCATAGTTGGCCCTCACGATCTCAATGTGCTGGTTCTTGGGGCATTCGATCTTAAGCACATCTCCCTCGCAAGTGTAGGTCGTTTGCGTTTTCAGATCTGGCAAGTCGAAGCTCGGTTAGATTACGCAATCTTAGCGCCCCTATTATCGGTGATAATCAACAGACGATACCCAAATAGGACCCTGTTATTTGTCACGCCTTTCCTCGGGAGAGAATTTCTAGATAATTATGCTTTGTTGCGTCACTAAGATAAGTTAATGGGCTTATCGAGCGTAATGTTATTCAGTAATTGATAATTAGACTAAAAACTAAAGAGTTTCTGTCAACTGGACATTGTCCCCATTATAAGAGTGGACTTGTTTTATGTTTGTGAAGTCTTTGTTCGTGCGTGGGAGAATTTCAAATAAGAAAACAGGGCCGGAGGCGAGTTCTAGGTTGCGGTGCATAATTAAAACGGCACATTTGAATGAATTAATGAATTACTCACTTAATTAAATGAAATTTGATGCTTAACAATTGGCGTGCTCTTTTCTTTTTTTTATAATCATATGATGATGTGATTGTGACTGGTTATTGATGGTCTCAAGTTGCAAAGCAGAACTAGTTCCTGCTCAATTAGGTAATGCAGAAACATAGTTTGCAATCGATGGTGAACGTTAAGGTTTCCCCTTCCACAATCTCCCAGACAAAACAATAAAGCTATAAACGCCAAATTCAAACTCGTTATGAAGGACCACACGAAAGATAAACAACGGAGAAAATAAAAATCAGGAATCGCAATCCATGAAAAAAAAGATCCGAGAGCCTTTTCAAGAGCTTCCAATACTCACCTGAGCAGTAGCTGAAGTATTGCAGGCAAAAAAGCAGAACAATCAAGTTTGCGTAAAAATAATGCTTGATATCCATGGCGGCCTCAAAAACAATCACAACTCCGCCAACATTTCGCTTCTCCAAGTTCACTCTCGCCCGGCTCTCTTAGTTCGCAGAATGCTGTATTCGCGAGCGTGCATTTTATCAGGGTCGACATCTTCTCTACGACACCCAGCGCCATCCACAGACGATGATGAGCCTATTTTTAACGCTCATCACGTACTCCTATCAGAAATCGAGTTTCTTTTTTAATTAATAATAGTAACGGTTATGATGGAGTGATGATGATCCTACTAAATGCTGGAGCCTCTCACAAACAGGTGTCCACGTCGGGGCTGCTGGTCAGCAGTTCACGGTTTGAGAGAGTGGAAGAAAGTTACGAGCGGAGAGATAAGGCTGGTGCATACCTCTCATATCTTTCTCTCATTCAAAAGGTCAAGTGTGCCTCTAAGAATTTTTTTTTTGTTTGAGGAGTGTGGAGAAAAAGGATAATTATTGTATATTGGGAGCACGACCACACTACTTAATCGTTTGCAGGACGCCAACAAAATTTTGAGCAGTTACTAATGTGAATCATTCGCATATAAATCTTGCACACAATCCGAGGTTATTTTAGAAAATGTTTATTTTCTACAGGTTCCGCTACTCAGGTTTCGAGAGCGTATTTCCCAAAGCGTGTATGGTTAGCCTTTGGCTCGCCTATTCATAAACAGTTTCTTCAGTTCCAAGTCTTAAAAGGGCTTATTTGTATTTTGGTGAGATTCCAAAAGAGGAACGAAAATTGATACCAGTTCAGTCATTCAACCCTCGCAACTCGTGAGTGAGAATTGAGTCTCCTGTTTTTTCTGAAATTTCGACGTAATTCTGCAGCAAATCCGTCTCAAATTTCAACGCATGGCCATATTTTTTACTTCAACGTGACTTCGCCATCGCTCCGTAACTTTCTTGGCGATCTCCAACTCCTTCTCTTTGAAGCGTCGATGTCTCTTATAAGCGATTTCAATGAAGATGATGAACACTCCTGCTATTATACCACCAGCCACCATGAGAAAGACGCCTGTAACCATTAAGGAAACGTTTTGTTTAAAACATGACAAGAGGCTATATCAACAATAAATTATGTCAGAGCAATGTATTAACTCACCAGCCATATCAGCAAGACCCAAGGTGGCAGGGGTTATGTCTCTCTCAGGACATCTTGTGTCTTTGATAAGAATCCACTTTCTTTCCAGTTTTTCTAGGATCCCATCTGTCAATCAACACTCCAGTGGTGATACCATCATTGGGTTTCATTACTGGATAATAAACTAGCAATTGTATAATAAACTCAGTCCTATGCTAACAGACATTCTCTCACCAATTACACTCATTCATTACACTTTTGATATAGGTTTAGTCATCTACATCTACAACATTAATGAAAGTCCAAATTCATTTGAGTAAACATGAATTGCATAAATCTAAACAACAACCACTAGAAACCAGTAAGTTGAATTCAACATGAATCATTTCAGGGTTCTGTTGAATGAAGTACAGATTTCGCATGATAATCTCACTCTCGTGGAGAGAGAGAATCGCAAACGAGACTTTGTCTGTCCACGGGCTGCCTTTCCTCAGTGCCACCCCATAACCCGACCTCCCGAACGAGTCCCCGGTGGTTGTGAGGTCGCAATCGTTTGCAGCCTCATATTCGAGCCTCGATGCATCCCAAATGAAGGCTTGTAACTTTCTGCCAAATTGAAGCAGTTTTTAAGTGCAAATACATAAAACGTTACAAAACATGCATATCAAAGTGTTTTAACCCTTCTTTTACATCCTGTATTGCTCTCTCGACCGAGTCATAGTTGTGTTGCTCCATGATTTTGTACAGACTCGACAGCTCCACTTGCCTCTTAAAATATTGCGCAACAACACTGTTTCTGATGGTGGCAAACCTGAAATTCTCGTGGGGATTCCTCAACTAAAAAAAATATTTTATCAAATCAGTAAATCAAAAGCACATTATTATCAAACATCCTGCCAACACATGAACACAAGCAAGCATTAAAGTCACCAACATAAAGCTTTGCTAGGAAATATTCAAAAAAATTGTTCAATCAATAAACACTCTCTTCCCTCCCACTAACTCTTGCGTCGTCGACTCCTGATATCGATACCTCGGGTCTGTCGAGGACCAAAAATGCAGCCAGGTTGGCAGTGTAGGAGGCCACGATGATCATAGCGAATCCTGCCCAAACCATTCCCAAGACTCGAGCACTGAAACTTCTTGGAGTACCTTTCGAGACATTCATTGACTTCAAAAATTGACTTTATTCAAATTTATTATTCAATTTTTCTTTACATCAGCTTTGCATATCTGAATCCTTACACTACCAAGTGGCTTTGTTTAAGCAGGAAAGAAGATGCCAACCACATAAAACAGCATGATTCAAGTGAATGAGCAAGATTAAATAAAAATTAAAGATGCAATAACTACATCAGAAAAGTATTTAAAAACTTGCTCGGCCGGAAAACCCAAACAACCTTCTCCGATGCCGCTGTTAAGAAGGACGCCCCAGGCGAACCACATGGCACTGGAGAGGTTGAGTGCATCCTCCTCTGTGTCTTCGCTCTTTCCGAGTTTGAACCTCCCGAACGGACTGAAGCGATCCAACAAGTACAAAATCAGGGCCACGATGTGGACGGACAGACCTACCAAGATCCACAGGGTCTCTTTGAAGGGTTGAAGGAATGAAGAAAGACTGAACTCCTTCCTATTTTGCTGGTTTATATCAAATAGATAGTGTGTATTCTGATTTGTTTGTTATTTTTTTCAACTTTACAGTCAAAATTCATTTAATTTTCATTTGATCAAAGATAAGTAAAATAAAATGGAAAACAATCTTTTCTAAAATTGTTCAAATTCTCATGTAAATTTAAGATTAAATCCTCAAAAATTGTCGAGTCAATGCCTTCTTGACGAGAATTGTCAGGCCCTGATACTTGAAAGGCTTTGAGAAGTCAATGAGTTCTGCCCTTCGTGGGTTGATGGTGAGAGGGGCAACGACCATGTCCGCCTTCTCGGCAACCAGTTGACCGACCAAACCCCGCCCGTCCTGGTGGCATTAAAGTTGATTGTTAAACAACGGGAATTGTTATGTATAAGTCAATTCAACAATATATTTTGGGAACCTTTAATAATCTTTGACAATCTTAAAACGTTTCAATCCTCTTCATCTTAAGGAGCTGAGAATCAAACTAAGGAACTAAATTTAAAAACATTGACTGAATAAATCACCCAAAGTGCATCAACATCCCCATTTCTCAGTAATTATAAATTGCAAAGGAGTCAGTTTAGAATGAATTTAGAATACCTACATATTTTAGCATATTATCGACATCCAATTATAAATAAATTAATTGTAAATTATGAACAAATTAAAGATACATTTCAGCACTGACCACATTTTCCTCATTTTCATAAAAGATGTTCTCCTCTTCTAAACGAAGACTGAAGGTGAAGTTGAGTTCCTTGGACAGCAAAACCAGCAAATCAATGGCATATCCATAGCAACAATGCTGTTGACCTGAAATCATAGGAAGCCACTGGTCATGGTATCAAATGATTTCAATCAAGGATTTAGAAAATCAATCGATCGGAATCTCACCGATCGGAATCTCACCGTCTTTGGAGAACCTGCAGGCGTAACTCTGATGTCTCAAGTTGCAGCTTGCATTGGTGGTCAACTTGTGAACAAATGGTAGGGATTCAATGGTGACCACCTTCAATCACAACATTTCAATTAATGCTTAATTAGCTTAATAATAATAATAATAATAATAATAATAATAATGTAAAATTACATTTGTATAGCTTATTAGTTTTAGACAATGTTGTTTGCAATTGTCCCTAATTGAATTGATACCATCTGCACTTAATACTTTGGTAGTTTAATTATAAATGATAAATTATAATGAAATGATGTTGAAATGGACATTGTCATCCAATCATTGGAATTACAAAGGAACACTCCATGAACATTGTCAAGTTGTTAACAAAGAGTGGCTAATAATTTTTAATTTATATTTTGTATTAAAAACAAATATTCTTATGTCCAGTTACCTCGAGATGAGACACATGAGAGACTTTTAAAGTTTCAGGAAACATAGCTGACCATTTGTCAAGATTGGCTTTCATGTTTTTGTGCCAGGTCTATAAAAACAAAAATATTTATGGCTGGAAACATTACAACTGAACGAAAACTAATTTAATAATGCCCAAATTACACTCGAAGAATTTTGGAAGTCAAGTCTCAAAGTCTCAAAAATGTGGTCGTAATACTTTGCTGTTCTTTTAAGTAAATCTTCTGATATGCTTTAAATAAAGTAAATGGCATTAAAAGAATATGTCAAAATATGAATTCATATGAATTAGTGAATTAAACTTCAAAGGAAACACTAAAACATTTTGTAAATAATGATGAAGATTTTGAAAATAACTTGAAACATATTTGATTTTATTTACTTAAAAACAAACATTAAACTTACACATTTGAAATTATGTTACAATTTTGTGGAATAGGGTAATCCTGCTTCAAATGTAACACATTAAAATAAGATTCCATCACTAAATCCATGCTCCTATCAAATGAAAAATATTGTTTGGCAACAGCTTTTAATCTGTTAGGGTATATCAGTTTGTCTGAATAAGTAGTTTTTGAAGGAATCCACAAATATTGTGGATACGTCATGTTGAGCATAGTTGCCTTTTCCATGAGTTTAGTGAATTCTTCACTCCTAACAATCAGAAGTTAAACAAAACATTTATTGTACAGTTAATGTCATCAATTTATATATTTATAAAGCAACTAAGGTTAAAATATTTCCACATATAATCACCCCATTAAAACCAAGATGACATTGGATAAGGAGGACTTAACCATGAGAAGTATCTCCAAAATATCCCCATCTGTAAACTCAAAATCGTTTTCGATCTGCAGAATAATTTTACAAACTCACTTGAACCATCAGCATTATGTTATATTATATTAATCAAAACTGATTAATAATCAGAAAACCTCAAAAAACTCATTTCCTCGAATCATGTCAAACAAATCCAAATTGTCTCTGCCCTCTTTGCGCAAAACCACCACACGATGCAAGTTTCGAGACTGGAGAAACATTTTCCAGGCAGTCAGCTCTTCAAAGAAAAGCACCTAAATGTTGTTGAATTATTTGTGATGCAGCATGAATTTACTCATTTTATGAAAGTACTTTTTTGTAGAACTTGTGGTCTTTGGAGACTCCGAGGAGTGGAATATCATAAAAATTACTCAGTGATGTAAAAATTTGCAATGCCACACCAAATTTTGGTATCATAAACTTTGGGCTAATAACTGCTGCCAACACTGTTTTATTCTTCAACTTGTCATTCATAGTCTTTAATAAGTTCATAGGGTTTCCATCGTAAAGTACGTGAGATCCATTTAACAAAATAATATCTCTTTGGAACTTTTGCCGAGCCTGTTCCAAGGCTACATTCAGCACATTTTGAAAAGAAGCAAATTCTTTATCATCATGAAATATCGTTATAATAGACTGTGAGCATTCGTGACATTCATAGCAGGAGAACAAGCTCAAAATGAAGACGAAAAAACTGATCATCTCCAAGAAAACCGCCATAAACAAATTCCGCAGCAAAAAGACATCTGGTCGCAGCTGATGACCAGCTGATAATTATCATAAAGAATTGAATGAATTCTCTAGACCAATTTTAATACATCGGTTTTACTTTTATTCGTTTTACTTTCATGTACTTTAACTCATCCTATAATCTTCACGTATTAAATATTTATCTGAATATTTTACTGAGTTGCTAATCTAGTTAGAATCCAATTTAGTTGATTACCAAAAATATTAGTGCCGAGAAAGCATTTTCAAATAGATTTTTTTAAAAATCAACTGGAATGAAATACCTTTTCAAATTAACGTTTTAGGCGGGTTAGACTTTTGATAGACAACGAAGACGACAAAAGGTGCTAAACCGGCGTCAAAATGGTAACAGTTAAAAATAAGACTAACTCATATAAATATTTGAAGTTTGAAAATATGTAAAATTAGAGACATCTCAATCCCTAAGCACGAGTCTTGCAACTTTTTTTCTTTTATAATACTTCATTTAAGAAATTTGTAGAAGCTTTGAAAGCCATTGAAATTAGTCTTAAAACCATTTAACTAGTCTTAAAAAACTTAAGAGTATTTCATAGTCTCGAGAGTATTTAAGACGCATTTTAAATTAGTTATTAGAATATTCAGATTTAAAATTGCTAGTAATAAAAAGAAATGCTATTCAGAGTCACCACTTTAATTAAGCCTCTTCGGGCCATTTAAGTTTCTTATGAACGGGTGCTCCATTTAAGCTTTTTTCCAGGGCGGAGATAGGAGTGGAAAGCCAATCTCCAGCAATCTTTTTCATTAGCGGTCGAGGGTTCCATTTGTTTAGGAGCTGTAGTTGGCGTGGAGTTTTTAGAACAAAAATTTGCTATACTACTGTATATGTGAGATACATTGATTTATATCTCACTAGTGTGGTTTCATTCAACTACGTTCAAACCCAAAGGTACAACAGAGCCCCCATTGTCCATTCTAAATAAGGAGTAAGACTATAAATCAACACAACAAATTATCTCTTTTGTGATACTGTAATACAATACATTTGGGCTTTTCATACTTGAAATAGTACTTGATTTGCAATGACGTCACTTCAGTTCTTTAAAATTTCTCCAAAAATAATTCTTAATCTGTCTAAACTTATGTACTGAAAACAAAATGTGATTATAAAAAAATTGTCAAGTGAAAGCTAAATTTAGAGAATCAATCGAATGACTGAAGCAGGAGCATAGAATTCACCTTTATTGTGATTTACGACATTTCCACCATGAAGGAATTTAATACAAGACAACTTTTTCAATAAAATAGCGGCATCTAAAATAAAATCTAAAGATACAAAAATGTTTAAACTGTATTTCTTCAGACAAAAGCTGGATCGTTTGCTAGAAGTTTGAAATCCAGAAAATGTATGCTGCTATTTGGAAGACCTTCGTCCAAAATGGAAATAGAAATGGAGAGAGGCTTCCTAATTTAACATTTGGAAATAAATAAAAAAAATGTCAACAGTCAACAGTTGATGTACAACGTACCATTCCTGTACATTATATTCCCAGTTTGTTTCTCCAAACGGAGAATATTTATTGCCAGTGCCGAAGTGATATCCACACGGTTTGGTAGTTTCGGGCTGAAATGATACGTTTTTGCCGTCGTTTTTGCAACATGAGATTTCATCGTCGTCTTGCTTTTTGTTGCCTCTGTGGACAAACAAACAAAATGGAAGTAAAGATATAAGAGCGAAACACCTTCTAATTAATTGCCTGCAAGAGGTCTTTGGGAAGCTTTGAACCGAAGACCTCTGGTGCGGTGCATATAAATAATAAACAAATTACAAACCCAAAAGTTGCATGCTCTTCTCGTCTTTTCCAAGCCAATTGGCAGCTTTGCATCTGTATTCTCCGAAATCCGAGTGATCGGTTATAACGATTTTGAGACTGAGAATGACGATTTGATCGCCTTCTTTGTAAGCTTCAATTCTGTGCTTCATGGAACTGCTGACTCTGTGACCATTCCTCTCCCAGTAGTTGACAGCGTGGGGGAAAGCGGTGATGGTGCATTCGAGAATCGTCTCACGCCCCAAATCCTGTAGGATTCTGCTGTTCGCCATAAAGACTTGAGGAGCGACTGAGATTCGTTAGTAATTCAAAATGAAAAGTTAATAATTTCCTACAATTATTTAGAAATAAATCTATTCTCCGATTCTCCTTGTAAGGGACCTGAAATCATATTTTCCTAGGTCATAGTTATTACTTAATCGGTTTTAAATACTGTAATTTTTATTAACTGCAATATCGATATTGCATTATATTTATAATAATATTAATATTATTATATTTTAGCAAATAAATATTATATTTAAACTTATTATTTAATCTTGGTACATTAATGAAAGATTTAATTGAGATTAATACGTTTTAATTCGATTTTTCCAACTTAATGTAATAAAGCCTTACAATTTTAATAAAGTCACTTTAATTAATACAATTTTTATTTATTCATTACACAATTTTTTAAATTTCTACAGACAAAAGATGGATAATATTCTCTTCAGATATATTTCATAACATTAAAGCATGTAATAATTACCATGTAATAATCAATGCATCGCTTAAATGCTTAAAACTTAATTAGATCCTTCATCATTGCTCAATCTCACTAAACTTCCCAGAAGATACTTATGCCATCAATTGTTCATTCAATAAATTCCGTAACAAAAAATGTTGCGCCATCGTACGATGTCCAGCGATGCGTGGAATAAACTACGGTGCAAGAATTGCTCGGCACACAAAACAGAGAATGATGGAAACGAATGAATGTCCTCACATTCCACTGTGAGCTTCATCTGCCTGGAAGACACTGGAGGAATGCCGTTGCTTGCCGTGCATTCGAAGATATCGTGGCAGTGTCGAGTCACGTTGGGAATGATCAAGGTTGACCCGAACGCACCTGCCCCTACGAAAGGTGAATGATAAGCCAAATTATTTAAGTAACACTATTGCTAACCTAATAGGTGATTATAACTGGACAAGCATATGCAGGACACACAAGGCTGTTAAACTGTTCTCAAGTGGCAGTTGTAATGGTGTTATGGTGCCTGTATTGATGCTTAAAATCTCCTTAGAACATAACTTCGACTTGTTAACTGGAGATCGCTCGACAAGAAATCAAAAGGAGCAGATCTTTAAGGGTCTGCTTGTCCTTTAAACAGCTTGTTATAATGGCTTTGTCTATCGTACATCCTTCGTGTCTGCATTTTTCAAACACTTTCTGTCAATCGATGTCCTAAATCAGTTTATGTCTCGGAGGTTTGTGCTCTTATTTCCAATGTCGAAGTTGAATGCAAGTCCCCTTTGTTGATACATTTGAAATATTATAAACAAAAATTATAATCCAGCTTATTGAATTGACTATATTCCATACAAAGTGTACACTTAAACAGGTAAGATTTCTTTTGGTCACAATTTTTAATTTAATAAAAAAGCTTTAACCAAATAAAATGATTAATTTCGATAATATTCAATATATGTTTGTTATTTTACGATGCACAGTTTAATATGGAAGTCAATTCGAATGACACAAATTTCATTTTGACCGTACTAACCGTTCGTAGTTTTGAACTTGCAGGCTTTCCTGTTGCGTACGAGAGAAACTTTGTTGGAGCGCATGGTCCAAGTAACGTGGGGCATGGGAGTCCCTGTGGCATTGCACACCAGGCTGACCTGACGACCCTCAGTAACTGTCAGATTCCCAGACGAGAACTCATCTCTGATCGTGGCTGGAACTAAAAGTGTCACGAAGTTTATGTCTGAAAAGAAAAGAGGAAGCATGGATTCCTTTGTTGCCGCATCACGAGATCATAAGGGCACGTGACATGGCTGATCGTAAAAGACTTTTGAGCGGATGTTCGAATAAATGGAAATTCTAGAATTTCATCAGAAGTCGATTCCGAAGAAATCATCACTTCCAACGAAAATCACAGACGATACTCCCTAGATTGAGGGGTAAATTTTCCATCCGAAAGATGATGACGATGATGATGATGATGATCTTCCCGAAAAGAATTAAAAACTCAAAATGGAAAACGACAAACATTAGGAAACAGGAAAGTTGCTTTAATAGCGGTAATACTTCAAGGACCTTCATGCTCAGCAGAGGTCACTAGCGATAAAAGAATGGACGTGTTTTTAAATTATTAACTCCATCTTTCGTCCGCGGAAAATATGGCGACTTTCGTTTATCAGTTATCAGAGAAGAATGATTATGACGTCCTCAGGTGAAGTTTATCTTTATTTGAAGTTTTTTTTACAATCCAACAGTCCTCCAAGTCAATTTAGGACAAGTATATAAATATCCACAGTCGGAATAATGAATTTAGTGGCGCCGGGTTTTTGGTAGCACGAGTCGGAGAAAGATTTGACGGAGAAAAAGAGAAGAGACGAGAAAAGAAGAAATGATGACATCATGGAGCAGTCACACTGTGCCTGTCATTCATCTCTCGACGCTGTGACAAGTGTCGGGTTTATCTCTTCAGAGCACCTGCGTAACCTCGTGTTTCGGCGTCAATGAAAATGTCGCTGCCTATGAAAACTTAAGCGCTTAAGGGACCATTGATTGATGACCATGCCGAATAAAGAGTGCAGATGATGCGATAACTCCACCAGTAAATATACACGTCCGTGAAAAGGGTTTCATGTTTCCGATGTAAATAGAAAGATGTCCCGGACTATTTTACTCCATCTGGGAAAAATCGTAAATAAAAAACAAAGATCGGAAAACCTTTGACTCGAAGAGTGATTTCCTTGAACTTGACGGGGTTGGTGTTGATCGTGCACCTGTACTGACCCTCGTCTTCTATCCTCACCTCCCTGATTTGGAGGTTCCATTCTTTCAGAGACGATCGAATGATGCTGAATCGGGAATCGTCGATGATCCTTCGGTCTTCGTAAGTGATGGTCATGGAGTTAGAGTCGAGCCAAGCAACCTAGCGGTCAGGTTTTCTGTTATATCAGGGTAGTAATGCGGTCTGACACTTAGAAAAACGACACGTACGGACTTACTTTGTACTTGCCCAAATATTCTATGGAACAGGGCAAGATGACGGTCTGTAATTTGATTACAGTCACGTTTGCCACCATGGAATCGAAATTAGGATCAAAGCCGATGACTGGAGGACATTTATAACCGGTAAAGAATTTATTTCAAAAAAGAGAAAAGTAATTATTCTCAGAAGAACCTGCATTGTCATCGTAGGATTCGTATGATTCATAATCGTATCCTGGGTCACCTTCGGTCTGAGCTAGATGGTAAAAATGGACTAATAAAAGTGATGCTTGCATACTAAATGAGAAGGAGCAGATAATTTGTTATTGAAGTTTCTCGCCGACAATAACGTCTGGTTTGTTTAACTCCTGAGATTCGCAGAAAAAAAAAATTGAAATCATTTTGAGGGCCGCATCAAAGCGTCATAGTACTCCAGCGAGGAAACATAAATCTCCGATGGCCGGCGCCAAATATGAATTTACTCATTTTGCTTTCCTCCTTCTCTCATTTTTCCTGTGCATTTCACTTCCATTGTTGATGTTTGAGATGATTTCGGGTTAAGAATTTCCTAAATAAGCCCTAATTTCTTGGAAACAAAACTTTAATTTAACATACGAACCACCACACATGAAGTTGAGTTTCATCTATTGATGTCCAATCAATCAAATGAGCATTGATTTCAATCTCAAGCAATCGCATGGCAGTTGCAAACACAATGATGTTTAGACATTTTTAGGCCGAACAAAAAAAACCTAGGCAGTCTTAGGAAGAAAATAAAACCCGTTAAAAATTAAATTAAAGGACCATACGTTTCGAAATAAGGTGGAGGTTTAAATCAAACTGAATGAGATTGGAAAGAACGAAGATTTGAATGAAGCATCCTAGGATGGAGTGGCCTCCCACGACGAAACATTCAATGTTTTGGAGTCAGGAAGTGACCCCTGCCCATGAAGATCTCAGTGATTTATCGACCGCAAAACTCCAGCACCATAAACATCTTCATTCCATTTCTCACCATCATCACCACCTCACACGCGTTCAATTCAAGATATCGAGATTTATTAATCGATTAATTAATTATAACTTAACTTTATTAACCGATTGCAAATAAAAGTTATTGAATCCACAAAGTGAAGGAAACAAGGAAACGAATGCTGTTTGTTAAAGATGAAACAATGAAATTTCAGCTCACCATTCGTGGAGTTGAAAATGAAGAAAAGAAGAAACAAAAATTCGCAGATCGCTTCCATCGAATGCACTTGCAACTTCACATCGCACTGAATTTCAACTTTCTGACTCGAGTCCACTTCGCTGCCATCGTCGTCGTCGTCTTCCTCATCGGCTTCTGTGACGTCACCGACGACGATGGTTGGACCTGGATTAAGCTCATAATGCCCTAGAACTAACAGATGTATGTGCAAATGTATAAAGGAATAATTTCGTCTCTATATATTCGATTTATAAATTTATATTAAATAATTTACTAATCGAATGTTTTTACAAATGCTTATACTTAGTTGTAAGTTAATAGGCACTCAAATTTCTTAACGCTGATAAATAAAGACAAAAACTACTTAATAAAAAAATACGTCATATTAAATATATTAAATATTAAGTATCAATTATTGATGACAATCTCAGTGACGATCGTGGCAGCTTTTCTGTTGTTAGCAGAAGAGAAAGAGTGCAACATGGTTTATAAGTTCAAAATGATTTCGAAGCAATGAATTCAATTTGTGAATTATCTGATCGTCATTTGGGAAATTAACAGATACGCAGGTGTTAAGAGTGTTTTTAGGAGCTAATAGTCAAACTTCGAATTTTCAACAGCGGTCTTTAAGATATAGAAAAGAAATATCTAAATCTGCTTTCGTAGCCGAATTTTTGTTTGAGGGAAAATGAAACTTTTTCAGAATTTAATAAAAAATCGTCACAAAAAAAATCATGGCAGCTCACAGATTAATGAATGTAAGTACTTTGTTACATTTTTCAGGACCAGCAATGTGTCGATGCAACAAATATACATATATTTTGCTCTTATCTCAATCAACACTAGATCTTTCTTCTCAAGTTGGGCAATATTTTTACAAATTTAAAAAAAAGTCTGCAACTATTAAGATCTTTGAATTAAAAAATAATAAGATACCCAATTGCGCTGCTATAATTGCCACTCGTTATTGAGGAAGATATTCATTGTCCGTTCAAAGAAAATGTTGAAATATTGATAAAGCAACATTCATAAAAACTTAGAGGAGCTTTTGAACTCAGGGATGCTCAAGTTTTGAGGAGGGTTTTATTTTTATTCTAATTATTAGGATATTCAGAAGATAAATTGATGATATTTATTTTTTAAAGACATTTACATGTTTTCTGTTCGTTAAGAATTTAATTTTAAAGAATCGAGCCAGTTTCTTTCTGTAATCTAAGTAGGGCGATGCTGTTTAACCTATTTTAATAAGCTCCGATAATCCTAGTTAATCTGTTTTTTTACCTCCTCCAGTGCTTCCCAAACTAGAAAGGATTCTGAAGTTGAAATCAGTGATTAATTATTATTTTGGTTATATCGCGTTATTATTCATAGATTCTACTTACTTATACATTAGCATATTATCTGGAACTATCAAGACAAATGGACAACCTCTGCTTGTACAGATCATTTTTTAAAAGAATCCTGCTCATTGAATATATGGATATGCACGTGTGATATGTAAATTAAAAACGTTGATGTTTATGTCACTATAACATCCCCTTAATTCCTATAATCGCCGATCAGAGAATGATATTTAATTTTTTTGTTAAACGATTTATAGCGCTAAAATATATTATTTGAAGTTATATATGATATCGTCGGGAGAAGCCAGTAGTTTTCGTTAAGAACGCTAGAGCAGGACATTTGAGACGGCTTGTGAGAGCGTTGAGAAACCGCTTCAGAATTATAAAATAAAATTATTTATTAAATTAATAAATTTAACTAAATTATTTACTCTAACAACATTAATGGATAAAATTCTAGATTTCAAATGTTTGCATCATTGTTGCGTTAACTGACGATGTTTTTGTAATCTTTTTGCTCTGCAAGTCGTGTTATGTAGTTGATATAAATGTCGATATAAATCAGAGACTAAAACAATATTAAATAAATCAAATTAATTGTGTTTGGAAAGTATATTGAATTTCCTTTCCATGGGAACAATTTTTTGTTTGTCTCGTTTAGCGTCATTTTCGGTTGAGGGCCGATTGGCTGGCGGTTAATCGCTGTCGTTTTTCAAATATGTTGCGGACTGACGAAGTCGATTGCATTAAGAAATCGCCAGAATTATACATTTGGGAGAGAATAATTGTCAGTACATTACTGTCTATTTTTATTGTGAAACAACCGTCTATTTTCGAATTGTGCAAGTAGAGCCATATTCACTTGATCTATTCAGGAGAATAAGTAGCACCAACTTGCTCGAGGAAATTATAATATAAGTCGAATAAGAGATAATTTATTCAATTGTGAATGCATCACTTTGAATTATTACTTTAACTGCAGCCTAAACATTCAGAATCATGTGTCTGTGAATGCCCTGTTAAAGAGAAAGTCCAAGATGAAAGCGCAGTGACAGAAAAGATAGGGGATATCGTCAATCCCAAGCCTCTTACTATTTATGAACAGTACTTGCAGGCCAAAGCAGAATGCAGATATCTTAGATCACGATACCCTATCGGCGGAGCACCAGTGCATCCCCCGTATGTTCCTTGTTGTTTTGACAAAATCAACCTGACGTTCGGAGTCCCAACCAAGACAGGTAGACTTTCAAACTTGACACTCGTTCCTACCCGACCGTTTTCATTTAGATGTTAAAAATTATGGTCACAGTAACGTTTGTGAATAGTTACTTCAACCCGTTAGGCGAGTCAGCCAAGGAGTTGATTAATCCATCAAAATCAGCAGACCAAGTTGCATGTGAATCCTTAGCTGGTCACGAACTGTACAAAATTACGCATAAGGTTAGATCAGTAAATGACTCAAAGTTATATCGTTGTTCTGACAACAATTGCTTTGCTTTGCCTTGTAAAACATTCACAACGGTATGTTTAAAAAAAGTGGGATTGAACTTTCCATCATTCTTAGAAGGAAAGTTTTCTACAAAAGTGGTTCTTTCTTATCAATGAATGGAGGAATAGAAAACTAACAAAAATCCATGGCTAATAGCTTGTTGGTAGGAACCGATATACAGCTCACATCAAGCCGAAAGTTTATTATAAAATCTCAATTATGCGATTTTTCATAAAAGATAATTTAAGCGAATATCACTAATTATCACTATTGTTATAATGTTAACCGTTAGTGTTAATCTTTCCTTGCTTGAAAAGGCTCACTTGCCTGGAGAATTTGTTTCAAGGAATTACTGTAGTCCCTCGTACAATCCATTTGCGAGGTTTGGAGACAAGAGCGGATGCGATCGTGAAGGTTAAATAAATCGGTTCATTGTGTTATGCCAATATATTTGTATGGAACTGTATTTTCTGTAGCTTGGTTATGTTGGAATGATTTTCTCACTTCAAACAACAGTTATAACTTATACAAATACCTTATCCTTAGTTAATATAATAATATTCGTATCAATATAATCCTGTGACATTTGTAATAATTCGAAAATTAGGTAAGAAAACCAAATGCCTGATGCAACCGGATCTGAACAGATGTGAGCCCATTAGTTTTGCTTCCTGTAGGTTCAACGAATACTCAGATAAGTACACCGATGAACTTGGAAAGCATAGAAATCCGTTGGTTTATTAAAATTTTCTTATGGAAATCCTTCAGTTAATATTTTACACGTCTGAATTAAAAAAGAAGTCTAGCTGTCGGACATCAAGAACATTTTTCGCAGCTCCTCCAAACTAATTACGCTATGCCATGATATGCCATGATTATGTAAAGTTAAGATAGGACTCCCTCCAAAACTTATGACACTTTCTGAATGACAACATAAAATACAATTGATCTATTTACATATACTTTCGATGGTGAGAGATAAAGAGTGCATAATAATTTTGTATTAGCCTCCGAGATTCCTCATGCCTTCCCCCGGAATTTGCCCATGGAAAGCCAAGTGTCCTGGGCACTTATACATTGGGTGATTTGTTGCATTATAGAGACGAAACTAATTTCATGAATGGAAAGGATGCCATCAGGTATTTTTTTGTTTGTAAACATTAATATTAAAATATGCAAATTATAAATTCTAGGAAGAATTCCGGGCATAAGGAAGAGTCTTATTGTAGCTACTTTTCTGAGGATTACTTCGAATTTTTAAGCTTAAGATCTTACTATTAAATTTAAAAAAATTTATTTAACTTAAATTTTTGTTTTGTTTATCACTGCATAGATTTATGGATTTAAAGTTTTGAGAAGCTGCTATTCTTCTGAAAAATTCACAGGTCAAAAATTGCCAGAGTAAGGGATCATCTTAAAAAGGCGAATTGGACCAATTTTAAAAGTGCTGAACAGGCTTTTCACTTTTATGACAAGGTAATATATCTGTAGTAATAGTAATATAAACAATGATAAATATCTTAAATCACCACACTGTCCGTACTATAATTGATTACTTACTATGAGGGATGTCTTTAAAGCCATCCGTCCAATTAGAAATGAAATTCCTTTTAGTGGAAACTTCACATTTTATAATATAATATATTATTTATTTATTTATTCAAAATGAAGGGCCCAATAGGACCACAAACACAGTTTTCGATTTCCAATTCGAGCAAGGACAAATTACAATGACAGTATGAATCAGGGTGGCGATAATGACTACAATGAGAGTTAGTTATATGTAAGGTATTTGCTAAGATCAAAGTCTCTTATAAGTGCATTGAATCTAGAAACGGTTGTAGCATTAATAAAATCAGGTGGTAATGAGTTCCAGGGTTTAACAATCCTATTGCAAAAAGAATATTTGACGACGTCGGTAGAAAATTTGCTTTGCTTTAGCTTGAGATTGTGACCCCTTGTGCCGCGATAACTTTGAAGAACCAGGAAATGTTTCAGGGGAGAGTCTACAAAACCCTTCAGCAGTTTGAAGCAGAAGGTCAAGTCATTTGAAACGGGGAATCGTGTATAAGCTCATTAATATTAATTATGGGAAGGAAGAATATGAAAAGTTGAAGTAGCTGTGAATATGAATTCAACTTATCATAACTTATTAATAACAAAAATAATTATTTATTATTATAAATAATTTATTATTATCGAGCTCAGACGCCACTGCATTTGTAAGCTGACTTATTGCAGGAGAAGAAGGGATTCATCGATGCCGAATCACTGAGAGCGGTTTTGCTTCAATTCAACATCATTTTGAACAACACGGAGCTTTGTGAACTCATCAGGGACTGTAAAGAGACCTGCCACAATAACAACGAGACGCTCTTTAATTGCTGCAACTGCTGTTGTCAGTGCAGGATGATTGGCCTGAATAAACGCCACTGCATCTTCAACTGTAACCACAAAATCCCGTGCGTCTGCACAGATCTTTCTAAAGTACCTGTAGAATGTAAAAGTGACACTCCGGGCGCTTCTTTTGATCCGAATGGGCAGGAATCCTCCGCTAATGCTAAGAAATGCAGTAATGAATTGTGCACCAAGTACGTCCCCGAGTGCAATAAACCCTCGGATTGCTGTAAAAGATGTGGTCGGGACATTTTCAACTGCACGTGCGACTTGGAGAAGAAGACGAGGGCCGAGCATGAAGACTGCTGCACTCCTTCGAACGATTGCGTCACTACTGAGGTCATCACCTTTCAGGAGTTTCTTCACTTCCTCACCTTCTTTCCTTATATCTTCACGAGTAACAATACTTACGAAGGTGAACGTCATCTTGAATCTTTTATTTGTTCTTATTAAAAACATAAAAAAAAGAACTTTTTTTATAGCAAAAGTTTATCAACTCTCCAAGACAAAGTTATTTATGATAGTTAATGCCCTTCCTTCGCAACTTTGACTCAAAAGTAGCTCAGTAGCCATGTTATTGTTGTTTATAACTAAGGATTAACATTTATTTAGCGATATTAATATATTAGCTATATTGTTAATATTATCAATATTATCGAGTTTCAAGTACTTTTTCGTAAAAAGAAAAATAAATTTAAAATAAATAATCTCCTGACTTTACAGGCAGGCGTATGGTAAAACAGATTGACAAAAGGGGTTCCGATCATTTCAGAACCTCGCAGGAAGTGAACTCAGTTTTCGGGGAGGTGGATATCAATGGTAAGTTCCAGCTTGAGTGCTTTTGAACCAATGATTAATTTTTCTTCTATTAATTTATTTTCTCGAGCATTTTTTTTAAGCAATGAAAGTCTTAGAACTATAACAAACTTCAACGTGGATGTTTTATTGTTTTCTAGAAATATACGCCTTTGGGAAGAAATCAGATTTGACAAAATCATTAATGGAAGAAATGGGAACATCGGTAAATGTTCTTCAACTCCAGAAGAAATTGGACAGAGTGAAACCATTGTTGAATCCACACATACTGTTGAGTTATGGGTTCACAGATGAAGACATAAGCAAGCCCCGGACATTGGAACAGGTTTGAGAAATCTTGTGGCCATATTTTTTAAACTGACTTTATATTTCTGTAGTGACCATAATGTGCATCTAATTACTTATATAAGCTTAATTGGTTGGCTTGAAGTAATCCTGTACAAAAGAGTTTTATTACTAGATTACGCTTTGAGATTCATTTTGTACTTTGAATTCAATTTTGATACAATTTCGATTTTCAGATTATGCAGATTTTTGGCGTTTATTTTGAAATACTCGATCAGTACGGATTTGAGGCTTTGTTTAGAGAAGCGTCACTTGAATCAAAAGATGGCATGGTGTCTGTTGAACAATTCAAAAAAGTTTTAGATCGTAGATTTAGCTATGGATGTCTGAGTCTATTCAGACTGTAATTAAGATTTTGTTCTCCTAAGAAATTTGCCAAATGACTTTGATGTAAGCGAGTACTCAATATCTACTCTTTGTATTTGTTGTGTTTGTTGTTAAATACCAAAAAAATTGATATTTTTTATTCTAATTGTTGTGTCAAAGTAACAGTTAATTGTCCCTTTCATGTTTTTATTTTGTCCATAGATACTCAACTTGTTATGACTTGAAATGTTTTTAATTCGCAGTAACCCGAGAGTGGATGGAAATAAGCAATAAAATTCAAAGCGTGAAACAAGGGAGGGCAAAGTTTGTTCTTTTAATGATTCAGTCAATGATTTTACAAAATCAGTTGAAAAGGGGAATACATTTGAGTGGATTTTAAATGAATTTTACAAGATAGTACGTTTAGTAATAGCAGTTAAAAAAAATATATTGTAACACAAAATGCAATTAATGTTGCACAAGATTTTGGCAAAAATAAAAAAATCCGGGGAAGCAAAGCATACATTTCCTGGTATGACCTCGCATACAGGAAGGTCATTCAAAATTTATTCTTCGGGACTTCTTGATTCTCATAGTTACTTTAATTAGCGAACAAATACGACATAAATGGCGGAAACGATATTACAAAGTTGAAGCAATTTATAGCAATATCCTTTTTACCAAAGTGTCAGTGCGATCCAGAGTTGCCATGGAGACGAATTAGCATCCCTAGTGGGAAAATTATGAAGAATTCTTCCACAATAAGGTCGGGTCGTTTTCCTCTATGATCTAGTATTTCACTAGCCACATAAAACAGTTATTAAGAAAATAATTCTTTTAGTGAAGTACAAACTTCATTGCATCTACCCTTGGAACCGCTTATAAAAGCAGCCAAAAACAGCGTCGCATCCACTAAGATCCGTTGAAGACAGGATGGATGCTGAAGAGTTTCGTAGGAGAGGAAAGGATATGATAGATTATGCTGCCGATTATCTGGAAAACATAAGAAGCAGGAAGCCCTTGTCTCAAGTCAAACCGGGTTTCTTGGAGGAACTCTTACCCGATGAAGCTCCGGAAGAAGGAGAAAAATGGGATGACATCATTGGAGATGTCGAGAGGTTCATCATGCCTGGAGTGAGTTGAGATGAAATTTGGCTATAACTATTTTTCCATATGTAATTATTTAGGTTAGGTAAACTTTCGTTGAACGTAAATGCAATGCAAGACGATGTAATTTTTTTTTGTTGTAGTAAATGGTGTTAAAATGTTTAAAAAAGAAATTGATCAACCTATCCCAATGTTAAGGTGACCCATTGGTGCAGTCCACATTTCCACGCCTACTTTGTGGCAGGCAATTCGTATCCATCAATGTGTGCTGATATCCTCTCAGACGCTATCAATTGCGTTGGATTTTCTTGGGTAAGGATTTTTGGATTTTTTAAATCTGCAGTAAAATCTTAAACTTATGATATCCTACTGGTTTCATCTTTTTTCTCGATTTGTTTATTTCTACAGAATTATCATGCTCTTTGGGACGTTAGTGTAGAAATTTAGTTCAATTAATTACTAACTGACTGAATGGCTAAGACAATAAGGACAAAGGTTGACATTCAGACTTTTTGATGAAGATGAAGAAAGTAAGAGGTCGTTGGCCGATTGATTGATAAATAGAACTTCGAACGATGTCATCAAAAATGTGCCGACCCCAGTTCCATGGAAATTACCGGAGAAGAAGCTGTACAAATCTTGAAATTTCAAGAATCGTTCATGTCCTAATAGGATATAAAAGACACTCTAAAGTTCTTTCTAATACATGATTTTTATCTACTTTCATTATTACATCAAGTTTTCTAGCTTTGGGGTTTCAGTTTATGTAACATTTAGAATGTTATATTTTGAGATAATCTAATTAAATGAACGAAGCATTCGTAATGGGAACAAGTAATTTTTCTTTTGATTTTCAGTGTGTAATTGCTCTGATCTTAGAATACCGACTGGTATTCTACTAACAATAACACTAATTTTAATGAACTTTTAACACAAGTATTTGACATTATAGACATCACATAAATTGCTTTCAATAATTTACGAACAAAATTGCAATCATTTGATTGAAAATCAATCAAAACATCAATAATCCACTTTTATTCAATATATACAGTAAGTAATACATCTAATGATCATGTTTTCTGACCATGAATTTCAAGTTTTTCCGTTTATTAGTAACAGTCATTTCTCATTATAAAGCATAAAAAAAGCTATAACTCTTCAAAGAGACGCAGCCATTCCATGCTAACGAAAGGTTCACAAAGTGTTTCTTAAATTTTTTAACGACTCCTACGCTTTGAAATAAAAATAAATGCCAAGGATCTTTTGCGACTTTAAAGAAAACAAATTAAACATCGGCCGTTTTTAAATATTTATAATTTAAAAGTTAATACTCACGAGTTTTATGACATATTATAAAAGGTGAACAAAACTGAATATACTGAAGAATTAAAATATGTTTTAATAATTATATATTTAATTAAATTTCACTATCAAATTTAAAAAATATTTATTAGGTCTAAGTTCCCTCTGCTCGCAACGCTGAATTATCGCAATTAGTGTTATGTTGACATAAAAGAATGTAATTTTTGTTGAATTATGCTTTAAAATTTGCTAAATTAAGATTGCCAGTCCTTCTTGCACGGAACTGGAAATGTTGATGATGAAGTGGCTTGGTAAAATGCTGAAACTTCCGAAGGAATTTTACGATGGCGAACAGGGAGGCGGAGTTATACAGGTAAAGATTTGCTTACCAATTTTATGATTTACTATTTTCTTGTAAAATGCGTTTCATTATTGTAAGAATATATGCTATATGGAGCTCTAAGAAGTATTACTTGTCTGATCTATTTGGTATTTGGTTACATTCATCATTGGAACTCAAGTAATTAACATTAAAATTGATTAACAACATCTAATGTTCGTAAGGCTTCTGCTAGCGAATCTCTGTACATCTCCCTTTTGACGGCAAGGAACAAAAAAATTTTGGAATTGAAAAATGAACACGAATTCACTAAAATGGTGATGTACTGCAGCGATCAGGTTTGTAATTTCAATTTTATTGCGAGTTTTTCAATTTTAAACACGTAATGAAATTGTGGTAACGATGATTAATAATCGTTAACAAATATTTCGATGTCGATTATTATCATTATTAATGCCGTCTTTATTATGCGCTCACTAACGTTATGGGAAGATAATATGAAAAGAAGCGCCAATTTTAACTTACATTTTTAGCAAAAAGTCCAATTAAATTATCATAAAATCTATTTTATAACCAGCAAAACAAATAATAATGATTCATCGAAGTAACGTTGTTTTCAGTACAGACAGAAAAACATTCAAAAAACAATCTGTATTTATTAAGATCAACCATTACCTTTATAACATGGTTTGCATAGTCAAAATTTCCAAAAAAGTAAAAAATTCAGAAGACAGTTTTATTACCTTTGCACCTGCTTGAGCAGAAATTGTGGTGAGGAGGATTACAAAATAACTGATCGAAATGAATCATGAAATATTTTATAAAAATTAAAAATATTGAATAAGTTAATGGATTAAAAGAACAACTACATTTTTATTGGCACAACTATATTAAGTCGAAAATATATAAAATTTATATAAATGCATATATACGACTAATATGATGTAGAAAAGCATAGGCGAGGTGAAACATGGAAGAGATCGAGATTCGCATATTTATCAAATTCCGTATAAACGGATTTCTAAAATAACTCACACAATAAAAAAAGGCCTCCAGATTGGATAGATTGGTTGCCGAAGATTTTGGACATAAAATTGAGAAGGTTACAGATTATTCGCATCTCATTCTTATCCAGGCTCACACATCTTCTGAAAAGTCTGCCTTGATTGCGTTGGTCAAATGCAGGAAAATCAAATCAGACGACAAACATGCCATGGACCCATCAAAAAGCCATCTCTGAGGACAAAAGGAACGGTCTCATTCCGTTCCTTGTTAGTTAGAAACTTTGTTGAAGTTAAAATTAGAAGAAAAGACTTATGGAATATGACTAGCATTTCCTTCATAAATTGGGGTTTTTAATATTTCAACACTTGTTTAATGACTTTTAAAACTTGTTCATTAACTATTTATTCGTAATTTATTTTGCCTATTTATTAAACCTATTGCAGTGCGTGGCGACATTAGGCACAACATCCATTTGTTCCTTTGACGATCTCAAGGAAATTGGACCCATTTGTGAGTTTTACCTACAAATATCACGGTATTATTGGACCTATCTTGAGTTTGATCACATTAAGAAAGGAACAATATGAATAAATATTTACTACCAGTTTAAGAGATTCATTGATATTTAATCTATATGTTGAGTACAAGTTTAAAAATGCAGGTAACAAAGAGAATATTTGGCTCCACATTGATGCAGCTTATGCTGGATCGGCTTTTATTTGCCCTGAATTCAGATATTTGTTGGATGGAATTGAGGTGGGTTACTGAAATTACTTTTAGTAACTTGTACATTCAATGGTTTTTGTGTTTTATGATTCCAATCATTTGACGTGAAAGTAAAATTTATTGTAGAAATATTTTTCAGTAATTTTTAGTAATTCGCAGCATGACTTTAATTGATTGATTTAATGAAGAATTGGAGATTATTATATTAATTAATGATTGAAATTAAGATATTTGGTCTTTCAATTAGTATGCAGACTCCTTTAACTTCAGTCCCCATAAATGGCTTCGAGTGAACCTGGACTGTTCCGCTCTCTGGTTAGTTTGACTCGAAGTGATATACGAATATATAAGATATATGATATGGAAGATATATGATATAGATACGATATAGAAGATATATTTACATATATAGTTACTAAAGAGAATATAAGTCCAACGTAAAGCACAATTGTTACTTGTTGTTTGACTTTCAGGTTGAAAAACACTCAGTTTTTGGTCCAAGCGTTTGCGGTTGATGCCACATTTTTAAAGCATAAAAATGGCGGCAAAGTAATTGATTATCGAGTAAGCTCAATTTGTTTTATTTAGTTTTTATAAATACAGGTAGATTTTAAAAAGCTTTCAAACATATTTCTGGCACACTTGAAATAACAATATCTCCTATATTTTTAATTAATTTAATTTAAATTTTTTGATTCGTTATTTGCAGCATTGGCAAATTCCCTTCGGGCGAAGGTTTCGTTCACTGAAATTGTGGTTTGTTTTGAGATCATTCGGCATAAAAGGACTTCAGCAAATGATAAGAAAAGTATGTTTGCATGAAACACATCTTTTAATGATCAGTAAATGTCTGCTACCGAAAGGTCAGATTTGCATAATGAAATTTAATGAATATGCATCTAATTCATTTGATAGGACGTATTACTTGCAAAGGAGTTTGAAAATTTCGTATCAAAAAACGAACTTTTTGAAGTGGTCAATGAAGTCATTTTGGGTCTTGTTTGCTTCAGGTTGAAGGTGACAAATGTTTAATCCTTTCACTCATCAACAATTTATTCCTTCATTTTTCGGAAAGACAATTTCTTTAACTTGATAACATTTCGGTATATTATTAAAGGACGTAGTAATTGCAATGAAATGTTTATGTTTAAATATTACTTGTTAATTACTTTGATAATGTTCATATATCCGTGATAGTTAAAATATCTTTTGTGGAATGGTTTATGGTAGAGTTCCAACGAAGATAATATGTTACTCTGGAACAAGTTGCTGGAAGATGGAAGGATTTACTTGGTGCCAGGGATGGTGAAAGGAATTTATTACCTGAGATTTGCCATCTGCGCAGCTTCAACTACCAAGGAGGACATTGAATACTCTTGGAATGTCATAGTGGAAGTTGCCACTTCAATAATTCATTCACGATCATGAGTCCAACGTCGAGGCCGCTATAAACTGATGATTTTCGTGCATAACCATATCAGTTAAACTCTTTTTGATATTCGAATGCATTATGTTATTAACTAATATTATTTAAAGCGTGATAAACCTTTGTATTAAACAAATTCGTTCGAAAAGGTCAAATAAAAATTGCTTTCCCATGCTCTTGTTATCAATTTTTCTGCTTAGTGAACTTTTGAATGTTTAAATATTGAAATTTATACAGAAAGTCAGCAAGCGGCTGGGATTTGAATTCCTAATGGAAACGCACGAAAGCGACGGTATCAATCACTCGGCT
The DNA here is from genome assembly GCA_034509925.1 of Hirudinaria manillensis. Taxonomy (NCBI): domain Eukaryota; kingdom Metazoa; phylum Annelida; class Clitellata; order Hirudinida; family Hirudinidae; genus Hirudinaria; species Hirudinaria manillensis. The sequence goes on along the minus strand of CM067532.1, from coordinate 3,367,617 downwards.
GCCTTACATACCATATTGCCATGTTTAGGGAGCCATAAGCCCCAACTTTTCCTATTTGTAAATATCTATCTTTTTCATACAATTATTGCTTTGTCAATTATAGCACGCATGAACAACTGTGTGCCAAAAATCAGCTGAGGTTAAAAAACGTGGCTTCAAATTAGTTTTAAAAAATGCTTTGAATATCATTCAGTCACAATACATTTCTCTCATAACTGTCTCATAAAGCGTTTAGTTAAATAAGATAAGAGCAACTGAAACTGTAATAACTGAATACATGAACGAATACTAACCAATCGTTGTTTAAATGCAACTTCATATCAGACATACCTCATTTAGACATACTTATATTCCTTGGAGAAAACAGGCAATCAGTAGCAGTGTCTAGGAAACTTTAAGGTTAAAAAAGGGTCTTGATTCCGTTTGATTGGTCGATATATCGACGAAAAACATAACATCATGTCTTTCCTAATTAGGAGCGCAGGTTCTTCAAAATTCCTACTAAAAACCTCAAAAAATTAGATTTTGCATCGAGGTAATGGACTTAAATCGTATTATTATTATTATTATTAATCTGAAATAATTTTGAATTCTCAAACATTTTCAAAATTGACTTTAAGAAAAAAAGGTGTTGTAGAGCAACGAAATAAATCACTGAGTACAGTCAAGACAATCGATCGAGTCAACACTTACGTTTGAAACATCGTTGGTTATGGATTCTCACATCAATGGTAAGACATGAAGAATGTGATAGCGAAAAAGCAACTTTTTTAAAATTTTTCTTAGGTATTTAAAATATCCTATATTTAATCTTACAATTACGTTGCAAATTATAGCAGCAACGAATTTGATTCGATTTATTAACCTATTATCTATTATCTCAACAATTATTCCATCTAAGCCACGATTTTACAAGCGTTCTATATGCGCGTTATGCGAGAATTACAGCAAAATTTGCAAATCTTTCGCGATATGACAAATTATTGTCACAATTCAACGAATTTAAAATGAATATAATATAAATTTCAGCTTTAACATTGTGAAACATCTTTGGCTAGTCATTATAAATGTCAATGACAACAAACAATTTAAAAACTCACTAAAAATTCATTTCATTTCAAAGCGATCGCATGCGTCCAAATGTTAAAATGTTTGTGCACAATTATCTTGGCCTAATGGTGATCGCAGCTGATAACAAAACCTCCTGCACGTTCACTGCGCCTATAAAATGAACCACAAACGACATCACATCCACTTTTTTTGAAGCCAGTATGGATGCTGAAGAGTTTCGTAGGAGAGGAAAAGAGATGATAGATTATGCTGCCGATTATCTGGAAAACATAGGAAGTAGGAAGCCCTTGTCTCAAGTCAAACCGGGTTTCTTGGAGGAACTCTTACCTGGTGAGGCTCCGGAAGAAGGAGAAAAATGGGATGACATCATCGGAGACGTCGAGAGGGTCATCATGCCTGGAGTGAGTTGATATCAAATATGATCAGATTTTGTGTTTATTTAGTTTTATTAAATATAAATTTAATCGGTGACAAGTGTAAATCTTTATTTTAAATTTATATCCGCATCAAACAACCAAATCGCGCTTGTATCTTTAATTTATATTTAAATCTATTTATTTGAAAAGAAAATGCATTCTAAATTCCTTTAAAGTTTTTAGTTAATAATAACACTATTATTATTATTATTATTTAAAGGTCACCCATTGGCAGAGTCCACATTTCCATGCCTTCTATCCGACTTCATGTTCCTACCCATCAATTTGTGCTGACATCCTGTCCGGTGCCATTAGCTGCATTGGATTTTCATGGGTGAGGGTCCTAATGCTTCTCTCATCCCTTTTAATGCTGAGTTATTTCGTCCGACCAGCAATCAGCATTTGGAGATAAGATATCGAAAATATTTGTCACAAATCGTTGATTTTCCACTAAATATAGGAAAATATAGTTTAGCAGAATGTCGCATATTAATTGGTCTCGAATAATTATTTGGCTTTAATTATTTCCACCGCATTCATTGCGAACAGAAATAGAGTTCTTTCATCTTGGAATGCTTTCTTACGTAGTTCCGTGATCGAAACATTACGTGGCCTCGAGCCATGTAGAAATTCTCAAAAGTGCTTTTTCAATGGCAATGCCAATGCGACTTTATGAGGCATTGACTTGTGCAAGCTAGTTTTTCATATTAATGTTGAAGAATTTTCGTTATTATAATAGACATTATATATGGAAATTAAAGGGAAAATCTAGGAAGCTTAATAGAGAATGGCGAGGCACATGACGTGCTCACACACACATAATAAGAACAATTGATAAAACAACGTTAAAAGTTGATAAACAATTTCATTCAAAGAAGAAAGCAACCAACTTGAGAAGTTATCAATCTATTTATTGATAGCGATTTGGCATTTTCAAGTGAAAGTGAAGAAAATTTCAGAAAAATCTTTCAAAACTTCATAATACAGCAGCGGGAAGGTATACAAAAAATTAATTAGGCTTCTTAATACAATATTTCATCGTTGTCATCATTTATTGAAACGAATTTGACGGGTCAGTTTAGGAATGAATACAAGATAATACTTGAATTTCTATAAAAAAAAAAAGAGAATGCATTTGAGTTTGCATATCATGTGGCATAATATAAATAAACATGGGTTAATTTAAGCAACTTAACAGACTAAACCCTGAAAGGAGAAATGCTTTGCACCTGTTTCGTTTTAAAGCTTTAAAAAAACTTGATCTTTGAACGGTATCGCAGTCTCGCTTCACAATGTTAAAATCTCCAAATGAAAATGGCTTACGAAATGTAATTTGGGCGGTATGACATGCATAATGCATAGCGAGAGGAATAAATATCTTATACTTGTTTATTACGTAACAATTATAGTTCAATTATAACATTCTAGATTGCCAGTCCTTCTTGCACGGAACTGGAAATGTTGATGATGAAGTGGCTTGGTAAAATGCTGAAACTTCCGAAGGAATTTTACGATGGAGTACAGGGAGGAGGAGTTATACAGGTAAATATTTGATTATGGAAAATATTTTTTTGAGTACCGACACATTAACGGGCGCATTAACTTTGGAAACTCATCACTCGTGATTTTTGATGTGACAGCTTCTTTTATTTGAAATGTTTCTGAAATCTTTTAGGGAACTGCCAGTGAAGCTACTTATATCTCGCTTCTGGCAGCAAGAAGCAAGAAAATGAAAGAACTGTCCGGAGACGTTGACATCACTCGTATGGTTATCTACTGCTCAGATGAGGTATTAGTAATATAAATATTAATAAAAATAATATTTTATTCAAAAATAAATTATTTTGCATTGTTAAAGATAACTCAGTATAATTTGATTTCAACCTTAAAATACATAGAAACTTTCGTCGTGCAAAAATTAGCAAATAACTTGTTAATGATTCCCTTTTGAAACATAATATTAATTCGCCGTCTGTTGCTATGGAAATGTCAAGTAATTGCCAGGCCACAGTTGAGCTTTTGTGTTTTCATGTCTTTATTTATTGCAACGGAAGTTTTTAATAGGCATGTTGTGAGAAAGCGGTGCGTCCTTACATAAAAAAGCAAAGTATCTGAGCAACATAAACGATCAACAATCCAAACGAACATTTAACAAAATGGCGATAGGATCCTTGCAGCATGTTGAAGTGTTGGACAAAAACATAAACTACACTGAAACATCCTAGTCAGAAGAAAAGAAAAACAAGATCTATATTGGATCGATATCAGCTTATTCATCGACTTGCTCTTACTGCCCCGACAAAACTAAGCGTTGAACAATAGTAACATTACGAATGAATTTAAAATTGTTATAATAAATAATCACAGTTTTAAATATTCGTTGATTCTAATCTTAATTATAATTCTAATGTTATTATAAATTTATATCATTTGAATCGCTTGAATATTTTAAATTACCTTTTAATCATTTTTAATACCATTGCTGCAAGACGTCATTACCAACCGTATCAAAAAGTTAAGGACGTATCGATTGAGGTGTCAGCAGGTGGCATCAGCTGCATTTGGAGCAATAATTTAATGCTGGAATTAAGCGCATATTTTAATTATACAATTTACTACAAATTATAACAAACTTTACTTGAAAGGAGTCAAACGATTGTATTGTTAGAAAGAACTTGTTAGAAAGGACCACGAGAAGATTATATAATCTTTAAGGGAATGTCGGATATTAACCTAATGAAGTTATTTAAATTTATTTCGTAATCAAACGAATTAATATTTTATTAATAAAACTAAACTAATTATCACGACATTATTACAAGAAAATAAACTTCATTTGATAATTATTTTGAATATTTTTCAATTGATTTCTTTACTTTTTTTCAAAGTATGTTTTCATGGAAAAGCGGCAAATCACTTTTACCACATCATCGTGAATAAAAACCTTGTCATCGTCTTTAATAAAAATAATTATAAGACTTATGAAAGGTCTTATAACTAATATATTATAGTGTTAAGTTTGACGTTTTTCTCAAAATAACTTATAATCGTAAATTATAAGCGGTGTTGTTATATTTAGGCACATTCCTCTGTTGAAAGGGCTGCCCTGATTGCTATGGTGAGGTGCAGAAAGATAACGTCAGATGACAAGAACCAGATGAATACAAAGCTCCTTCAAGAAGCAATCATTGAGGACAGAAACAACGGACTTATTCCATTCCTAGTTAGTCGGCGATGCATATTTTTATGTTTGGCATAGTTTGGAGCGTATGTTGTGGCGGAATGGAGTTAGTAGGCGATTGTTTGCCAATCCAATTTAAACGAGTAACTGAAATATTTATAAACTGAAAAGTAACCCATAAGTTAACGTATTTATCTGAGACAGGTCTGAGTACAGCTGTGAATGTCATAAATTTAATGATTCTTTTTTTTAGATACTAAGACAATGATCTTGTCATTGCAGTGTGTTGCTACACTCGGTACAACGTCAGTATGTTCATTCGATGTGCTTTTGGATATCGGACCGATATGTGAGTTGAACATATTTTGTCATTATTGATTAAAATACATTTGTTATATCAATAAAGTTATTGTTAATAAATTATAACCAAATCTTTAGGTAACAAAGAAAACATATGGCTCCATATTGATGCCGCTTATGCAGGGTCGTCATTCATTTGTCCTGAGTTTAGACATCTGTTGGACGGAGTTGAGGTAAATTTTTTTTTTTACAATTACTAATTAAAACAAAATTATATTCATTGCAGCGAAACTCAATGCCACACAATTGCCATATCTTTCACAAATGTAATCAGTAATTTTGTTTTATTTAACGTCTCTTCAAAATCGGTTTTAATGCCTTGTACTATATTCAATAAATAGGCAAGAATATAAATAATAATGTTACTTAAAATTAGAATAACGATACGAAACAATAATAGTAATAATATAGTGACAGCGATAAGAAACTGTTTTATAATTTCAATTATGAGATCTACATTTTTCATACATTTTCTTATAATTGTAGTATATTCAGTGCTTTGACGTTATTAACAATACTTACATTTGTTTGTACTTTACAATTTGGTATCTTAAAAATACATTTTACTAGTTCAGTGTGGCAAATGTTTCATGTTACTTTCTTCTTTTTACTTACCGTTCCAATGTTTATTTTAACAGTATGCCGATTCATTTAACTTCAATCCCCACAAATGGCTGCTCGTGCACTTTGATTGTTCTGCTCTCTGGTCAGTTTATTCGATGTTTGACAACAGTTGCAGTTAAAAGAGAAGAAATATACTAGATTAAGTCGAACAATTATGATACAAACGTGTCTTAAAATTAATGATTCTGTGTGCCGCAGGCTAAAGAATAGCCGTTACATGGTCGAGACTTTCAATGTTGATCCTTTGTATTTGCAACACAATCACGGTAGTCAGGCTCTCGATTATCGTGTGAGTTGAATATATGTTTAATATCTTGCCGTTCTTTCATCTCAAATTTATCTTTATTTTTAAAAACTATTTCAGCTTTCATAACTCTATGAAAATTCAGCTTGCCTCAGCAATCGAATAGTTTGTGACACGTTTTACATTGTTTCAGCATTGGCAAATACCCCTCGGGCGAAGATTTCGTTCATTGAAAATGTGGTTCGCATTCAGGTCATTTGGAGTCAAGGGTTTACAGGAAAGAGTTAGAAGGGTGAGCACTTATTTCATACCTAATGATTTATCCTGCAATGTATAAATGCCTATATAAATGAACCTTACTTGTCATTAATAACATTTCCACATCAGGATGTGTCGTTGGCAAAAGAATTTGAAAAATTGGTTTTAGAGGATGAACGTTTTGAGGTCGTCAATGAAGTCATTTTGGGTCTTGTTTGCTTCAGATTGAAGGTGATGCGTACCACAAATCATATTCAACATTTTTAATTGTCAGTTGCCAGTTGGAATCTAATGTTGAGTGTCACTGATACAGGGTGAAAATGAAAAAAATAAGATTTTGTTGGAAAAGTTGGTGAAAGATGGCAGAATATATTTAGTTCCTGCGGAAGTCAAAGGAACTTATTTCTTGAGGCTTGCAATTTGTGCAACGAAAACCAAAGAAGAAATTCAATATGCTTGGAATGTTATAGTGGAAGTGGCCTCTTCAATGATCGAAGCAACAAATGTTCTCGATAATTAAAAAAGCTTTAATGAGTTGAACTTGGCTTAACGAAAAACGAAAATAAAATTAGTTAAATTACCTTGTTAGTGTTTGTCTTTAGGTGGCAGTATGTTAAGTAAAAATCTTCGAAACAGAACGGAAGCGGTCTCAAACATCATTGTCACAGCCTTCGTTCTTTTCCGGTTAGAGTCTGACCGTTTAGACAAACCAATCTGTGAGGCAGGAACTACGCCCCTTGCTCTAAATTCAATGGGGAAGATTCAGTCCAGTACCCTTTCGCTTCCAGGTCCACCGATGTGTTTACTAGGGATTTTGAGGAAAAATAATTCTATAAAACTTAAAGTATTGTTTTCTTAAAAACTACCTTTTGTGTTAACGCAAAATAAGGAGAGAAGTGAGAAAAACGGTGCACTGGCGCCCTCACTAACAGAATATTTCCATCTCGGGATCGAAAGTAAATTTCAAAGAAAGGAAACAATTTATTACAAATCTCGTTTTATTGCAGACTCCTTCTACCATTTTAAATAAAAATGTTCTTTAAAAATTCCAACAAATTTCAAATGAAAGACTAACCAAAATTGACCAAAAATAAGCACCAACAGTTTCAGTAATTACTGGAGTAACAGTTCAACAGTTCAGAAATAAGTTCTTAAGAAATTTTAATAGCATATGGCCTTCGTTGAACAGCTTTACTCTGGATCTGTAAAGATAAAAATTAATATTATACCTCCACAGGGAATACGTTATGTATTAAAACGTAGCCAATATCAAAACTTCTACTGATTCCACTGCTGTTAAATATACAATGTTTCACATGTTTGTAAATTTCTCGAAAACTAAATACTGAAATTTATTCAGATCTTAGTATCACATCACTTCATCATAAACAAAACATTTATTAATTAAATTATAACAATTTATTTACTATGCATGCGACCTGTGCCAATATATAAGATCAAATATCTTTATCTTTTTGCAATCTTATTCAGGGTTTTTCACAGCCTTTTGAATGAAAAATATAAAGTACAACTTCAAATACAAACCATCAATGAACATGTTTTAGGTAATTGTTACTTAATTATAAGACAAATTTCAATTTTGTTGACCAAAGCATGGGGTTTATCAAAAAGGGATCGGACATCTGCAAAGTTGGTATGCCACGTCCTAGAGACATGTCTAGCATGTCCAGACTAGGTATGTCCTGACATATTGAAGGATTGCACACTTGGGGGTCTTGCCATAATTTCAAAACGTAACTGATTCCCTCTCCTTTGCAATTAGGTCGCCCAGTTGATATAATAACACCTGCCAAGTTTTAATTCCAATTCTCAGGTAAAAAAGAGGAATAACTTAGGAATAAATAATCAATACCCGATCAGCATCATTTGAGTTTTGGAGACAATAAAAAATGTGAGACCTCATATCGCCATTAAAGACCCCAGTAGTCTTGGCAGTCTGATGGATGGACCGATGGTGCAGATGATAATTTGTCAAGGAAGGGGAAGACATGACGTCGAATGTATCGAGGGGTCGTGCGTAGCGATGAATCATAATCAAATTCAACCCTTTAATTCTGGAGGTGGGGTATGTCAGACGGGTTCAATGAAGCGCCAAATCCAGCGCTGAGTAATGTTTGTAATCTTTTGAATTCCTCTTTCTTCTCCATCTTAATAGCTTTTATTTACGATCGGTGCAGCCGACTGACCTTTGAACTTTTCATTATTTTCCACCAGATGCGTCCTCCGTGTTGCTTCAAATAAAATACTTGCAGCGCATAATTCCACGCAGAGTATTATAAAATTAACTCCCTTTGGTATTGTTAGTGCACAGAAATATTATCCACGCAGAAGATTATAAAATTAACTCTTTTTATAGTGACATTATCAATTTAAATTTTGAATTCTTTTTTAAGTTCTTGGGTTTACAAAAAGATCCATTTACAAACAAGACCTCCTATAGAATGGAATTTGATCTATTTTATTTATTTTGATTTTATTTATATTCCGATGTTGATGCTGAGTTATTCTGGGTCACAAGACATCGAGATTGCATTTACCATTTCAAATGATGTTCACATTTATTCTTCTTCTTATTATTATTATTATTTCTTGTGGAGAAACGAAACAGTTTCGAATTGGCAGAGAAACACGCAACCTTGACTTTCAATTTGCCTGCCTCATCATTCGAATCGCGATAATGATATCTAAGGAATAATAAGGAAACCTAATTATTTCATTTCCAGCCTTTTGTTAACAGGGATGAAAAGAACAATTCTGAAAACGATTTTCATCAAAGGTTTGAGTGTTTCGCAAAGTTCATGGAACCTCGAGGGAAGTTCATTAGTTTAATCATTTTCTAATCACTTTGGTGCAAATTGATATTGGATGAGAAATCGTATATTGTATTATTTTATATCTATTTATTTACATTTACCTTAATTTTTTCCAAAATGTAAATTTTCCAACTCAAAGTCGGGTGGGACTTCCCTGGTATTGATAATGATCGAACAGATATAATAGTTGAGATATTCATGCTAAATGCTCGGCTGAAGTATCGACCCAATTCACAAGAAAAGTTTTGGAGTTTCGTATTTTTGGCGCAATTTCATGGCAAATGTTGGATTCATTTCACGGCAGCACCGAGAAACAAAATATTTAAACTTTAATATTTCCGGGAATTTTAATCAAAATGCCTCTTTTTCTCAAAAACAAATTTAATAGAAAAATAGGTGAATTAATAAATATTTTAAACTCCTATAATGCCGATACGTTCAGTCCAATAAACTTAACTATTTGTATTACTTATTAAATTATTATTATAAACCCAGCTGGTCGAAGCAAAAATAAATGTTTAAATGGACATAAAAACATAGAAATGTGGGATGCTATCCTTCGCGACGCATTAAGTCCATGTTCTGTAAAAATCTGTGTTTTCCAACGTTTTTCACTTCAGTTATATCATTTCATTTTCAAATTATTCTTTTAAAATCAGAAAAAGAAAAAAAAACATTTTTTTTTTAAAGCGAAAACAGAAATTGAAGATAATTGAATTTTCGAGCGCAAAACGCGTGACCTTAATTAAGTAATTAACGATTTAATGAAATAAGTTTGAATTATTTATCATTTTATCAAATTTATTACTTAAATTACAAAATTATTGGCGATTATTGTCGGTGAAATGTTTCTAATACAAGTTTGATTTTATTTAAGACGGACGGATGCCGTCAGTGAAGACAGAAGGAAGGAAAGAAAAGGAAGAAAGTCGAGGCAAAGACAGAAGAGGATTTTAAGGACTTGTGATAATTCAAAACTAATATTCAATTTGTCTTCCTCGTGACCAATAATTCCAATTTATTATTTATAATAATAAATATTATTATTAATTATTACTATTATTATTTATTTACCTATTTACTTCTTAAGACAAAAGGGAAGGGCCACTTGGGTAACTAACACAAGTCTTTACAAACTTGTACAAACAAAAAAAACAAAACCAAAGCGTAAGTTAAAAAATGACATAATTCGGTTATCAGAGCAGTAAAACGTGAGACGGTGTCTGATTCTAAAATTCCCAAGGGTGGGGAATCCCAAGGTTTAACTATTTTTCATTGTAAAATGAATATTTAATGATAACTGAGGTAAACGTTTTGTATCTAAGTTTGAAGATGTCTCTTCATGTGTTTGTATTCTGCCGAATTGTAGGGAGAATTTTTATTATTTTATAATAATTATTTAATAATTCCAAATTAATTTATGATTATTATTAATTTATACATAATAATTATTATGTAATTTATAATTTATATTGTATTATATAATTGATTTGATTATATATTTTTATTTTAATTATTTTAATTATTAATTTATACGTAATAATTATTATATATTATATAATTATTATTATGCATAAGTTAATACTAATATTTTTTATTTATCACATTTATACATTTAATTGTTTTTTTTTTAAACTGCTTTTATTTAATAGTCTGATGGACTTGAATAACATGGAATGGAAGGAATTGCAGTAATAATGAAATAATGTCTTCCGTGTCCATCTTAGGCTTGGAAGGTAGAAAGTGATTTCATGGAAATTAAATTATATCCTTCACCAACCGCGATTGGATTTCATGTTGGCATAATTTTAACAACCTGGATTATTTGGAATTAGTTTCCAAAATAAATTTGGAATTATTATTATTATTATTATTGTTATTATTGAAACACAACACCATAATTGAGTTTCTGGGTCACGAAATGTTCTCAGAGATCGTACATTAACTATGGAATAATTTTAAAAATAAGATTATTATTTAATATTTTTTCGAAAAGGCAAATCAGCCTTGTTAATATATTTTAACGCACAATTATTGACACAATATGTGAAATTCAACAATTTAATCGATCGCTTGCAATGAAGAATCATTTTAAGAACACTTTAAAATTGTATTTAGACATGGAACCATTGTCTAACAATTCAGACGTTACGAAATCACGGAATGTTGTCCAACATGTTGCCAGATATCGCAACAAGGCGGAAAACGTTGTTGAACAAAACGTCACGACCGATCAAACATATTCTGCCACCTCATTCTACTTTATTCGTTACTTTTTCTTCCAGTAAAAGTACAAAGTACGAGTACTCGTTCGTCGAGGAAATCCTTCCGATCTGGAAGTATTGATTATTCATTGGAGCAGGTCGAGCAACCGGCTCCCTGATTGATTGACGTGTGACCAACAATTGAATCAAGAGTGGCAGTCCATTTTAATTAGCCTCAACACGTCTTCTTACATTGAGATTAATGCCTTCACTTCTCATGGCACTGTTCGATGACACCTTTTGACGATACAAATGCTTCACTTTCACGTTCTCTGTCCGCAGTTTTGATTGCTTTTCGAATCGACTAATTACTAAGTTACACTTTTCCGAGCAATTATACGAGCACTCTGATGAGTCGCGTCTCCTTCAGTTATTGCCGTTCTGTAGTTTGCGTGTTAAATTCAATTTAAATAAACATTAATTATGTAAATATTTACTGAATTTAGAGAATATCGTAAAATTTGTATCTTAGAAATCGTGCTCCATTTGATTTTGCTGGAGGAGAATCAGAATTAGTATCTGGCTTTAATATTGAATACGGATCTAGATTATTTGCTATGATTTTTATAGCCGAAAAATGTGTTATTTTATTTACAAGTTTAAAATAAAATAATTTAGAAATTTAAAAAATAATCTTATAAATTTAGCCAAGTTAAATATAAATATATTTATTCGTTCGAAACGTTCAACGAAACAATTTCATGACAAAAACGTTTTTGTGTCTTTAATCTCTTTCATCAATTTGCTCGAAGATGTAAATCTTTTATTAAAATATTTAAAGAAATTTCCAAATATTTGTCTAATAACGATTTCAAAAATATGCAAATTTTTCGCATTCAATTTGGATTCTTATCAATTCTGGCGAGATTGACTGCAGCGGTTTTCAATCAAAAATCTGATTTCAATCAAAAACTGGATTCCATTTATTTTGATTAAAGAAATTTTATTCAAAACAAAATTAAATGCAAACGTCGAATCAAAATGTATTGTATTAAAAATCAAAATGTATTGTATTAAAAATGAATAACCGATGATTTACATTTCAATTCACAAAATGAATAACATTTTGAACGCCAAAAAAGATTTCAAACGAATGGATGACAAAACAACTTCTCCTGAATGACAAAAATAAGTTGATATTTTAGTCCGAAGGTCAAACGATTGCTTTAGTGATGAATTTGTTCACAAAAGTGAAAAGCTTAATGGCAGCCAGAACATTCGCAAGCACTCCGGTCGCTCCGTGGTCTGATAATGATCTTTCAAAAATAATATTTGATAGTCTTCTCTCTTCACTCTTCTGAGTGTGAATTGCTTTTGAATTTTTTGAAGAAGTTGTGCCTTCCCGTCACTTGCTGGTCCCAGATAAGGAAGGAATATTTCGTGAAAATGTTTGGAAAACCATTTGGTATTTTCAAGCGAAGTGTTAAATCGGCCTTTGAGGTGGCGTTTTCGAAGGTGCGAAGATTGAGCAGCTGTGGTCCTCTCTTACAAGGACGTGTTGCAATTTGATTGAGGCTTTGAATTTCTCAATCGCTTTTGTACTTTTTGCAAGTTCATTGATTAAGGATTTGTGACGAGTATTCAGTTTCAGGATGGTGAATTGAGTTAAGGATTGACTACAGAATTGGTCTCATATCAGTGGATATGTTTTCAAATATCTGTTTCTTGAAGAGGTTCAAGATGGGAATCCGAAATGGGAATTGGGTGTTGGTGTATTCTACGATTACTAATGCAACATAAATAACAAATGTATTATTAATAATAATAGTAATTATTGTTAAGTGTTAATGTAATAGTCTAATAATAATAGTAATAGTAATTATTATTAAGTGTTATTGTATTATTAATAATAATAGTAACTATTGTTAAGTGTTAACGTATTACCGATAGTAACAGTAATTAATAATAATAATAATAATAATAATAATAAACATTAATATTAATTAATAATAATTACTATTAATATTACTATTAATAATTATTAATATTATTATTAAGTATTATTATTGTTATCACTAATCTAATGCAGTCTTTTTTAAGAATGTAAAACGACAAATATATTGCTGACGAAACGAAATTAACATCAAAAACGTGTGGCTGACATTTCCAGTTTACGAAGGATTGTCAAATGTGATTGAATTCAAACGATGTGATTGAACGATTGGTTCCGATTCAATTATCAAAAACTGTCGTAGAAAGGTGTGTCTTATTGTTTCTATCTTTGTGATGTAATAACAACGATTTAATACAATTATTACTATTACTATTATTATTATTGTTATTATTATTATTGTTATTATTGTTATTATTATTATTATTATTATTATTATTATTATTAAATGTATTTATACTTTTTTTAAATTTATTACTAAAGTAACATAGCGGTCACACGCCCAAATAGACATTACCTACAGGAACATAAGACAAATGTAATATGTTCATTAGAGTTGTTATTCCATTGGTTAGTTCCCAAGAGAACTACCTATTACCAATAGGTCGTTTCTACCTATTAATCGCTACGTGGAAAATAATTATATGATGAACTTTGACAAGGAAATTTAAGATCTAATTTGAAGAGGAACAGATACTATGTCCTAGTCATTTCTTAGAAAATATTTTGAGTCAGAACCAAGTCTATTTCTGAAACGGAGATAGCAATCACGAATCCCATTCACGAACCTATAATGTTATTTCTAAGTGAGGATTTTTTGGGGGATTCCAGAGACTAAAAAACAATGGAGATATTTCAAAAAAAATTGATTTGTTATGATTTCTGACAGGTGCTTTTAAAAACAATCCTCGGAATTATTTTTCGTGGGTTTAATGGACGTAACAAGTTGTTTATAACGGATGTCGTTCATTCCTTCGAGGGAGATGCAGAGGGGAATATTAAAGGATATCTGACGCAAATGAACAATCCATTTGTCCATTAATGAATTCTTAATTTATCTTAAATTTTGAAATAATTGGGGTGAGTGAAAGTTGCTTAGTCTTAGTCTGAGTCTAATTTCCTTTAGATGTCAATAAACATGATGTTTTAACAACTGTTAGTAGTAGTGGCCATAATCGTCATCATCATCTCTACCATCACAGTTTTACAATTTTTGGCATGCCAGGTTATTAGGTCAACTACTATGAATCTTATTGAAAAAAAAATGATATACCTGAAAAATTTATTATGAATTCTTAATTATTATGAATTATGATTCATCACTGCATGTCTAATTAGAATTGAATGAATAATTCATTAGACATGCAGACGATATTAGAGGATATCCGACGTTTCGTTCAATTCATTTGGCCACGGGTGAATTATTATTCCATTGAAGCAACAATTCATTTTGTCCACTAATGAATTATTATTCCGCTGAAATATTGAGTTTTGGACGAGGAATACTCCCCCCTTTGACAACCCTAATTGATCGTTCAACCACGTCCTCGTCTTTTTCTACGTAAAATTTATTTTACGCTTCATTTCATCAATCCGTCTTTGTCACTGAGCAGGACATTTTTTTTCTCTTTTATAAAGTCTTCAAATTATTTGATGATATCTTTTGCCTTCAATTTATTTCAGATTAAGCATTTTATTCGTTAAAAAGACACATTTCTTCTCTTGAAATGGAACTTTAAAACTTTGCGAAATTTGTTTGTTTGTTTTTTATCTCAATAAGATGAGTTAAATTTGAATTAAAAATTAGCTAAAATTGGAATCAATTCGCACCCATCTACAAACTCGGCAGTAGCCTGCTATAAATTTAGCGATCAGCTGTGCATAATTTAGAATTTGTGAGTAATAGAAGATCAAAATTCAAAATCCATGAAACGATTGATACCCGATGTTTTATGCGCCAAACATTAAGAAAATATAAATTTTTATTCCGCACCAAATTCACAACAGATCATGTGACCAAGAAGGCACGGCCAGGTCTCCGAATGAATCGCTTCTCCATCGTTTTGAGTTTATTAAAAATACACAAATGACTTTTTTTTAAAAACTCTGCTGCTGTATTTCATGGAAAGCATTTGTAGCAACATTTTTCTGAATTTATAAAAAAAAATTATCACAATTGTGGCAAATAAAATGTATTCAAGCAACAAATGGCCAACAAATAGTGTCATTGGTAAACGTTAGTTTAAGCCAAGGTTTTGTGACGTTGTTGTCGTTTCTATCACTGATTGTTTTTTATAATTATTGTTTATAATTAATTATTTATTATTATCACTAATTGTTTTTTATAATTATTATTTGTAATTAATTATTTGTTATTATTTCTTCCTATAAGTCGTTGTTCTCCTCGTCGTGTATGACAACGTATTATTGTCATCCGTGAAATATCAACGAAAGAACGTCAATTATTTTAATGAATGAAATATTTTTCATCAACATTTGCTTCAAAGTTTTGAAGAAATTCGTTAAATTATGAAACTCGAATAAAATTTAGAACTTATTTTTGACCCTCTTTGAACTTAATGAATCTATTTTTAAGGCCACAAATGAATCGGACATCAGAAAATAACGAATGTATTTATTTATTTATTTATTATATCATAAACAACATTAATGACGTCAGCAATAAACAGCAAACAACAATGGAACAAATAATTATTAAATATTTTTTTATAAATAATTCATTTCCACTCGAAATTGCAAATAAATCGGAGATGTAAAATTTGCAAATTGATGTGATTAATAGATATGAAAGAGATTTTATAATAAAGGATATGACATTAACATGAGAAGATGACATTAAAATGTTCTGAATATTTTTTTAAAAGGACCAAGACGGAGCAAGATTGCACTTTTCACGGTTGAATGAGGAAGCCATTAAAATGTCCATTTATTTACTTATGTTTGTTTGTATTTATTTGTGTTTATTTATGTTTATCGATGCCATATTTCCAGGTCACCTGCTCTAAAATCAATCAAGTGATTACGAAGAAGTTGAGATTAATGTAACGCGAGACAAGCAAAACATGAATGGAGGTCATCATTTTAGACGTCTCGAGAGGCTTCTGGTTTTTGTAACACTTCATAGAAACAAGAAATGAATGTCAAACCAAAAACAAATCGCATTTGCAGATGGTATTGGCTTTCGATCATTAATTAACAATTTAAGTAATAATTGTTAATCTGATAAGGCGTTTCTCCCACGGTTCGAGAAATAATTTCTCCATCGCCAAGACGAGAAAGCCAAATTCTATGTGGAAAGCAGGGAGATGCAGATGGAAGAAGTTTAGATGCACGGATATGGCGGCATCGAGCGCTGGAGGCTCAAAGCAGTAACGAGCACCGTGCAGTGCTGCTTGATCTCGTATCGTGGTCGTTGTTTCCGACACAACAACAAGTGTTGCTTTCGTAATTACAGATGAAGCAGTTTATAAAATCTCCTCGCTTGGAGTAAATCCAAATCAAGTCCTATGATGGCTCCTCAGATGATCTGCTTCCAATTCCTGATTCTCCTTACTTCGCTCGACCTTTCCAGGGGCAGGGGACCTGACCTTTCAGGTGACGAAAGTTGGTATTCTTGCTTTTTCCTTTCGTTTTTTATTTTATAACATTTTTAACAGAAAAATTGCTTAATTTGAATTTATTTCAATAAAAAACTAAGTAGAAATTTTCCGGAATCAATTCCAACCATGTGCTTTCCAAATGTCTAACTGTAAAAGCAGAACGTAACGTTCTTTAGAGCCGAGTCAGCATTTATTTTTCCTCCTTTATTTCTTTCGAAGCCTCCAACTTTCTGACCATTAAGGGTTTCGTGTTTGTGTGCCATTGCCGAGAAAAGAAAATGTGCAATCCACTCCTGGTGACTAAACCTCCCCGAACGGTGGCCATCTCCATCGAGCGATAGATTTTCTTCAAAGAAGCTGCCCTTGTGCTTTTTGTATGGAGTAAAAGAAGGAAAATCATTCTTTTTAGGAGAACCTTCTAAACACACTTTGTGAACGATAAAACAAAAGTAGAAAACACGAAATGTGAGAATAAATTGGTCGAGATAAGAGTGGCGTGATTGCACGGTACTTGGAGCCAATGTACCTCAAATGTCTCTCAAGCTTATGATCCGTAGCTGTCATTATCACGGGTATCATTTGTTTCCCTTATCACTGCTCATTATCATTGCGATGTTAAGCATTATCACTCTTAGTCGCAGCCTCTTATCAACGGTACGGATTTTCCAAGGAGTTTCTACTAGTGATTGGGAAAGCGTTACAATCGGTTGTGTCAACAAAGAACATATTAGGTGTAAATATTTTATGGGCGAACCGTGCATTTAATGGCACGTGAGTTTTAAACAACGTGCAGACACCAGGTTAAAATTATGACAGTCATAAATGCAAACCATTTGACATGCGGTGATGTAAGGTACACGACGAGACGGGGCGGGTACGACGATGTGTTTAACAATGCAAAGCAGGCAGTAGTCTATTTGCAAGAGAATGAAAGACAGCGAGGTTTGATAATTGTCATAAATCAAGTCGGGAGTGGCCGGGGGGAAATGGAAAGATGGAAGAAGATGCAGTTACTGGGCAGCTGGCCACGTTCTACGCTCTCAGACGCAGGAGCAGAAAATTGGTTTCTTTCAAATGAACTGCTGATGTACGATACATCTCTTGTGTGCGCATGTCTCGCTGCACACTCGGCCGTCGCCGGCATTAGCAATGTCATTCCATACGTCGTCCTTACCGAATTGCGACTAAAATTACTCCGTCACTATAGAATTATAATCCCCGGTTGAAATTTCTAGTCGAGAAGGATATTCTTGAAATTTTAAATTCTCCGATTCGCTCAAACAATTCTGGAAAAGCCCTCCTTCTTTGCATCCCTATTTTCCAGGCAGCGATTCTTCATCTGATGGCACTCGTGCTATTATCTCGGCCTGCAATCGGCTTCGAACCAATTGGAAATGAATTGATTTTGATCGATCGAAATCGCCACGCTAAAGTGATAATCCAACGCAGCACCTGAAATCCAATCCTTTGGATGTCGCACGAAGCCATCCCAAGGAAAGGAAATAATGCATACGAATGGAGGCTAGGATAGGATGGGAAGACGTGTTTTAATACGACAAGATTGATACTGATGGTCCTCTCCTGTGATTTATCGGCCTCTCTGCTGATAAGGCATAAAGAGGTGGACGAATTAAAAGATGTTTCTTCCACTTTTGGACGGAACCTGCACCGTACTTTCGATTCGATAAAGTCCGGAATTGCTCGGCGAAATTAATGTGAATTTTATTGAAATTGTGGGTCCAAAGGTCCGAAATTCAAGACGATGTCAATGAGGCCAATTCATTGGAAACTTGAGATGAACTCAATTGTACTCGGCCAGTAGAATCAGGGGTCGCTCCGGATTCCCCAGGGTATCACGTGACTTGAGGTTGGATGAAGTGTGAGCCGATGAAACGGAGTTTGTTTGCGTACAACTCGAGTGAGGTTTAGACGAATTCTCAGTCATTATTTGCTTCCGTCTCAACAAAGCGGAATTTTCTATTTTCCAGCAAACTCTCAATTCTAACTTAATGCTGAAGAATTGTTTGGTGGTGTATCCACTTTGTCTGCGATTCTCTGTCTGGCATTCCAATAAGATTTCTAACCGTCTATTTTTTTTTCCATATTCACGACTTTTGCGTGTTTTGCATTTTGCCGACCATTCATTAATCGTCGCTCAATTTTGGCTTACGAAAGCTGATTATAAAACATGGAAATGCATTTATTTCTCGTTGTAATCGGTCATGTTGTATTAGAGAAAATATTGAAATATAAAAAGTAATTCTAAAATATTTATTCTCCGAAGCAGTAAATTTTATTATTTCGCTTTCGCAAAACACGCGTCGTTTTGCCGTAAATGTTTGATGATGGCGTTCCCGAAACATTAAATAACATTATCTCGGGACTTATTTCAAAAGCGAAACTTCAAAAGAGAATCAATTTGAGAATCACAGAATACGAAATTCTCATTTTCCATATTTTTATATATTTATAAGGGATTTTTATGCGCAGGAAGATAAAGGGAATTGAAAATGTTCATAAAAGTCCGTGATGACGTTGACTGTTGTCACGTCAATAGGAACTTTGCCTCGGGTTCGAAAGGACCCCGCTTCAATCTCTGACATAACCGTGAACAACTGCCACGACATATAAAACATCTTATCTAAATTTAAGCAAATTTCAGTTAATGTTTTTCTCATATTTCCAAATGCATATTGCATTATGCAAAATGTCTCTGCAGGATTCTGGCCATGTTTTTTCATATAGAAAGCATTTATCACTACGTATAGAAATTCAACTTTGGCGCCACTAACCGCAATCTTTATAATTGTAATTCAATTGGAGATTATTTATCTCCTTTTTTTTTATTTCGCGACGATGTATTGTATCTTTGTGTCGGGCTATCTCGAGATATCTCACGCACACACGCGCGCACAAATCAAACATCCGCGTCTCCGAGCGTACACTTCGGTTGGACGATAATATAATATAAAGCTCATTTGGAGGATGATTGCATGCAGCTGCAAGGCTGGCAGAAAGTTATGGGGTCAAACCGCGGGATGGAGCAGAAGTGAAACGGATTTCTCTTTTCATACAAATTTTCCCTAAACATTCCATCTCAATTAGTTCCCTTCATCGATCGAGCGACACCGAAAACTTAAGAACCAACTGCGACATCAACTACACGCTGTTACGTGATTTCCAAAGAATGTCTAGGTTTGTTGACGTAAGTGACTGGAATTGTTTCGTATGAAATCATGAAAATGGAAACACAAAGGAAATAAGACTCGTCGCGAAGTCTTCAAGAACAAGCACTCCTGAAGAATTTCCAACTCATTGGTTAATGCCGCTTGACGGATCGCGTGACGACGGTAAAAAACGACAAAGAAACAAAAATTAAACTCGCTGTCATCTTCTCATTTGGTCGAGGGCAAGTCATGAAATATAATTAATTCCATCTTCTGAAGAAACTCACTCGTCGGTTGAACTTTAGGGCCGGAGACACGAATTTATGCGAAGTCATTCGAACATTCTCGAGGAATTTCTGATCGAACGCGGATCATCATGTGCTTTTCACTCTCCACGCCGGAATGTTTGGACAAACAAGATGGCCTCCCGGTTTTTTTTTTAATTTCCTCACAGGACGAACAGATGGCGCTCTATATCGTCTAATTTATCCGCCTCAGTACATTGTCTTCACCATTCATCTCGAATTCAAGCAGGATAAGAAGATTAGTATCTTCTGTCTCGAGTGACCAAATGAAGAAGCATTCGCAGCTGGAAGGTGAACAGATGTTCCACAGTGCGATGGAAGAGAGATTAGACGGGATACACAAGCGACCGAAGAAGCTTCTTTCTGAGCTAGGAAATGAAAGGCGTGTTGCATATTGCATGGAGGCACGGGGCTCTGATTGCGTTGTAAACATTGCCTCTCCAGTGCACTTTTTTCGGTGCCATGTAATCTCGAGAAGCCGTTAATAGCTGGAAAAACATATTTCGCGGCTCGTCATTCCGCACGAAGGAATGTCAAACGTAATCGTGGTGATTATTAGAAGCTTCATTTACATCCGCGAAACACACAGGGTTGCAGCGGAGAATTCTAAACAGACCGCGATATCAAGCGATAATTTTCCTCGGTTCGCACAAAAAAAATGTAGAAGAGAAAAACAAGCCTAATAAGCAAGCTAAGATGATGTACGAGTAAATTTGGCAAGGAGTGGATTTCAATGCGCGATAATTATTGTGCCAGGCTTAAGTTCTCGGATGTAATCAGCTTTTTCTAACGTATCGGACCACACTTTACGATTCCTTTTCATAGAATATTCTCATTTAAAATGTAAATTATAACGATTGCCTTCGTTTTGTCCTGAAACAGACTTATATCGACTGTATTCCCTCTTCAGAAAAGGCTTTCTCTAGGCAAAGTCAATTCAACACGTACAAACACTCCGTAGACAACGCTAAAATCTTTTATTCAAAGAAACGATTTGAACTCAACCGTTTAATAAGTGTGGAGTTAGTGTCCATTCCGTTCTCTCATGTGAACGAATGTCGGGAGAACTATGAAATTCTAAACGACCACAAAACCAGGATATAAACTTTATTGCAATATCGTAGTGCGGGAGTAAATGGAACGACTGAAGTAACTTTTAAATCTTTGTCATATGTTCGTCCTGAGAATTCCACCATCATTTAAAAACAACACCATTGATTCACCACCGTGTTTTTTGTAGCTAATACGACAACTACAAGAGATAAATGAATAAATGCAAAATAAATAATGAATTAACTCTCTTTTAATTCCAGCAACTAAATAATATTTTGTAGACATCCGTATTGTTATTCTAAATTTCAGATTAAAACTTTTCAAAGCACAATAAATGAAGCAGGTTGATTAAGATCCCGTCACATCTTTGAATTTAATATTTAATGTGCATTTATCTCCTCGGCTATTCCATCCTAAGAATATTAGATCACTAGATCACACGTTGCAACGTGTGCCAAAGAATTCCAGAGCCGCAACTGGGCCTCTTTAATGAACGTTCGAGTTATCAACCTATAAAGCACCATCAGACATACATTAATTCCTGTCTGAAACTAAACTCTGAATCATATTTTTCACAAAATTCACTGAACGCTGAAATATTGGACTCAATATTAATGCAATCTACGAATATTGAACCTAAATATTGGATTTGATTTTAGTGCAATCTGCGAATATTGAACCTTATTTCTTAAACGTTTAATGATAACAATTTGAGCAACTTAGTTTCGACATTTTGCAATTTCTACCATGAACTGCTCCATCTTCAAATTTTATCCTTTCTCTCCTCCTTTAGCTCTACCAAAAAACATACTTCGACAAAAGGTTTTGTTTAATTTAAGTAAATTAAAGAAGCATAACATTCTTTTCCTTTCTTTTTTTTTTTTTTGATTCGTTGTTCCTGTCATTGTCAATTTTCAAAATTTCCTCACGATTCTTGGTGGATCTGGTGTTGCTATTAAGATAAGAAAATTAGGACATTTTCAGTGATTTCGACAGGCAGTTTCGAAATTCCAAATGGATACCAATAGTGGTGCTTCTGGGAGCATTTTTATAGATTGCATTATAAAATAAAGTCGACACGAGCACTAAGCAATGACATTTTGTAGGCGGATAATTAAATTTAGTTCATTGAATAAATGACTGAAGCAATTTTTATTGAGAATAATTGGAAACATGGCGGGGTCTAAAATGTTGATGTTTCATCTAGAAGAGTCTTCCGAGTATTTCTAAACGTAAGTTTAATGAACTGTTTGGACAACGTACAACAGCTTAGGTCTCTAATTCTTAGCATGCATTGGTACGTGGAGCCTGTCAAATGTTTTCCAGTTTCGTACCGTTTAATTACAAGTCCCACGAGTTGCCATCAATTCTTTTCTGGGACGAAATTCGTCCCTCGAAGGGCGATGTGCCCCCTGCGATGCGAGAACGATTTTTGCGGCGCTTACAAAAAATTTTCTGCATGAGAAATTCTCTTGGAAGGCTGGATGTAATTTGAGGCGACAAAGTAATCGGTCATGCATCAGTTTGCTATGAAGCCCGGAAGATTTGCTCTCTGAACCGTGAACTCTAATTAAAATCTCTTCCGAACTGATCACGACAACAAGACCTGCAGAAAGCATTAGAGTATTGATGATACTGAGGTACGAGGATACCGAAGGGTATTCTTTCCATGCATTGACCCTCCGCTCGTGTCCATCATTCATCCAGACATGAGAGCAGCTCATTGTCATGTTAACGAACATTATGCAGATGCTTTCTCTGCAGACATCTCAATGATTGATCCAGAAATTTGTGTAAGGACAAGATCGGGCATGCTGATGAGACCAATATGCATATAGATTGCCTCCATCTGGCAGGTTGTGGCAGAAATTTGAATATCCACGTTTTATGGAAAATGAAATTAATTCTTGAAGTCAAACTTGGAACCTTCGAGCAGAAGTTGGAGGAGAAATACGAAGAAGAAATGGCAAGGAAGTTGTTCCATAGAAATAAATGAACGCCGCCCGCAACGATAATTGATGAATCCTGTGGTTCCAATATCTTGATGCAGGCAAGAAAACCAATTAAGTCGTAAATTAATTAGGAAGGGTGGATCCAATTAATATTCGTCGTTGTTAATACGACTTGTTCTCGATTTCTTTTTTCATAACAAGGATCGATTTCATCTCCGATTCTGAGAATGGCATGAAGCTCAGAGAGGAATCATAACAATCGGACAATTTCAATAATATCTGATTTATTCTTACCTCATTCTCTCATTGTTGAACGCATATCCCTTCAAAAATTAACGGTGAAAAGGCTTTTAAAAAATAAGCGAAGAGAACACGCGTGCAAAGTCCAAATCATTTTAAACTCCTTTTCATAGGACGAAATGGCCGGGTCATTCTTCTGAGGGCATTTTCTACTTCGCATGATCGTCATGCCGTTCCATGGAAACTTCATTTTTAAAAACCACGTGACAAAAGCTCAGATTTCTTTTCAGATGCAAAAGAGCATCCACGCGAGTGAAATTGGAGGCAGAAATGTTGGATGTTTGCGCTTCGGAAAAACCCCTCAAAAACACTTTTCTCTCTCCACATCAGAAGCGTAAACCACTTCAAATTTTCTCCTTGGTCACACCAGATTACGATTATTAATGCCGGTTGTTCGACCATGCGTATCACCGCTTCCAGGACATTTCCGGGCAGCTTTTAGCAGGGTTGACAATGAAATGAACGCCGAAATGCGCGGATAATTTTACATTTTTGTAGATATACTTTTGAAAAGCGCTCGAACACAAACGCAATTTGATCGAATGCTTGGTCTGTTGACTTTAGAAGTTTTCAACATTCGCGCGCAAAAAAAAATGTGGGATTCGGTTTTTTTTCGATGGCGAAATCGTGCTCGCAAAAGGAGATTAAAAAAGCGTATTACATCGATCAGGACCCAAGCAAAAATTGGAAACGTGGAGAATTGGAAAGAATTTCAGCTCCAGGTGGAAGAAGATCGGTGACAACTGCCCGTCGTAGACAATCCTCAGGACTGCCTTAGATAAGCCACTTAATCCCTTCAATTCTCTCGAAGATTAACCGACTGAGACAGGACCGTGGAAGCCAAACAAGATTCAAATGTGGTTCTGCAATAATTTATGCCTCGGCAAATTTTGTTTTTATTGTCCATGTAAGCACATCGTCTCACAAAAGCCGGTGAACTGGCATTTTTAAATTCCAAATAATTTTGCTCAAACAAAAATTATTCATTCCCATTGAGAAACAGGCGGAAGAGACCTTTTCAAATTAAACTAACTGAAGGAGAAAGTCCATTTAGTCTGTATTCTTGGAGAAGAAATAAATTCCTCTATTCAAAAACTTCCCCATTGTCGTGGCTTTTGTGTTCGGGTTGATTAGAGAAATGTTTTATGCAAGAATTAAAATAAAGAAATCAACCGAATTGACACCAACCATCTCAACTCCAACCTCGTGAAGCAGTTAAGAATGAACGTTTTGCAGACTTTCAATGCTGTCGAATTAAAGTAAAAATGTAATAATAAAATTAAATACTAAACAAACGTTTGTATCAGCAGAGAACGTGATAACCATGTCGGATGAGAAGAGACTGATAAAGAAATTATTGGACGACTATGAAACTGTCGGAGTGGTGGGCAGACCCGTGTACAACACCTCCCAGACCATCAGCGTCAGCTACGGTCTGTCACTGATTCAAATCCTGGATCTCGATGAAAAGAATCAAGTACTCACGACCAACGTGTGGAGCAAATATGTGAGTTTAGCAAGAATTCTCTCAATTATTTTTGCATTATCCACCTCTTTGCAAACCCAAACAAAAAAAAAACAAAATTGAGATGTTAAGGTGGATTCGGTCGGTATATAAAGTCGATGACAATAATGTCAAATGTCCATCGTTCGGCGTTAATATCCCCCGCGTCCAACTCAAAATTGCGTTCAAACGAGAGGAATTTGTCAGTTGTTCAATCGTCCGAGATTGATCGAATTCGTAGAAAGTTCAAAGCGATGTGTCGAACTACGGAAGATAGTGTTTCTTTCGCAAGGACTTCAAGAGAAGGTGAGACGTTGTCGTTATTTTTTTTTTCATTTTGTTTAGCTTACAATCAGTTGCAAGAAATTCATATTTTGATAAATGCTTGGTTCACTGTGATGCCAAGCAAAAAAGGGTGTTCAGAGCAAGCAAAATATGAATTTCTTGTGCATATTTTCTTGCATTGCCCATGTAACGGACACCCTATTTTGCTTGCAGGCTTACATGTGGACCAAGTGAAGATGATGCCTCTACCGAAAACGATGCACTCTTGAGATTTAGTTTTTTTTTTAAATAACTTTTGGAAACAAATAAAATTCTCAATCAAACTTTCCCTTCTATAAATTCTAATTTGATCACCAAAATTTCAACTCGGATCGTCTATAAATCATAATGCAAAGTGACAACCTGCGAACGGTTTCTGGAAGTTGATTTGGAACGAGAAACCAGTTGCATGAGGCATTGGAAAGCCGAATCGTGCATCATCTTGGATG
This sequence comes from Hirudinaria manillensis, assembly GCA_034509925.1. Lineage (NCBI taxonomy): Eukaryota > Metazoa > Annelida > Clitellata > Hirudinida > Hirudinidae > Hirudinaria > Hirudinaria manillensis. The sequence continues at coordinate 3,341,800 of CM067532.1, read as the reverse complement.
GTCAGCGTTGGACACTGACAAATTACTTTAAAAGCTTTCTACTCTCCAGGATTTTTGGATCAGCTTTTGAAGATTTTTCCTTCCTCTTTCCTCCCGTACTTGGAGTAAATAGAATTAGTAATTTCAAAGAGTCTTCTCCTCGAAATCCATTTACTTTTGCAAAACAAAGTCCACCATATTGAACTCGGCCTTAATTAAACTCGAGCACGAGTTTCCAATTAAAGACCAAATTCGTTCTAATAAAAAGCTTTAGCTGTAAATATTAATGCCTTCGTGTACTGAAAACGAAATGATTTCAGCAATTAATCCCCAAATCTAAGTTCGACTGAAAATCCCAACAAAGTCGCAACATCCAAGCAAAAATAAGCGGTCCCAAATGGACTGGTTTTTATTTCTGCTTTTAAATTTTTTAATCAAATTCTTCTAAGGAAATCATTAAATATTTTTTTTGTAAGATTAATGCTTTGTCAGGATAAAATTTTAAAATCGTTCATAATAGTTGCATAAAGAATTTGCGATTAAATCGTGGAAATAATTTTAAACTTGTTTTTAGAGAATAGAGTTGAGCTAATTCTCAAAATGAATTGTACAAATTAAAAAATCGGAGGTCTTGCAACTGCGATTAAATCGCTTCTTTAGGAGGCAGTAAAAGTCAATTTTTAATCTTTTTACCACAGGCTTGGGTGGATTTGCTGCTCCGTTGGAAACCAGAAGATTACGGAAGCATTAATCTCGTCAGGGTACCCTCCTCGAAAATCTGGACTCCGGACATTGTGCTGTACAACTAGTGAGTGTCAATTTTATCGTCTTCCGTCAAGTGCAATTTCTTGCCGGCAGCTTTGGCCCCTGAAACATTTATTAATGTCCAGAATAAAGTTATCCTATTACCAGCCATAAATGTTGTTTCTCCGCCCATGCACATCGTCATTTTATGAAACTTTTATGGCGCCTCAAATGCCGGAACGTTTTGTCCGAACGACGCCGAATAAGCGTTTGCGTTTAAAAGTGACATTTCAATGTGTAAACGTCCATCTCTGTAGCGCCGACACGAGGCTGAAAGAGCACAGAGATGCTTTGGTACTGGTCGAGAGTACCGGCGAAGTTCGCTGGCTTCCTCAAGCCATCTTCAAGAGCACTTGCAACATCGACATCACCAACTTCCCGTTCGACATTCAGAAATGTTCGATGAAGTTCGGTTCCTGGACTTATGACGGTTTCAAGCTGGACGTGAACTTCCTCGATCATAGAGATCAGTTCGACATCTCCGACTATGTCCGGAGCAACGAGTGGGAGCTTCTCGAATATCCAGCTGTGAAGCACACGATTTATTACTACGGTCTCGACGAGCCGTACCCCGATCTGACTTTCTACGTGGTCATCAAGAGAGTGGCCGTCACCTATAATTACATCCTGGTCCTGCCCTGCGTCCTCCTCTCCTTCCTCACCCTCGTCATATTCTGGCTGCCTCCAGAATCACCTGCCAAAGTGATGATAGGTTGGTTATTTTTGGATCGGGCCTTTTCAATGCCCATTATCTTCCACATCATTGGCAGTCATCACGTCCGGGTCGTAATACCCAATTGCTGTTCCAAAGCTGCTTGATTTGTGCCCCATTAAAGCGGTTCTAGACTTCGTTTACAGCAATCAAAACCTTCAACTTAACTTTCGCGGCTCACGATTATTGAAGCACCGACCTGTGCGATATGACGATGCACACGAACACACATCGGTTTTACTTTTCAAACAATTGTTAATTCATTTACATGTTTTAGAATTCTGTTGGCATTATTAAATTACTAAAACTAAAATTACCTAGAGATGTAAATTGATGGCAATCGTGAATTATTAAACCAGGGATGAGTGTCTTCGTGGCTTTCTTCGTGTTGCTCCTTCTTCTGGCAGACAGCACCCCACCGGCCGCATCCTCCATCCCTTTGATTGGTTAAACGATTTTTCATTAATGTGTTTTAATAATGCTTTAGATATTTATTCGTGATGCTAAACAACTTGTTATTTTTATGAGGATTTTATTTTAAGCTTCTATACACAATAATTGACTGCAAGACTATAACATTACCATGTCCATCCAAAGAGTTACCTTCATTTTCAGGCGCTTACTTCTGCGCGAACATGATCCTCATCACGCTCTCCACCTTCCTAGCTGTCATCATCATTCAAAATCACGTGAGAGGAGATAGAAAGAATAAAGTTCCTAATTGGCTCAAAAGGGTGGGCATTTCACTCATAATAACAGCCATTCATTAAGAAGCCTTTTATTCCTAGTAAAGATTTTTTTTTTCATTTTCAACTTTTTTTTTCTTAAAAGGACGTTCTGTCATTCGAGGTGCCGTTGTATCGTGACTTGACACTAATACCGGGTATTTATTTTAGATCGCCATCGACGGCATGGCGAGAGTACTTTGCATGTCCGAGTTCTTGGATAAAGAAGCGCAGAAAACGAATCAACAGAGAAGCAACAGCAAGGGCAAAGACGAACAGTCTCAGGGTAGAACGGCGTACCTCCACCAGCCGCAGTCGGCTTCCACTCTGAGACCGACAGAGGGCAGGAGAAGCATGTTCAAACCCTCATCGGCAGACGAAGGTTCCGTCGGAATAATTCGGGGCACCTGTCAGGTTTCCATGTTTCCTCAGCAGACGTCAGGCGACCAGGCGCCATTTTTGCACCCGCAACACTACCAGCAACAACAACAGCAGCAACCGCAGCAACAGACTTACTACCAGCAACAACACCAGCCAACCGTCGAGACTCAGAACCCGGTCTACATGGTGGGCTGCAGTCCTGCCTTAGAGAACGACGTCAAAGAGATTCGCAAGATGCTGAAGGCTTACATCACACGGCTCGAGAACAAAGACGCTAGCGCCAAACATGCCAAGGAGTGGCGTCTCGTGGCCAGGGTTTTGGACCGAATCTTTTTTTACGCTTACATCGGAACGATCATCGTCTCTCTCTGCACCATCTTCCCCAGGGAAGTGGCCGATTTCCCGAGAATTTCCAATGCCACGGTCGGTCCGACGACCGAATCTCCTGTCACGAGCCACCTATGACCGAACGGAGTCCTGTTCTAGATAAATACGAGATATATTTGTAGTCATTTTCAGTGAGTATGTAGACCTGTTAATAATCTTGGTGCCCTTTCAAGCGACAAGTCGATGTCTTCTCGACGTTCCAAGTCCCGAATGACACGCTCGAGATGACACGCGTCAAGTGTTTGTTGATGCAATTACCCCTCGTTCGGTGACGTCACAAGTGAATTTAATGAGATTTCTCGAGTCAGAGCCGATGTTTATCCTGCCATCTTTGCACACCACGAGCCTGATCAACTTTTTATACTGACATCCTCCATCTGATATCCAACAACAATAATAATAATAATAATAATAATTATTATTATTATTATTATTATTTATAATAATAATAATTATTATTATTATTATTATTTATAATAATAATAATTATTATTATTATTATTATTTATAATAATTATTAATTATTATTATTATTCATTATTTATTATTATTATTATTATTAATTAATACTATTATTATTATTATTAATTATTACTATTATTATTATTAATTATTACTATTATTATTATTATTATTATTTATATTATTATTATCATTATTATTATTACGCTAGGAATCCAGTGTTCTGGAAACCACCCAGGTTGGGCGTTCAATCAATGGTGTCAATCTTCAATCACTTGGTTGAGATTTTATTTTCTAACAATTTACTTTTGGATGTGACCTTGTGTTGAAAGAGGCATCACTCCTCTGCATCTGACTGAACGTCACCAAGTTATGATGATGATGACGACGACGATGATGCAACGAGCATAAAACTCTGTGCTCCCTATCCTTAGAACCTAGAAATCATTTTCAGTCAAAAAAACCTCCGCGAATCCGCATGAAATGTGTCCGGAAACATTTAGCACATGAAGGACACGAATGATGATATCCAACGATGGTGATACCTAAAGGCGATACCGAAGAATGATACCCTGTCCGATCAGCTCCCAAGATCCCGATCCGATCATCCGTGAAATGGATGAACAAATCATGAAGTTAAACTGACGTCACGTCGAGAAGATCAAGTATTCCGTGATGACGTCATCGTTAATAAATTTACTAATTTTTGAAATTGTTCATTTGTGTTGTCAGTCTATTAAACCCGACTTTTCCAGATGCGTTCATTCATTTTCTCGTTCGTGTTTCTGTTTTTAGCGAAAGGTAAACTCTGAATGTCTCTCGATATTTAGCGCCGCTGCTGAAATTGTGGAATAAGTTTAATAATAATAAAAAAATATATAACGTTCGATAAACATTTTCGGCAATTTGCGCAAATTTGGCCGATTGTCACTCTACAGTGTTTAAGTGTTTAATACTTTGCTTTAAATTTTAAATAACTTGCCTGAAATATTTTAAGCTCTTCTTTCAACAGAAATATTTGTATTTTTAAATGTTTTTTGAAATGAAAGAGCTGTATAAATATAAATGCTAGAGACTACCCTTAAGCAACATAACTTATACACGTTCTGGGTAAACGTGAATTATTAAATTGATAATTTATTTGTTTTATTTTAGAGCTGGAATGACGTCATGCTCAAATGGAAACCCGAGGATTATGGAGAACTCACCAAAGTACGAGTTCCTGTCACCAAGATCTGGAAACCTGACATTGTTTTGTACAACTTGTGAGGATTCCATTCATTCATTCTTTCTTTCATTCATTCATTCATTCTCTATTTCTTCATTCGTTATATTCATTATGTTCATTATATCATGTCGTTTAGAAATTGTTTTCAGTCGAGAGCCATGTTGAGATAAATTTATAGTGCATACAGTTTATTCTATTTTTATCTATATTCTAATATTTATTCTAAAAGTTTATATTCGATTATAAATATATTACTGATAATTACTTTTATTCCTTATTTTAAATAACATCCTGTACACATGGATTAAGATGCAAATACATGCAAAGTTTTGCACAAACAGCGCAGACGAAAGACTCAAGGAGCATAGAGAAGCAATGGCGGTTGTCCAGCACAACGGGGAGGTCTTGTGGCTTCCGGCTGCCATTTTCAAGTCCACGTGTTCCATCGACATCGTCTACTTTCCATTCGACATCCAGAAATGTCACCTCAAGTTCGGATCTTGGACTTACGATGGTTTTGAGCTCGATTTGAACTTGCCAGAGGGCTCCAACGGACTGGTGATTCATCTTTATTTTGTTTGACAGCGCCTTTATTGGCATCGTTACGCAACTGTTAACTCTGATTTTGCCGTTTTTAGTGCCAACCGTAAACATTGCAGATCGATTTGACGGATTATTTGGAAAGCAACGAATGGAAAATATTGAGTCACCCTGGTCGGAAAAACAAGAAGGTTTACACGTGTTGCATCCAGCCCTATTACGATCTGACATTCTCGATTATCATGAAGAGGATCCCTTTCTCCCACATTTTCAACCTCATCATACCCTGCGTTCTTCTCTCTGTACTCACTCTCGTTTCCTTCTGGCTCCCACCGGAAACACCCGCCAAAATGCTGCTCGGTATTGTGAATATGTTCATGACTTAATGTAAAATCTTTTGAAATGTTTTTTTAGAAATCTCAGATAAATAAAAACTTTAGTGCAATTTTCAGTAAAAACAAAAGAGAAGTGATTCATTCAGAAGCCTCAAAAGCTTAGTGTTGGCAAGCCCCTAAATCCCTGAATACGATCAATTTATCTCAGTTTGAACCGATTGCCCCACGCTTAAATGATTTGTGACCCTCAAATGACAGTTCTATTTTTTCAAATAAAACTTCACATTTTAGGATTAAACCTCTTCCTGGCATTCTTCCTTCTCCTGAAAATTCTGTCTGTATCCACGCCAGCCTCCAAGTCCATACCTCTCATAGGTAGCTCATCCATTTAGTCCTCTCCTTAAAAAAATTAATCCCCAAAACCTGACCGTAAAATTTTAAATAAAATTTATTCTCCGTCGAACATTAAAGGAGCCTACTTTTGTCTGAACATGGTTCTGATCACGCTCTCGTCATTCATCTCCGTGGCTGTTATCAACCTTCACAAGAGGGATGACAAGAGAAACAAAGTTCCCAAGTGGCTAAAAAAGGTCGGAGGAATTTAAATTTCTTTCGTCGATTGATACTTGCCTCCGATGTTCCTTGCATCTTTACGAGCGTTTACGATCGCGTTGCTAGGTAACGTCTGAGATTAAGTAAAATTTACGACTGGTATAGGAGCGGTCCTGCAAAAGATAATTTCCTTCGGCAGGTGGCCATCGAAGGATTGTCTCGCATCCTTTGCATGGAGCAGCGCAAGAATATCGTCAAGAAGCCGAGGAGAAACCATGTTACGCATCACGTGACCCACGTCATCGACGGAACAACCGATGGAAGAAAAAGTCATCACGAAAAGACCATAAAGTCTCCAGTACTTCCCTATAACAAATGGGAACCACCCTCACCCGTGAACTGCAGCACCCAGCAAGGTTACTCATTTTTCTTCGTATCTCGATGAATTTCAATATTTCCAAATTATTTTGTATTATTCATTAGCGTTAGTGCAGCGATGTTGATAAAGTGAGTGATGATTTGCTAGGCATTTTAATAATTGAAACCTCCATCCTAGTCATTGGGCGACCAGACAGTCCCATAGTGAACCACCCTCTTCCCTCGCTTTGCATCATGTCCAGCTCGAACACCGACGAACAAAACCAGCCACCCATGATACCCATCCACCCACCTCCCATTGTGACCAGCTACCAAAGCAGCATCGAGTCTGAGGTGAAAGAGGTGAAGAAAGTCTTGCGAAACTTCATGAACAGACTCCAAGTGAGAGATACGAAGGAGAAAAACGCCATGGAGTGGCGTCTTGTTGCTCTCGTAATTGATCGAGTTTTCTTCATTTTGTACATCATCACTGTCATTGTCTCAACTGTGACCGTCTACATTATGTGCTTCATGTACTATGAAAGTACCGAACACACCGAAATACCACTCAAGAGAGATGACGCGCCGTAAACGTTAGAACACGGAAAGTGCTAGAGATAGATCTTTTCATTGTTATTAGTCACGGTTAGTGAAACTCGGAACAATAAAAATTTATCGTAGTGGTTGCAAAATTGCCAGATCAATTTTCCCGAGCGAGGCACCGCCCATCCTGTACATCCCGCATGATTTAGAATCGATCTTTTCCTCCGACTTATCGGATTATAGCCGAGGTCGGAAAGAATTCAATGACGGAAGACGATGCATAACGTTCGTATTTGATTGTATTTAATATCTTATTTGCAACTGTGATGTTTCGAGTTTGTCATTGAGAAGTTAAAAGTAGCTTTCATGCTAAATTGAATGTCCTGGTCGATCGATATCTCACCGGGATTACTATCGCGAGATAAAATCGCCTATGAAAAGTGGTAACCATCGATTGAGATGCTTTCACATTCCGTCGTCTCGTTAAAATAATTACAAAAGCACATCCAAGACGAGTACGAAACCCTTTGAACAATCGAAACAATTTCCGAGAAACAAAACGTTTATAAAATAGCAAATATCACATATTTAAGGGCAAAAACAAAATCCTAAATCGTTGTTGAATACTGATACACCAGGATCATTCCTTTTACAAGACATACATATTAAAGAGGCTGTCTTTAAGTTGTCAATCAGTTATCAATAGAACTCATATTCAATAACAAAGGAGAGGGCATGAATGAAGAGAGGGCAGGAATGTCAGAGTTTGTGACCAACTAAGGAATGCTTGCCCGTCCTGACAAATAACAAAAAACGATCAACAACTTCTCACGAGTACATTTAAATCACATGACATTAGCATAGAATTTCAAACTTACAAAATCGACTCTCCGCTTGTGTTGAATCTTCTTTTGTACCTTCGTCTCATGATCACCAACACCATAACAAATATTAAACAGAGCACAAAGGCCACAAGGGCCACAATGACCACAGCAACTGTTAAACTGACTCCACCTTGAGCACACGATGTCGATGCTTCCAAATCTGCTTCAACAAAGATACGATAATTACAAGAGATGTCAATAATAATTAGACTAGTAGCAGTTGAATAACTAGCTAGTCAGGACTTGCTATGATAATTGGCTTGATGCAGTTACACTTTTATATACTCAAGCCTTGAGCCACTCTCATAAAATTTTAGCTATAATCTTCAAATGTTGCCCATAATTCATAGCAGTTATTCACAGAGATCCATATTATTCACATCAATCATCATAATTGTTTAACCAATTTAGCTTGTCAATTCCAAAAACCAACCAGCTATGGACAGATAAAAGGTTTTGTTGTATTTGCCATGGCACATGTAATATCCCTGGTCAAGTCTGTTCACTGAGAGGATTTTTAAATTTGTCACCTTAATGAGTTGGTACTTTGTGGACCCTTCTGTTTTTCCAGATGGAGCAAGCGGTATGCTTTCATAGTCTGCCATGGGTATCGTGTGCCTGAAAACATCTCTAAAATTACTCTCTTGTGATGAGACAACATACGAAAGGAGCACAATTAATTCGCAATTATCTTTGCATCCTGGTCGAGCCTCATATTGTCTTGAAGGACTAAAATTCAAGCTCACTTTGACCAGGAAGGCTTAACATTTCCAGCCTCACAATAGATGATCACATCACTCCCAGGACTGGCAGTAATCCTTTCTGGCATGTCTGGTCCGTCCACCTCATCAGATGCTTCATAGGCTTTTAAAAAACATCCACAACTTAAAATAAATTTTGCTTGCATTTTATCATTGTACGTCAATAATGTCTACCTGCAACTTCTATTGAACCATGTTTGGTTCCGTAGTCGTTTCTTCCGTGACATCTATAGCGACCTCCGTCGGAAGTGTCGAATTGGAACACAAAGAGTCCTGCACTCCAGGAATGGCCAATCTTTTGCATGGAATGTTTGTACTTGTCTGACACGGAATGCGGATCCGCGATTCTCCGACCTTCGTGTTCCCAGTAGAATTCTCCCTCGGGATTCCAGGTAACGATGCACTGTAAAAAGATGTAGCTGCCCACTTTTTGCACGACCCTCAGGTATGGAACATGGATTCTAGGTGCAGCTACATCGTTTACTACTATTAGCAATTGGCCACAGATCAACATAAATTTAATACCTACAAAGCACTTCAATGAAATAGTGAACACTCGAAATGGGTGGAACGTTGTTATTGGCTTGGCATTCATAATGCCCCGACTGTTTCAAAGTTATGTTTTTGATCACGTATCTTGTTGGATCATCCATTTTGATTGCTGAAAAATTGGTTGTTAATGGAGCATACTTTTGCATTTGCAATTGCAAATGACAACCACCAACCTTCCTCCACTGAAGAATCTTTCCCGTGGTACCTCCAATCCAATTTTGGTTCTGGGATGCCTTCGCCATGGCATTCAAGGGTCACTTCTTTCCCTTCAGCCACAGAAATATTTTTATTGTGTGGGCTTCTTGCCTTTGGTGGAACTGGAATAAAGTCATTACTTTGAGGAACATTAAGTAGATTTAGTTAATTCTGAAATGGTGAACAATTAATTAGCTGTTAGTTATGAGTTAATTAATTAGCCAAGTTTCACAAAAATGAAAACTTAAAATCATTAAAAAATTAAAGGCATACCCAAGACATTTAGCTCAACTTGGATGCTGGAGAATTGTACTGTATTTTTTAGTGCCTTGCAAGTATATTTTCCTTTGTCTGACATCTTAATATTGTTAATGTGTAGGTTGAATTCAGTGTGGTATGGTTTCACAACTGAAAACCTTGAATCCCCAGTCATTAGATTAGTGTTGTAAGACAGAACTTCTCCTCTCGAATTCTCCCAAACCACCTTTTGTTAAAAAAACATGTTATGGCTGCATCAATGAATAATTTTAAATAAAAAAAAGTAACTGTAGAAGTTAAGACGAAGGTATACCATAGTTGAAGAATCTAAAGGGATGCCATCAACTCGACATTTGAGCACAGCTTTGGATCCAAGAGGTGACTCCACTTTGTTACACAGACAGCAATCAATGCTCAGTAAAGCACAAAAGACAGCTACAACAATTTAGATTTAAAGAGCTTAAAAATATTAAAAGATAAAAGATCTTATTATTTCAATTTTTGATTAGTCACATTTTAAGCCACTATTGTACCATCAAATATACTGACCAAGAAAAATGCTGTTGAGATACTTTTTTTGATTCATCTGTAATTCTGCATAATAAGCATTTATATAAGCAAATTGAATTAATTTATTGTGAAGAAAAGTGTAGGAAAAAACAATTAATTCATTCCACATACTTTAGATGTAAGTACTTATAACAGTCAAACTATAATTGGTACTACATAAGTTCCTGCATCTACAGTTTACTTCAAAAATACTCGTTTTAAAGGGTAATAAGATATGAGCCCAAGTAATTAAAAAAACTCAAATAAAAGGAAATTGCTGATTTTAAACGAATACAGTTTGAAACCGGTCTGTAAAGTTGTTAGGTGAAGCACACTTTTTGACGTTTCATATATAACATTTACTCAAGTAAGAATTTTTTACTATTCAACACATCCATATACCTGAACACCCAAAAAACGATTTCAATGTAATGTATGCATTGTAAGCCTACTTTAAAGTTATCCAGTTTCAGAAAATGTACGAAATTTTACTTTCAAAATTATATTCACGATAAAATCATAAACATATGCGACATATCCGTGATAACCTCTATTAAACACGTGCACATAAAATTATAAAGTCTATAAAGACCCACTTACTCATCTGCAAATATTTCCAACTACTTGAATCAACTAGTAGGACCAGCAGCATCAACGATGCGAATTGGATGTTTGTTTGCTTTATGAATCATGAGAATGGCGCGCTCATATTCAGTCTCGTTATCTTCTTTGTTCGTTTACGTCAATGTTATGTTTTGTTCTCAAGAGATCATCTTTCAGTTGTTCTTTACAATGTGACAAATACTTTCCTCGTTAACTTGTACACTTTTACAGTCTCCGACTAATTGGACATTTCAATTACTTGACTATCTTGCACCAATTTGGCAATTCCAATTATTAATTACGTCATGGAACATCCCGCAATAAATTTATTACGCCTGACTTATTGAATGACGTTTACATTCTCTTGACTATTCCTGTGGTTGGCTTCTGATCATCTGTCACGGTGGAAATCTTTTAGAGCATCATTTAAGACAACCATTTCTTCTTTTTGCCTGCCTGCTTTGACATATTTTCAAATAAAACTTATTGTAATACGATTTATTCCATCTTTTTCACAGACTATCAATGTTAAAATTATTCTTTATAAAAATGCGCTAATGTTATCTGTGTGGCTTGGTTTTTGTAACTTTTAGGGCTTTTTTGTTATTAATTCAATTCAAATTGCATTGTTTAGAATCTGGTGACGCAGACATCATGTGTCAAAACTGTCAATAATTATCAACAAAAACTTGTCAATCCTCAGTACAAGACACTAACAATGATTGATTGAATAGCAAATAAACGTTCATTTTCGAACCCTTGCGATTTTATATCGATTATAGCGATTTTAAATCCATCGATTTCGTCGGCCAAGGGACATGGAATAGACCTTCCTCTTTAGGAAAAGCCGCCCTCGCTCCCCTCAGTTGCCTTGAAGTCCACCGGACATACGCCACTATGATAAATTGAATTCTTATTATTTTATACAATGTATTTATTGGTGTGGCCAAGCACTGGCAGAACTGAATTGCTTTTGATAGGCACGGGGAAAATGCACGTAAACGTATGGGACTTTTATATAGAACCTACTTTTCGCTCGTGTTAGAAAGTTTCTATTCTTCCCTGCCAATTTAAAATCTACTTATAAATCTATTAAGAAATCTAGCCGAACGGAGCCCATAATTTGTGACGTAACAACGTGCAATTGCTGTGCAGAATCAACACACATGAAAGGCCAACTTGTTTGTTCTCAACAGTTTTACCGTTGACATTGACTCCTTCAAAAGTTTTGACATCAAATAAAGAGCTTTTCGTATTGGAACAATTGTTACAAATAATGTTACGAAGCTGAACATCGTTTGGTCTAAAGTATTGCGTAATTGTTTTCGTAACATTTATATGAACTCAAGAAAGTTAACTTAAAGCACTTATTACCCATCATAATAGAAGTTCTTTTCAGCTATCGTTCATCGCTTATATATATCTTAAGTTTTCATCAATTCAACGGAAATCTGGAGTATCTTCAGTAGAGGATGCGGAAATTGTGGTAAAGAGTTGATAATCACAAACTACCGCGGCAACATTGATGACGTTGGTGATGATGATGAGTTACCCACTGCAGTCATATTGTAGCGGTTTGGGGATGTTTAATAGAATGTTTAATACAATGGCTCCTCAAGGTGATTTAGGGTTGGAACCCCCCAAACACTACAAAACTACAAATTACATATGGAACATAATTGAAAATTATAGTTTACTGCCTGGTTTTAATGTTTAGCTATTAAAATCTTATTGATAATTATTTTTGCCAATTGCATTGCCGGGCCGCAAAAAGTACTCAAATAATTAATTTTTTTGGCTCGGCGTAGATTCATAGTATTTTATTTTATTTATAATATAATTTAAATTTTAAATTTCAAAATTAAATTTCAAATTTCACAAGATCCTTTTGTTAGGTACCTAAATTCTCAACTTTTAAACAGCATAGCATTTTTCAATTACGAACTTTTCAAAATACGCTGCTCTAGATACGTAGACGCTCAATGTTCTCAAAACTTTTACCTGTCAAATTAATTCTGATGGTAATGGGGTCTAAAAGCTAGACTACACTTTAGTTACAATCCAAAGTTATTCAGAAACAATGAAGCCAACAATTTCTTTCGTCTTCGGCAGAGGGCAGCCTCTTAAGCAATAAACGGATTGATACACCATCCCAAATTTACAAAATAATTTATTTGTGAATTAAAGTCCTTATTATTTTATTTTAAATGAATTCCTTTTACAGTTCCTCAAATCGAATGAATAGTTACAGCTGCCGGCAGGCCTGGAATAACGAACGCCTTGCAGTTTGATTTATAAAGTCGTTATTAATTGTATTTGCAGATTCTGAAAACCATTTTTACGATATGGACGGAGACGGATAATGACAATAGTTGCTTGCAACAAATACTTTAATGGTACTCAATTATATTTATAACATGTACACATGTGACATCCACAGACGTTATAATCGTTACTCAAAGGTTTTCATCGTGATGTACGTTCTACTCCTCGTGGAATCCCAGCCTTTAGTTTGAGTGAAAAACTGAAGTCCCGTCAGGATTTCAACATCCTTCACCCTTGCTTTGTGCGCAGACATGAACCTTTCCACTGAGAAGGTTTTCTGTGGAATTAAAAGAAATTTTTAATTAACAGAAGATTCCATTAACCTGATTGTTTAAAGTACAGAATTGAAAATTTGTGGAATTGATGTTTAAAGCTCGTTGAAGATTGAACGGGAAAGGCATTGTACGAAATCTCCAAATCTCGGTCTTGCAATGCTCATATATTTATATATTAACATAGATAGTTCGCATATTTATTATATTAACCGTCGCTATTAACAAATCGTGCCATGGCTACCAGGACGATTTGCAATTAGCAGGAACAGCTTTATGTTCGACTCATTTTCGGCATCATCAGCATCCTCATTCTTTTATTAACTAATTCTATTTTATGTCATTTTCTCTTATTAATGAAATAAATAAATCAAATCAACTGACTTGGCATTCTTCCTTGGGACTTTGAAATGAATTTGGCAGAATAAAGGAAGCCGTCTCAAGATTTGGACTTGCGCTGGAGTTGGAGATGGCGATAATGAAATAATGGCTTGGAAGAGTGAATCTAGAAATAAATAATTATTGACAGCAGATTAAATAAGCCAATGATAATAATATGTCATGGACAAATTTAATTTACTTTGCCAAAGAATCTGCAATGCATTCGCCATTTTGGTCGAAGATTGGACCAGCGATGAAGTATCCAGCAGGAAAATGATGGAATAATTTCTTCAGAACTTCCGACCAAATATCTAATATAATTGAATAAATAAACAAATATAGTTTTTAATTTAAAAAAAAAACCAATTAAAAGAATGACGTAACCTCTTAAGAACGACTTGTGCATGGGAACAACGTTTGTCAGGAGGAGAGCATCGTTGTCTTTATTATCCATATTCATTGACAGATCTTTGAAAAAACATTTAAAAATTTGTAGCTAATTAAAAATATAATTATAAGAATTTAAATTAATTTCCTTCTTAATTTATCAGTTACTAATTGTTTTATTAATCAATTGGATTCACTCAATCAGTAACTATGATTTAAATTCTTTACCGGGATGGAAAAGAGGAAAGAATGAAATATTGGTTTTCAGTTCTTCAATTTCAGTGCAGTTGAATTGACTCGAAGGTGATACACGAACGTCTGGGATGAAGTCAGAGAAGGACCAGTTCAATTTCGTCTGAGAAAAAGGTTTTCAAAGTTGATTAAATTATTAGCTTACGTTCTCTGCCATAATGCGTGCCAATTTCATGTTGATTGGCATCGCAATTTATTGAGTATTATTATTATTAAATATTAACTAACTCACCGCTGGTGTCGACAGTCTGAATGCTGACCAAAGGGGAAGCTTGAGTTGCTGATCGTAGGTTGAAATAAAATCGTTGTGATGCAAGATGCAGAGATGAGGAGGATTCTGAAGATGAGAGAATGGTTTCCCGTCGCTCAGATGCTTCTTCTCCAGCTCCAACTTTTCCATCGACGTCTTGTTGAGCTTTTTGTACTGAATTTTAAGTGAAATTTTATAATTTTTAGAATAAATATTTTTTTTTTGTCATCATTTAAGAGAGCCACGGAATTAGGCAAAAATAAAAGACTTCTTCAAATTAATAGGAATGTTTTACGAATAACTGCATTTACGTCGTAGGTACGCTTTGGACAACCATAAAGTGAATGGTTGGCTGCTTCTTCTAATTCCTCATCAGTCGCAGGAAACGGACAAGTTTTGTTTATCTCGTAATATTCGGGGAGATTCAATGATGAGGGAGGTGTCAAGTTCTTGGGTGGATCCCTGAGGAGATGGTGCAAAGATCCCCACGTGCCATTGTTCGGTGCCGGGTTGATTCCGAGTAAATCTAAACATAGATTCGATAGATGACGTTAATGTCATCGGAGAAACAATGGACTGTTGATGGTGTCTTACGGGTCATCAGATTGTATAACTCGATGTTGTCAAAAGATTCGTTGTAGTGAGTTTTCACTTTAAAACTTGGACCGCAACCGATGAACAGAGCCTGTTGAGTGGCAGATTAATTAACTTGTTTCTTACTAATTTAATAATAAATAAATAAATAAATAAATAAATAAATAAATAAATAAATAAATAAATAAATAAATAAATTAATTAAAACGAACTTTCATGGATTCATAAAGTGGATCCCATCCGTGATGACCTTTAGTGGTTTTCCAGTCAGTATTTCTGCGAGTAGTAATAATTTGAAATTAATCAACAAATTATGTCAAATCAACCTGTTGAAGTAAAAACTATTCCAAACAAAAATCTAATAAAATAAACAAAACATATTACTATCTCGTGACAGGCAAACGGATTTAAATACTCCAATAATAACTCAATTAACAACAAAAACAATGTGATATAAATGTATATACATTTATTAATTCCAATTAACCAACTTGGTTCCTATCCAAGGTTCGTTTTGAAAGATCAGAACTTCATCAATTCTGTCGTTGTTCGAGTAATGAAATCTTTTTGGTGAGTTTTCTTTCAAGTAGGGCACCATGTCGTCTACTTTGCAAGTTAAATTCCTTACTAGGTCCTCTTTAGATACTGGACGTAAATAATTTTGTTTATATTGTTGTTGTCAGGATTTTAAATAAAAATTATTTATTTATTAATTCATTAAATTATTAATTCATTAAATTATGTTGCTGGGGTTTCGAACAAAAATTTATAAAAGCTTTATCAAGTTTAAACCGACAAGTTGTAAAAAGTCACACCCAGTTGGAAAATACCTGTTTAATTTAAAGATTCTTGCAATTGTTAACAAGATAAATTACATGAATGTTATTTAACATTTTTTATTGGCAGTTTATCTTTGTTTAATAAGAATATCTTTGCCTAATACACACAATATATGTTTGCATGTATTGCATAAGTTATTGAATACTAATTTGTTTTGGCAATAATAGTAAGGATGATAACTGACAATCTGGAGCGCTTTATGAATTCTCCTTTTGCTATTTTGATATTACCTCTGTTTCCTCCCACGGGAATCATAGTTCTTTGGTCTCCTGAGTACCTCGTGGAAATTCTCGGAGAAGCGCCTTCGTAGATGTAGACTCTGTTGAGGACATCTTCGTGCAATAACTCCTTGAAATTTATCTCCATGTCTGAACTGATGCGTGCCATTCCTAGCGATACATGAATAAATCAAATCAAAGGTTTAAATTATTTATGGCTAATTCATATGTTATTCTAAACAAGCTATCATATTATTAAGGATTATTTAAGTTTATAAAATAACTCATTAAAATTTACTCTTAATAAGAGCACAATATTGACATAGTAAATGACATACAAAGACAAAATAAATGATCAAATTTAATCAAACTAATTTATAAAATTAAGCAAAAGCATTGATGATTGAATGAATGGAATTCACCATGATCAGAGACAACAACGACATTAATGCACTCATGCATTCCCATCCTGTAAATTCCATCCATCAAATCACGCATTGATTTGTCCACTTGAACCAAGGATTCGTTGACCTTCAAAATACATTAAATACTTGCCTTATAATTTTTTTATAATTGTTTAATTAATGTTATTACTATTACTAACGAATTACTTGTCACTATCGCCTCCGGTATACATGGCTTATTTACAATATATTATTATTTATATTTATATTATTATTATATACTTATATTATATTATATTATTATTTATAATTTATAATTTATAAAAACATTTCGAAGAAATGAAAGTAGGCTCGAAGGAGGCGAAACTGGGAATTTCCACCTGGACAGAATTAGGTCCTCCGTTGTGTCCTGCATTATCGACGAGACTAAAATAAATAATGGCCAAGTCTGCCTTTCCAATGTCCAGCCATTCGAGTACGGTGTCCACTCTGAATTGTGACGGTGCATTCCTAGCAGTAATTTTTATCAGTTAACTTTTTAACCAGTAAATTAATAAATTTAATTTAATTATGTAATATTTCGTAAATGTGTTTAACAAGAGAATTTTCACTCACTCGGCATAAGGCTCATAATCCGTCGGCCGTGTGCCTAAATAAATAAATAAATAAATATTTATAAAACAACATACGAGTTTATATTTTTAAATTAAATTTTATTAATAAAATTAAATTATTTTAATTAAAGACAAACCATTGATTTCAGCATCTGAACCGGGCCAATAAAGGACCATTGCTTTCTTATTGTTAGCAATTACTCTCGACCAGAGCTATTGAATGAATGAATGAATTAATTCATGAATATTCATCGACTTATAATTATTCATCTCTTAACAAGAAGACACGCCCTCACCGGCTCCCCATTCCACCAATGAGGTTTGAGTGACGACGGAGCGTCAAGGAAAAAGGACTCGTTGAGTGTCACGTCAAACATTTTGTTGTCCACGATGCCGTGACTTTCGGGGTACAAACCCTGGTTATGATGGTGATAGTTCAAAGGTCATTTGTTATGTTAATTTATTTATCAATATTATAATATATTGCAATAGCATCGGTTATATATGTGCAATGTGCTACTGTTATTATTAAGGCTAATTTATTAGTCCCATAATGTGTATTTATATAAAATCTTACGCTATTTAAATAAATTATCATTTAATATTATAACGTATTATAAAAATTGTTATTATAGTTATTACAATGACTTATCGTCAAGTCATGTCAACATAAGCATTTACATGGTTGAGTCTTTTTTGTTTTAAAAGTGAATTGAAAACTGAAATTTAAAAAAATTGCACCGTGATTATGGACATGTGATTCGGGAAGGTCATGCTTGGATACACGGAGGTCATGGATGAGTGGCTGACACCGCATTCGTGGAGTCGCGCCAGAGTTGGCGTCAGGTTCCTGAGGAGATAATCAGGTTTGAAGCCGTCCAATGAAATCAGGAGCAGCGGAAATTTCTTATCCTTGCATCTGAAATATTATTAATATTAACTTAATTAATTCATAAATATCATCATTTATTTATTTTTAAAGTTAATATTGATTTAATTAAAATATTACTTTGTTATTTAACATTTACATCGATGTTAATGTTGGTTAAATGTTGAAATATAATACAATATAATAAACTTTATTCATTTTAAATTATAGGAGAATGTTAAATGTTGTTTCTGTTGTTATCGCACGGCTTTCCTTATTGGGTTGAATAGGTTTTAAGATGCATTTTTAAAGCATTTATTTGTTAAATCAAATCAAAGCTTATAAATAAAGCAGAAAAACCTACTTTGTTTGATCATCGACGAAAACGGGGCACGATTCGGGTCGAAGGTCAAACCAGGACCAACGGGGCCAAAGTTCTTC
This sequence comes from Hirudinaria manillensis, assembly GCA_034509925.1. NCBI lineage: Eukaryota > Metazoa > Annelida > Clitellata > Hirudinida > Hirudinidae > Hirudinaria > Hirudinaria manillensis. The sequence goes on along the minus strand of CM067532.1, from coordinate 3,323,147 downwards.
TGCCAGAAAGGTCAACTGCCTCATCTTCGTTTCGGTGTCCCTAATGGCACCCAAGAGTTCAAGTCCGGTCAGTAGTTCAACGTCTCTCACCCTTGCCACGTTCTCTCTCAAGTAATTGTCCACTCTCTTATCCTGATCGTTGAAAGCAGTGGCTTGGCTTATAAGTATTAATTATAGTATAATAATAATGTAGTGTTAAATTAGTAATAAGCCAAACTAGTATTGTGCATTTCACATGTCGTCGAGTTTTGTTACATTCTTTTATTATTACATTATCTTTTATATTTAAAAAAAATGCTACGTAATATGACGATATTATATTTTATATTATATTTTATCATCATAATACAAAACATTTTTTTATATATTATTTGTGACATTTTATTTTGTTTTTATATCAAATTTAAAAAAAATATTTTAGTTATTGCAAACTATTGTTTTGGAAAATATTCGTCTAACCCAGCAATTTCCAGGATCTCTGACGTGCGGAAGGAGGAAGGAAAGAACGTGGAATGAATTCAGGCATTTCCAATCAATGCTTTCACTTTCGCATCTCGCGATGACAAGAAAATAATGCGTCGGAATGGCCACCTGCTTCGTTTCATCTGTAAATCTGATGAGTGGTAGTTGATGTTGTTGATGATGATGTTGGTGTTGTTGTTGCTAATGTTGTAGATGTTGATGTTGTCGTTATTGACGACGATGTTGTTGATGTTAATGTTGTCGTTGTTATTTTTTTTATATTATTATTACACGTTTTTTTAAAAAAGTACAACGGACTACAAATTCAAAAGAGTAGGAAATCATCGTAAGGGGAAACTGCCGCTAGAGGACGTCCTATTACGAATTAAGAGAATCTTAATAAATAAAATAACTAAAAACTTTGATATCTAACTATATTTGCTATAAGAATACCATCACAGATTTTAGGGCCGATATAAAAACCAATGGAAGGATAAATTACAAGAGATAATAGCAAATAACTGATCGTGTGACGACAGGTTAAAAGATGATATTTTTGAAACAAACTTTTAAAAATGACGAAACTCGTGGCGTTCCAAACTTAAAGACAAATAATGGCCGAATGGAAATGATTTATTGTTGGCTGTTGCTGAGATTAGATGCTCGAATAATGTTTTTATGCTATTATTCATTCCAGATTAGTATTCTTTTTAATTTTATTTTTAATATTATTATCATCATTTTAATTATATTATTTATTATATATATATATATATAATATTATATATTATTTAATGTTATATCAACAATTGTCAATGTTTTACACTGGGAAATGTCTCCGTAAGAGCATAGACTTAAAATACATTTTTCCTATTAAATTACGAACATAATAAGCAACAGCAACATTACAATTAATTCAGACAAATTGTAAATATAAAATAAATATTACATTTAAAATATGCTAAAACATTTTATGAAAAGATTAAATTCAAATTCCTACTCCACGATGTCCTGCCAAGAATCAGCCAATCCGTCACTATTCTGATCAAAAACTGGACCAACGAGTACGTTGATTCTATTGTACTTCTCCGAATATTCTTCCAACAAGTGCAATATCTCCTTCCACACGCCTTATCAACATAAATCCAGCATTAATAATTAAGTATTTACCTTCATCATCACCATCGCCATCGTCATCGTCGTCATCATCATCATCTTTACCTCGTTCAAAATCCTCGTACATTGGAACGACATTTGATGAAATGTGACTGCTTGAGACATCATCAGGGCATTTTGTGAAACCTGATTTAATATTAAATTAATGATTAATTCACATTTAAATGAATGAATTGATCAAATATTATCCGTGGCTCAATCTTGTTAAATTGAAAAGAAATAAATCAAAGACACACATTTTCTGATATAAAATCGTCTAATCTAGTGCACCTTTATGTCAAAATTTCAAAGCAATCGGTGAAGAACTCTCAGAGAAAAATGATAAGACACAAACGTTACATCTTCATTTATGCAGATAATGAGTGTTAATTATGAGGATAAATATGAAATAAGGCTAAAAAGAAAAATAAATAAAATGTATTTAGAAGCGGAAATAATAAAAATTAAAGAAAATACTTGAAAACAAAGTTAAACAACCAACCGGGTGGATGCAAGAAGGCCCTGTTTAATCCGAGTTTCTTGTTTTCAAAAGTCGAGTAATTCAACGTTTCACCTGTTCTGACATCGGCTCTCGTGCAACACTTGTTCACGTCTTTGTCCGACAACCAATCCTTCTTTAAGACGTTTGAACTCTGAAATTTAATTCATGAAAAATTCAAATAAATAATTAATTTTATTAAAAGCGTTGAATCAATTAAAGACTAAATGCGTAAGAAATTTAAATGAATTTTAAATTGTCATTAGCCATTTTAGCTATTAATTTCAATCACCCCGTTGTGGACGACCGTGAATGAAGTCCACAGGGGCATGTGAAACTCTGGATTGAAGGAAGATATGTAATCTTTTTGAATCAATTTACAACAATTTCGTGCAACATTCGATCCTGGAAACTCAATCGGAAGATTCAAAGCAAGGGATTCCATTTCTTCAGATTTCGTCAGAATCAACTTCTTGTCCAACTCCTCTTCTTTCTGACCTCCAAACTTTAAAAAATAAATAAATTTGTTTCAAACCTCCACAAATATTTATGTATTTATTACGGTTAAGTTATTTCTAAAATGTAAATAATCAGAAATAATAATAAAAATAACAACTCAATTATAACCAATGAAACGGTTCAACAATTGTTTCTAACGCATGAAGAGTTGATGGGCGGAAGTCCCGAACTATTTCTCAGTTTCATTCTTTCAGTCACGTGTTCAGGAATAGAACAAGTTTTATAATTGACTTTGTTTGGATCAGGAATCAATGTTTCTCCATCGTTGTCTTTTATGAGGAAGTGGAGTCTGCCGTAAGTTCCGTTGTTTGCAGACGGCTTTACTTTCAGCAGATCTTTAGGGAATTAAATTCGTGAATTTTATGTGAAACATTAAAATAAGTTTATATTATAAATAAAAAACATTTACGTATAAACGACATTAATAAGTAAGAAATTTGCATCAAGGACTTCCGGAAAGAAGGAACAAAGAAATTGATTTTAAAATGCAGGAAGTGATCTTCAAAGTTGTTCAAAGTTGTACATCGTTGTACAACTAAAAAACGAAACAATTGTTTCACAAATAACCTGCAAACAAGTTGTACAGTTCGATGTTTTCAAACGGTTCGACTAATTTCTGTTTCAACCATGAACCCATGCCAACGAAAATGGCCTGAAAATATGAATTTAAATGCTTTAATTTTAAATGCATAAATTTTAATAATTACGAAATATTTGTTTTTCCTTATTTTCTTAACGTTTGAATTTGAAACGAAATCGTTTGAAATTACTTTGTGATAGTATTCGATGTACAATATGTCCATGTAGTACAAATGCTTCAGTGTAAACATGCCTAGCATAATTTGCATGCATTACAAACATGCATATTATAATTTAAGTGCAATACAAACGTGCATAGTATAATTTGTATGAAATACAGACATGCATGCTTCCGTATGTGTTGTCTGCTCCGTGACCACCCATTTTCATTGTACATTTGCCTGGAAAACTGAAACATGGAACAGTAATTAAACGTTATGCCCGTAACAGACTTAATAAATTAACAAATACATGCTTTTGTTGTCATTAAACAATGTTTGGAATTAAATATTTTAATGCATATCGTGTTTTAATTCATTAAAACGATATTATTCCTGTTAATAAAAGCAGAATTTAAGAAGAATCTAAGAAAATCTACTGGAAATGATTTCTGTATTGTCACTTTTACAAACATTTAAAGAATTATAATGAATACATAATGAATCAAATTGAATAATAATGATGACGATGCCAATTGTTTTACTAATGATTCTAACCATAATTCTCAAGCGATTTAAAGAAAAGAAAGATTTAAACTTCTAAGATAATAAATTAATTGAGATTAATTTGAACTCACGCCCCAGCAACGAAGCCGGGTTGAATGTCAAGGACGACTTCATCGATGTTTGGATTGTTCGAGTAATGGTATCTCTTTGGCAAGTCCTTCTTGGCGTGTGTCCTTAGGTGCCAGTTCTTCGTACCGTTGTACGACTTGCAGGAAAGTTTCGACAGTGTTTCAGTCAGGGGCACTTTCGGTAATCAGATGAGGATTTAAGTGACCAATTAGGATTTAAAGGAGAATTTATTTGTAAATTATATTAGTCTTTCAAAAATAAGTGTTAAAAAATATTGATAAATTATAAACAAATGGTTATAAAAAACGTTTGGTTTATTATTCACTTAAAGCATTAAACTCATTAATTCATGATGACTTTGACGTGAAATTCTTAGAAATACATGGAATTAATTGCTTGGTTTCAAACAAAATCAAAGCATTTTAATTCATAAAAATGCTTTGATGACCGACATCCACATGAAACTCATGTCCAGCATCACCCTTATTTAGGTCACAAATAGGTCATGCACACATGTACCTGCATTGACATTTTGTTACCTGGGTTTGGATTGGGATAAAATGCTCTCTTATTGACATCCATGAGATATTTACTTGAAATTCTCGAATGAAAACCCCCGTAAACAAAATATTTTTCTGGGTCCAAATATTGGGAGATGTTGATAGCCATTCCACAGTCCATTTTGTCCATCCCTGGAGAAAATAAATGAAATCACGCTCAGATTTTCTTAAATCACCTCTGATTTTATGCGATTTTTTTTTATTTAATCCAATATTCATTTTCGTTGCTTCTGATTTCCTTTACTCGGTTGTGATACCATTGCAATTTCTTTAAGCTCTTCGCTGATCCGAATTGATTTTGCGATTTATTCTTGGTTTCAAGTTTTATTTCATATTTAATGATTTTTTTAACGACAATTTCTAAAAGAAAAAATCATATTTTCCACAAACCGTGATCAGCCACAACGATAAAGTTGGCGCAATCTTTGTACCCTCTTTCCATGACCCCGTTGACCAAAGTACCAATCAAGTTGTCAACGAGTGTCAAATTTCCCTGAATCTGCCAAAGAAAGGTCACATACGATCTTAAATTTGATGTTCAACATCGAAATTGCAATCACTTAAGTGCCATATGGTTACAATTCGGACGGGATGTGAAGGCAATTCATAATCGATCCCCATTTGCATAGCGCTCCCTGAAGTGGGTCAGGCCAGGTATCGAACACAACTCATGACGCCCAGCTGCCATTAATGCTGCAGTACTGCTGCAATGTCACCCATCCTTTGGTTCGATCGATCGAGTTTGGCAACCAACCCAATCCCCGTAAGGTCCACCGTCGTGACCAGCTTTGTCTGGCTGTTCCAAGTAAATTAGTACGAGATCTGGATGCGTAGAAGCGTCTTTCGAGTCAAAATAAGTCAGAACTTCTTCTATTCTGCCTCTGTATCCGAGTGAACTGAAAGTTGAGAATTTTTTATTCTTTGCCACCATTCGTCACATAACATGGCTTTATTATTCTTTAATAAATGTCTAAGACAACATCTTTGACACTTTAATTTCATAAATTTAGCTTATTTATATAACAATTAATGTCTATTTAATATATTTGCATATTAATTATTGGCAATTTGGTAAATTTCTATAATAATAATTGTCAATTTAATGTATATTAATACTTATTATAACATATTTAATATAATAATTTAAGTTTTCTGTCGAGACAAAGGAATACAAAATAAATTTTGATTTTTTGTGAAATGAAACTCTGAAGTGCTGAAGTGGAACAAATTCAAACCCGCTGTAATCGTAGCAGGCATCGGGTCTCATATCTGAAAGTAATTGCTTCCATTCATAAGCTATTATTATGATGATGATTATTATTATTATTATTATTATTATTATCGTTGTTGTTGTTGTTAGGGTTACGATGATTATTATTATTATTATAATTACTTTTGTTATTATTATTAAGTTATTATAAACATTACGTAATACGTACGATTTTTAAAATTATTTCGTAGAAAAATATTATTCAGAAATCAATCTTTGTTTTTAATTAAGTTTCAATTAGAAATAATTGCGACAGTTACGATCGAGTTGGGAGATCGATTGAGTGAAATCAATAAAAATAAAATTAAATTAGATTAAATTGATTTTCGAAATAATTTTTAAAAAAACTTCATAGAAGTTTTTTTTAATACTTAAATTATTAATAATTTATAAAATAATTTAAAATAATTATTAGTAATTTAAACAAATATTTTAAAAATATTAATAATTTAAAAAAGAAAATCATGAAACCTTGAATGTCAACAGAAGACCCTGGCCACATCATACCCACTACTTTCTTTCCTGATTTTTTTGCGGTGTTCCAGATCTTAAAATTTAAAATATTTAAAAATAGATTTTAAAGGATTAAAAAATTATTTGAAAAAATACATATTTAAATAAATTTGAAATTATTACAATATTTTAATATTAATATTTATAATTATTTATTAATATTAATATTAATATAATATTTAATTTTTATTTTATATTTTTATTTTTTTGTTTATTATATCTTGAAATTTGAAATATCAAAAGGTGAGTTAAACGTGACTTAAATATTAAATATTAAATATTATAATTTGAGACTTTGATATACAATAATGACAATGTCATCCTAATTATAATTATAATACTATTAATAATAATAATAACAATAATAATAATAATAATAATTGAGTATTGTTGTATTGAATATTACATAACATCATCAAGTTTTAGAATGCAACTGAACAGACATCAATTTGACAAATTGTTTATAAATTTAAATAAATAATTTAAAAAATAATGATGATGGAAAATAAAAACTTAAAAGTCGAGACCAACAGGTTCCCCGCTGTACCAGCGCTTGTTGAAGACTTCAGGAGTTGAAAGACTGAAAGTTCGATTGTTCAGCCAGTCGTAGAAAAAGTTGTCGATAATACCGTGGCTCTCGGTGTACAGACCCTGTCGAAGAAGATGACGACGACGATGACGATGGCGGTGACGATGATGATGACGACGATGACGATGATGATGAGCTACTCACTGTAGCCATGGTATAGTGGTTGGGGAATGTTTTGGTAGGAAACGTTGCCCTCATGAAGGGTGCGTGGACACCGCAGTCTGAAATGAACCTAAGGTTGGGCGTCATGTTCCTCAGCAAATATTCTGCTCTGAAGCCGTCCAAGGACACGACGATCAAAGGAGGCTGGGATTTCCTGGAAATTTTGATTTTAAAAATTATTCTCATTTTATTTTATTTGACTTAAAGTCAAGAATTTTAATAAGATGCTGGCGAAAAAACAAATTCAAATCAATTTTGTGAGAAAATACAAAAAACTATCCAAAATTAAATAGACTACTGCCTATTATTTCATTTCATTAATACCCATAAATAAAAAATACCATATAAATTATAGATGTTAAATTCGGTGTCTAATCATGAATAACTAATAAGAGTCATGAATAATGAATAAATAAATAGGACGTTCACCCTGCAGGACATTGGAGTTTGGATCGTGATGGACATCTTACAATCTTCGTTTCATTGACTTGGTCTTGATTTTTAACATTTTGAAACTCTTTGAAGCAGGACGATGGTTGCTGTCCACATCCCTTCTTTAAACCAAGGCCGAGACCCACACCCAGGCCGATGATTAATAGAATCTGAAGCATCATTATCATCATCATCATCGTCGTTATTGTCATTATCATTATCATCGTCGTCGTCGTAATTGTCATAAGTGGTCATCATCCTCTTCGTCGTCAATCTCAGTGCTTATATATCTTATTTATTGCGTTTATTATATATAAAAATTATATTATTTTTGATAACAATGTATAATAATATAATAATTATTATTATTTTGTTGTTGTTGTTATTAGGAAAGGATCCCCTGGGTGGTTTGCACAGTTCTGACGATACGAAAAGCAAAATGGATTAAAAAAGCAATAAAACACCAATTCGCCAGCAAAATTAAACGCCATAAACTGACAGAAAAGTAATCATCAAATAATAATTATTAAATAATATTTTAACATAATTTATTATCACAGTACATCCTAGTATACGTTTCTTAATTACCAATTGAACATTGAAGCTTCGAGTTAATTTGACGTTCGACATGGAACTAACGTCATGGCTTATTATTTATAATTAATAAAGTTATAAGCAAGGCCATTATTATAATCTCATGAATAATTAATGAGCATTGCATTGATAGACGTGATGACGTCATGATGTCATTGCGACATCGTCAGTAGGGCGATGAGGTCAAAGTTTACTCTTAAGAAAATCTCCATCGAGAGGTAGATCACTCGAGCATGATCACGTGTGTTGTCGAGATAATTGATCAAATATTAAATATTAATGGATACTTTATTATCTCATTAATATTTAAACGCTTTTGTAGTAAATTATACAGAATAATAATGAGCCCGGCTTGTCACAGTTAAAACCTTTTATGAGCTGTTATCAAATTTCAGCGATAACTGTGAGTTCAGTTGAATTTTGTTTATTAATTTTAATTTTATTTTATTAAATTTATTATTCAATCGGAAAAAACATTAAACAGTTCATGGCGGAAGATTTTCCAGTGCAATTATTTATCAAATATTTTTTGGTTAATTGTATACCTAAGATATTTCCTTGGAAATAAATGAATAAATAATTGATTAGAAGTTGTTCAACAGTATTTTGTGAAGGTGATGTGTCTCTGATGAGATCGTCATAATTAGGCAACATTCCTTTTAATTAAATATTTAATAATAATAATAATAATAATAATAATAATAATAATAATAATAATAATAATAATCACTGTCATTATCACGTGAATCAAGTCTGAATCGCAAATCCTACGAGGAAGGTTTGTTGAAATTCTATTAATTATAAAATCGCTTCTGCAAACCAATATTCAAGATCGTCACTTTAATGACGATTAAATATATTAATTATGTGGTGATAATAATAATAATATTCATTATTCTTTTATATTGTATTATTATAAATAATATATTTATATATAATATATATATTATTGAAGTAGTAATAAAATAGACATTACTATACTAATTATTATTATTGTTATTACTGACATGATGGTGATGATTATTTTTATTATTATTATTTTTATTTTTATTATAAGTTTTTTTTTTCAAAAAGAAATTCCAATCGTTAAAAAGCATTTAAAATTCGAGTGAAATTTTAACGAGCAACTAAAACTTAATTCGCGATTCACCAAGAAATGTAATTGAAGAATTAAAATAAATTTCCTGATTAACAATCCATTGAAATAATATATTATTATTATTATTATTAATATTATTATTATTATTATTATTATTATTATTATTATTATTATTATTATTATTATTATTATTATTATTATTATTATTATTATTATTATAACGTTACAATATCACAAAATAATTTGCCATGTTTTGTTACAAATTAATTATTCACTCAATAATAATCATGTTACCATTATATAAAATAATAATAATAATAATAATATTAATTAAAAATCATAAAATAATATTCTCACCGTTGAATAGTAATAATAATAATAATAAATCATAAAATAATAAGCGCACCGTTGAATATTAATAATAATAATAATTAAAAATCATAAAATAACAAATTCTCACCGTTGAATAGTAATTATAATATTAATTAAAAATCATAAAATAATAAATTCTCACCGTTGAATAGTAATAATAATAATAATAATTAAAAATCATAAAATAATAAATTCTCACCGTTGAATAGTAATAATAATAATAATAATTAAAAATCATAAAATAATAAATTCTCACCGTTGAATATTAATAATAATAATAATTCAAAATCATAAAATAATAAATTCTCACCGTTGAATATTAATAATAATAATAATTAAAAATCATAAAATAATAAATTCTCACCGTTGAATATTAATAATAATAATAATTAAAAATCATAAAATAATAAATTCTCACCGTTGAATATTAATAATAATAATTAAAAATCATAAAATAATAAATTCTCAGCGTTGAATATTAATAATAATAATAATTAAAAATCATAAAATAATAAATTCTCACCGTTGAATATTAATAATAATAATAATTAAAAATCATAAAATAATAAATTCTCACCGTTGAATATTAATAATAATAATAATTAAAAATCATAAAATAATAAATTCTCAGCGTTGAATATTAATAATAATAATAATTAAAAATCATAAAATAATAAATTCTCTCCGTTGAATATTAATAATAATAATAATTAAAAATCATAAAATAATAAATTCTCTCCGTTGAATATTAATAATAATAATAATTAAAAATCATAAAATAATAAATTCTCACCGTTGATGTAACAACGACAGCAACACGAGTGAAACTCATTTTCTTGTTGCTTGGTGGTTCGTCTTCATCAATCTGGTTTAAATACCAATTGAATCGATATTTAATTTCACTCGTGTCATTATTTATTTATTTATTTGACATCAGGTTCATGTTTACGTTTAACATTAAGCGTGGTCATAACCAACAAAAACGTTTTTGCAAAATTTGCGATGTTGTGCATGTTCAAATAATGTATTTAAAATATTTTATAGCGTGGATATTTCAAGAACTGGGGTTGATGGAGATAAATTATGGTTTACATATTCGAAATAAAACATAAAAAAACATTTATTGGATACTAAGTTATCCTTAAATATATTTTATTTGTTGTTTTGTTATTCAGCGTTATTAATTAACCCAATTTGAATAATAATAATAATAATAATAATAATAATAATAATAATAATAATAATAATAATAATAACAATAATAATAATAATAATAATAATAATAATAATAATAATATAATATAATTTTTTCATTCACCTTTCGAAGTTCATGTCTATCGAGGATATACATGTGTTAAAGAATGTATTTTTAATTAATATAATAAAGACTAAATAATTCATAATAATAAACAACTAATCGTTATCAGGATTTAATGTTTAATTAATCATCATCAGGAGCAAATACAACTCAACCACCCACCATGATTGGTTCTCTCGAGGGAGCCGCGTAATCCATAATTTATTTTTTGCTGAAAAAAAGTGATTTTTGAACATTTGATTGCGAATTAATTTATAATCTGAAAGAGAAATATTAATTATTATAAGTCGTTTTCATCCAATATCATATCACGTATCTATCATCATAATCGTCATATTTATACTCTTCCGGTTGATTCAGCATCCATCCATTGGTCCGTCCATCTTTTGATTTATCAGTAAACTCCGAACCGGAAGAAATGAAAAAGAAATAATAAAAAAAAACCCAAAACGCAACAATGCATCCCAGCAATTCCAGAATGTCTGCCAGATATTATCATCTTCATCGTCGTCTTCACCATCAGATATCATTAAACGTTACGAATCGACATCACCAAACCTTATCAATTTGTTGTTATGAAACACATAGGAGAAAGTGTGTTAAGCGAAAATTAAGAATTATGATATATCATTTAATTGTATATTTTAATAATAAATAGATTATTTATAATTTAACAGTTTATAATTTAATAATCCTGAAATTAATGACGAACAAATGTTATGATAAAATATATTATCTCGCATCGTTACCAGAGGATCAGAAAGCTCTGAGATGATGAAAAAGAATTTCGATTACGCAATTAATAAGCCATAATTTCTATATATAATTATATTCATAATAATGTCCTCATAAAGAAATAATATAATAATTTATATATATTCATAATTTTTACATATAAGAAATTATGATAATTGTTGCCAAAAAAAGTGCCCGTTCATCCACACGTATTCTGTTATCAAGCGTCTGGTTGCAGTTTTATAATGCTTTTTGCAGATTCATTTTAATCCATTTAATGTTACAAATAAAGAAATAAATGTAATTTAATGTTACGAGTTTAGAATTCTTGTAATTATTTGTAATTATTAATTATTTTATTAAATATTGCAGATCTTCAAATCAGATAATCAAATGCTAAAATGCTAAAATGCTGAGCGCAAAAGATAAACAGATTATTTATAATTTAACATTTTATAATTATTATAATTTATAATTTAATTAAATGTAAATTCTGAGCGCAAAAGATAAACAGATGACAAGTTCAAGAATCAAATTACAACAATTTTTGAGTGACGTTTGAAGAGAAAATTTACTTTGAAATCAGTTTTAAACACGATGCAGATTTTGCGCTACGAAAACCTCATTTGCCAATTTTAAGAAATAAAATCGGCAGCGGGGGAAATGTTTTTTCTGAATTATTCATAAAAATAACTTAAATAATCATTTATTAAGTCGTCCACGTCAATTGTTCAGTCGATGAAATGCTTATCAAAACTTTTTCGGTCGTTCAAACTATTCAATATAAATCTTCAACTTAAATGTCAATTCAAAGGTGAAAAGTATAAACTCCAAAACAGGTTCAACCTAATATCGCTCAAATCGTAAATATAAAGATTCAATAAAACTATTTCAACACAAACAACTCATCAAATACTTACCAACAACACAAACAACTCATCACTACCAACCAACATCGCAAACAACTGCATAAAATAATAATAATAATAATAATAATAATAATAATAATAATAATAATAATAACAGTATCACAATCACAAATTTCACAAATAATAACATTCACATAACTACCTAATCCTCCTGAACAAGTCATCACCTCAAATTAAAGTCAGAACTGTTTACAACGAACTCTGCTAAATACTTTCACTCCAAAACGTGGAACTCTCTCCTCAATGCCATCGTCACATCATCCATGTTTTGCATCGCTCGTTAAAGATCACGATTTGTCAGACTCCTTGACGTGCATTTGAGAAATTAAACAGCTGTTTGCATAAGCCTTCTGTTCGTGTTTGAGTAAATATATAAATAAATAAATTAATTAATTAATGTAAATATATTAATAAATTAATAAACAAATAAATAAATAAAATCAAATTCTAACCAACAACACAAACACATCAAATACTAACCAGTAACACAACAAGTCATCAAGTACTAACCAACAACACAAACAACCCATCAAGTACTAACCAACAATACAAACAATCCATCAAGTACTAACCAACAACACATCAAGGACTAACCAACAGCTGGTATAAAATAACTCGATGACAGTCCCAATGTAATCTCAAAGTTCGAGAATGTCAAACACTTTTGCTTCTCTTTAAAATGGAATGTTTTAATCCGTTTGTGAAACTAAATATTTGAATTAACAAATAAACAAACAAATAAACAAACAAGTAAATAAATAAAATAAACAAATAAATAAATATTTGTTCCGTTATTTAAAAAAATAAAAAAGATTTAAAATAATTTCAAGAAACGTGAAGCAAGCGAAATTCAGAAGTTGCTTTCAAAGACTTTCAATTATTTCGACTCAATTCTCGGCATTAAATGCGCCGCTTTGCAACGTTTCGAGTGCTTTTTGCCTTCTTGGAATTTCACTTCCAACAGATAATTATTTCTAATTTAACGAGTTATTTGTGGTTATTTCAAATTTAAATTGTGATTATGTATCATTTCTGATTGCTTATAATATAGATAATATTTTATAGTTACATAAATATAATTTATAATTAATATTTATTATATACATATTATTTGCGATTATTTGCATTTTACGTTTTTAATATAATATTTCTTATTTATTCCTAACGTTTCACTTGGTTCTTGCAGTTCATGAAAATGCTTTTCATTGGATGAATTTTTTCAATTTATTACGAAATCATTTTAATTATTATTATTATTACTTTAATTATACTGCCTACGATTTCTTGGATTTAAACTCAAAATCTCTACGTTTGCCGTATGTATTTTGTGTTGATTATATTACTACTATTAATATCTATTTATCTTTATTATCATCCTCATATCAAAATAATAATAATAATAATAATAATAATGAGTAATATTGACTAGTAATAATAATTAATTTTAAATAATAATAAATACTAATAGTAATAGTTAATAAATAAAAATAATAATTATAATAATATAATAATATTAATTATTATTATTATTATTATTATTGTTATTATTATTTTTTTTTTCCTTTTATTAGCCCAGCCAAAAACTCACAAAAAGCAATCAATTCATACAATTCATAATCCGTTTCAATAATTTTAGGTCCGCCAATGGGTCTGGGAAATCCCGTCAGACCATTCAAAAAAAGGAACTTTCAAGTCGATCTTACGAGTCATTGTACATTCACAAATGTCATTCAATTCAACTTCTTTTTTCTTCTTCTCCAGGCGTTATTTTTATAAGTTCGCCAAATCTTATGGGTCTCCTGCAACGTTTTGATGGAGGTCCACATGAGGAACCTCCTCGAGACCCCAAATCTTCTCCAAACCCTCCAAGACTCTTCTGCTATTGCTCCTCTCCAGTTCAAGACCAGGGCGGTGATGGTACCTTTCTGACTCCGTTGTTCTGGCATCGGATTATTTTCCTTCATCCATTGGTGGATTCCCGGAAGGTCATACTTTGCGACTTTTGAGGCATGTATTTTATTCAAGTCGGCAATATCCGATGCCACTGCCACGTCACACACGACGTATGTGGAGCCTTTCCATGCGCACAAATCAGGAATTTTTGTTCCTTCTGTCGTCGGGATTCTGGGTTCGATGCTGGTAGTAAACCCCATCTTCTCAAGTTTGCTTCCTAACATGGCCAAAATGGAGTTGTGTCTAACATGTCTAGGACCATCGGTAACATGGCACCGCTGTATGATATGGCCCAGCGACTCCTCAGTCCGGCATCCAGCAGTGCAGAGAGTGCTCAAATACATCTTGTACCTCGATTCCCGCAATCTGTTGTGTAGGACTTCGGCTCTAACCTTCACGCAGTTGATCCATTGATCTGACGTCATTCTGCTAATTCCATCGATTAGCCATTCGCTTGGACCGATGGCGCTTGAAAATGATTGCAGTCCATATCCGTCAACTGTTTTGTACAGTTGTTTTGCCGTTCTGATGCCCATTGTTTTGGCGTCTGTACAATTCTGTGGGAGACCAAACTTCCTGACTTCTCCCATCACTGTCGTTCCGCCTCCAAGGACGTCCAGCATGAACTGGTCTCTATTCGCCTTGGCTTCTTTTAAGACCTGTGACATGCGACGAATTCTTATATTTGGAATCCATTTCCGAAGTTGAAGGATTCCGAGACCTCCCAGTCGGACAGGAATGCATTGGGGACGTCCTTCGGTAATTTCAACCAATGTCGAACTGTTCGTCTAATGGTGACGTCGGCGGCGTTCAAAGACTTGAGGCTTATTTTTTCGAAGCTGAGATGGTGTACAAGGCCAGGCATGAGATGAGTTCTGAGAATGTAGAGTCGCTGATGTGGTTCCAAAGGGGCGCGCGAAATGGAGTGTAGGTCTTTTTGAATTTTTTCTGCTATTGATGCATATTTTAATCGTGCCCCAATCTCAATACCAAGATATTTGTAGGTTTCAATGATATTTAGTGCAGTGATTTTCGTGTGTTGAACTTCAAGATATGGTTCCGGATTAACAATCCACGATCTTTTTGCGATGTTTATCTCGGTGCGAAGAGATGCGCACTTGATTGGATTCATCGCTAATCCCACCTTAGACATTCCTCCTTCAAGTTGTTGAAGCATCATCTGCATTCCAACGTCTGTTGTAGACATCAGCAAGAGGTCGTCAGCAAAGGCAACGTAGTTGCATTTTATTTTGGACTCAGCGTCTCCTGTTACGCCGATTGACTTGTCCACTTCGCTAAGGACCATGTCAATAACGGCATTGAAAAGCATAGGAGACATTGGATCTCCTTGCTTGACGCCTCTGCCCACTTGAATGCGATTACTAATTCCGTCTGCAGTCTTGATTTGAACCCAACTATTTCTGTACAGTTCTGTCAAGTAATTGATAAACAATGGAGGCGCCCCGAGTCGAGAAGCAGCTCTCATGATTGATTGATGAGAAACTGAATCAAACGCTTTGGATACGTCTACGAAAGTCAAATTTAACTTTTTCAGTTCCTGCTTCTTTTTCTTGATGAGTGACTTCACCAACCATATATTATCGGCCAGACCATCTCCTTGACGAAACGCTTTTTGGCGCGGAGACAACGGCAAGAAGGAGATCATCCGTCTGTTCAGGATCCTATGAAACAGTCGACCAATGATTGGGCTCACTGTGATGGGTCTGAACTCGCTTGGGTTGGTGGCTCCACTTATTTTTGGAATGCATGTGACGATCCCAATTTTGAATGAAGACGGGGGCAAACCAGTTAACAGCCACAGTGACATGTGAACTGCAAAGTCAATGTTCTTGATCCCTTGTATGTGCTCTTTCTTTAATTTGTCGTGTCCTGGCGCAGCATCTCGGAGACCTCCAATAGCAGAATTCACCTCATCGCTGGTGACTGGCAATTCTAAATCATACAGAGTTCCGCCAACAACTGTCACTGGTCTATCGTCTTCAAATGACTTTTTTGAGAAGACCTGCTCCCAATAATCGATCAGTTCTTTTCCTGGAGTTGCCTTTGACTTTTCTTTGAATTCCTCTGCCAACACTGCCCGTGCCCCTGCTGCTGGATTTTTCCTGAACAAATCTTGAATTACTTTCCTTTGTCTCTGTCTTTCAATGGTTCTCAGTTCTTTTTTGCTGAGCCTAGTCTTTGCTTTCACGAACATTCGACCTTTGGCATTGTTTGGTTTTGTACTTTTCTTTTGTGTTGGTCGTTTCGAAGTCTTTTGGATGAATTGTTTACCGGTTATTGAAGGGAGAAGATTTTCTGTCCACTTGCTATATTCTTTGTCAATTAGCTCCTGCTGTGTGGTCTTGCCTGTTGAATTGCGGAGCAGCAAGGACAGTTCTTCGCTAGAAAGATGGATGCATTCATAGCGATTCAGAATGAATTGTTGTAATTTGATCTCACTGTTTACCGTGTCTTCCACTGGATCGAAGGAACAAGGAGCTTTTATTTCTTTTGTTTTTGAAGTTATTTCTTGCATCATGATGTCATTAAGAAATTGGCGATAACTGGGTTTATTTCGGATTTTCCGAATTGATTTAATTGAAAATTGAGGCACGATTCTGTGTATGGCCAGATTGATTGTCTTCTTTTCTAATGAGTTCAAACTCAACTCTGCTCTGGCAATGTTTTCCCATCGCTCATCATCATCATCATTTACGGAAGGAATGGCTGGACAATCTCCTTCGTTATTTTCCTCACTTGATTCCGTAACCTCTCTGTTGTTCGTATCACCAGACTGAGCCCTCAAAATCTTTCGGTAAGACGATTGGCGTCTATGGCTCCTGATGGCTGCCAAGGATCGATGTTGAAATCTTTTTTGAGCTTCAATGTTTACATTCTTGTAACCTTCCTGCTTTAATTCAACTTCAATTTTTGCAAGCATATGAGATTCTTCTTCCGACCAGCGACACTTGGAGTAGCTTTTTCCGGCCCTATCTCTGTGATATTCAACTGGATGGGCATGGTTTTGATGAATTTTTAGCCCTCGCTCTGTTTTGAATTCGGAGCCGCAGAATTCGCACTTTCTTGGCGGACATTCTTGTTGTACGCTCTCAGTATTCGAACAATGGAGACTGTCGTCGTACACATTTCTCGAACGTAACGTTCTAATTAACAATTTTCCTCTGGACTGAATGTCTTCCATATTTCAACCAAAACCAACAAATTGAACGAACTAACTTGAAAGCCTTTGCAAACTGTGAAGTCCTATCAACTAAATGACTAGACAATCGACGAAACTGTTGTTTCTAATTCACAGCTTTATTTTCCCCTTTTTCCAGAAATTATGCTCACCAACCACGAAAAGATTGGTAGGGGACACAAATTGACCAGATTTCGAAGCAAAAAATCGTTACGTTAAGCAAAAGCAGTAATTTGTAACGAGCACACGAAATTTCGTCCGTACCGGTCAACCGCTCGAGCCGCAATTATTATTATTATTATTATTATTATTATTATTATTATTATTATCATTATTATTATTACTGTTGTTATTATTACTATTATCGTTGTCGTTGTTGTGATATCGATCGAGGTTGTGGTCGGCAAATTGTACGAATGTGATTGGTGAGGATTTAATTTGTTCTTCACACCAATGATGAGTCACCAAGGACATCATGGCGAAAGAGCTGTGCTGAAGATCATTACCATTATTGTCCTGTCCATTTTATCTTGATAATCAATTTAGGAAAACTGGGATGAATTGATATTCAATTCATTGTTATATGAAAAATATTTCTTAATAAATCAACAATTGTTGACTAATAAAATTCAGTCTCTCGAACGATAACGAGGCTGTCTTATCTCAAGACGACAAGAATATCAATTGTTAGGAAGAGCTTTGTTTAGCTACATTTGAAATGATATTATCCTAAGATCTCTAAAGTTGAATTTCATGACTTCCTAGGTGTACATCAATATATCAATGTTGTAATACACCATCAGTGGCAACCATCACATCAATCAGAGATCCACTTTTGCCTTTATATTCGTTTCTTTGCACGCAGTTTCGAATCTTCAACAAATATTTGATCAAGATCTTATCGTGGCGTGGTTCAGAAATAGTTCACAGGGGTCATGTGTGATTCAATTGTACTACCAGCAGCATGTCTCACAAGTTCTGATATGCTTGAGATTGTATCTCAAGAACTTCAAGATTGATAGAATCTTGCGTTGAAAGCTTCTGCAAGGTTTTAAGATTATAAATCACTTTTCAATAATATTTTGCAATAATACAACTTAGACTCAGAAATTATCCATCCAGAACCTATAAGAACTTTACTGCGGTCTAAAAATCAATCTTGTTTACAAATACAAATACAAAAATCTTACATATACAAATATTTGCAGGCAAATATAAAATGTACAAATTATCAATTCATTATCTGTTATTGAATGTTATCATATAAAATACCAATAAAATCTCGAAAATCATTGATTTTATTTTATTATTTCAATAATAATTTTATTATTAAGTGAAAATTATTTACATTTGAAAAATGGCATTATTTATGGCAGCTATTCGAATTTTAATTCGCGTGTTTGGATCTTGACAGCAGTTCTTTTACCGTTTCGTTCGGACCACTTTTCTCGTAAGCCCATTACTTATGGACATATTCGGGTTTCAGATTTTTCGAGATAAATAAATGAATAAAATATAATAAAATATTACAGTCAAAATGTCAGAAAAATAAACAAGGTATGGATATTCATGAGAGCGTCTAATATTAATTCTAACTCTAAAGTGGTTGTACCACAGTGAAGGCCACTCACTCGATCGTTAACACCAAGATAGCTTGGGTAAACGGACAACAATAGGTTGTGTTATGGGATGTTAAATAAATAAAATAATATAAAATAAAATATTGTTATGTAAGCAGTAATGTAATCAATATTATTTAAAATAAATTAATAGTATTTTACAATGACGTACTAAGCCTCGAGATGAGAGATGTTGAGAAGTCCACGCTAATGAAGAACAGTTTCAGGTTTTTTAGAATTTTCGCAACATTTTTATCACTTCTTCAAATACAAAGATCAAATAAATCGTCTGCCGGCGTACAATGTTTTTAGAAGCAATAAAAAACAATAACAACAACAACAACAATAAATAGATTCAAGCATATAGTTTGTTTGAAACGGGCCTGACCGTTGAAGGAGTATTTCCGGAGTTTATATTTTATATACTAGATTTAAACAATGGGTTTATTGGTCTGCTTAAATAAAGTATTTATGTAAATTTATTTATTTGTGATTTTTCAAGGTTATTATTTCAATGTTAATTTTAATAAGGTTATTATTAATGTCCACTGTCATCAGTGCGGTCATCATTATAAAGTAGCAATGAGTTGAAGCGCGGGATAAGATTGAGCTGCAGGATAAGGCACTCTGCATATTTCCAATAGACGTACATATAGTTTACATATAAATTTGTATGACTTCTCGATAAAATGATAGCAAATCATGTTCAGAATTCTAAAACTTCTTTAGAGCCAAGAGATATGGATAACGTTTTGATTGGCCAAATGGATGCAATACCTAAAACTAGCCGAAACCATTTATTGGATCTATTATTTCCTTTCTTTCTTATAGTATCATAGAGCGTGCAACATTTTCGTCAAGCTAGTTTAGCTAATCTTTTAATTTTTACAAAAAAAATAAAATTATGCAATTAAATTGAATTTAAAAAACATTAATGTCCCCCGCAACATAATTTAATAGAATCACGAGGCTTTTTTATTTTTTTCGGACAAGGTGGCGGCAACAAGAAGCACGCACGCAAAGGACGAACAAGTTCCGATAACGTCTGGTCCGGCATCACTAATTTCTTGAGAGGCCCCTCCAATCAATGGAGCCAAAAATCTACCAATTGCAAGAGTACTGCCCCCCAAACCCATGACTAAACCGACGTCTCTCTTCTTGGTCACGTCCAATGTCTTTTTGGCCGCAGCTACACTCGTCACGCTGCAGACGATGCAATAAGGAACGCCAAAGAGCATCTGCATAAACGTGTCTGGGAATATGGCAAGAAGTGCGATGGAGATTCCTTGAAGGCTCGACATGTGGATGAGAAGTCTTCTGTCATCTCCGCCATACCTCTTTATGATGGGACCGACAAGAAATCCGGTGGACAGCGATACCACTTCAGAGAAAGTCATCAGGAAACCGGCCGCGGGTGGTGGATGTGAAGATATGGGATCGTAATCTTGGATAAGAACAGCGAAAGAAATTAGGAACCAAATGAGCAGCGATGTCCACACTTGTTTCAAGATTCGAACGGTCAGACACTGATGAAAGATAGAAAACGGATTGCACAATCTCTTGTTTCGACCCGGCTTGTCGTCATCGAGGAAAATAGTAATGAGAACTGTCGAATATAAAAAAAAATATTAATTGTCCATCTGTAATCAATTTCTAGTGACATTAAATATCTGGAAAACAGGTTCTCACCGAGGTTAACAAAAAATATGGTCGAAGTGAGTGAAGCAACGAGAAAAAATCCTGTCGGCAGTTCAGTCAAGTAACCACCAATAACAGGACCAAGGATGAATCCCATGTTCGAAAAGGCATTGAATTTTCCCAGTAAAGAGCTCCTATCGTGTGTCTTTACCGAAACCGCCAGAAATGATTGCGCCACTTCTTGAGTGTGTTTAAACACACCTGAAAGATTAACAAATAAGTAATTTTCTTAAACCTCAGTTCATGTTTAGTTTTGGTATAATACATTACAAACAAATATCGATTTGAAACCGTCACAAACCTACAGGAACTCTGGACAGAAATACGACAAAAATATTTGTTGAAATACTAAGTATAAGATAACTGAGTGCACAAAAGAAAAAGCAAATTTGGAGAACATATTTTCTCCCAAAATTATCGCTGCATTTGCCCTGTTTTAAAACAAATTAGGATTTCGTGAAAGAATGCATAACGATAACTAAGCTTTACCATATAAGGTCCTGAGAAGAATTGAATAAAACCATAAGTTGACCCTGCCAAGGAATATTTTAAAGGAAATTAATCACAGTAACCCAGCAGTTTGAAAAAGCTCACATTTATAGCGGTATACCTACAACACCAGCAATAAAAGGAGTAGCTCCAAGATTTTTGCAGTGATTTACGAACAAGGGAATAGTCATGCTAACTGCGAAGAGATCCTAAAATTGAAAATAAAATGACGATCCTTAGGTAACCCTAACATCGACTGCTACCGAATTATAATTAATTTATCATTCAAATTTTAACCAAAAATCCGATGAGGAATAATATGTAAGCATTCCGGTTCATTTTGTTTAACAAACTCCTGTTATTAGTGACGTTTTATGTTTTGCTTTCAGATGTTATTATCCTTGAAACTAGCCTAAGTCATAGTGATTAAAGTTAGATAAGAATCGATAAGTGAGGGATCAAAAAAGCAAAATAAAGTTAAAATGATCACTTAACGTGTTTAATGACTGATTTAATGCTACTCTATTTGTCTTTCTAAATGAATTAAACCAAATATGGAACTTTTACCAAACCATTTCCACCACGAGGTAAACTCGCCGGTACAAAATACCAAAGCAATTCGATAAAATAACTAACAAAAAAAGACTAGGTATTAAAGTATTTATTTATTATTGATCAACGAATCGCTGGAGTAATTTTCGGTTTCGTGTGACTGCACTTCTCTAGGATGGGATCGTCAAATGTTTTTCATTATCCCGTTTCTACTAGTCGACCTGGAGTTAAAAGGATTTGTTGCACTAGGTGACCTGGGGCCCATCGCATTAGACCATATAAATAATGCGCTGGACCCGATGCAATAATTTATAGCTGAGGAAGCGCTGAGTAGTAATTGGTACCAAATGATGAGATGTGTTTGAATCCAAGCCTCAACAATACCAACAAAATGGCTTCTAGTGAAATTGTTTCAGTATCAAAAAAGATATTTAATAGAATATTATCAAATATAATAACTTATTCAATCCGTGTCTAATTCACACTTGTTCTTGATTTTGTTAATGAACTTCCGAGCGTAGAAGCGAGAATATTCAGGTGGAAGAGTCAGCAGTTGCTTTATGGATCTGTCGAGGATGTTCTCTGCCGAAGTTGCTGCCACGAGATCTTTGTTGCCATAAACGTCACTTTGGTCATAAAATGTCTTCTCTAGATGTCGCCAAAACACATTCACCGATATGCTCGGAGTCAGGTTTGTGACGTTGTGGAACCACAGGGCTTTAAGAAATGTCATTGATGGCCTCAGTATTAAAGCAAAGGCAGCAATCAGAACCACAAATAACAACCAGGAATGAAAAGTACATCTCCAGGACTGAGGATGCATTCGTAGTGGATAACGTCGGCAAACAGTGGATGTTCGGATAGGTTAGGATTTTCAATGTCAATTACTTGTGACTTGTCACCTGTGAAAGTAATGTTAGAAACTGTATGATGACAATTTAATCAAAACACTAAGTAAGTGGTAAAAATACATACAATCACAATACCATTATATTACAAATACATTATTAATATCAATAATTAACTGGTGTGCAATATGTTCTGGTGATCCAACCTATCATGTACAAGTTGTCAACTTCCTCAGGTGAAAAAAGAACAACTTTCTTTGTTCCTACAACTCCAATCAGAATGTTATCCATTATCTGCAATGAATTCAGAAAATTGTCAGAGACAAAGAATAGACTAACATCTATAAGTTCTTGAATTACATCGTAGTGGGTCCACAGTTGTAGGCCTTCAGATGCAATCCTAAAAACACTAGAGAATATTTTATCCTCATCAATTAGGTTTAAGCATCTCAAATCTCCAGAAATTTCTGGAAATGCTTTAAATATATCACAAACATCCTTCCTTGGATTATCACCCAATGTTCTGAGATAATATTTTTCATCCTACAGGGAATGTGACTTTTGATTTTAATAACAAGCATATTTTGAAATAAGCTATTGAGCAGACAAACACACCCTGGAAATAAAGGGATCATTTTGTTCATTCGACTCGATTCTTGATATAAAATCATCAAATTGAAGAGTCCTGAAATAGGAGTTCATAATTTTATGAAAGGCATGTTTTGCATCCCATGTGAAACACCAATACTTAAACCTGTATAAGAAGTTCCTCTTGATGAAATCCATCTTTGGATTGGAACTGACGTGAACCTTAACTAATTTGGATCCGCACATCTCTTTGAGATAATCCCACGTCCATTTTTCAACACATGAGCCAATATTCATTGATTTAATAATTACAGGAAATCTCTGCGTGAACAACATTAATTAATAGATTTTTAGGTTAACTTTCGTTTTTGTTCAAGTCAATTTTTTCGACAGATGAATAACCTTTTTCTGAACGTTATTGATGAAATAGTCACGAAATTCATTTTCTCCATCAAACTGTTTAAAATCGACAATCTCAACTTTCTTCGTTGTCTTACTCATTTGGACAGCTTTTGAGATCAGCTACTTACTTAAGGCCAGGCGGTCGCCCGATATTGAGCTAGCTTTATTTACGTTTGAACCGAAACATGCTATCAGTAAGTAAATAAATAAAGCCAAAATAAATCCAGATAAAATAATGTCATTTTGCCAATTTTTATGACACTAACAAATAAAATCATACAATATTTGATTAACATATTTTAACTGTAAGCTGACGCTTTTTTTTACCACACAATAAGTCAAACAAATATGTGTTATATACAGAAGGCAAATGAATAAATATAAAAATATAAAAAAAGTCATATAAATGAGCACCTTTCTATTGGCTACCAATATCTGTATTTAAAAGAGATTTTGAGATTTAATTATAGAGATAATTATAGCTTTTGAATATGAAACTAGAAATGAAGAGAGAATTTAGATAATTTTTTTCCATTACTTTATACTGCGTTTCTCTTCATTTGTTACTTACTTATTCTATATCTGGGAAACTACGCTCCCCTCAGTGGCCTTGAAGTCCACCTGGACATACGCCACTTTAAACCGACTCTTATTATTATTATTAACTACGACAAATTCCTTCAAAGCCGATCTATGGTACCGATGAACTAATGTTATCCTAGGCCCGCAGTTAAATTAAACAAAACCAAGAGATTTTGAAGTACTGACTAAAACTAGGAATTTAGACACAAAAATACCGTTATGATCCGAGTGGATTTAGTGAGAGCCTATTTACTGGCGGTCATGATTCGCCAGGTCACGAGATCCGTCATCGATATATGACGCTATTTATGAAGGGTACCACCCTTCCGCCTTCACTGCTATCTCTGGTCTCTTTCAGGACAGTTTGAACAAATCCACATATGGTTTTCATCAAGAACAAACTCTTGATCGGGGATTCCTTGACAATGCTAGTGAGATCAAATGGAACAAGTTTCACACTGCATCATACCTTCTCTTTGGTTTTTATCATATTCTGTCCGATTAAGTTTGCAGTCGCACTCTATTGCCAATTGCATTAGATTGTAGACATGTCTTTTCCAGGGAGGGACTCGAAGAAATTAATATGTTCCGTTTTTTTGATCTCCTCCCTGAGATTTTCCTGGCATTAGGTGAATCTTGTAGGATCTTTGCCTGAACAGAGGGTGCATGCGAAGTCAATAGCCATTGGACCACAATCATTCCCTCCCATAGGACTAATGTAGGATCTTGAACAAAATTTTTGGCCATGCAGGCAAAGCATCTTCGTCGTATTTGTAGTTGAGACTATCATAAACATTGATGGAATTATGTTCCGCCCCCATATTTGAAATCATAATCCAGTGATTCACATTGACGTTAAAAATTTTCACAAAATCACTGGTTGGCGGCTGCTCACGAAAATCAACAGGAAGAGGTTTAAGGCCAAATTTGGTGATGATGTAAACATCATAAAGCCTGTAAAGACAAGACATACAATATATGTTAGAGTTTGTGAGAACATTGATAACTTAAATCAATAGAGCTTAAACGGATTACCCAGCAATCGAGGGATATTTTATCTTCATCAGAATTTGAGCCCTAAATAACGTCGCTCGAACTAAGCCAATTTGAGCCGAGCATTTGAGCAAATGGAGAAACCTAGAAAATTAGGTACTGGTTGAATTAGGAGCCTGTAGAACAACAGCTGTATAATTTCATTAAAAACCTTTTCTTTATTTTCAGCATTCTGTGCCTTTTTGACAACTTGCAATATATCCATTTGTTGGGCCTTGTGCTGTTGGACCTCTATCGCACATAGTGGTTTAAGTACTTTTTCTTCAACCTGGTAAATATATTAATGTATGTCAATCAATAATTAGCTTATGTAATATACCATAATCATCTTCCGGAGTTCCTTGGCGTGATTTTTCCAAGTAACATAGTGACCCTGCTACATTCCTGCGTGATTTAGGAACTTTTCCTATCCACAATTCAATGTTGAATCAGGCAGGTTTAGTCTGTAAAAGAAATTAGATAAGACATATTCATCACTTAATAATCCAGTGCTCACTTTCAAGGGTCTGATTCCTGAAGTGTCCAAGAAATGGCGAACCATTCCCTTATGTATGTTCTTGTAGTCCTAAGAGATAAAGCGTTAACTAACAAATATCTTAGTAAATATACTTAAATGTGTAGTAGAGTGCCACATACCATTAGGTATTCATCCAGCCTGACAGATCTTCCCATACCTCCAAGTCTTCAAGTGGCTCTGCAACTTCTCCATGATCCCTTGTGTGCAATTATTTCATGTGTAGTTCTTCTAAGAAATAGTTTTACAGTTAATATCCATTTGCATATTATTGAATTCTTATGAGTCACCATACTACTGTAGATTTATTGCTGTCCTCAATGTAGTTCTTTTTGAATTCGACGTAAATTTTATTATGAAATAGGGTTGAGTTTTAGAGATGGTTATTTGACTTCGAATATTACCCAGCTGAGTAATATCCAGGCTTTTTAACAATGGTATTTTTAGCTTTATGCAAGTCCTTCACAGCCTAGTATTATCAGAGGCTTGCAGATGTCAAATTTATTCTTTTAAATTGAATGGATCTTGAGATAAACGTTCGTACCATAAATATAGCTCATTTTATACTTGTACATTTTTTTTAGAAATGAATATTGGGGAAACTATCGATAAATTGTTTGATGGATTGGAACCATCAAGAGTGAATTTCATCACCAATGTTTTTATGGAGAAAGGCCTTGATACAGTTGATAAGTTGAAAACTTTAGATTCAGATTTTTGGGAATCTCTCAGGGTATTGGAGCATGTTGACTTGACCACAGCCTGGAGTTTTGCTGAAAAAGGTCTGGGGCTTTATTAAGTTTTTGATGCTATTTTTTCTTTAATTATTTAATTGAACAATATTAGATTAAAATTATTACAAAAGTTGAATGGGAGTACATCCCTATGGACAGCTTATTGTTTTCTTTTTTCCCTTGAGTTTTGTATTTGGAGATATTTAGAATTAATTTCAATTGCTACTAACTAATTAATGTTAATGTTAACTAATTAATTAATGGAATAAAGATTATGTTGAAAATTGTTAAAAAGTTGAGCATGCATGGAAATGGAGAATATTTAAAAATCTTAAGATTTAAGACATCTTTAATAACAAAATCAATTTAATTTAGTTGAAGAAGCTACAAAAAAAGCTTTGGAAGGTTCTCAGGTCTCAAGGATCAACTTCTTTGTAGAAGTTTTGAAGGAAAATTTGGAACTGAAAAATTTGAACCTTTTTGGATGTAAACATTTGGATGCTCTGAAAAAGTTAACAAAACCTGAAATCTGTGAGATCAGAAGAGTTGTTAACAAGAGTATGAAACCTGTTTATTTTAATTATTAATATTCAGATACTATGATAATGAAACAAGTAATTACATTGATATCAGACATCGTATTGTGCATAAATTTGGACTATTTTTGTTTAAAATATTTCTGTGGCCTTGGACTCAGAATTTTATCCAAGGAATGTACTGACATTGTTCTGACATTTTCAATTTATCCATTTAAAATAGTTTGACATGTAATAATTAATAATGTTTAGAATCTATGAGATTTTATGTTTTTAATTATTACAGAGTTTGAGAAAGATGATGATGATGAAAGCAATGATTTGTATACTTCAAATTTAGAAAAAAATGTAGAAAGTTTTGGGGAGTTTAAGATAAAAGAAGCTTTAAGAGAATTGACAGAAAATGAATTTAATAAATTTGAAGAAAAAGGTTGGAGAATATTCTTTAAATCAACTTAAATGAATAGTTTTCAGATTAATTGATAATATGTTTAATAAGACTAGTTAATAATACGACACAATTTTATTTGCAGTTCAGCAATACTGCAACACTTTTACTGAACTAACTCCTTCAGGTAACATAACCATGACGAGCCAAATTTTAAAACATGCACCACTCTTTCATTGAGGTTTATGGTGAAAACACCGTAATAAAACTTGATAATTAAATGGGTATTGAATAGATATATTAAATAAATATCTATAAATGTAAATGGACTTTAAGGAGGTTTTTGCTGAGTTCTGTTGATGTTGACATTTTTTGGTGAACAGAACTTAGGATACCAATTGAAGAGTTTCTTGCTGAAATATTTGAAGATCACAATGATCCCAGGATCAGTTCAATTGCTGAAGCCTTAAAGAAATATCAGCACATAGACCGGGTACATTATTTAATTTATTCCGATTTGATATCTTCAGAGGATCTCAGAGGATTTGATGAAGTTAATTTTAAATCATTAGAGATATCTTTAGAAACAAGTAAGCAGTCTTGTAAAAAGTTCTTATAAACATTAGTGATGTTTAAATGCTTCATTTCTGAAAATCTCATAAAGAAAATTTTCATCCATAACCAAACAAGCACCTTAAAACCTTTAAATTAACATTAACATAAGTCTCTAAATGTTGCTCTCAACCCAACCTGCACTTCCTTCAGACCAACTAAAAGTATAAGTTAAATATAAATGAATTAAAGTACTTAATAGAAATGGCAGTAGCCATGTTAACAATTCCTTGTGATACAAATGATGGCATCCTACAATATTGGTTCATGGAACTTAGCATTAAAAATTGATATGATGCAAAGCATGGTTGATATTTTTGTTTATTTATAATTGCTTTATTTTTGAAAGAGCTTGAAGAATTTATAGCTGAAGCATTGGAAGATTCTGGAAGATTGAGGAGTAAATTTATCACTAAAGTTTTAACGAGACAGGGTCTATGGGATGCTTATCATTTATTTTCTGAGGAAAATTTTGATTTTGACAATTTTGTTGGATATTTGGAAATTATTCAAGAATTTACAAACTCAGAAATCAGTAAATTTGTGGAATTTGCCCATAAAAGTTAGCAATTTAACACTTTAGCACATATTTTCTCTTACTTATCTGAATTAGAATCTCATATATAACAGGCATTAAAGAAGTTATCAGTGAAATATTGGATGGCTGTGATGATTCAAAGATCGATTTTATTGCAAAAGAATTTAATAAGATTGGAATATTTGAGCAAATTCATTTGATTGAAATGGATCACAAGAGATTGCAATTTGTCCATGGATTAACTGAAGATGAGGTGAATAAAGTCCAAGAATTTATCAGGAGAGGTTAGAAACAAGTTAAATATTCTATGAATTTGAAATATTTTCAGTTATTACTATTATTTGTTCATTTATTTTCATTGAGTTATTTCTATTATTTTCTATTTTTAATTATTATGAGCATGGGTTGGATGAAACTTCTGATGAAAAAAACATTTCATAGTAAAAGATCTGACTACAACTGAAATCCTGACTGGAATGATAAAAACTGGGAAACGAAGGACTTACTACTTGAAGAATATGTTGGATAGTTGTTTCACATTTAATCCATCAAACTTATTCGGCATAGAGTGGAAATCCTTGGAGGTCTCATTGGGACTGAATGACCTTGAAATCAATAAATTCATGGAATTGGTACAAATAAGTCTTGGGGGATTGACTGATGTGGAAATCAATAAAATCAGGAGATTTCTTGAAATAGGTTTGATTCTTTTAAACTCTTAAATTAAAAAAAAAACTGTATTACTTGGAAAAAATGAAAGTAACAAATGATTGATTTAACATTTAAAAATTACAGAAATGGCCATTGAAATGGCAGTTACAGAAGCATTGGAAGGTTCTCATGAATCGAGAATAAATTTCTTTAAAGAAGTTTTGAAGAATAATTTTGATGTGACGGATTTGAAACAATTGGATAAGAAATACATGGGTGCACTGAAAAGATTGTCAAAATGTGAGATCCATGAAATCAGAGAATCCTTTTTGGGTGTGTTTTGAAATAAGAGAGCTGCCTGGTCAGAAAATTTTGAGCCTTGCAGTCTTTAGTAGTTTGATTAACTTAATTAATTTAATTATAATTTGAAAGTATTTAATAATAATTTTGCACTTAAACAAGTTAAATTGAAGCAGTTTTCAATTTAATCACTGATTGATAACTTGAACAATGCAAGATATAATGAAGTAATTGTTTAATGGCTCACTGGTGGAATCTCGAATAAAACCACATAAAGAAAAATATTTAAATTGTCCATATTTAATGTATTTGACTCATAAAATTGACACAAAAATATTATTGGATTAAACAGATCAGCAGTCTGAAATAATAAAATTATTTTGTAAAAATAATAGTTTAATGAAAAGTAAACAATAGTTTAAATAAAATTGATTTTTAATTTTTCAGAAATAATGAAAGAACGTAAGAATCACACTTACAAACTACTTAGAACTTGTGGTTATCTTGATGATGATGATGTTGATGATCCTGATCATGGTAACAGTAAATTGAAGGATTTCATAAGGAAATGTATTTCTTTTGTTGACTGTTGCGAATTAGTGGAATGTCTGAAAGAAGGAAATGAGTTCGAAAAACTTAAGAACTTTCAAAAGTTATTTGGAGGTACCAAACAGTTCCACTGAAATGAAGATTTGGTGTTTATTAAGGTTAATTAAGTGTGATTTTATTCACAGACTTGATGCCAATTAAAGAAGTTCTTAATGAAGCATTTAAAGAATGTAATAGTCCTTTGAGGATTGATGCTATTGCTGAAGTTCTGAGGAGGCATCATGTGTTTCATTTACTCAATTTAGTTCGTTTTGATTATGACCTTCTAAATGATTCTCAAGAACTTTCCATATTTGAGATAAATAAAATAAAGGATTGCGCTCTGAAATGTTGGTTCTTTTTAAGGTTTTCAAATCATGTTTAAATTGTTGTTGTGCAACCCAACAAAAGAATAATATGTAAATTAAAAATATTTAATGTATAAATTTTTTTTAAATTTAATTTAAAAATATCAACCAAGTTTATTATTGAAATGCTCCCTTTGCACTTTGGATTTGCACTCTTAATAATCTAAATTATAATTGACTTTATTGATGACAAACAAATTAATTAAAGTGAAATAAATCTTGAGATTCTTAAATAATTTAATTGCAATTAAATTATTTCTCTCAATTTGTGAATGTCTAATATACTTTTGAAGAAAAATTATATAAATAACTCGTGCAGGTCATGATACCGTTGTAAAGGTTTTTGTTAAAACATTGGATGATCCTGATTATGATAGAATCAGGCATGTTACTGATGCTTTTATAAAATTTCATGATTCCAAGCCTAAAGATTTAGAGAAACTAAATTATTGGTTACATGGATTAGGGAAGAATGATGGAGGGTTGGGATTTAATGAATTGAGGAAACATTTTGAGAAAGGTGAGCAAGTTTATGAATTGAAATGCATAAATTTGAAATTAATTAAGTAATTAAATACTTTTATTTTTGGTTGAGGTTTTGAATATGATTTTATATTCTTATGTTCATAAGCAAGATTTGAATGAAAATCACAATTGATAATCTTTCAGTTTTTCATTTGAAATGTAAATTATTCATTATAACTTATTATAATGAATTAATATGTTTTTCACAAAAATAGCAATTGAACAAGCTGTAGCAACAACATTAAAAGATTCTAGTTTTTTGAGGGTCAAATTTGTTACAAAAGCTTTTATGAGGAAGGGACTTGAAAATGCACACATATTCTTGTGTCCGGAGTTTATGGATCCACTTAGTATTTTAGATGATCTGACAGATTCAGAGATTGGAAATATGATGCCATTTGTTTGTAAAAGTTAGTAATTAATGTCATTGCTGTTATGACCCAATATCTAATATATATCAATATCAAATAAATTTATTAAATTATAAAATATAAAATTCAATTCAAGGTCTTGAAGAAGTCCTTGCAGAAATATTGGAAGGTTGTGATGATTCAAGGATTGATTTTGTCACAAAAGGATTGAATAAGATAGGAATTTGGAAGCAACTTCACTTGATTCAAATGAATCATAGATTATGGGATGTGCAAGGATTGAAAGAGGATGAAATTTACAAAATCAACTCATTTGTTGAAAGTGCAAGTGGGGTCTAAAGATCTTATAAATTAATCTGCATTCTATTTTGTAGCTAAATTAGATTTAATTATGATGGATTTTTGTAATATTATAAAGTATTTTGTAAAATTGAGATAAATCTAAATTAGTAATTGATATATAGATTAATTATGCTTTAATAATAATGTCTGATAACAGTGTGATAACAGATAAGGTGTGATATAAGCTGCACTTAGTCTTAAAAATCTGATTTAATAATTTTAAAAAATAAATTGCATTATGCAGCCAGAGAGAGTGCTGAATTATTTACAAGGAGAATATTTGGAATTTCTGATATCAAAAGAATTAATTTCATTGCATATGTCATGAGGGAGCATGAATTAGATGTTGCATCGAAATTATTAAATGAGAAATGGGAATCAATAGAGGCTTTCGTGGGATTCAATGAAATTGAAGTGGAAAAATTCCTGGAAATTATTAAGAAAAGTGGTAAATTTAAGGATTTTAAAACATCTTAAACTGATTTTTAAATTAAGATTTTAAATTATTATTTAAATTTTAAATATTGAGACTGAAAGACTTGTGGATGTGTTGGGAAATGTTTAAATTTATTTTTAATATCAACAGACAATGTCTTGAGATTAAGATTCTGTTTTAGTGTTGAGGACAACAGATGAGAGATGTAAAGGAACTGCATGTCAAGAGAATTAAATTAAGCTTTTGTTCTTTTCAGCTCAGTACATTGAACCCATCAGATGCAAAAGAAAGAATCAGATGTCAGATTCATTTGAATTAACTCCAACTAATAAAAGAAGGTTAAGTGGTTTTCTTATTGCATTATTTTTCTGCAAATTATAGTAATAATATAAATATTTTGTAATAATAATATCATTATATATGTTCACCCAAGTATCTTGGAAAAATTAAGTTTAAGGCAACAAAGTGCTTTGCTTAAAATATCTTAAATTACTTTTTGCAAACAGTTGTGGTGGTTGTAATTGATATAGAATTGTATAAATTCCTTTATTTTGTAAATTAATTTAATTCAACAACAGGTTATCCGACATCCCGACAATTTAATGAACCTCTCACATGGAACAATTGTAACAATTTAATTTTAATAATTTTTGCCATTTAAGTGAAATAAGTTTAATTTTTCTGGAAAAGGAACACAAGTTTGAAGTTTATTCTGAAAAGAATGAGACATTAATTGTAAAATAGAGTTGAGTTTTAGAGATGGTTATTTGACTTCAAATATTGCCTTATTGTTTATAGCTACGTGAAAGTGTGCGACGTTTGAAACTTGCATAAGGCCAGTCGGTTGTCCAAAATTGATTTAGCCGGTCGTTTGCATTTGAAACGAAATGTGCCACAAATAAATAACCCAGACAAAATAAGTGCAAATAAAATAATTTCATTGTGCCAATCTTTTATGACACTAAGAAATAAAATTGGAAATTATTTGATTAACATATTTTAATTGCAAACTAACTTTTTTTACCACACAATAAGTCATATGTCATATATGAAACAAAAGGAGATTTTCAAGTAATGACTTTTATTTTCTAAAACTAAAAATTTAGACACAAAATACTGTTATGGTCTGCATGGATTAGGAATTTGGTTAGATCTTATTTACTGGCGGCCCCTACTCGCCAGGTCACAAGATCCGTCATCGATATATGCAGCTATTTATGAACGCGGAGGTACCACCCATCCGCCTTCACTGCTATCTCTGGTCTCGCCTTCTTTCTTGACAATTTGAAAAAAATCCACATAGTTTTCATCAAGGTTTGAAAGAAGAAACTCTTGATCAGGGATTGCCTTGACAAGGCCTGTGATACCAAATGGAGCAAGTATCACACTGCATCATATCTTCTCCTTTGTTTTTTGCATTGTCTGTCCACTTAAGTCTGCAATCGCACACTATTGCCAGTTGCATTATATTGTAATTTGTCTGAGTCTTTTCCATTGAGGAATTGAAGAAATTAATATGTTCTCTTTTTCAAATGAAAGGGATATCTCCTCCCTGAGTTTTTTCTGGCAATATGCAACTTTTGTTGGATCTTCGCCTGAACAGAGGGAATATGCGAAGGCAATAGCCATTGGACCGCAATCATTCCCTCCACTTTGTTGTTGAACTATCTTCCTATTTACATTCAATATAGGTCCTTCAAAAAAGTTTTTAGTCATATAGGCGAAGCATCTTTGTGCGTCTTCGTTGTAATTATAGTTTAGACTATTATAAACATTTACTGAATTGCGTTCCGCCCCCATATTTGAAGTGGTGATCCAGTGATTTCCGTTAACATTCAGTATCTGCACAAAATCACTGGTGGGCGGCTCCGCATGAAAATCCGCTGGAAGGGGTTCAAGGCCCAATTTGCTGATGAAGTCAACGTCATAAAGCCTGTAAAGACAAGACATATAACATATGTTAGAGTTTGTGAGAACATTGAAAATTTAAATCTATAACGCTTAAACGGATTACCCAGCAACCAAGGGATATTCAATCTTCATCAGAATTTGAGCCTTATTGATGTCGCTCGAACCAAACCAATCTGAGCCGACTAAATGACCAAATGGAGATACCTAGAAAATTACTGGTTGAATAAGGAGCATGTAGAATAAACAGCTGTATAATTTCATCAAAAGACCTTGTCTTTATTTTCAGCATTCTCGGCTTTGTGCTATTGGACCTCTATCGAACATTTGAGTACTTTTTCTTCAACCTGGTAAATATATTAATGTATGTCAATCAATAATTAGCTTATGTAATATACCATAATCACCTTCTGGAGTTCCTTGACATGATTTTTCCAAGTAACATAGTGACCCCAGCATACATTCCTATGGGATCTAGGAAGTTTCTTTCCATACTTCAACATCAAAATGATCAGGTTTAGTCTGTAAAAAAAATTAGATAAGTCACATTCATCACATAATAATAATGTAGTGCTTACTTTTAAGGGTCTGATTCCTGAAGTGTCCGAGAAATGGCGAACCATTCCCTTATGTATGTCC
This sequence comes from Hirudinaria manillensis, assembly GCA_034509925.1. Classification (NCBI taxonomy): domain Eukaryota; kingdom Metazoa; phylum Annelida; class Clitellata; order Hirudinida; family Hirudinidae; genus Hirudinaria; species Hirudinaria manillensis. Next base: position 3,288,133 of record CM067532.1, on the reverse strand, counting down.
TTGTAGTGATAAGAGATAAAGTATTAACTAACAAATATCCTTAGTTAAATATGCAGTAGCATGCCACATACCATTAAGTATTCATCCAGCCTGACATTGATCTCCTGTGCCTCCAAGTCTCCAAGTTGCTCTGCAACTTCTCCATGATCCCTTGTGTGGAATTATTTCTTGTGTAGTTCTAATAAATAGTTTTATAGTTAATATCCGTTTGTATATTATTGAATTCGTATGAGTCACCATACGCTGTAGATTTATTGCTGTCCTCAACGTAGCGCTTGTTGAATTCATCGTAAATGTGACCTTTCCCGTGTCTTCCAAGATTGCCTAATCATTTAACAGCAAACTGGTCCATAGTGCTACGATGGGCATAAATATTTGTCGAAGGTCTGCAAAAATTTTGGGCTGAAGAATGGCTTGGATCGACAGGGTGCATTTCCCATGACTCTTGACAGTGAGTGACAAAGGACGACCCATAGAATCCCTTGAAATGCAACAAATATTATAATGCTGGAATTGTCTTAACAATTCAGAAACCAGGATCCACATCATACCTTGTCTATCATTGAGTCTTGCATTTAATTTCTGCCAGAATATAGATATGTCTCTTCACTCATTTCTTGTATTTTGGTCTCACTTTCTTGTTTGTTATTATCTTCTTCTGTAAATGGCCTATGCATTCCAACAATTCTTAAATTGAAAATTCATATAAAAAAGGAAATTGCTTTTTATTAGATTATTAGATTACGATCAACACCCGTACATCCGCAGGAACGGCGACTGGCCAATATGCCGTGATCCATAGCCCACTGGATCGCCTGCATCTTGCCAGACAAAACCACCTCCTGAATTTCCCTCAAGCAAATACCTTCCAAGCTAGGGTATGCCATCATGCAAGAACTAAAAACATACTTCCTCATTTCCAAATCCCTATTTATATTGGAAATTTTGCCGCTGAGTTCTTTGGGCGTTAACACGGTTTAAGTAAGATCAAAAAATGGAAGGAAGTTGTTGCGCAATTTTCACATCAATTTAAGAGATATATTATACCTTGCTCAGTCTTGTAGTTCAGCTTACTAGTAATATAAGAGATATATTATACCTCGCTCAGTCTTGTTATAGGCGGGACTAATTATGCAATTCTTAACAAGGGGGGAGGGGCTTAGCTCATTAAATGTAGAAGGGGGCATATCGACGGTATTACCATGCTTTTGATATAATCGATTAATTTTTTTCCTGCATTTCTAAAAAATATACCTCATATACGTAGAAGGGCTTCTACTTTGTACAAGTCCTCCAATTGCGTCAAAATAGATAATGTCTTTCTTCCTTCCATCTGCTTAATAATATAGATAGGTCCACAAAGACCAAACAAATAAAGTTTTGACTTCCCAAGAATTTCTCCTCTTTTCCAGTGGAAGCCAATGCCTTTTCTGAGAATTTTTAACTAATAATTTACCGATAACAAACCCTCCTTAAAACACAAAGAACGAAAGACAAAGGAGTTGGAACAAATCAAAACAAAAGATCAAACATACTTTTCCATGAGAAATGCTTAAAAAATTGACAAATTTAAAGCATTTAAGGAATTTTCTGGAAAAATAAACATGTCTATTTACATTTTCAAAAGTATTTCAGGCATGCTTTTAGTCAAGTTTGACAGGTCCACTGTAAATAAGCGACAAATGGTATTTGGAAAAAATCGGTTCCTGGAAAAAGTGGTCCTAAGAAAAGGTTTTACCCTATTTTCGGGTGCTCCAATTTAAAGGTTTTACGATGTATGCATATGTTACGAAACATTTTATATAATTTTGATTTACTCTTTGGTTTAACAAAGTTTTCGTAAACTAAAAATGCAATGATTGAAAAAAAATAATTGTACATATTGGAAATTATAATATTTTATTTAAATATGAAATCAATTATATAAAAAATTTAAGCAAAAAATGTAAATTTTAAAAATATTCCATAGATAACAGGTGTTATATTTGCTATGTCAACCTCACAACTGCTTAGTTCATGCAAAAAAAAAGCCTACTATAGTCTACCGTTGCTGAGCTTTGAGCACGTGGTCCTCTGGTATCATCTGGATGTGTTTTATTGTTTGTGTGGGATTCTTGGGATTTCTAACAAATGTAATAAAATTACAAGTTGAAATTTAAAGAGCCACTTATTAAATATTGTAAAGTGAACTAACTTCTTGCTCCCGATTATCATTCATATTGACAAGCTCCAGATTTGTTCGCCTTCTTTGCTCAAAACAAGGAATGGTTCATGTAACTGAAAAAATTTTCGTTTTAAAACACAAACCTTCAGCAACTTTAGTATTTTTTCTAATGTTTGCTATGGCTTTAGGGGGGTTTAGTTCCACACAACAAATTTTCAACAACCTACTTCGAGACCTTCTGAAAGTTTAATATAATTCAATTATAAGCGCCTTAGGAAACCATCGTCTCCCTCCATGGCAATATAAACAAAATGATATTGATTTCTGTTGACGTTTCCTTAAGGACGTTGACCAACTAGATTGAACTCGTTCCAAAGAAATTACAGAAGTTATGCAATTACTATGTGTCAAGTATAACAAGAGACTTTATAAATTACCTTGAAACGTGAGTGAATCAGATTTAAGTGAACATTTCGGGACTTGCTGGTCCAGGGCATCCCAATTTCTTCGCATGTCCTCTCGCATATCACTGATGAAATTATTCGACTGGTTGGCCTGTCTCCTCATCACTTCCACTTGGTAGTGGTTCTCAGCAAACCTGAAAGCCTTTGTCCTTTTGGAAAAAAAAAACAAATTCGCGAGACACATCTACTGCAAGAATTCGAATACGTCTAGATTCAGAACAGACTGTGACAGACAAGTGTGACGGCAGCCTATTTATAGGCGATTTATTTCCTGACTTAATTTTGTGGAACCTATAATAAAAATCCGAGAAATAACGTCAAAGGCGTTTCTTGGCGGGATTTCATTGCTAGATTTTATTGGATACTAATTAATTACATAATTTAAATATTAACTATTAACCACAATATTTTTTATAGAGAAAAGTCATATAAACGTTTTGATATAATTTGATGGTAGTTTTAGTGTCGTTAAATACGACTTGTAGGCAGATATTTTAAACCTGGCTAGCACAATATCCAGGCTTTTTAACTATGTTATTTTTCGCTCGGCTAACTTTATGTAGGTCAACTGCCACATGTTATTATCAAAATAGAGAAGCTGCACAAAAAGTGGAGAGTTCTCCAGAGCTCAAGGCAGTTCTCAATGACTTCTGATTGACCTAAACTTTTGTGTGCGGCCTTACAAATGCAAACGGAACAAAAAGTTGTGAAATTTTAATTTTGGTTGTCAGCAATGTGGGTGTTAGACACTACTTCTCCCAAAAACATGGGATAACGTAGCACTAAAGCAGGGTACTATTCACATCTATATTAAAACTTTTATTTTGGAGCTCTAGAAAATTAAGTAAAAACATTCATTAGGATTATTTTTTCGGGATTTTTGTAAAAATACAATTTGATCCTATTTAGCACTGTAACTTGTTTCTTGTCCAACTGTCCAACTTGTTTCTTCGGATATGACATTCAAAGAATTAGTTCTACATTTGTATTGCATGAAGGATATGAACATTCTAAAAATGAAGAAATATCCGATGGACCTGATAATCCAACTATAACTACTTATTTCTCACTTAGAATATGATACTGGAAATTCATATTAAGTCTTTCATTGGGTGATGCATCAATAGAGTTATCCAGAATTCCAGATAAATTCTGGAAGATAAGTGTAAAAACTCAAACAAGACTGAGCAAACTTTGATCTTTTCAATAAAGAAATAATTGTATGTTTTCCTAATGCCTTTTTAATGAAATATGTTTGGATTGCCTTCGTTATAATGATTTTTTTGGAGTTTTCTATTTCATTCAGTATAACGTAGACCACTGTGAAAAGGGACAATCCTTCCATAAGGATACTTTTCCCGAGTAGAATTTGACAATCTCTATGGACAGATTTTATTGTATATTTACTCGGGGGCCAGAGAGGTCGGTGAGAAAAAACGTTAGGCCGTGGGAGATTATGGTGCAATTATCACCCAGACCAAATTTTGTATGTATTTATATTTTTGACATTTGCAGTTTCTTGACTGGAATATTCCATTTCTATTAAGAAATATTTTTGAAATACGATTGGGTCGGATAAATTTAATGCAAACTTCTTTTATTGTTATATAACTTGTATTATTTTGTTACTTAAAAAGGCTAGCAAAAGATTGCCTTTAAAATTTTGGAAAAAAAATTGTTGGCTAGTCAATATCATAAAATAACTGAATATGTAATAATTTAGTCACTAAAATTCATCTTGATTTGCCATTTCTATCAGAAATGGTGGCAGCAACAAGAAGCAGACAAGCAAATGATGAACAAGTTCCTATTAAACCTGGTCCCAACAAACTAATCTCTTGAGAAGCTCCCCCAATCAATGGAGCCAAAAATCTACCAACTGCAGCGGCGCTGCCTCCTAAACCCATGACTAAACCAATGTCCTTCTTCTTGGCCATTTCCAGTATCATATTGGTGGATGCCACCTTCATCACGCTGCATACGATACCATAAGGAATGTGGAACAATATTTGCAATAACACCTCTGGAAATATTGTAAGAAGGGCGATCGATACTCCTTGAAGACTTGACATGTGGAGGAGAAGTCTTCTGTTATTTCCGCCATATCTCGCTATGATGGAACCGACAAGAAAGCCAGCAGACGTTGAAACTACTTCAGAGAAAGTCATCAACATACCGGCTGTATGTGCCGGATGCGTAGACGTGGGATCGTAGTCCTGGATAATCACAGCAAAAGACGTAAAGAATATAATCAACAATACTTTCCACACCTCTTTCAAGATTCGAAGTGTCAAACATTGGTGAAATATAGAAAATTGATTGTACGATCTTTTGTCCGATCGCTTCGGCTTGTCGTCATCAAGGAAGATGGTAATTAAAACTGTCAAATGTTATTTATACCATGTTAATAATCGCGCCAAGCATTCTTAAGTAAGAATTTATGTTAAATTAATTATAAAATATTCTGGAAAATATATACTCACTAAGATTAACCACAAATAATATCGAAGTTAAAGAGGCAACGAGATGAAAGCCAGTCGGCAACTCAGCCAAATGACCACCAACAATTGGACCAAAAATGAATCCCATGTTTGAAATAGCGTAGAATCTCCCCAACAAAGCGCTTCTATTGTGCGTCTTCACTGAAACCATCAGGTACGATTTCGCTAATTCCTGAGTATGTTTAAATACACCTAAAGATTAACAAATAAGCAATTTTCTAACTTTGGAACCATATGTTTAAATTTAGTTCAAGCTAAAAAAAAATACAATTGACTGCGACAGTAGCATTGAGTTAGCGCAAAATGCGGCAATAGATCACAAACCTACAGGAATTCTTGAAAGAAAGACGACAAAAGTGCTTGTTGAAATACCAAGTGCAAAGTAACTCAATGCACAAAAGAAAAAGCAAATTTTGAGAATATATTTGCGACCATATTCGTCACTGCATTTGCCCTGTTTTTGTAAAAACAACATTTTGAAGCATTCGCTACAAACAGACAATCCTTGCCATTACCACATAAGGCCCCGAAAAGAACTGAATAAACCCATAAGTTGAACCTGTAATAGGAAACTAAGTCTTAGTGTAATCACATGAAATTTTCAAGCATCACTTGCCTATAAGTCCGGCAAGAAATGGTGTGGCACCGAGATTTTTGCAATGATTTATGAGCAAAGGAATAGTCATGCTAACAGCAAAATGATCCTAATTATAAAAATAACGGAAAACGTCTGAATGTGTTAATAATTTGTTGTAGATTTAATTAGATTTAATCAAATTTAACCAAAAATCCGATGAGGAATAAAACGTAAACATTCCGATTCATTTTGTCTAGCAAACTCTTGACGTCGCTTGACGTTTTGGGGTTTTGTTGACAGATCGTTTTGTAATATCGGCGGAAACGAACTTCACTCTTAAGTTTCTAAATTTACATATTAAAACAATTTTAATATAATTATTGAAATTGGTTTAGAGATTCTAAGATAAGTGTTCAAGATGATTAATTAACAGTTAATTAACAGATTTGAATTATGAGGTTGTTAATGTGAATTGAGGCAGTTCTGGTTTGTTACAGTTTTAAGATAATGTTTGTACCGTTTATCTAAATGGTAAACTTGTTTTTGGTTGACCGTTGCAGTCATTTTAATAATCTAAAAGTTTAAAATAAAATTTAAAACACCATGGTTACAAAGTTCCACGAACAACATGGATTCATCCTTTAAATTATGAACTGTCCATTTCTTTAGATTTTATTTATTTTTCCAAACAAAATGAAGGGTCATCCGATGACCACATACACATTTTGTAATAGCGTTAGACAACAGAAAATAGAGTGTATAAATGTCATAAATGACCCGATAAATTTAATGGCAATATTTTAAAGAGAAGACGATTGCCAAATTCATGCATGTATGCATTTCAACTTTTTTTGAGCAATACGTCTATTCATTCTAAATGGTTGCATTTTAAGATAATTTATTTTGCTTTTTTATGTAAATCATTATTATTTTTATGTAATGATTCAGAGGCAGATTTCACAATCTATCAATTTATATATGAGAAGAAACTACATCAGACACTGCATGAATATAACTTGGATTTACTCATTTTTTTCAAATTCGGAAAATTCAAACGATGAAGAAATAACGACCAAAAACAAAAATGCAAAACATTTCTAACATAATGAGGATAATATACTTTTTGAGATGTCTTACTACGTTACATTGGCCTCGGCTAAAGGTGCAATAAAAACCATGAAATAAATGCTTTCATGCGAAATATCACTTCAAATCCAATAAGAGTACCAAAAAACAGGAACATATCAATTAATGACAATGTTCACTCACTCATTTATTTCTGAAGGCGTTCTCAGTTAAACTTTGGAAACTCGCTTTTAAAAAATAAGAGAAGAAAAAAGGCAATACTGACACTGTTATAACAATACTGACATGCAATAATAAAATCATTTTGTTTTTGTACTTCGCTTAGAAATGGCGACAGCAACAAGAAGCATGCATGCGAAAGATGAACAAGATCCTATTATTCCTGGTCCTAATACAGTGATCTCTTGAGAAGCTCCCCCAATTAATGGAGCCAAGAATCTGCCTATTGAAACTGTACTGCCCCCCAAACCCATAACCAAGCCAATGTCCCTCTTCTTGGCCATGTCCAAAGTCATATTGGTGGATGCCACCCTGGTCACACTGTTTACGATGCAGTAAGGAATATGGAATAACATCTGCGTAAACAGATTCGGAAACATGGTAAGAAGAGCGATAGAGATCCCTTGAATGCAAGACATGTGAAGGAGGAGTTTTCTGCCATCGCTGCAATACCTTGAAATTATTGGACCAACCAGAAAACCGGTGGACGTCGAAACAACTCCGGAGAATGCCATCAATAGGCCCGCAGTTGATGCCGGATGTATAGACGTGGGATCGTGACGTTGGATAATGACGGCGAAAGACATTAAGAATCTAATCATCAAGACTTTCCATATTTGTTTTAAAAATCGAATTGTCAAATATTGGTGGTAAATAGAAGACGGATGGCATGATCTTGTGTCGGATCGCGTCGGCTCGTCGTCATCAAGGAAGATAGTGATAAGAACTGTCGAATATTATTTTATCGATTTTTAGTTATATACCAAAAATTTGCAGACTGAAATGGCCTAAAATAGAATTATAGAAAATACTGTCTAAAAATATTTCCTTACCAAGATTAACGACAAATATGGACGATGTGAAAGAGGCAACGAGATGAAATCCACTCGGCCATTCAGTCAAATGCCCACCGAGAATCGGACCAAGGATAAATCCCATGTTTGAAATAGCGTTGAATCTACCTAATATTGCGCTTCTATTTTGCGCCTTACCTGAAACCGCCAATAGTGACCTCGCCAATTCCTGAGTGTGTTTAAACATACCTAGAGATTAACAAATATGCAATTTCCCTATTTTGAAACAGTTTAACTTGATTAAAGCCATATAATTTTTTAGAACATAGATAAATATTAAAACATGAGAAAACTTCTACAAACCTGCAGGAATTCTTGAAAAAAAGACCATAAATAAGCTTGTAGAAATACTAAGCATAAGATAACTGAGTGCACATAGTAAAAAACATATTTGAAGGACATATTTCCTGCCATAATTGTCACTGCATTTGCCCTAATTTTGAAACAACATTGCAAAATTGCACATTGTGAAATAACATTGCAAAATTTTGAATGCAAAAAAATCCCAATATTTACCACAAAAGGCCCTGAAAAGAATTGAATAAAACCATAAGTTGATCCTACAATTGAATTTGTTGGAAAATTAGACCTTTTGCCACAATCATGTACAATTTTAAAACTTCATTTACCCACAAAACCAGCAACAAATGGACTCGCTCCAAGATTTTTACAATGATTTATGAGCAAAGGAATAGTCATGCTAACAGCAAAGAGATCCTAAAATGGGAAATAAATAGAAGATTACCATTGACCATTAATCTTAAATTATTAACTTAATTCTTATAGTAAGTAATCAAATATTAACCAAAAATCCGATGAGAAACAACAAGTAAGCATTCCGGTACATTTTGATTGACAAACTCGCGATGTTGCTGACGTTTTAGGTTTTGTTTACTGATAGTAATATTGGTGGAAAGGTGTCTGGAAAAGTTCTTAAAATTATTTATGAACATACTCTAGTTAAAGATTTAGAAAACGTTTTAGATGGGTTTACAAAAAAAAAATAAAAAATTAACTTTTAAAAACCGGCATGAGGTTATTATGGTCAAGTAACTTGGTAACGCAGACGCAGAGCTACGAAAATGTCTTCCCGTGCGTTGCCTGTGCTGTATTTCTCTTTGGGGGGAGAAATGGTTTATATTATTGACCAAAGACTTCGGGCCCAAAATGTTTCAGCTTCTAAGAAAATAAGAGGTTAGTTGAAATTATCGGTATATTTCCATTTTTAAATAGATTAATTTTATAGTCATGGAAGATCTCCTCAAGGCTATGTTTGACCAACATGTTGTTAAAACAATGTTTAATGCCGGTGTTTTGTATTCTAATGATTCTTGGAAGACACTTTTTGACAAAATAGCCCATTCTTCCATTATGAAACTGAATCCTACAAGCATGAGCAGAGTATGATATTACCTATTGATTTTCTAGAAACTCTTTAATGACTTTAAGGAACACGATTTTGAATATTTTGAATTTGAAAAGGTTACCTAGTGCTTGTAAATGCATCTTTTTTTCTAATTTCATCTAATTTTCATCTAATTTGAAAATGAAAATGGCATTAAAAATTTTTTATTATTTTTAGTTGTACGACTTGATGGTGATGGCTGTAAAATATCAAATCACAGTTTGTAAGAGACCACAAGATATTCTTCTGATTGCTCTGAATCATTTGGATCAAATGAGGAACATTGTCACATCAAATGTTATGGCTGTGAACAACTTATTTTCTCCTGTTTATGACCAACTAAAACTGGTATTGCCAATAGTTTAACTAATCTAAATCTATTCTAAAGTATAAGGAAATTCATTTTATTAGCAATATGCAAGCCTGAGTCCTGGTACATTTATGAACATCAAATTCTGTCTCTTACATTTTTTCAAGGACTATAAGATCAGGGTTTGTTGGCATTTCTTAATTCGATTTCTTGTATGCAGAATTACTACTATTGGTAAAAGGTGTTGATAAAATGGTGTGGTGTCTTCATTTGCACTTTTAAGTACATGTTCATTGAGGGCTGAGAATTTGTATGGGCTTAATGGATTTCAGGTGTTTAATGAAATTAAGAAGAGTTAATTACTTAAATATCAGAAGGATTTATTTACAGATTTTAAAAAATATTTTCAGGTTTCATTATTCCTAAAAGAGAACTTGCAAGATGACAGAGGTATGTTCAGGTTAGAAATGAAAGGAGATCTTCCCATTGGTTATGACATGCCAGGCAGGATTAAGTATGAATAAGTTCAGAATTTCACAGTTAACTTTTCACTAAACAATTTGTATTCTTGGTCTTTAGAGTTCATCCAATAGATGACAGGCAAATGGATGTTGATAATTTTGATTGTGGCATTGGTCACTTGAAGATGTCACGATCATTACCTTCTTATGAGCCCAACGGAGATAGAATCATAAGTCTGGGCAGGAATATGTAGGAAATAATTTGCTTCTTTTACAAATTCTTTTCTCCATTTTCTCACACTATGGCTGCGGCTATTGTAGGTATGCAAGTGCTGATTGCATATCAAATGTTTCACAACAACCTCAAGTAATTAAAGGAGGGACATGTGTGAGTTTCCTGTCTGGAGTTACGTTTATTAGCTAATATTTGTTCGTTTACAGTTTTTGTTCAAACATTTAAACATTTTAATGGGTAATCTGTATAAATTCTTAATTAAATCCAAATAAACGTAATTAATTCTCAATGATTAACAAGTAAAACTTTGGAATACCTTGAAAGAACTCCATATCTTATAATTTATGCTATAATTACTTTTCTAATAAGATAATTTGATTATGATTGTACCTATTTAACTCTAATGTTACCTTTTTGTGTTGTTAAGGAAAATCTAGTTCTTGATCCAAAAGCCAAATCTCAAATAGAGGTTTTGACAAAGTTAATTGGTGTACATGCAAATAAACCAAGTGAAGCAAACAAAACAACGTTTCAGTTGGATTTATTTGATGTTGATGTATTCAACGAAGGCGTGGTTAATCAAGAGAAACATCTCGAACAAAAGTTGGTTTTATCAAAAATTTGTTACCAGCTCCAAATTGTTTATACAAATTTTAATATTAGACTTTAATACCATTCTTATTTTCATATTTTCAGTGGAGTAGCAGTAGTAGTTATTCTTTAGCCATGGTTAAGTATTATGTTAATAAAAATGTTTAAAGTTATCCTCCTTGTTTCTTTACAGGCCTGAGGAATCCAACATTCTCAAAATTGATGCTTCAAAGGTAATCTTTATGATATCATGCAAAGAATACATTGATTTAATAATACAATTCAACTTTGACAGAGAAAGGAGAATGCTCACTTATCAAAAATTATGGAAGAGTTATCAATGAAAAGTGAAGAAGAAAACGATGATGATTTGTTCAATTTTCCTGATGAATCCTAACCTGGATTATTTATTCTCTGTCTTCATGTCAATCAGGATCATTCTGATGACTTTAGTTCTAAAGCAGATAGTCTATCTTTTGCAAGATTCACATCGTTATGTTACAGCGTGAAGTGATATCGCATGATTCACCTAATTCTAAAATTCATTTTAAACAAGGTTTGTATGCTAAAGGAGAGTGGTCTGTTAATGTTGTTACAACTTCGAGTGGTCTGTTAACATAACGTTGATGGTAAAAGGGACACGGGTTTGGAGTAATATGGGGAGGGGGAAGCCATTCTCACTTTTAACGTCAGGAATATTGCAGGCATATGTGCGAAAAGTGATCTTAATTTTGAAACCGAAAAGTCAAAAATTAATTTAATGCTTCTAACGCCAGCTGGCAACTGGATATTGAACTCAATTTACATATCTCTAGAGAGACACAAATCGTCAATTAGCAATTAAGATTGAATAATAAAATTTTCAATATAATTTTAAGCTGTGGCTAAAAATTATTAAGGGTGATTTTGCATTTTAATGACATTCTTCTTTTGGTTGAATGCACCCCGAAAATCCTCAGAAAAATAAGTTCGCACTGACGTGCGTAGTGAATTAGGTCGCTATAGCCATGGTGCTGGTAAAGTGTTGAGTGTTATGTAGAGATGTTTAGTGTATTTTAATTTTCACACCTAAGGTTAATTAAGAATAATTTTTCCAGATGAGAGTTGAAGGCTTCAAGAAGTCAAAATCCACGGAAGAGACGGAAAGAGTCATTGAGAAGGATGATTCCACTAGTTCAGTAACAACAGATTGCGAAGATGGAAAACGATATGCCATGACATGGAGTCAACATTTGGCTCACATAGTTGACACAATTAAGTTCCAAATTGTTGTGGTGTCACTGGTTCTCTTCAATGGTTTAATTGTCATTTTGGGATTGTTTGTTCAGGCTAACATAATAGAGTTACATCTTCAGGCAAAAAGTTCCATTCCTCACATTTTTCACTGCATCTCTATTGGGCTGCTTGTCTTGTTTGTCATTGAACTGTCACTAAAAATATTTAGTTTGAAATTGGAATTCTTCAAGAGCAAAATGGAGGTGTTTGATGGTGTGGTGATTGTGGCAACGTTTTCCTTGGATGTTGCTACGTCTCGTTACGAAGGTCCCCAGCCAAGTATTGGCCTCCTGATCCTCTTGAGACTGTGGAGAATTGGAAAAATTCTGAACTGTAAGTTTTTCCAAAATTAAGATTTTGTTGTGTGAGAAATCTCACATTTGGTGGTGCCCCAGGCATCATTTTATCCATCAAGGCTGAAGCAGGAAGACACCTAAGGCACGAAAGGAGAAGAAAAGAAGCCATCGAAAGGGAACTTTCAAAGTACAGACACTATTGTGCCGCCCAAGACAAAGAAATATCCATTCTTCAGGAACTTCTCAAGAAACATGGAATCTCCTTCACTTCAGTGGAAAAGCCGTCTGTTGGAGAAACCATCAGCGTCGTCGTGGAAGTCAACAGTGCAGTTTTTGATGCAGGAGAGCCGTCAAACGTGACGTGAAAACGTCAGAGGTGTCGGTTTTGCTGTGATAACATTCAGAACGTCGTTCGGTTTCATACATACATTACTTTACATTGGCAGGCAACATTTCTGGTCACCAGGATTCGTTCGATGAATTATTTTGGTATTTATTTTGTATTCAACTCTCACTGGCTAGGATTAGTTTTTTGCACTCAACATTTTATGGGAGAAGTGGTCTGAGTCGATTCTAGTCTCGGTTGTTATTTAATCATTCAATGTTTTTGCTTTACCATTTTATAGCCATTTGTCTGCACAAATCGCCATCATTCTTGACTGATATTCTGGGGTTTCAATGCCCCGATCTGGTTTATAATATTTATAAACAATATAATAATATTTATTATGTTATTTCGAAAAATTTTCAATTATTTTAAATTTAGCTTTCTTATTCTTGTGGTTTGTCAAGTTATTCAAACTTTAGCAGTTTGCAAATGGTTTATTTGCATCTGCAAAGAAATGTACCTGGTGAGATCTTCTAGTGATAATTGTTTTGTTTGATCTTTTATTGATTTTTGTTTTAATTAACGGACATCACATCCATTTGGAGGTTCATAAGTTTTGGTTTGTTGCGAAACATCAGCTCGAGCTCCGATTAATAACTTTTGTTAGGATTCTTTTCAGAAATAATGCCCGTTATTACGCTATGTTAATTTTGGTAGGCAATTTTATTGTGAATTTAAAAAATAAATAAATAAAGATAAGATTTTGGTTATGTATTTGGTTTTGATGTCAGCTGGTGAATGTTTGTTGAATTCCAAAAAGTGTAAAATATGTTGGAACGTCACTTAAGCTGAGGAAAATTCACTTTGTGGACTGTTTTAACTGTTAATGATCTCCTATTTCTTGGTTCTGGTTGTGCAATATCATTTCTTTGTAGCCATTTTGGGATGCAATGGTTCACGTAGTCTTGTTTGTTTTAAAAAGTGAGGTTTATCAGATTATATTAATTGTAGGGTGGAGTTTGAATGGGCTTAGGTCGCTAGACTTTGGTTTAATTATTACTTATTGCATAATGACGATTTATTAGATTTAATTCGGTTTCGTGTTTAGAGTCTTATGGTTTGATATTTTATCATCACTTGACCTAGTAAAAATAATAACTACCGGCCATACGAAACGAATAATACAACAACGTACACCAAACAATCAAAGTAATTATTGCAGAGATGAGATTCCTTATCGCAGAGGGTCGTAAGTTTACATTTTTTCTAAATATTAACTGATTCCTAATTAGATTACTAATTAGCATATGCAATCAACGCGAGACAACTTCGAAGATCATCACCATCACCGTCGTGCCTGACGTCGTGTGGACGTGATTGTGAGGCCTATAAATTGAAAAGTGGAAAGGCATCCTCGCCAGGAAAGAAAGTTTTTTATGAACGAATTCGATTCCAAATGGACGACAATCATTTTAAACGTTTGAAGAACGAAAATGGCGACGACAACAGAAGTTTTGATAACGACGTGAGTTTTTCTTTTGCGAGCAGATTTGAACACTTCTTTCATTTGCTTTATCCATTATCCAGACCTAATTTTTTTAGTGTTTTGCGAATGTTTTGAATATTTTCTTAGAAGGTTTTTCATAAAATTTGTGAAAAAGAAATTCATTTCCAACTTAATTTCAAAACCTCGCGAATTCCCCGGTTGAGCATAGAAACGTCAACCAGTGACCTCCCAAGGGAGATTTCAATCAAAATGTCAACTGGTTCCAATAGATTCCTTTCAATCACAACAACTTGATTGAACTTGAATCATCTGAAATCTTAGCTTAACAATTTAATTATTATCTTTGAATGATAAAGTATATCTGGCGAATTTTCCTCAAAAATGTCTCCATAATTTTAGCTTTAATACAATGCAATAACGTAATAAATGTAATCTGCTTATTACTATTTACGTACATATTAATGCGATAGATTTCCACGAACATTATTCACAAACAATGAGGTCGTCCAAGGACGTTGACACACTTCTGAGGGTTAATTACGGGTGTGGTTGGAGAAACTGAAAAACTCGATCGAAACGCATGCAGACCTTCCAACAACAACAACAACGGCAGCAACAACGACAACAACAACAATAAACAACTACCTTCCATCCTCACGAAATTCACAACTTATAAATCTCTAAGCGAGAAAATCCTCGCAACACCGTGCTGTTCAAATGAGATAAGAACATTTGATCATTCATTGAACAAATGCATCCTAAATCCGGAGAATAATCGTTAATTTTAAACACGTCGTGGTTAAATGTCGAATTCGTTGAAGTCAATGCTTCAAAGTCACGTGTCACTGGCGTCACGTGAACTGGAAAAGGGGCGTGTCTTCGTTACACATTAACCTTCGGTCGTGGAATAAGATTGGGAAGAAGGATGGACGGAAGGATGGGTGGATGGAGTGATGCTCGAATGGATGAGTGAGTCTCCCGGGAAGAGATCAAATGTTCTTCCTTCAGAGATTCAAATTGGAATTGCATCCGTCCTTCCTTGGCTGTCATGTTCCTGGCCGATGTGCTGATTAATTGAATTCAAGACATAAATTAAATAATATTAAATTATGTCTAAATAATATTAAATAGTCACAATAAATATTCGTTTCTCCTTAATTTCTATTATTGTTTTAGAATTTAATTTTAGAATTAACTAAATAATCAGAAAATAATTGAAACAAAATTAATCAAAATTTCTAATCAAACGATACAATAACTCTGCAATTGCTTATCCTTGATAAACATACATCAATAACATCAATAGAAATCAATAAGTCATAACTTATAACCAGTAACATTTACAAGAACCTCCGTTGGAATGTGTTGATAACTTATCACTGGCAAGTAGTGATCGAGTTATCGGGAGTTAACTTCTAAACGCAGGCCGTGGAATCGCATGCGGGGGTTAACGAACCGGGGATTGTCAAAAGAGCCGGGGTTTGAGAAGCTGTCCGTGGTACCCAGACGATTACTAAGGACGGGTTGAGCTGGAAAATCATTTTGAATAAATTACATTTATTTCCTAATTGTTTTTTTTTTCAGCCAAAACTCCGTCAATCTGAGGTTCAACAGAACCGAGGTAAAAAAAACGATTATCTATTGCTAGAATTAATTTCCAATATTAAAATTAATTGCTAAAATTCAAATTATTAGCCCTTTAATTCAATTCTGATTAATAATTTAGATAAGTAAATATATAATTGAAATGAAATACTGAAAGTAATTACAATTAAAAAATTGTAATTTATTAAAATGATTTATCGATATAATTGTGATGCACAATTATATAAATATTTATTTATTTATTTATTTATTATTATCATTATTATTATTTATAATTAAGAGAAATAAATTATTTAATCCTAATTATTGTGTCCTCAGGATTCGATGAGATCCTCGATGACCTGCACAAATTGGAAGAGGAACTTTCCATGGAAGCAGACCACGTGATCTCGTCGATGGAATCACGTGCCCACAACAGCACTCCATCACCAACACCACCACCGCCACCGCCCCTACGAGCCACGCCCACTCCTTTGATGACGTCACGAGACGTTTTGGACGTTTTGGTCGTTGACGAATTGAAAAGTCTACTGCTATCGCCGGGTGTCGAACACGGAACCGACGTGTCGCCCGTTGACTGTGACAAGTCGTCGGTACCTGAGATGGCAGTCCATGGCAAGATGGCCGGTGCCGGGTCGGTGATGGTGATGATGATGATGGCCAATGGCAAGATGGCGGCTGGTGACTCATCCTTGTGCGGTAGTTGCGAAGACTTCATGGACTCCAGTAATTCTTGTTCATCACCTGCTCCTTCGTGTCGAAGTAGTTGTTCAATTCAACCTTTCCATGAGGTTGGGAAGTGTTTTGTGGTTAGATTTGATTATTAATTATTATTATTATTATTATTATTCATTAATTAATTTATTATTAATTTATTATTACTATTATTAATAATTATTTTTTTAAAAGATAAGATTATTAACTTTTAAAGTTTAAATTCTAATATGTGAGTTTTGTAGATTAATTAATTGTACTTAACTTGTACTTATTGAAGTACAAGTCTGCTGCTGTAATGGATGTAAATCATTGAGATTATTCGATTTGTAACCATTTGTACTGCATCTAGTTAAGCATGGGCTTCCTTAAAACTGGTCCTTTGAGTTTATTTAAGTTTTTGATTATTAATTAATTATTTTGCTTATATTTTTTATTAGTAAATAAAATTAATAATTAGCATAATTATTTTTTTAGTTTAATTTTTTTTGCATATTAATTAAATTTATTTATTAGCGTAAAAAAAGTTGTAACGAATTTCGTTAAAAAATTATTTATTTATTTATTGAATCGAAAATGTTAAAAATGCTCTCTTAAAAGTTATTTTTAACTCAACGACGATGGAGCGTCACGAAGCTTGATCCGAGATTCTCAACGGATTTCTGACACGTTTCGATTTTCACGGCCTATTGGCCACATCTTATTTAAAACCGATAGTGGAATTTCCACTAGTCAGAGTTATTTTTAAATCGAAAGTAGTTTTTGGAAAATGTTCACAAATTCGTTGGAAGTCGACAACTGTTTATAAGTTACTTCACCTCATTCGCAGATGGAGTGAAGAAATAAATTAATAAATTAACATAATTCAGTTTAATCAAACATGTGTGTCACTTCATTCTGCAGTGTCCCAGTACTGAATTACAATTTCAACTTGGGAGTTTTCGATTTAAATCCAGGTTTGGGACTGAAAAGTTTGTTTACAAAGACCATATTCAGAATTTTGAGAACAATGTTTTTGCAATTACATATAAATCACTAAAACATTCTGCCTGATGCAGTAAGAAGTGTGAGTCAGTCACAAACATCACATCCGGTCACAAACACACAAATACACACAGACACACTCAGATTCATGACAGGCACAAATTCTCACGTGTGGACGATTATAAGGCATCTTGACAAATGTTTTCGATCCCGTTTGAATGCAAATGAACTTATGCAGCTCATAAAACAACAACAACGACGACGACGATGGATAGATTGAAGGATGAATAAATGTAGTAAAGTACAAAGTTGGGTGAATGGATGGATGGATGGAAACAAAGCGGAAGAGGAGAAATAAAGGCGATTAAATGCAGATGTTGAGAGTAAGCGAACGACCACCAACGATGCGATCGTCATGGCAACGATTGTTAGGATTGGTCCGTGTTAAGCAATTTCGGTGAATGTGTTTTCAATAAATTTTAACTCGAAGGTCACTTTCTTGTTTTCTAAGGTGACCTACATTTCATCTGAACTGGCTCTTTCATTGTCTAATGTAATGTATTATAATATAATATAATATAATATAATATAATATAACATAACATAACATAACATAACATAACATAACATAACATAACATAACATAACATAACATAACATAACATAACATAACATAACATAACATAACATAACATAACATAATATAACATAATATAATATAATATAATATAATATAATATAATATAATTATTTCAAATTGCGGGCTAAGAATAATCAATCGATGGAATCTTTCATTCGTCCCCACCGCTTCCACGTGACCACGTCCACGCTTGACTTACTCCGATCTTATGTTCAGTGGAGCGTGAAAAATCAAACAACTTCCTTTCCTTGTTCTTGTCGAGCGACAGCAGCGTCAGCGGCAACTGCAGCAACGGCTGCATGCGCGACAACTGCGACGATTCAATGACGATGAACAACAGTAATTGAAATGATACTAAATTACGGTAATGCAAACATATGCAATAAATTGTCTTTGAAGTAAGAATTGCAACTACAACCAGTTGTAAATAAACTTGTAATTTTACGAATAAATACTTGTTAAAATAATATGACGACGATTGCAACTGCTTTTATATTCATTAATATTATTTTTACAAAATCATATTATTAATATAAAATAATAAATATTATATTATATAATGTATATTATATAATGTATATTATACATATAATATAATATAATAAATATTTTGCTTTTACAAAATGATAGTATTAATATAAAATAATAAACAATAATTGCTGCTTTAATGTTTTTGATTAATGATTAAAAAAATTTAAATTTTGAATGTTTTCATTTTGTTTACGTTGTGACCAATTTGTTTACAAACTCCGGGTTAAATCTTACAAATTTATTTAAATTTATCCTGTGAAATATATTATTTTCTCTTCTAATAATTAATAATTTGTATTGCAGATAACAACAGCAACTGTTATTGTATTTGTATTTATATATATATATATATATATATATATATAATATATTACATTTTATATTTTATATAGTTATTATTAATATAATGATATTTTTTTATATTATTATTATTATTATTATTATTATTATTATTATTATTATTATTATTATTATTATTATCATTATTATTATTATTATTACCGTTGTTGTAGTTGCTCCGCTACTCATTTGCAAACAAATGAGATGTTGACCTCTTTAGTGACCTTTGTGGATTCATTTGAATGTGATTGGTTGAAATTTATTGGGTCGACTACTACATGCTGATAACTTAACCCCGCGGGGATGGATAATTATTGGCTGCAATGAATAAATAATCTATAAATAACCTGGCTATTAATAGCGCTCTGATCCCATTACTCCTTTTGTTATCTTTATCGACGATAATACTTATCATCATTAGTATCACTATAATATTTACATAATCGATCACATTACCATACCGGTATTATTATTATTATCGTTGCTGTTGTTGTAAATATTTAATAATATGACCTATAATATTATGTTTAATTAATTTGATTAATAAAATGTAATAATCACTATGATATTTATAAGTTATGTTATATTATATTTTAGACATTAATAATATTATTAATATTATAAAACAATGTCGTCAAAATTTTCAAAAATTTAATTGAAACTGTTTTTGTCGGGCATTTCCCTCGTCCGTAAATGAGACCAATTTCCAGGTAATGAAGATCTACGTGGAGGAAGGGAGGAGTCGTAACGTTTCCATAGCAACCAGCACCAAGTCACGTGACGTCCTGAAACAACTTTCATTCGACGTTCAACGATTTTCACTCGTCGAAGTCACGCCTGCTCTATATTTGGGTTTGTAATGTTTTTTTTTTAAATTATTTTTAAAAATTATGGTTTTCTAGTTTTAAATTTTTTTTTGTCAAAATAAAGATTCGAATTTTAAATTTGATTTATTTTGCAGGTATTAAAATCAAAGTCTCTATAAATATAATACAATATATATTTGTATGAAATAATACTAATAATAATACAATACCTTAGCAAATTACAATAATAATTTGTCCATTGATTGTGCGTTTTAAATTGCATTAAATTCATGAAATCACAAAAATATTTGCCTATGGTTTTCTACTGAAGAATTATTTCTTTTTAAGTTAAGAATTAATTTTAATTAATTTTAATTCAGAATGTTTTTTGGAAGACGATGAAATATTGTTGCAAGTAATTCAAAGCTGGTCATTTGATTCTGAAAACTGCTTCATGGTTGCCGAAAACAACAACAAATACGACATGTTCAGCAATCCTCATGTAATACCAACTTTTTTATTTTAATAATATATTAATAATAATAATAATAGTAATTATTTATAATATTAATGATGATGTTTTTAATATATTCTTATATATAATTACTTTAATATTTCTATTATGCAGACACTAATTATTACATTCCTAATTAACATTTATAATATCTTTTATAAATAATATAATACTAGTGTTTTATAGTAAAGGTTATTATAAATTGCATCTCCATGGTAACTGACAGCTGATGGTTAATAATTGGTTGCTAGCGAACGAACAAGTAAAGTTGAAAAGGCTGTAATTGTTTGCAGAAATACTTCTCCAAAATCTCCAATGAAGTGAGTCACCCAAGTGAGCAAAAGAAGCGGGAATATTTGCAGGTTTAACGAAAATAAATTTATTAATTTAAACGAATTTTAGAGTAGTAATATAATATCAATTTTTATAATTATTAATGATATATTGAATATATTGCAATGCAATTGTTTTAAAAGTAATGTTGGCGATAATATTCAACACGAACTGAAGGGTTTTTTGGTCCCGTTGTTTTAAGGATTTAATTAGAAGCAGATATAAGTTCACTTTTAGTTTTCGTTCTCGGTGCAGGAAATTGAATGCAGCGTATAAAGTGTTGTTAAACACACAATCTGCTCCAATGAACGATAAATAATAATTTTTAAAAATCATACTTTATAAATTTGGTAGTTTTTCATAAAAATATTTTCCTGGATATTGCACTTAATGAATCTTTGTTTTTTAATTTATGGAAAAAATATTTTTTTGAATAAATAATTTTTTTTTAAATTTAGGAATATGTGAGAAATCAATTCGTGGCTCCCGATTGCGACGGGATGTTGTTCATGAAGATGGATGGAAAGAAATCCTGGAGAAAATATTACTTCGCTCTCAGACCTTCGGGACTTTATTACTGTCCTAAAGGAAGAGGGAAGGTTGGTTCAGCCTCACTTTATCATAATTATCACATTTATTATATAATATTATTATATTTTATATATCATATTTATATATGCTGTTATTAATAATATTATAAAACATAATATAATATTATATTATAATATTATTATTTTATAATATTATACAATAAACAATCATATTAAATATTATAATATTTTGACCGTCCGAAATGTTCCTGCCTGCTGCAGTTATATACTCAGTCTCGAAGACAAAGTCTTTTTGACTTTAACTTGCAGAGCCTCATGGATCTGGTTTGCCTTCAACAACTGTACAACGTCAGGATTTACTCAGGAGTGAAATGGAAGAAGTTCAAATCGCCAACTGAATTTGGCTTTGCTTTGAAGGTAGGAACAGTTGATACGTGAACAGTGAAGTTGTTATAAAATGATTTTAAAATAAATAATAAATAAATTGCAAATTTCACTCAGCATCCTAAGGTCCAAAAGCAAGTTCCGAGGTTCATAAAATACTTCTGTGCAGAGGATGAAGACACGAAACAACTTTGGATCAACTACTTGAGACTTGCCAAGGTTCTTTCATATACGAATTAAAGGAGTTTTTTTGTTCACTGCTTAAATTTTAAAATAAAACCTTTCAGTTCGGCAATCAAATCTATGATAACTTTCAAAGACTCGGTGTTAAAGCGGAAGAAAGTGAATCGTTTGATAAGCAAGAAGTAAAAATTGATTCATATCGCAAAATAAATTCCGACAAATTGGAACAGGATAATTTTTGCAATTTTAAAAAGTCTGAAACTGATTGTAAAATGCTATTATCATCCTCTGTCGGTTCGTCCCATCATTCCATCAATGAACATCTCGAAAACAACAGCAACGGATCGTCTCCCAAACCCCTGCGCACAGGAATCCACGGGAAGAGAATATCGAAGGAAAGTCAACAAATCCACTGCAATAAACACGAAACAATCAAAAGAGCGCTTAGTTCAGGCACGAGAATTCTGAGGCAAGATTCACATGCTCTCAACTTCTCAAGATCTTGTCCTCAGTCTCCAAAGATCGATTCACTGCTTCTCCAAACCTCGTCAGAACACGACCTGCTTTCAAATCAGCTCAAACTTCGTGACGAATCCACATCGCATCATCTCGAGAATTTAAAGATGGCACGGAACGAAGTAAGTGATCCAGAAGGAAGGAAAGGAGGAAGATTTGCCATTTTGGCGGGAAGTTTTAAAGAAAGATTGTTGAGTAACAACAGACGAGAAGTCTCGTCTCATCTCAAAATTTGCGACAGAGGACTTGGAGGATGCAAGAAAAGTGAAGATTTTGATTGCTTACCACCTCCGCCAGCTGAACTTTTGTCGGAATTTTTAAACATTTCCAGAAAACAGTCAGACCAGGTCTAATCCAGACCATCTCTAATTCAGAGACTCCCTTGTTCTTAATTCACGTTTAATTCATTTCGTGTTTAATTATTCTAGTCAATTCGTAGTTTGGAATAGTTTTATTCATTCTTCAAATTAAGGATTCTGTTATTGAATAAAACATCGTAATTTTCGTTAATAATTGTGTTATATTTATTACATACTAGCTGATGGCAGGCAATTTGCATTCCTCCGTATTTATAATGCTTAATTAAGCGCTCTACAAATACGCAATGCTTTTTCGTGTTTGTGTCCCAAGCTTTCCCTACGCTTAATGTCGAATGAATGAATGAAGGCTCTCAGCTTTGAAATATTAACTATATTAATTATAATAACTGAAATTCAACGAATTAAAAGACGAAAGAGAATCTAAGAAATGTCAAATGTTCAATCTTCTGGAAGTCTTTGTGCGGTCCAATTATATCGGATGTTCGGACGGTCCATTTCTGTTTACGATAGAAACAGCGACAGCCGTAATAGGCAGTGTTCGAAACCCACCTCGAATTGCTGCAAACCCACGGAAAGGCGCTCTATTTAAGAATGGGGAAAAAGTATAAATAACAATCGCGAGACTTATACTTCAGACTGAACGTAATATTCTTCCCTCCCCCGATCAACGATATACAGCAGTTCTTATTTCTCATCTTTACTACGTAAAGATCTTTAATAATTGACCATCCAGATAAGTAATTACATCCTTCTTAGGCACGAAGGACGAAAGTATAATTCCTAACGTTGGCTTTAGTGGCCCGCATACAAAATATTTAATCGCAATCATTTTTTTAAATTATTTAATATCTTCAAATTATTAAGAAAATGGTTGCCAAAATGAACAACACCAAAGGACTCAACTAGAAATTTTTTTTGCAAACACCAAAAGAACACCTCAGCACCAATATTTAGATTTCAAAGCAAAAGTCAAACCTAACCTCGAGGGAAATATGGAAACATTCAATCGAAATCAGGCTAAATATTTAGGGATATTATAAATAAACATGACATAAAAATAATTTAACCTATTTAAATAACGAAAAAAAACTCTGAGATAAATTTTAAAGGGATGATCGATTCATTTGCAGGAAGACAAAACTCGAAGGATGAACGGAAAAATTCAAAGAAATGCAGGTTCCAATCCTCTGCAAGAACCAGAAACCGAAGAGCGATCACATGGTGATTCCCTTGATGATGTCGTGCAGGGTTTTCGCCGAACTCTTGACCCTTTCCATCTCGCTGGGCAGGAGTTTCTGGTCAAAGACGGCTGCGATTCCCTTCTCTCCGACAACGCACGGAAGACTCAGGAACACCTCGTCCTCGATTCCATGGTAACCCTGGAGTCAAAGAAGTTTATTAATTATTTAACGAGTTCAAATAATTCATTCGACCATAATCTATTCATATCTGTTAAAGGCCAAAACAAACGTTCATCATTTTCACTTTGAAAGGCATTATTTAGTTGTGCAGGTAAGAGGCCCCACTTCATAAGAAGTGCAATTTAAGTGATTAAACATTTTTGTATGATAAGCAATCAACAAAATTAGCTTAAGCCATGCTACATTTCAAGTCTATTGCTATCAGGAGACACACATATACAAACACACATAAAAAATGTGTACTTATAATATTTGTAAACACAGCATTTAAAGATATTCATAATTATGATATGCTAATGATGACATCCATTACAATGTGATGATAGAAGTATTATAAAGTACCTTAGCCAGAGTAGAAAGGGAGTAAATAACTTTCTGGTTCTTGAGAATTGAGTTGCAGAGGGTTGATATCATAACTCCAATGGCCCAACTGGTGTAGCCCTTTAACTTGATGATCTCATAAGCACTGGAGTTCAAAATTATTTTATAATTAATTATTAACAAAGATCTGAATGATTACTTCCTGTTATTATAATCTAAATGATGACTGAATGACAATTGACATAAATGGAGACAAAAGGATACTAGAGTATGAGAGTACCAAAGAAAAATAAATGGCCACCTGTTGACGACATCTTTGTGGATCTGCTCCCAGTTCTCCGGATCGTCCGATTCACCGATGTGGGGCAGAATGTCCTTCAGACGAGTTCCTGCGATGTTCACTGAACTCCACACAGCCACTGAAATAACATTTAATAATAATAATAATAATAATAATAATAATATTTCTAGTGAGTAAGCTGAGGACTGGTTGATTTGTTTTTCTTGCATGTTTCATGTCTAAATACAAGTTAATTTCGTTCGAAAATTATTGAATTATTCTGAATTAACTTATTTGTGTCCCCCTACCTTCCATTTCGTCTGAAGGTGAAGCTACTTTACAATTTCTTTAAAATAAAAGGGGAAAATCTAAGACTTGCGAATGAAAATCCTTCCATATTGTCGCGTCTGTTGACTTTCGTTAATGGACCTGCAGTCTTTTTGCAAACTTCAAATGGCCAGCTCCAACATTAATTTAATTCGGACTCTTCATTTGTGGCAAGTATTTAAAGATGACCCCTCAGACGAAAATGTTGTTGTGTCTCAAGGAGCCAGTTCAGATGTCAAAGTCACAAGGAACAGGGAAAAACTGGAAATGTGCACATTATGTGAAGCCTAAGACAGTGAGAGGATACATCAAAACCATGCCCATCCTGAAAAATACCACAAAGAAAGAGCAAGTAAGAACTATTCCAAATGTGTCTGGCCTGAGGAAGAATCCTCCATGTTAGCCTAAATTGAGCTGGAACTGAGGACAAAAGGAATCAGAAACATCAATGTGGAAGCACAGAAAAGCTTTCCATACAGGCCACTGAATGTCATCAGGTCTCACAGAAGGCAACCCTCATACAGAGGTATATTGCCAGAATAGAATCTGGAGGATTAGAAATTCAATCTGAAGGATCAAGCATCCAACTGTGTGATGGAAATGACTTTGGCTCCCTCAAGGGTGGATGGCCAATGCCAAATGGAGGCTGAATTCACTGGAGAAAAAGCAAATCAACCTTGCCCTCCACAGACACTTACCACCCCAGCTGAGACAATAAGAAAGATCAGAAACAAGCTAGGATACCGTAAATTTCTGAACAACTTCATCATTCAGAAAACAACATGCTCTGTCAAGCAAGCGAAATATGCCATGAATCCTATACGTGAATGTTGAATTTCACAGCATCCCCAATCAAATCAACTGTGAACACTGAAATACAGTTAAAACAGTTTATACTCTTAAACTACAAATACATAAAGCTGCATAGAAGTAAAAATGGCTTTGCGAGGTCTTAAAGATGGTGCCCCAGGCCTGGATGGAGTGAAAAGGAAACACTTGGATGGTATCAAACCAATCGATTTTGCTGTGCACATGTCCCTGTGGTTACTGACTGGCTTGCCATCATCACCTTTCAAATTTAGTGTTGTCAGTTTTATTCCAAAAGTAAAGGGAACGGCTGATCCAAGTGAATTCAGGCCAATCACTGTGAGTCTGCTCATGAGTCACTTCTTCCATCGAGTGATCAACAAACGCAATTGTGGTCAATTTTTTGGCCATTATCAACAAGACAAAAGGAGTTCCTTTTTTGGCTTGGCAGACAACATCTGGCATCTCAATGTTAACGAGATATCTGTCGGAGATGTACAGTGATTGCCAAGTCCACATCAAAATGGGAAAAGAGATCCGCAGAGCCACACAGGTCGGCAGGGGCGTAAGGCAAGGCGACCCCATGTTGCCTATGTTATTCAATGCTGTGATCGACATGGTAGTCAGTGATATTGATAGATCTATTGGTGTCACTAGAGGAGAAAAATCCACGAACAATTGCAACTACATCACCTTTGTCCTTTTATTGTCCAGCATAGCTGAGATGTTGCAACAACTAGAGAAATCAGAATCCAAAGAATGACAAGGTTCTGCATCAAGCCAAAGCGACCAATGACAGTTTCCTGATGGATGATTTGAAGGAAAACATGACCGTCGCCAGCGAGGTGAAGAGATTCAGAAGATCAAAAGAAAAAAGATGAGCCGCATGTCCCTTATGGACTCTCAACCACAAAGGAGCTGTACAAAACAGTCGACGTTTATGGGTTGATAAGATTTCCAGAAGCAGTGTTTCCAAATGAATGGATGGTGGATGGCATCAGCAGAACTTCATCCACCCAATATGTAAGCTGTGTGAAAGTCAGGCCAGGAACACTCTTTAATAGACTATGGGCCTTGAGGAAAGCACCAATGTCCAACACATCTTGTGCGGCCAGTTGCGGTGAGATGGAGTCTCTCGCCCACATTGTCCAGAAGTGTCCGAGCACTGAAGGCCCCCAACATGTAAGGCATGACTGTAAAAATGCTAGACTGTTCTGATGAAAATGGGATACTCAACAAAGAGAGAAGCTCGAATTCCCACCATCAATGGGATGAGAATCCCAGATCTTTGCATATGGAACGATGAACGCTACATTGTATATGATGTTGCCATGGTGTAGGATAATATTGATTTGGACTGAGTCCATCAATTCAAGACAAATAAATACAACACCACGGACATACATCAATGGATGATATCGAACAACCCGAGCCAAAACTGGGGTCAGTTGGAAGTGATTGCCACTGCCTTCGTCATCAACTGGAGGGGGGGCAATGTCATTAGAGACGTGGATTTCATGGAAAAAGATGAGCCTTTCAAGACGGTTTCTGATGTGGACATGAGTAAGAAGTCTCCTGGAGACCCACAAAATTTGGAAAGTATTCAGAACCAATGCCTGGAGAGAAAGGAGAAGAGAAAGACGGAGGAGAATATTCTTATGAAAACACGTTATTCGATTCATTTCGAACACTCATTTTTGCGGTTTTCTACATAATAGTTTTACAGTCTTTGGGTTTTCCTGGGCCCATTTGGGGACTTTAAAAACATTGTTGGGGTTTCATTAATGTGAGATTGTTTTTTCTTTTTTGGATGTAATCCGGGCTGAATCAAAGTTGAAAAAAAAGAAATAATTATAATAATTCTACTCTAGGAATAGAATTCAATAAGTGAAGGGATTTATTTGTTCCTAAATATTTTGAGAAATCTCCATCAGGCTTATACTCATGAGAAACCAAGCTAAGGCCATGCACTTAAACTTACACAACAAGATCATAGTTGCCATAGAAGGAAGTTAAATAAGTAATGTCTATATAATTAGGAAATGTTCGTAGTGCCAGTGCTTTGAACCCAGAATGCAAATTTCCTTGAAATTTTTTGAACTGATTGCTGAAAAGCATCATTCAACTCACCACTACTGTCTCCATGCTCCCCAATTATGTAACCATGGCAACTGCTGGGTGCAATTCCAACTTTCTGGCTGAGGAGGAACCTGAATCTGCTGGAATCGAGCATGGTTCCACTTCCGATGACCTGATTGCGAGGGAGGCCACTGATCTTCCAAGCCACGTAAGTCAAGATGTCCACTGGGAGTAAAGTAGAAAGTAATTTAAGAAATGTAAAATGATCAATAAAAAAAATGTATGTGTCTTTTTAATGACTAGGTGGCAATAGCAGACCAGTATCATTTGATTAATCTCTCAACAGCTGTGGTGATGTAAAAGTTCAAACCAACCTGGGTTGGAAACAATGACGAGGATACAGTTCGGGCTGTATTTGATGAGATTGGGGATTATGTCTGAAAGAAAATAATAAGTTGGCAAAATAAGCTGGCTTCAATAAGTTATTGCAGAATAACACAAATATCATCAAAAATCAAATTAATTAAGTGGTGAATGCCATCAAGTAATACTATGTAATATTACGTTTAAATATGGACACATTCTTCTGTACCAACTGAAGCCTTGTTTCTCCTGGGTTTTGCCTTGCACCAGCTGTTACAACACAAATCTTTGAACCTGCTGTCACTGCATAATCTGGAAAGAAGTTTACATGGATTTCAAGAATGGCATTTTGATTTGGTCATTTCTTTGACTTTCTGGTTTTTCTCCCTAATGCAAAGCAGTTTTCGTTTGGCACTCTAGTCAATGTCTCATCAGATTTTGTGCATAAATCAAAACTTTGATACCTAATAAAACTGATACCTAATTTGCATAACTTGAATTAGAATATGAACAATGTACACATTCTATGTTGTTAAGTATTAGAGAATTTTCATATCTGTGCTTTCCACTTTTAGTAAAACAGAAACAAAACATGAGCAAGAATAAATCCTTTAAAATATCTGATTCGAATATGAATGGCTTTATATTTTACTGATTTTTCAAGGCATTTTAATAATAAAAATAATTTCTCATCAAACCTGTGCTTGCAACAACTTTGACTCTCCTTAGGAAGGCCTGACCATGTTGGAGATCAAGCATCTCACCCTTGAGTTTGTCTGCCACCATATCCACCAAAGCCAGTTCTGATACCACACCCTGTAAAAATATTTGTATAAGCGTATGCATGTATACATGAATTTATTTAATAATCTAACATTTTTAATATATTCGAGGTATTCATGCTCCCAGTGCACTTTAACCATTTTCAGTTTCCCTTTATAATATATCATTGGCAAATTCAATTCACACTCTTAGACCTAGCTTCAATCTCACTTTTGAGAACATCATCTAACAGGTTTAGTTTCAAATGTCTTTTGTTTTCTATTAATTATAAGGCTTTCTAACTGTTATAAGGTTAGGCAAATACTCATCAACATGTGATGATATGAAATCAATCAATGATTAGTGGAATTGTCGAGAAAATGCAAAAATAAATTTTCCGGCAAGGAAATATCAGTTGCAAGCCAATGGAATTTGGTGCCTTGATTTCTTATATTAGTTTTGGTTTTTTTTTTTACTTTGTTTACATTTTCTTGATTTAAAACAATGAGAGGCCAATGGGCCAAAATTATCCAATGAAGTTTTAAGTTTTATTTTTGATGTGATGAAGTTATGTTGCTAAATGTATTTCCAATTGTCACACTCTGAAATTATGTTGACCATCAAATATCGCATTGGTTATTAATAAAGTAGTTTTTGTTTATATGTGGTTTTTCAAACATTTTAATTTGTTCCAACAAGCATCTTAAAACTCATGAAATCCATGGAGTCCATGCTCCAAAGGGTGGCAATCCTTGAATGAAGATAATACATCCTTCTTGACATTTCAGCAAAGAAATCAATATTTATGAGATCTGTATTGAACCCTAAATATCAAATGTTGTAATGACAATAATGACCTAAAGTTATCATTGATTGTCTAAAGACAATGATTGCTAGCAATAATATTATCAATTAAATTAAATGATTGCCTGGCATTAAGAGTCATTACATGCAATAGAAATACAACTTAAGTTAGTTGAGCACAAGTCACCTTGTTTTCTCACTAAGCATGAAAAAGTGTGGCATGGGAAGGAATAAAATGTGGAACTTCTCTGAAATAAAGTTCTGTACCAGAATTCTGTCAAACTAATTTTCACTTTTTTGTAACAATTTCCAAAAACATGATATCATTCTAAGAGCATCAATGCACTCAAGAAGTTACAATGGTTATCTTAATGATATTACTGCAAAAGTTAAGCATGGTAATAATATTAAAATAATATTATTTTTAAAAAAAGAATTAAAAAGGAGCATTAACTGCTTGAATTTAATTTTTTCCCCATCTATTTTTATTCTTTAAAAACTGTTTCCCAGAACTAAGAGCACTTGGAATGGCTTAAAGAAGTTAGCTTCAAACACACATAAAAATATTGGTTAGAATTTTTGGAATAAAAATAGCAAGTGCGCCAACAAAAACATGTGAGAATTCTAAGCAATTCTGGCGTGATTAACGATCAGTCGTTGAATATTATTAGAAGCAGCTAATTAAAGATTAGAATTTATAAATCTATTTGACATACTTGGGTCAACATGGCAAAGGCAGACGCCATGCCCACCTGCCCTGTTCCCACCACAGTGACCTTCACACTGGAATGGTGTTCCTCTTCGGCAATGTGGGTGAACAGTTCAGAGACACGAGAGGATGTCATGGCTGGACTTCAGATGAGCTGTCTGAGACACAACTGACTTTTGTCAAGTTAATGCTATATTGGCCTAATATTGTCAGCAAATTAATTATTTTCTATAAGCATCTGCTCAGTTAACTTAAATTAAGCAATTATTTTTATTAAAAAATTAAGGTTCTTAGTCATGAAGAAATACAAAACATACTACAATAACAACAACAATTAAATACAAGTACATTGTTAAATGTCAGCCTTTCAATATTGCAGCTTTTCCCTACCTCAACTTTATCCCAAGCTTCAAAAGATGGTTCAATAAATCTTACTAAAACATCTACTCTGGCACTTTAATATCATTTTTACTAGCTGCACTTTGTTTGTACTTAAGTAATTGTAAAAATTAATTTTTATTATAATATTTAATGTTGATTGGCAAATGATAAAATAAAATTATGCAATGTAGACCAACGCAAGTCAATTCACTAGCGATTTCCATACATGGAGCATTTATTTTCATCGCTAAGCATGAATTTATAAGTGAATGTGAATGTTTATCAACAAAAGTAAAACGAAACTTGTATAAATAAACGATATTTTCTTAAAAACGAGCCATGCAAAGATAATAATAAGTTACAAAATCCATCTGAGGTTCAACAACAAAACCTTTCCCTCAAAAGTTCTTAAAAATTCAGCAGGTAACTACTCTCTGCTCTTGCAACTACCTCTTCGCAAAATGCTAGTTAATTGCAGTAATTAATTGTAAATAGTCTCTTTACGGTGAGGTTCAGTCTGCAGCTAAAAACGCATACAATCGGGCATAATTAAACCAGAAAGAAACCACGATTGTACCCACTAACTTCACAAAATCCTCAAATGCCCTCCGTAAATGCAACCGAAAACACCCAACAACAGACGGCCGCCTATAGTTAAGGCGAAAGTACGACTACTACTATCATCACTACACTGCTACGACCTTGGGATACCCTTGAAATCCTGTTGCGAATATCTGCCGTACGAGTTCGATAGAAAGCTGAACACGAATTCTGCTTCT
Organism: Hirudinaria manillensis; assembly: GCA_034509925.1. NCBI lineage: Eukaryota > Metazoa > Annelida > Clitellata > Hirudinida > Hirudinidae > Hirudinaria > Hirudinaria manillensis. The sequence continues at coordinate 3,256,407 of CM067532.1, read as the reverse complement.
CGTTTCATGTCCCTCTAGTGAGCAGCGGCAAACTTCAACAATACAAGAGTCAGCTGATAGGCTTATTCTAAATTATTCAGTATGCATTATTTAAAATTAATCGTATCTTTAATTTTCGTCGATTAACTTAGCCATAAACAATTAGGAAGCAAGAGAACATTCAATTGAATCTGACTTAGTACCAAAATATAAAAATATCGAAATTCACCAAGTAATTATTAACACTTTGTAACGAATTTCAAAAGGTTGATTTATTCAACTGCAAGAAAAAAAATCGAAACAAATTTGAAAAAAAATAGGTTACAAATCCCAAATAAACCACAAGTGCTGAATGTTAGAAGGTTATTCCTCCTATGACTTCCTGCAGGACTTTTCCAGACTGCCTAAACTTTTCGATCTCGTCTGGAAGTAATCTTTGATCAAATATGGCAATAATTCCTTTCTCACCAACAACGCACGGAAGACTCATAAACACATCACCATTGATTCCATGGTAACCCTGGGATTTAAAACAACTTTTTAACAAGATTTACTTAACAAACAATTAAATCCATTTGGAAATGTGATGCAATCACTTAATGCACTTTTTTTATGAATTGAAATTGCAGAATTTAAAAGATACCTACTGCAGCCCAAGGACATCATTTCACCTTTCAGGCACACGGATACACAATGTACGTTATATGATTACAATAGGAAACCATAACCAACTATTACTGCAATACCATATGTATTGTATACCTTAGCCAGAGTAGAAACACAGTATATGATTTTCTGATCTCTGAGAATTGAGTTGCAAAGGGTTGATATCATGACCCCAATGGCCCAGCTGGTGTAGCCCTTTAACTTGATGATGTCATAGGCACTGGAGTTTACGAACATTTTTAGCACATATTTAATAATGAGGATATAATAATAATGTAATGACTCCAAAAATATCGAGATCTAAACGGTTTACTAAAATCAACGCAACGGCACAGTACGAACGAAAACACAAGCGACTCACAACTGGAAACAACGAGCGCGTCTCGTCGTCGAGGTACACAAAACAAAAATACATACAATCCTATAACAAATAACAATAGTAATATCACAATATGAATCTTTTTGTGAAAATTGAAAATCGTTTAACATGAATAATAACATAAATAGCTATAAAATAAAGTTTGACCTATTGATAACTTCCTTGTGAACTTGGTCCCAGTTCTCGGGATCATTAGGTCCACCGATATGAGGTATGACATCCTTCAGGCGAGTTCCTGCAATGCTCACTGAACTCCACACTGCCACTGCAATGTCATATATGTCACAAACAGGTCACTTTCCAAGCTAGGAAGGTGATCATAAAGTTAACAGGTGATAGCATTCAACTCACCGCTGCCGTCTCCATGCTCCCCAATGATGTAACCATGGCAACTGCTGGGTGCAATTCCGAATCTATCGCCGAGTAGGAACCTCAATCTGCTGGTATCGAGCATGGTTCCAGTTCCAAAAACCTGATTGCGAGGGAGGCCACTGATCTTCCAAGCTACGTAAGTCAGGATGTCCACTGAATCAGATAAATAACAAAGGAATAAAACAAAATTATTCATAAAGATAGCTAGCGTAATTTCTACTAGCCTGGGTTAGAAACGACTACTAGAATGCAGTTTGGACTGTATTTGAGGAGATTAGGGACGATCTCTGAAAGTAAATAGTACAATTTTGAAGGATCGCGATAAACAATGGAAATAGATTAAAGAGCTTCATTATGGCAAGAATAAAATTTTGTAAAAAATAATAAAAAGAAAAAGTAACGTTAAGATGCAAGTATTATTACGTTTGAAAACGGCCACGTTTCTATGTACCAATTGGAGCCTCGTTTCTCCTTCATTCTGCCTCACACCGGCTGTGATGACACAAATCTTCGAACCTTCAGACACTGAGTAATCTGAGTGAATCACATCTCCATTAGTTTTAGTTAGTTGTTTTTTTTTTATTTATTGATTAATTTTCCGAGGCAGTTATTTTAGAATTTTCTAAAGTTTTTCCTCCTTTTCCACTTTGTTAGCAAAGCGGCTTTTTACGTTGAGCGTATGGAATATGTACACATGTAAAAATACGGCTTAGTAATGCCTTTAATCAATACGTTGCTTGCCGATGTGACATATTTAAAGTCATTTTTGGAGCTTGGGGATGTCCTTGTCATTTCGTGGTTCTTCAGGATTTAATCGCCTTTTTAAAAATTATTTATGAGATTAATCAATACCGTACCCTTAAAATAAATACGCAAGGTGCGGTCTAATAGCGCTGCATTTCTGCGAGGAAAGTTATTTGATTAAGGAATTATATCCAACCAACCTGTGCCCGCAACAACTTTTACTTTTCTTAGGAAGGCCTGACCTTGTTGGAGATCAAGCACCTCACCCTTGAGTTTGTCTGCCACCATATCCACCAAAGCCAGTTCTGCTACCACGCCCTATGATATGTATATTTACTTAAATATAATATATAATGATGCAAACAATTACGTTTATTTCCTACTTCTCTAACATTTAATGAGTTATAGTAAACTTGCACTTCGTTCAACTAACCTGAGTTAGCAGAGCAAAAGCAGCCGCCATTCCCACTTGTCCTGCCCCTACTACAGTAACCTTTGCAGTAGGATGCTTGTCCTCCTGAGCAATTTGGGTGAACAACTCATTAATTTTAGAAGCTTTACGTGCAGTCATGACTGATCTTCAGATAATCTTCTGGAAATAAACGTGTATCAGTTTAATAATTCTACTTTAAACCATTTTTTCTGGATCTAAACTTTACAATTAAAACTTTTGTGAATTTATTTTTTAAACTTTCCTTCAATAAAAAACTCTCAACTCATTCTATGTCCGTAAAATTTAGTCCATATCTGAGAATATTGGCGGATCTAGGGGCCGGAGGACCAAAATGAACCAAATTTTTGATGACAGATTGAGGCAGATTCAACCATTAAATTGATTATTTTGCCCGGCCCTTTTCCCTCGGAATTTTACTCCATTCTCCAAATTTACCCCCTCCGATGCCAAAGTATTATAAACATGGCACTTATTGGATCATCTAACTACTAAATCAATTCATCCTTTTTAATGCACTGATTGTATTATCCACTTACTAAATCAATTCAACCTTTTTAATGCTACTCTTTCATGCAATTTACATGTTGCACCTTTCGTAATTTATAAGCGCAGTTTATGTGCATCCTTAAGCTAATTGATAAACCTTTTCGTGATAAATGATCGCGTATCTGAAAATATTGCTTCACCTATCTCATATCACATAAAATTATTCTTCTAAAACAAAAACTTCAAAATGCCAACCGAGAATTGCGACAAACTTGTGAATAGCTCGACAAAATCTGCTGAAATGACTTCATCAGAATGTACATGACGTTATAAAACCTTTTGCTCAATTTAAAGCGCCGACATTTTAAATCTTTCTTATTCAATTAATCCGTTTAACGTTAAATTTAGAAAAATATGTAAAATTAAAATTTAAGGGTTGTTTTTTCAAAAATTATGTCTAAAAAATTTCTTCACAGAACTCCATACCTGTTATCATCGATGACCTTATTCTTTTCATCCTTTTGAAAGTTCCACGCAGGATGTTAGGCAACTTCAATAATTTGTCTTTATTTGTTACTTTACCTTTGGAAACAATGGCCAATCAAAGGCCTCTCTAATAATAGTTTGTAATAGATTCAGAACACTCACCCATGCTTGAGTTCATTCCGAACTACTCCTATGAATTCAAGAATTAGTAATAACAGATTATTGAGGATAACATTTATTATTTCTTATATGAAACCTAAGAGAACTCAGACCAAACAAAAACTGACTAACAAAATTACACACACCCAAATAAAAATCCTTTCAAGTGTGAGTCAATTCCAAGGAATGAAAATTCAAGCTTACTGCTTTTACAGCAAAGAAACTTATTTCAAAAGTATGAAAAGATATTGACTGAATTTAATAAAAATTATCCTAACAAAACATGAGGAATGCAAAAATATGAGTTCCTAGTTGACTTGAATATCAAAAACCACAACTTTCATGGAAACGGTAAATCATTTTAAAAGAGAATTTCCAAATATCTTTAAAGGATTTTGAGATTAAAGTGATTTCAGATGCAACATCAGAGTTGCTGACTTCAAACTGTTGCAAATCACTTAAATTGTGATTCCTTCGATGATTTTGTGCAGAATCTTTGCAGAATTTTTCACTTTTTCCATCTCACTCGGCAGAAGATTCTGATCAAAGATGGCAGTGATTCCCTTCTCTCCAACAACGCATGGAAGACTCAGAAACACTTCATCCTCGATTCCATGGTAACCCTAGAATGGAAATCAAGTTGAAACTTAATTGCTATCCCCACATCTCTGACTTGACTTTTGTCATTCTTTCTATATATTTTGTCATTCTTTCTATATATATATATATTTATTATTTCTTTCTCTAAATGCATTAATCTTTATAACTTATTTAAGATGTGACTTGTTTTAACAATGGCTGAGAATAATTATCAAAGATTTTGGCAAATTAATTGTCAGATGTGCAAAATAATTTTTAATTCAAACCAAAGCTCCCTGATAATCAAAATAAGACAGAAGCACAAAAACGCACTAAAACACCAGCAAACTAATCAATTACCTTAGCCAGAGTAGAAAGGGAGTAAATGACTTTCTGGTTCTTGAGAATTGAGTTGCAGAGGGTTGATATCATAACTCCAATGGCCCAACTGGTGTAGCCTTTTAACTTGATGATCTCATAAGCACTGTAGGTGTAATTATAGTGTGAGAAAATGATGCAGCAGTTTAAGCAATCAGTAAATTAGAAAATAGTTTTTAAAAATATCATTATATGGCCAGATGATTTGACTTGCCTTATTTAGCACAGCTCCAATTGTAAATTCATGTTAACCAATATCACACATTACTTTGTTCCATAAGATTATTACAACACTAAAATGAATGCAGGCTTGGTCATTAGCCTTCATTAGCGTTCAATAAAGAACGAAAGACGACCTGTTAATGACCTCCTTGTGAACTTCCTGCCAATTCTCTGAGTCGCTCGGTTCTCCGATGTCGGGCAGGACGTCCTTGAGACGAGTCCCTGCGATGTTCACCGAACTCCACACAGCCACTAAAATGAAATTTTGAAACTCAAATGAGTTCAGAGCTCTTCCAATCTCTGGAAAGCATCACTCAACTCACCACTGCTGTCTCCATGCTCCCCAATTATGTAACCGTGGCAACTGCTGGGTGCAATTCCAACTTTCTGGCTGAGGAGGAACCTGAATCTGCTGGAGTCGAGCATGGTTCCACTTCCGATGACCTGATTGCGAGGGAGGCCACTGATCTTCCAAGCCACGTAAGTCAAGATGTCCACTGAAACATAAATGTGTAGATGTTTCATATTAATGCTACTGACAGATCCTTTCCTCATTCATATTTTCTCACCTGGATTGGAGACAATTACAAGAATGCAGTTTGGACTGTATTTTATGAGATTGGGAATGATGTCTGAAAAAAAAAGATAACGAGAATTTAAAAGAATACCGCAAAAAATATTGAAATGGATTAGCATGTCATTGTGTACAATAATTTTTGTTATCAGATTCTGTTAATAAAATTTTATGACTAACTTGAGAAATACATTAAACAATAATTACGTTTGAAAATGGCCACATTCTTCTGCACCAACTGAAGCCTTGTTTCTCCTGGGTTTTGCCTTGCACCAGCTGTTACAACACAAATCTTTGAACCTGCTGTCACTGCATAATCTGGAAAGAAAGGAACAATATTTATCCACAGATACACTATCTTTGAATATTTAAGTATAACTGAAGATTGCATAATAACATTTGTGGTTTGACATCGATGTTTAACATTGGTCATTTCAGCCAAAGAATATCAAACGTTTTGGAAATTTTAAATTTCTTTACTTATGTATGTGAATATTTACATAGTTTATGCAAATAAATACATATCTACAAAAAATATCTACATTGTTGAATCAAGTATTATATTATTAACTACTAACTACTATTTAGTACAAAGTACCAAAAACGTTTTTGTTTAAAGTTTAAAATACTCTTAACCATGATATTCAACCAACCTGTGCTTGCAACAACTTTGACTCTCCTTAGGAAGGCTTGACCATGTTGGAGATCAAGCATCTCACCCTTGAGTTTGTCTTCCACCATATCTACCAAAGCCAGTTCTGATACCACACCCTGCCAAGAGCAGGTCAGCCCTAGTTTTCATCCAAACTTTTATGGCTTTTTCTTATATCTTACTAATTATCTTATAAAGTAAACTGGTGCACTTAAACTGCACTGCTTCAACACAAATTATAAGAAACCACTCACTTGAGTCAACAATGCAAATGCAGATGCCATTCCCACTTGTCCTGCTCCAACAACTGTGACTTTCACACTGGAATGATGGTCCTCCTCAGCCAAGCAGGTAAACAAGTCGGAGACACGAGTTGCCATGGTTAAAGTTCAGACTTCAAAGACTGCAAATGACCTGTTGTAATTAGTCCGTTATTTACCTACCCAAACGCATTATTTCAAACTAGTTGACAGAATAAGATTGTGATCTAATAATGCTATTTGGAAGCAATGCCAACGTTAATAAAAATGGCTCTGTAGTCAATAGTGTACAATTAAAGGAAATTACAAGAAAAATGAAGTCACTCTGAATAAATAAGCAACCATTTAAGAATAGCTGAGAATCATTTAAGAATTGTGAGAATAACTCGACAATAATAAAACGAATATTAAGTCAGTTTCCTCAGGTTTTATGAAACATCGGTGATATTCCTTATTCTAAATGAGGATGCATTCAATTTGTGTGTGATGGTAGTTTTGTCTCCAATTTGGAAGAGAAATCATCCAAGAAGGACGAGGTGGAGCTACTTAGAAACAGAAATTGATTAACCTCAGTTTTAAGATCCGGGAATTTTACATTCTGGCTCTTTTCAACAAAAGATTTTTAGCGCACGAGCTTTTATCGAATGGAGATTGCGAGATAATTTATGTTAAATAAATTCAAAAATTGAGTTATTCGAAAGTGTTGAGGAGAAAATGCTTGTAACTAATACATGCCAGATTATGAAATTTCGAAGCATAAAAAGCATTTTGAAAGAGCACAAGGCTAATAATAAGAATTAAAAATTGCTGCTAATAACAAGGTTTAATCGTTAAATTAATCAGTGTAAAATATTTATCGATGTAATAAATCATCAAAAATATGTAGATATTGTCTATAATCAACTTGCTCGTTAAGAATCAACCTTATCGTGCAAACTGGATTGAAAAAGCGCTTACACCCTCGCCAAATTAAAGCTTGATTTATTTCCTTACAGATTAATAATAGTTTAACAAAACATAAATTTAAAAGAGGAAGAATCATGAAGTTCAACAGACCAACCTCTGAACAACTTTTCTCCACAATGAAATTTGAAAGCTACCACCAGCGTCCAGTTTGTACCTAAACAAGGCCTTGGTGCAGCTATTAATACCAGTGGCGATGTTGTTGCCTTTGAAATGACCTTGAACTCATGCGGCGAGTGCGTTTGCAGGCAGTTTTGAATATCGAATACCCTGCGTGGTTGCAATCCCATACCCCATAAAGACTCACATCAGATTAACTTCTGACTCAACGATTAACATCAGCAACTGCCATTCTTGGCAAGAAGGGCCAGCTGTCCATTTTGATATGTTTTGAATGTCTAAGCTTCACGTTTGAGTTAGGCGTTCATAATTTTTGGACTACCTTTAACTTCAGGCTAACAAGAGCAACGTAAGACACATAAAGAAAATGCCGCTGGACACGCGAAAGAACAAATTTCAAATGATTGATATTTGAGAAAGCAAGAAAGAAAGAAACGGCATTTAAAGATTAAATAGTCAGAAAAGACACAACGATAAGGCTTTTGCATCAGTGATTACGTGGTCACTTATTGCTGTTTTGGATTGTCTTGATCTCGAGTGTATTTATTTGCTTAGAGGTGTCAGCTTCGAGCTTTATAGCTACGACTAATTGCTGATATTACGACATAATGAGGGTTTTTTTTATGGATTATAAATAAAATTTAAAAAATCTTGTTAAAACTACTTTTGTATAACAATGAATTTAAAATCATTTCGGTGCAAAACGAGTCTAGTGCAATTCTACCCAAAATCCTTGGTTGTACGTGATGGGTCACCTATCAATGAGCCCTCATGATGATGATCCCTAATAATTCAAATTATTTTAAAATTTATTAAATTAATCCGATACATAACAAACAGAAATTGCATACAATAATCTAACATTTTATAATCTCCATGAATTTTCCATTTAAGTTATTAATCCTAATAAACAGGTTATATTTCGGAAACTATAAATTATTAGAACACCAACAGATTTTATCCGAAGGGAAGGTTAATGGACTGCCGGCTGTTGTCAGCCTAAACTTAAAGCAGTATTCCTCGATGTTTAAAAAAGAAGATAGATTTTTTAATGTTTGGAATTTAAGCCTTCATATTCGGTTTTTAGCACATCTTCGAGTGATTCACTTTCGCCTGAAAGGCACAACGATGTTCTACAAAAGCGTACTCGGCCCGACATTATACACTCGTCTGGCTAATATTTTTTACACTCAAAGTTTGCTATCCAAAGATCACATCCTTCCCAGAGCACACTTCGTCTCGGATTCCCCGCAAATTTTGTCAAGCGTATTTCCAACGATTGAATGCAAAATAATTGACGTACGTAATCGTTACCCCAAATACTTGGCAATGTGGCACAACTCGCGCTATCCCTATAAAGAGCACAAAGTATCCGCACACGAGCTCCATCGAGTTGTCCTATTCAATTTGCCTGCATGCATTTTGTGCTTTGCAATCAATAATAATAATAATAATAATTAAAAAAAATTAATCAAAGGGAAGTCTTGAAAAGGCACAACTTTAATAGAAGAGCCCCACAAATAACAGGAACACGAGTCTGCCTCCAAAGTTCACGACCGAGACTCAAAGTGGAATCAACGGAACCGGAGATCAGAAAAAAAAAGAGCAGAAAATCGATAAACTGAAGGTTATCGAAGGACAAAATAAATATCAAAAGCCATAATCTTCTGCTTCTCCAAAACGAGACGGGACGACAAAAATAACGTGTTGACTTTGACTCGTAAATCACCACGAAGCAGAGTTTATTATTTCCATGAATTGCGAATTAAAGGACATTTGTGATAAAATTGCAAATATTTATTTCTAGTTAATCGGACGACATCACATGAAGTCGTCATCGTAACCGTAATCGTCGGCGTCCGCGTCCCTGTCGAAGACGTCTCCTTCTCTGCCCATGTTCAGCTTGGCTTTTGTGGCCTTCTTTTTAGGCTTGGCCTGAAATAAATAGTAACAATAATTATTAATAAATATTTTTATAATATAATATATATAATTATTAGTGTTTATTATTTTATTAGTATTACAGTAATAATTATTATATTATATCAAAAGCCATAATCTTCTGCTTCCTCAAAACAAATGATGACAAAATAACATGTTGACTTGTAAATCACCACAAAGAGTGATAATAATCATTTGATAATTAATTATAATAATAATAATAATAATGCAGTCATAATTTAAATATTATGATAATATAGAATTTGAATACAAAGTCAACTTAAATTCTTAACTTAAGTTTCAATTAAACATCCAAAACTGCCAAAATGGAATGCAAATGCAGACCTTTGTGAGTTTTAGTTTTTCATTGTACATGACGGAGAGGCCGCTCGTGATTTTCTTCATGCCTTCCATGTCAACTGGAAACAGTTTTGCAAACGATTTAATGAACAATAACAAAACTAAAGATGACTAACACTTACTTACTTATTAATCTATTAATTATTAGCAACTTTTAATAATAATTTAGTAATAAATAACAAGATAATCCGTTAATCTACCAACCTCCTGCTACAAGATCTCTTAAGAGGTTTTCAAGGAAAGTTACGTACAAAGGATGTTCCTGCAGCAAGGAAATAATTGTAAAACATTTGAAGCAAAGCAATCCTTTGAAACAGTTAATTATTATTTAATTACAAGTTAACATTAATTAATGTTCCAATAATAAATAAAATAAAGCAAAAACGAACTTTGTAATTTTCTATTTTCTTTGTTAGTAGACTAGCAAACTTTGTGAAATCTTCTGCCGTCACAGGTTTAAACGAATCTATTTCGCCTGCATTTTTGGCCGCCGACTTATCCAAGCCTGGAATTCAATTAGACATGGAATAACTAATTCAAACCAGTTAAAATAACTGGATATAATAAATTAATAGGCTTAACAAATGCTCAGTTTAAATGGTTAATAAAACATAACAAAGTTAAGAGATCGATTTAAACGAATGAACAAGCATCCATCACGGAGCTGGTTAGCTCCGTGCATAATAACAAGAAATAACTTAAGTAAGCAAGACCTTCAACCGTGCATAATATGTTTACTTATTTCATAAATTAATTAATAATTATTACTTAATTAATGACAATAATTAATTAATTAATTACAATCACAATTCAAATGCTCACCCAACGCTTCGAGAGCGAGTTCCAAGTCTTGCTGTTCCAATTCTTTTTGACGTTTCAGTTTTTCCTCCATCATCTGTTTTGGTGTCAATGCCTTCTGCTGGAGAGCCTGCCAAGTCAAGAATATTATAATTATTTTTATTATGTACATTCTACGCTGTTGTTGAGGTTAGTAATGATTCCAGTTATTATTTATTATGGTTGAATACTGATATAACTGATAATAATTTCAGCTAGACATCTGTAACTCTGCCAAGTCAAGTAAACATCATGCTATGAAATTGGAAGGCATTTACAACAATACATTGAATTGTCATTCAAAGATGATAGTTTAAAAAATATAAGTTGGCATTTTTTTCATAAATATTTCCATAAATACCATCTTCGAGAGAGACATTAAGAGTACATAACACGTAATAAAGACAAGTACGTAAAACATTTGTTTAAAATCCACAACCTCCAATAAATACAGCTCCAATTTTAATGCAAATATCAATTAAAATAAAAATATAGTAACGACATGGTAACTAATATTATCATAATATTATTATTATTAAATCAATCATTATTCAACTGTTAAAAAAATTAAATCCAATGAAACATCACCTGTTTCTTTTCCATCTTCTGCTCCATCTCCTTCTTCCTTTGCTCCTCTTTTTCTGCAATTTTTTCTTTCAACGTTTTCTTCTTCTTTGCAGGAACGGCAGAAGCAGAGGCCTCTGAAATTCACGAATCAATCGATTGCACATTTTCAACCATTCATTTCAATCGATAATCTCGTCAGAAGTTTTACGAAACCTGTTTTCAGAGCTTCGTCCTTTTCCCCGTCCTCCTCCTCGTCATCATCCCAGTTGTCCTTTAGGAAAATTGAACTTGATTAATTTAAAGATTTACTAATAACGAGTCCAATTATATAAACTCATTTAGGCTCATCATTTTCCATATATTTTCTACTTCAAAAGCAGATCTGTGTAAACCTTAACATCTTCATCCTCATCTTCACCTTCCCACTTTCCTTTGCTGACTTTAGGCTTCAAGTCCAAGTTTGGCTCGAAATCATCATTATCTGTTAGAACAGAGTTGTTGTTAAACAATGGATTGCATTGGTTTGAATATATGCCTATTTGAGCTAGAAGTATGTCTTTTGGGCTTGGAGTTCTTAAATGTAAAGACCCCTTCACTGATTACACACAAAACATTTTAGTGTAAAATTGCTCAAGAGTTAACTAGCAGTGGTTAATATTGCAGTGCAAATCATGTTCATTGCTTATTTTTCAAAAATATTCTGAGGATTATTTTGCAGCAACAACCAGAGAAAATAAGGAACATGTTTACATTCGTTTTTGTAATCCATGAATTAAAATATCAGTGTTGTTGCTAAATCTTTGCAGCACCTCAAGTTGATTTGATTAAACTTTTGAGAATATATACCAAGTTGATAGTTTTTTTTTTTAGTGTAAATCAAGACCGAGAAGGTTCCGGAATAGTGGCGTGAGGCATATGCGAGGGCGAGCGATATCTTAAAGACCAGCATTGCTATCGCTACTAATCGTAATAAATAAATTACTTTAAAATACCAACCCCAATCAGCGTCAGACATCTTTGTAAAGCCTTATTCAGGAATATTTACGTGGTCTAAGGGTTAGCAACTCACAACGAAGACAAATTCCGCACGTAACAACAAATAGCAAAGAAATTTCCAGCGAACATGGTCAGTCAGAAGATCAACATTGAGAAATTATTTAACTTTGTTTTAACTTTTTTTTCATTAATTTTATAAAACATAAATATTAAAATTATTAAAAAATGCAATTTTATTGCTGCATTTTTAAAATTGCTAACATTCCTCAAATAGGCTTTGGCACTTCTTGGACTGCGTAGAATCCAGTAAAACCTGTAATGGTCCACTGCCCGACGTTAGAAAATATTATTAATCCTTTTAGAGTTCGTACCCAAGGGCTATATTCCGGGTAGTTGATGAAAATAACCAAATGTTGAAGCCGGGTAAGGGAGAGCAAGACCAAACGAATAAAATATTTTCTACATTTCTTTGCAGCACGTTTTTATTTACGTAGTAAATTAAATTCATTAATTTTTAAATCGCTGTGGCTCATGTTTAAGCTTATACGTCTTCTGCATCTCGGCTCAAAATTTGTCTTTAGTAAAAATCTCAACAACAAAAAAATGAAACCACAATAGCTTGATGAAGAGAAGGTCGTGCAAGTGTGCAATGTGCCCCAAGAGATAACTGCTACAGTTTTTATAATAACGGTTTTTATAACAACGGTTTCAGCCATAGAAGTCTCGGTGGGGTGCAAAATGCATCACCAAGAAATGGTTGGGGTCAAGGTACTCGTTTAAGTGTAATCCAAAATTTTCAAACATTTCAATTTCAGTACAAGAATTTTTTATTTATTTATTTTTTAATCAGAAAATGTTGGAAGATGACAGCACTGATCCCAGCCATCGTGTCGTTCGGATAAAGGATAAAAATGATTTTTTAAAATTTAATTTATATTATGTATATTTAACTTGAGTTTAATAAATTGATCCAAACGAAACTGGAAAAGCTGTACTTTATTCGAATTTTTATTTTGCAGTTTGATCTTCAATAAAAAACTCTTTTATTTCAGAGTTACGATGGCACTGCCGCTTTGATGGCCTCTTTATTATTTAAAAAACCGGACTTTTGGATAAATTTTGTTGATTCTCAAATACAGTACGGCGATGGAAAACTCGAATTCGCATGCTCTTTCCCTTTTATTCGCGCCATAAAATACCAACATCCATTTTTATTATAAAAGTAAAAAAACTTAATTTAATTAATTCATTAATTAATTAAAAGTGTACAACTGTCCATTGCGACCTTGTGCGAATGAATTTCATCAAAGATTGTCCTTAAAAAGATGAACGTTGGATGACTTAACTGCGTACGTCGTGAGGACATGGAGATGAACTTGGAGATGAACTGGAGAACTGAGTCTGATGATTCTCGGAAACATGATTCTCAGAAAAACACCATAAAAACAGGGGATTGACTGAAGAAACGAACTGACTTTCATCGCATGGAAAAGGATTTTTTATTTTTTTTTTGTATTTCATTTGATTGAAAAGAAAGCATTCATAAATACTTTCGGTGCTTATTTTTCTTTAAAGTCCTTAAAGTTCAAAAATACTTTCAAGTCTTCCTGATTTAAAAGTCGACAAATTTTGGATTGAAAGTGATTGATTGAAACATGGCTGGATAGTGATTGTATTGTGCATAAAATTAATAATAATAATAATAATTGCATCTGGTCTTGGCTGCTTTGTGCATTGGTTGGATCATCAAATTCATGAGTATTTTGGAAACTTGAATCTGAAATTCCAAAGTTCATTTATTTCGATTCGAAAGAAAGTTTTATGCCCCAATAAGTAGATTAAAGATTAATAAATATTCCCAAAACAATTGTGTAAAATAAAGGCAATTGACAATAAAGATATTGACAATAACCTAGTCAGAATAACTGTTAAATAATATTATAATTACATTAAATAAATATATAACTTGCTAACGGTGGATTGATAAATCCCATGCGAAACAATTGACAGTATCACCTGATCCTAACAATTTCTGACAAAGTTTTTACAAATTTTAAGGAATTATTTTTTTTATCAGATCTGCGGAAAAAAC